>BTHU01000008.1:89762416-90962416 GCA_036184795.1 Tokudaia tokunoshimensis | reverse complement strand
GTGTCTGGCGTCCACATACAGCTGCATACAAGTATGTGTGCACATACGTGAACACTACACACGCACACAGACACACATGATGTGTCTTCATTTAATCAGAAGGGGAAGATCCTAAATCCAGTAACAGGAAACATTGATAATAAGTGACCAGGTATACCAGATAGCCAGAGGAGACTCTGTAGTGAGACTTGCCAGAAGTCTATAGCTTGAAAAGATGAATCCTATCACGTTTCAGAGAACATAGAACCCATTTATATCTGATTTGCTCCCCATGGAGTTCACACAAGAGTGGCATCTTCAGAATCAATGGAAGAACCCAGAGGAGAAGATAGAGAGAATTTCTTCATCCCAATTGTATTTTCCATGGTATAGACTGTGGGAGTTGGTATCTACAACTGGTAAAGAAGTGGAATTTTGAAAGCTGTCCATTCAGATACCTTAATGTGAATTTCATAGCTGGAAAATTGAGATGGAGATCCAAAGTGAATATGGCCATGCTCTCTGGGGGTTTAAAGAGTCTTTTTGAGTCATTGCTATATTTGGAGAATACTCAGCCCCATAGGTTCTTGAGAAAGAAAACTTTGAATCCTCACCTTTCAGCTTTCTTGGTATCTAGGATGTAGGAGAAGGACCTCTATTCCAGTTGCTCTCTTGGGATATTTTAGAAATGGGTGATGGAAAGAGGAGTCTTGGAGTAGAATTTCTGTTGCTGATTGATGCAGGTGCTTCTGAGGCTGCCAGGGACAGGGCAGAACCAAGGGGTTGGCATCATCCATGAGCAGGAGAGACCCACAGAGCAGCTTTGGATTTGATCATCTTGGACTCACCTCTCTCTCGCAATAGTTCAGAGAGCAATGCACTATGAGCTCCTTTGATGAATTCACTTCCTGCTTCATCAGACTCCACCTCCATGGCTTGCAACTCTGAATTCTGACATTACCATGGGGTGTGATGAGCAAAGGAATTGCTCAACTCCACTTCCCTTTAAGGACATATCCACACAATAGAGAGACCTCCAACCCAAAGTTGAATTTATTGACATTTTATTTAGTTTCCAAGAACTAGCTAGCTTTGACTCTGACTTAAAATGTCAGAAACATCTGACAGTGTAATTATGATTGTGTACCAGTTATCTCCTAGAGTGCAAAATGTAGATTTTTTTCTTCTGTTCTTTTCTATTGAACTTTTTGCGAGTGGGTGGGCTTTTGTGCCTGCATGAGATCATGGAAGAGCGAAGGTCTGGGTACCTGAGGGAAAAAACATTTCCATTGTGTTATTTTCAAATGTTCTTAAATCAGGTTGTTCCTTAAAAAATTTAGGAGAAATTCAGATTCACTCTGAAAGTGCTTGTCTATAAAGTGCACCCAGTTCAATATTCCTTGAAGGATCATTTCAGAAGGGACAGAAATGACAGTAGAGAGGTTCAAATTCAAAGATGTAATTTGGCAGAAATTATATTTTGGGAAGTCCAATTGGGAGGAAACACCTGAAAACAGATTTTTCTAGATCTAAGACCAGAATTATAAAGCCGTCTACAAAACTAGAAAACTCAAGCCAAAAGCACCTCACCTTCCTTAGTCAGATCAATAGTAGACAGGCACTTAGTTGTGGTGTTCACTACAGTTATCAACAATAGTGTCCACTGTGGTGGTCTTTGATGCGATCAGCTATGGTGATCTCTGGAATAGTCAGTCAGTCCCTGTGGTAGTTAGCCTTAGTCAGTCACTGTGAAGGTCAGTTGTAGCACATGCCTGGATAGTCAACCACAGCAGTCACTCTGGTAGTCACTGAGGTGGTCAGCCATAGCGGTTACTGACATGGTCACTGTAGTGGTCAGTTGTAGTGTTCACTGTGATGGTTAATCATAGTGGTTACTGTGATGGCCAGTTGAAGTGGCCTCTGGGTTGGTCAGATCAACAGTAAATAGGCTGCTAGGGCAGTGACTCCTCTAGATAGAGAATTCCTCCTCAATCTTTTGTAATATATGACCATGGAGAGACCAGGCAGATTTTCTCAGAATACAAACATGGGGGCATCCATAATCACCAAGAAATTCATCCTAGAATTTTTAATAATAAACCAGAATCTTTATTACTTCAGTGTGGCAAGATGTGGTTTACAGTATCAACCTTGTTTGCCCTTTGTTTCCATTTTCTCAACAGAGACATATATGTGCATGTGCCTGTGTGAGTCTGTCTCTCTCTCTCTCTCTCTCTCTGTGTGTGTGTGTGTGTGTGTGTATTCATATCCCTCTATCACTGTATATTTTGTGTTTAGAAGTGGCTACATTATCACTTATGACCACTAGGAACCATATCATACATGAATACCACAAAAAATACAGTACTTGGGGATCCTGGGCTTAGAGCTAGAAACAGTAATTAGCTATTGCTTTTGGATTGTCTTCTGTTATGGATGTTAAATTTGTTATACTTGTATTATGGTGAAAAAGTTGAGTCTTGGGCACAAGGAAACCCATTTTATTATTTTGACCATGGAATGAGCAAAAAAGAAAACAAAAAGCCTTTTTATTTTTTAGTCTAGAGAATTAAACAGATTTATAGAATTATATTACAACTATTATTACTTTAAAAATTTTTTTAAAAGATTTATTTTATTATGTGTAAGTACACTGTAGCTATCTTTAGACACCAGAAGAGGGCGCCAGATCTCTTTATGGATGGTTGTGAGCCACCATGTGGGTGCTGGGATTTGAATTCAGACCTTTGGAAGAGCAGTTGGTGCCCTTACCCACTGAGCCATCTCTCCCGCCCTTTAAAATTTTTTTAATGTATTGTTCTAGTATGTGTGTGGTTTGGGTGTCTGAGTGTTGCCTGATGGGAGGTCAGAGAACAATCTTTCCTTCTATTGTGGAGTCTAGGTATCAAACCTGGTTTGTCAGGTGTGTGCAGCCAAAACTCTTACCTCCTAAGCCATCTTGCTGGCCTCATTTTCAGGTATATTTAGCCATTTTTGCCACTGATGGATCTTATAAGTCATTTAATTTTTTATACACAAATTGAACATTATCAATTTGAAAAAAGAGAAAGATAAATGTACGGCTCCATAAATTGTTGTAGAAAACTCTAGAGAAACATCACTCATTTTGCTGCAAGCCAGCATGATATAGATTTCAAATCCAGACATGCATATGAGAGAGTCACAGAGATGAGCCTCTCTCCTGGAAATGAAAATGACATGGAATCCTAACAGAGAAATGACAAAGGGAAGAGCAATAATGCATTGAAGGAGACACAGGACCATGCTGGGCAGGGTTCATCCTAGGAGTTAAAGAAATTTCAATATTAGCAAATGGTTTCTTTATATTCCATTCATTGTCACTCCTAATTTTAAGATGTTTGATCAAATTAGGCTTGAGGAAAATCTTAATAAGACATTTCTATCAATGAAACAAAAACACATCTCAAACAGAAAGCCTGCATTTTTCTTTATGATTAAAAACTTATTAACATCATTAAGAAAGAAGATAAGGGCATACAGGCTCATCATTATCATCTGAGTTTTTCTAGAGTATTAAAATGAAGGTATATGAATTGTCAGCCAAGATTCAGAAACATTCTGAATGTCCATAGACTGGTGGATGGCTAATGCCAGGAGATGCATAACACAAATGGAATACTAGTCAGCCTGTAAAAGGAAGAAAATCCTGCCATAGTTGACGAGATGTATGTACCCAGAGAGTGTCATGCCAAGGGACACAAGCTCGTCAGAGAAACAAATACTGCATGATGCCACTTGGATCAGGCATGCAAATTGGTCATAGAGGCAAGCACAGAACGGTACTTGCCAGTGGCTGGAGGGAGCTGTTGATGAGGAGTTGCTGTTCAATAGGCACACCATGCCCATCATGCAAGGATATTTTAAAAGATCCATGTACACAAAGATCCACTGTTACACACCTGAGAACTTATCAACAAGTAATATTCTGCCTGAAGTTGACAGTGTAAAATAACACATCCAAAATTAAGAGAAAATATGATTCTGTTTTTTTTCCTGTTTTTCATAAATTCACAAAAGAGAATAAAAATGCTAAAGCTGTTAGTTTTTTTTTTCTCTCTTGTTGCGATAAAATTCCATGACCAAAGGCAACTTGGGGAGGAAAGGGTTTACTTGAGCTGTCTATCATGGAGGGAAGTCAAGGCAGGAACTTGGAGGCAGGAACTGAGACAGAGACATGGAGGGTACTATTACTGGCTTTCTCAGCCTCCTATCTTATACAACCCAGGATGACCTGCAATGTGAGGCATCACCCACAGTGGGCTGGACCCTTCCATATCCATCATTAATCAAGAAAACACTCCATAGATGTGCCTACTGGCCAGTCTGATGAAAGCATTTTCCCAACTGAGGTTACCTTTTCTGCAGAAACCCTAAGAAACCCTAGCTTGAGTCAAGTGGACAAAACACTAGCCAGCAGCCGAGGTAAAATTATCATTTCAAGTGCTGCACCTTTGTAACCATGAGGCTCAAGAAATTAATTGAAAAGCTGTTAACAATAGGCAGAGCGCCCGTGGAAGCTGCTGGCTCCCAAATCGATACGTGAAAATCAATAACTTCCTGAGTGAAAGAACACTTGGCTAGTTCATGCAATGGTACTGGAATGTGAAAGAAAAAAAATGCTCCATCTCATTTACAGCTAATGAAATCAAAGTAAACAAGAGTTTGGTCTCACTTATTAGATCGGTAAGGCTAAGGATCGACAATAACTACAGTTAAAGTGCTAGGAAATGGATGTTCTTATAAAGTGTTGGTGAGGCTATAGAATTGGTGCAGCTTATTTCATAACCAATTAAATATTATTTAGCCAGATAAAAACACATGTCCTTTCCTGTGGGCTTTTGCGTGTCTCAGAACTTATTCAACGGGTAATTTTCATACGCACAAAGACAAGCATAAAAGGGTGTTTGTTGCAGCATGATTTGAAACAGTAATTGACTTATAGCTGAAAACACAGTCACCGAATGACACAGCTATGCTGCTTCTAGCTGTAAGCCTAAAGGAAGAACATTCAGCACGCAGTCGAGAGCTGCACCCGTGCTCAGAGTACCAATCAGCCCTTAAGAATAAAATCATGCTGTTTGCAGGAAAATAGATGGAATCAGAGTTCAACATGTTAGGCGAAATAAACCAGACCCAGAAAGACAAATGTTACCTGTTTCTCTCATACACAGTGCCTAGACTTACAACAAAGCAAGCGAGAACAAAAGGAAAGAACTGGAATTTTTGGAGGAGGAAGAGGACCTCTGGGAGGGTCTAGAGGACAGAAGAGGGTGATGTGTGGTAGATAAGATTCAAATACACAATGCATATGCGTGAGAATATCACCTTAAGAATCCATCGTTTTGTTCGATGAATCGACACTTAATAAAAAAAGAACTGGAGAATGATTACATATACTTAAGAGTACCGCTTGGCTGAATAAACAGATTGCAGAAACCATTGGCACAGATATAGAAAAAAATATCTTAGTCAAATCCTACTTGTTATAGTATCATGCTTGAGGATGGGTAACTTATTTTTTATTTTTATTTTACTGTGAAAATTTTAATTTTAACTCTTTTTTTTCAGTTGGCATACAGAATAATGGGTTTCACCACAACATTTTCACATAATATATGTCATTGTATCTGCTCATATCCATCCCTCTCCTCTTGCTCTAATTGGCATCCTTGGCATCCCTTCAAATAGTCTTTTGTATGCTTTTATGTCATATGTGTATATATATATATATATGCAGAGAAAACATATCTGTATCCCTCCTCCACCAATTACCCTGTCTTTTCTAGACAGCTTCACACTACCCTGCTCTTCTATTTTCATGAGACTTGGTAATTTAGGAAATTACAGAAACTTTCTGCTCACAATTCTGGAGGCTGAGAAGTTCAATGTTAAGGGACCAGAAGATCCCATATTTAGTGAGGGATCAGTCCATTCTTTAGACATGGCTCCTTTTGTGTATCCTCTTCATCTGGTGACTCTCTCAGATCTCCCATTGCTCACATGTGGCCAGAGTCCTCATGATATGATTGTCTCCCATTGGCCTCCCTTGTGTTAGGAATTAAGGTTCTACATAAGGATTCTGAGGCTCACAAATATTCAGACCATAAAAACCTCCAATACAAATATCAGGAGAAACAAAACAAGAGGGCTGGGTATACTTCTATTTCTCCATTTCTGGAAACATAAAACCCTGATACAATGTGACCAGAAGCCCAGGAAGAAAGGAAGCATTTCTCTCCGTGTTACACCAGGCATCAGTTATTTCTTAACAAACGTGACCAGGGCAGTCATCTGAATGACTCTAGCATTCATTTATTCCCTTCATATATATAGTGCTCGTGGATATCCTACAGCTCGTGCTTCCTCCCACAGCTCCACATCAGGCAGTGTTCAGCTCCACAGGACACAACAGGGAGCAAGATGTGGCCATCCGATTTTTTCATGACAATGCTTTGAGATGCTCTTGGTTGTTGGTACCATGCTACTTCCTTAAGTGTAGTTCATGGACCTGCAGCTTCAGGATGGTCCAGAGCATCATTGCAGATTCCACCCAGACAAGCTGAAGTCCCAAAAACTCCCCAGGAGATTTCTGCTCACTGCGCTTTGAAAGCTTGGTTCTAGGGGGTCATCCCTGCACCACCCCACTCTTCTACGCTCAGATACGGTTCCTGGCCTGGAAGAGATGACATGGTCACAGTTGCAGTATGGAGTATATACAGTGGAGTACTGGGGAGACAGAGGTTAAATCCACAGTCCAAATTGTACTATAACTTTGCACTAATTTTTGTCCTGCCTTTTCTCCCAGGAGTTAACAACTAAATAGCTTTGCTGTGTTGTTGCTATAGCAACAGAGTCCAGGAGAGCTCTTACCATTTCCCATTGCAATAGCCTCCTGACTATCTCCCCACCTCCACTCAAGCCTGCTTTTGGTTAATCAAAGCTGAAATCAGACACATGGCAGTTGGGGCAATCACAGTCCCTGGATGATACAGCAGGTGCAGTAATTGCCTAACTTTGCATTACGTAGAACTATATAGAATTATGCTCAATTGACTCCCAAATTCAGCACAGTCCTCCCTTCTCACAGGGAGAAAAATAGCTTCTTTGACAATTTTGTGTTTTCAATTTTTAATTTCTGGAGTTTATTTTTTTTGTAGAAATACAGTAAAAAAATATTAAAAATGAAAATGAGTAAAAATTCTCGATCCGAAGCTCAGGCCCAAGTGCCCCTGTTAAGTGGCTGCACAATTCTATTTTCTACAAAGGGAAAGGAGATGATGCAGTAAAGTACCTGGCCCAGAGCTCAGCACATAGTGGGTCTACTGTCATTGAGGAACCTAGGGCCAATATCAGCATTTAGTGGGTCTATTGTCAGTGAGGCACACAGCACCAGGTCCAGCACATAGGTCTATCATCCACAAGGCACCTGGCACAGAGAAAACATTTAGTGGGTCTACCACTGTGGGAATTTGCCACTTGCCTTCTCCCTGGGGAGGTTTTGAGTGTTGCTTCTCTGAGAAACCATGGGGACAAGGGGATCATGTGGATCACTTTCCTGATTTCCAGCAAGGCCTAGTCTTTTGGATTTTATGGATGTGACATTATGGTCTAAAGAAGTGATATAGGGTCATATGGCGTATAACTGGCAGGGAAGAATTGCATAGTTTCAGACAAGAGTTGTTTTTTTTCCCTCTGGTTTCTACTATAATATGAAATGTCATACCCTGTGGAACTGTGCTGCAGCAAAGTGTGCACACTTCCATGTACATGCCAATGGAGGGCCACATATGTATAGCCCACATAGCCAGAACCTACAAGGCATACGTGTGACCAGCACCTCTGCAGGCTACCTACCTAAAAACACCCCTCCAAAGGCATTGTCATCACCTGTAGGCAGATTAAATGCATACAACACATGGCTCTGAGGCTCAGCTGTCAGCACCACTTTCTTACACACATGAAGTCAGGAACTTTTGTAGTAATAGCAGTAGCATCTAATAATATGTATTGGCTGTTTCCTCTGTGTCAGGCACAGTGCTAAAAACATCTACCCATATATCTAGTTATCCATCCATCCATCCATCCATCCATCCATCCATCCATCCATTCATCCATCCATCCATCATTTATGTTTCTATCTATCTATCTATCTATCTATCTATCTATCTATCTATCTATCTATCTATCTATCATCTATGTATCTATATATCTATCATTTATGTATCTATTTATGTATATCTATGTATCTATCATCTTTGTATCCATGTATATATCTATGTACCGATCAGCTATGTATTTATGTATCTATGTATCAATAGTCTATATATCTATCTATCTATCTATCATCTATGTATCTATGTATCTATCATCTCTGTATCAATCTATGTATCTATGTATCAATCTATGTATCTATCTGTGTATCTATGTATCTATCTGTGTATCTATTTATCTATCATTAATTCATATACCTATCTAGCATTTATCTTTCTACCTACCTACCTGACATTCACTGCAGAGAACTGACTTCACAATGTAGGGCTGGCTGAATGGTCCCTGCTACTTCTCTAAATCTGATACTGGATTTTAAATTCCACTGAGTATGCAGCTGAGAAGGGAGTTACATGGAAAGTAGAGAGAAGGAATCACCCAGAATCGGTAAACACAAACTGGAACAAAGTGATGAGTTAACTCCATGCCTGTTTGCTCAGAGCTGAGAGAGTATCTGAGATTCAAGACTTATGGTTTTAAAATTGGGGAAATTCCAGGTAAATATGGGGAAATTCCAGAATGTTATGGTTACTCTAGTTGGAAGTCAGAGAGATGGCTGAAAACGGTCTGCTCTTGCCAACCTTGACAATATGATGTCTTACAGAAGAAGCTGATGCCCAGTTGTGGTGCTAAATAATAGATATGGCTCAGAAGTGGAGCTGAATAATGGACATGCCCCAGAAAATGAGGAAGCTAACGAGGGACTTAGGGGGAGGAATAACTGTAGGCTCCACCTCAAGGAGTTAAATGACACTTAGTATCAGCTACAAAATGGTTGCCAGCTTCACTTTTGCCTGTCCAGGAAAGGCATAGAGTTGGCCAAGTTTGTAAAACCCTTCCCCTTTCTTTCTGTGGGAAACTGAGCCTCAGAAGGGCAAAGTCACTTGCTCAAGTCCACAGAGCAAACAAGAAATCTTGGATCTGGAGCTCTGTCCCAACCAGTCTGTGTCTCACAGGCTATGGGAAGCTCATGCTGTTAACAGATGGTGTAGGGGTGGGGCTTACAAATTCCATGTATAGTAGTCAGGGCTCAGGTGAGAGCCTCTGGACACATACATAGGTATATGGTGTGGGGTGGTATTTGTACCCACCCCAGCAAATCATTCTGCTCTAATGTTAAGTGGGCTCGCTATAGTGCCCATTTCACAGGACGTCTGTGTGGGTTAAGGGAGTTGATTGAAGGACTCCAGAATCCAGTGTTGCTACTCAAGAGTGTGCAGGTGTTCAGGATTCACTCATATAAGAAATGCTTTCCTGGGTGGATGATGGAAAAGGTACTTTTACCCCAACTCTGGGAGTAGCCTCTCAGGCCAAGAGGATCAGATGAAGTGGGGTAGAACCCACCTCTGTAGAGCCCTGTGGTTATAGAGCTGAGTTGGGGGTACTATCAGACCATGGGAAATGAGCTCCCTGAGAAGTTCTTCAATTCCCTTTCCCAGCAGCACAGCAGAGGAGGGTCATTGTCACACCTCCCTGCCAGCCTTCAGCACTGGGTGAGTCAGCAGAACTCCTGTACATCAGGATAGACCATGAGCTGAAGTAGAACAAGCTCCTCACAGCCAGCTTTGCCGCAGGCGCTGGGGGCAAATGCACCAGTTTCTCAGGGTTTGGTGCTAAATTTAGAATCTAGCTTCTTAGTGAGCTCAGCCTGTGTTTAGTCAAAGGTAAAATCCAGGGCTGATGAAATACACCTACCTATTGCTGTCCAGTTGCTCTGTCCTACAGCTCAGGGGATTTGAGGGAGGCATATACAGCTAGAAAGTTGACAGTCACAGTCTGTGCCTAGGTTTGGGCTGCACGGTGACCGTGGCAACTCTCTGAGCCATGGCTACCTCAGACCTATTGACCAACGGCACTCTCAAATCAGGGTCGGTTCAGAGCATGTCATCTGGAAGCTTCTGCTGCCTTGTGAATTTAGCATCAGTAGGAATAGATTGACAGTGGGTCTTTTGAGTCCTAGAGGTCTTATCTGCTGCTTCCAGGGAATCAGTTATTTCTCAAGGCCAGGACAGATCATTGGCTTAGTGGAAGTCAGGAGTGGGAACCCAGAGGCTATGTTTGTGTGTGAGTGTAGGAGCTGCCAAACCAAGCAACTGGAAGTTTCTATCCATTAGGTCATGAAATCAATTTAGTGGTTCACAACCAGCATTTAAGGGAATGAAATAAAAAAGAAAAAAATCAAAGAGTGCTAGGAAAAGAAAGACTGGCTGGAGCCGGGCGGTGGTGGCGCACGCCTTTAATCCTAGCACTTGGGAGGCAGAGGCAGGCGGATTTCTGAGTTCGAGGCCAGCCTGGTCTACAGAACGAGTTCCAGGGAAACCCTGTCTTGAAAAACCAAAAAAAAAAAAAAAAAAAAAAAAAAAAGAAAGACTGGCTGGGGTTTTGAAAACTGTTAGTCATGAAGGTGAACACTCAATGGTAATATAAAATAAGGCCCAAGTCTGGCCCAGAGAGGCTCTAACACAGAAGAATCCCTTGAATTGTGCGCTTCCCATGCAAGTATGAGGAACCGAGTCTAGATCCTCAAGACCAGTATAAAAAGCTGGGCATGGTGGTTTACATTAGTAATTAGGATTACATACCTGTCATCCTAATGTGGGGAGGTGGAGACAGGAGGATCACTCACTGTAGCTACTTTCCAGATGGTTTTGAATTACTGAGCTCCAGGTTCTGTGAGAGACCTTGTGTCAAATTTAAGGTGGGGAGTCCTAGAGAAAGACATTTAACATTGAGTTCTGGTCTCCACATGCATGTGTACACACATGAGAGCACACAAACACGCACACCCTCTACCTCTACCACACACAAAGAAGGGCCTGGATTTGAACCCTGGATCTCTCAGCTGCTGTGTGACTCTGGCCCATGTGGCAGCTCCAAGTCTCCATCTCTCTCTTCTTCTCCTTTAAAATGGACAACATTTTTCTCTAAAGGCTGTTAATAAAAGCCAGAACTGATATTTGCTCAAGATTAAGAATGAGTAGTAGGTGCTTGGAACCTGGAAGCTACCTAACAAAGAACACCGGGAGAGCTGGGCGGGGGAGGGGGGTGTTGAAGCTTGTTTGAGACCCAGGAGAAAATGTTCAGCAGAGTTGACAGCTAAACAGATCCATCATATGTAAAGAGGCATGTGAAGGAATGATGAGGAGTACAAAGGGTCTTTTAGAAGAGCAGCTATGGCGTTGGACTGATACTCACAGGAGTGCGTAGCAGGTAGGATGTGATAGGAGATGGGTGTGGCCCTGGATATTGGGGCCTTTTGACGGTGAAGGTTGAAAGGTGATGCTTTGGGGACTGAGCACCATCCTGGGAAGGGGGCAAAAGGATATCTGTTATTAAATATGAGTGCTGCTTGATTTTTTTCTGGGGAGACACACAGAAAGTCCATTTACTCCAGATGAGACACCAACTAAAGAAATGATTCCATATAAGTCTAGTTCGGTGAGGCAGTGAGTTTGTTGAAATTACATACAGGAACGTGAGTGACTCTCAGGTAACTACATTCCTGAAATGCAGTCCCATCCCAGAATGGATGAAAACTCTAAAAAGCATTGTCATTAGAATCTGCTGTGTAACCTGTGGGCAGTTACATCTCTGAAGAGCCTTTGATACCTCAACAATTGTTTATTTCTGCTATATTTTGGGTGGAAAGAGGTGCCTTGTGAGCCTCTGCCTCCTTCCATGAAGGGTATCAATAGTCCCTATCTTGTGAGGGTTTCAAGTGGATAATCCAATTCAAGATAGCATTGACCCAACCAGGATGGATTAACTACTTTTCTGTGACTATGATAAAATACCATGACAAAAAGCAACTTACAGAAGTAAGAGTTTAATTTAGTTTACAGTTCCAGAGAGATAAGATGCATGGCATTAAGTGGGAGAGATGGAGGCAGGTGCGGGAATCTGAGAGATCACATCTCCATCCCTACAGAGAGATCAGAGATGGGGAACTGGAAGTGGGGTGAAGCTATGAGCTCTCAAAGCCTGTCTGCAATAACTTGCTTCCTTCAGCAAAGTTGTCTATTACCCCCATAAACAGCACCACCAACTGGGGACTAAGTGTTCAAACACTTGAGACTGTGGAGACCATCTCTCATTCAAATCACCTCACTAGAGGAAATAGCCACTCATCAATGTCCCTTCCAAAATTGAAGTATTGGACTTACTGGTCAATGGGATTGTATTGAGAGATAGGGTCTTGAAGAAGTGATTACGTCATGAGGGCAGAGCCCTCATGAATGTGGGCTGAGGCTCTCATAAAGAGGCTCCTTCTAGCATTTGCTCACTTGCCATTCTGTCTTCTATCATGTGAACTGGAGCAAGAGGACCTTCATCAGACACTAGGCCAATATCTTGACTTTTGACTTTTCGACTTTTAGAACTAGGCACGATATATTTCTGTTGCACCCTTAGGTACTGTGCTATATATCAGGACAAATGAACTAAGCAAGGGGCCCAGTGGGGAGATTTTCCTTGGGTGTAGCTTCTGTGATACTTTTCCCCAAGGTTAATTTATAAAACGTTCTCTATTTGGAGGTTCATCTCACTATGTTGAGCTAGTGAGAAGTTCTCTATTGGCTGGGTCATTAAATTTAGCCTAACAAGAGAGGGCATGGGCTTGATTGTCTGGGCTGCTCTTGTCCAGTAGTGAGCTCAACATTTCTGGAAGTGAGCAAGTAGAAGCTAATATAATTCTGGAGAACAAAAGGATGGAGAGGGAAGTTTTAAGCTCTGAAGGATACAGTTGGATCAAATGCCTTTGGAGGGCTCATTTGTTACAGATACAGGATGAATAAGGCATCCTGAGAGTTGCCCTAGAAATCTCTCTTTTTTTTCCACACTGAAGTTTGACGAGAGGGTCTGGGTCAGAGAGACATGCATGGTTTGAGCCCAGGCATCTTTCAGAGTGCCAGAAGGAGAATATAATGTTGCTTCTATTGATGCAAGCTCTCCGACGTGAGGAGGGAGAGACCCCATGAATCCCTGCCAAGCTGACACATGACCTGGCATTCCCGAGCAAAGGGTAGACAGATGGAGGAAAGACAGGTGTTTTAATCCTCATGCATGTGTTTGAAAACTGCATCTCCCTACCTGGGCTGGATAGCTTTAGACAGCTGTGAAACTTGTGGGTCTGAGATACATAGGTTCCAAATGGAAGGTGGTCCAGAAGGATTACTGTGGGCTATAGAAACAGGCATGTATGTGAAGAAATCAATAGCTAGTAGTTGTGGTGATAATGATGATGATGAGGACACCTGAACGTACACACTATTTTTTTAGTTATCACAAAATGCATGACCCTTGACCCACTCCAAAACCTTCCATCAGGGTTTGAATTGCAAAGGACTCAAGAAGGCCTGTGGTGAGGTTCCAAGTAAGAGATGTGACCAGAGGGCCACATCCAATTACGGCCAGTAAGGCATACAGGGACATAGTCAACCATGTTGACCAGGCCTGGGGGATCCTTAGGACATCTGTTGAAGAGATTCAGGTTTCCTGGGGGAGGGGGATAGTTTCATAAGTGAAAAAGTACTGAGGACAAAGAGAAAGTTTTGGAAGGGGGGAGGGGCTGGACAAAAAGTCCTTGGTAGGAGGATGGTGAGGTGGCTTTGTGAGTAGAAGTACTTGCCACCAAGCATGGCTACCTGGTGGGAAGAAAGAACTAACTCCTGCAAGTTGTCCTCACCTCCTCCATGTGTAAATAAGTGTACACTTCCTGTGGATTTCATTCTTCCCTGCTCCCAGTAGGTTTTGGATGCTTACCACCTCTATTGTGAGCCACTCCCACTCACAAAATCCCCTGAGGGTTAGAAGGGAGGCCACAGAGATACAGAATGGTCCCTACCTCATGATGTTCATGCCTTTGCCATTCTCGGTCTTTGAGTGAGAAGCCTGGGTTCTGCTTCTCACCCTAAGACGTGGCAAAGGTGGCCCGCTGGCCCTCTGTTGAGTAAGTGTTATGTAAGACTGCATCTTAGCAGACCGAAGCCTCTCTCTTTTGGGCTTTCTGAAGGTACCAGATTGTTGGAGACTCCCACATGGCAGGGAAGCACAGAAAGCTTCCAGAATTCAAGTGGCCTCTAGCCAATACCCGGCAAGAAACTAGGGTCCTCTGCCATATAGCCACATGGAAATGAATTGTGCTAATAACCCAAGTGGACTTGGCATTGGACTCCTCCCCAGTCATGCTCCATATAAGAATGCAGTCCTGCAGGCTCCTCCATTACATCCTGGCAAGACCCAGAACACAGAACCCAGCTCAGCTGTGCCTGGACTCTTGCCCCACGGAAAGGGCGAGATGGTAAATGTTTGCTTTTCAAACTGCTAAATTGCGATAATTTACTATGTAGCATAGAAAACTAATAATATCCGTTTCTAACATTAAGTATAGCTTTTATCCGTTCAGTCTACTGTTCCATTTCCATTTTGCATTCTAACTAATATATTAACATATAATAAACATATACAGTGCCAACATTTTAGAATTTGCGAAGGATTAATATGAAAACATCTTCCCTTGTGCCTTGTTCCAAGTTACTCAGTTTCTCTCCCCAGGGCAACACGTGCCGCCAGTTTCTTATTTATCTTTCCAGAAAGTTCTCCCATCTGTGTGCAAATCCCCCTCCATATGTAGCTCTCTCTGGCATCACCTGCACCTTCCTCCATAGACTGCTCTGTCTTTGGTATTTGGGCTTGGAAATCAGTCTTTATCATTCCTGTCTTGTCTTTTGAAAAGATGGATGGTTTGTAATTTAGTGGCCAGTCTCCAGCTGATGGATTTTTTTCAAGTGGTGTCTAATCTTTTTTTTTTATTTTTTTTTATTTTATTTTTTTAATTTACATTCCAAATCACTTCCCCTTTCCCGTTTCCTCCCTCCCCGAAAGTCCCATAAGCCCCCTTCCCTCCCTCTTTTCTCCATTCAACCCCCTCTCATTACTCTGTCCTGGCGTTCCCCTACATCCAGTCTTTCCAGGACCAGGGGTCTCTCCTTCCATCTTTTTAGAAATCTATTGATATGCTGATTGTGTCTAGGGTATTCTGAGATTCTGGGTCAATATCCCCTTATCAGTGACTGCATACATGTGTGATCTTTTGTGATTGGGTTACCTCACTAAGGATGATATTTTCAAGTGCTGACCATTTGCCTAGGAATTTCGTGAATTCATTGTTTTTAATTGCAGAGTAGTATTCCATTGTGTAAATATACCACATCTTCTGAATCCATTCCTCCGTTGAGGGACATCTGGGTGACAAGATCTGGATTTTTTTTTTAAACAAACAATCTTGGAACATGAGTTGGTGCCTTTGTGATAAGATACAAGTCTGTTCTGCAGGCGAGATGGAATTTTGGAGTGCTAAAATAGATATCTTTTTAATATTGTTATTGCTTTTCTTCCATAAATTTGTAACGACATTCCTCTATAGCAGCTAAATAAGAGTCTGTTTCTTTTACTCTCACCAAGCAATAGCCATATTTTTGCCCCTATCACACACTATCAGGTAGAAAATATTTTGTTGGTGCCTTTAATTGGACATTGAAACTTCCATGGATTAAGCAACTGTATATTTTCTTCCACTAAGCTTGGTTCATATTCTTTACCCATTTTCTTAATTGCTTGTGAGTCTTTTATTTCATTTTGCCAGATTGATGTGTAGAGTGTTGTATCTATTAGAATAATTAGCTTTTTCTTTGGCATTTGAATTGCAAATTCTGTATTTTTCTCCACCACATTTTGATTTTGTTTATGAGTCTTTGCAATGTTTATTCCTTCAAAATCAAATTTACCACTTTTCTCTCCTCTTTCTCTTTCTCTTTCTCCTTCTCCTCTTCCCCCTCTCCCCTCTTCCCCCTCTCTGAGCTGCTGTTTTTTGCTGAACTTGAGTCATACTTATAAAGTCCTTCCCTACTCTGAGAAAAATAATAAAAATGTCCAATTATTACACTTCAAAAATGTCAGTTAAATATAGTGCAAGGAAATTGGTCCCTTTGAGACCAACCAACAAAAGAGCCTTTGCTGTGAGCCACGGAGAAAGGAGAAATTTCAACTTTGAAGTCAGAACATGAAGCTGCCTCTCTTTTGGGCAGAGACTAAGAAAAGGTCAAAGAGATTCTAGCTCAGGTCAGCCTGACCCCAGCTCTGCTGCCCATATTGCATTCCAGTTCCTGGTCCTGATACCCAGACACAAAGCCGATGGTACCAGCGACAGTGTCCTCACCTGTAAATGGGAGTGTCACTATACACTTCACCTTGCTTGCCTTGCAGAGTTGCTCTGAGGATCAAATGGGAACAACAAACATAGAAAGGACTGGACACCCTAACCCCCACCCTTGTCCTGCATGGCTGTCTATTGCCCCTCTGGGTTTCCCAGCATAAATATGTCTCACTCATTTAACACCAATGAAACCTCCCCAGCTGGAAAGCCTCAAGCCATCCCTCACATCTGTTCTCCACATCCTCTACAACCAAGCAGCTTCAAGGGTCCCTGCCTGCATGCTTGGATGCCTCTTGTATCTGTTTTCCTTGTTTTCTTCTGACCATCCTGCCTTTGCTCTCTTTCTGTTCAGACCATTTCAATCATTTCCCCGGGGACTAGCTGCTACTGGTCCTTTTTCTCGACCACTCTGCTGCTCCTGGCCTGGCCTTAGAGATGTTCTGGCTATACCTGGTTGGAAATAACTGATTTTTCTCTCCGCCCACGGCTATCATTTATCCTGGGGTATAGAACACTAGTTTATTTGGTATGATAGGTTCTAGGTCAAGTAGATATGGTTCTTTGTGGCTCAAGTCAGTCATGGAACTTGATGTTTCTTGCCATCAAGACTGGTTTAAAGGTGGGCATGGGATGAAATTTTAGCCAATTAGATTCGAGAGGAAGTCAATAGAATTCTGGAGAAGAGTTTCTTTCTCTGAAAAGGGAAGAAGTATTTTCTGCTGCTGCATATGCACTCATCTGTATGTGACATTTGGGGACTGTGATGGGTACTTGAGCATCTTCAGCTGATAAGGGTAGGAAGGAAGTAGGGCAAGTATGGTCTAATAGTCTACAACTACCCACTGAATAGTAAGCCCACCTCTAGGCTTATGTGAGGTAAATAAATGCATTGGGTTTTAGTTATATGGAGATATGAGCAATGTCAAACAAATAGGGCAAATGCTAACAAATAGGACATCTTTGGACATAATGGGGTATTGTGTGCTCTTTACTGGGAAGACATGAACAAATGTCTCTTCTCTCTAGATACAGCAGTGATTATCAAACATAGAAATCCTACCCAAGTCTACTTTGATGAAACAATGAGTTTATTGGAGTTACTTATAGGAGCAGCTATTCAAAGACAGCTACACTATGAAGAAGCCCACCTCTGTATGGGTGATGTCTCAAGACAGCAACACCATTGGAGCTCCCTAGACAGCTCGTGGCTGATCCACTAGGGAGTATCTTCTTCCCAGAAAGTATTTACTTTTTTATCAGCCCAGGAAGGAGCCAGTAGAGCTTGTAGCTTCCTGTGAGTATCAAAAGTCTTTTGCCTTCCCTCCAGTGGAGAAATGTTTCAATATGAAGGAAACAGCTATATAATGAGGGTACCCTGACTAGGGTGGAACAGATTCATGACTATGTCTAGCACTGGGGCTATCTTGTTTACCAAGGGCATGTTTGCTTGGTTAATATGTTTCCTTGTCTTGGCCTAGAGGAGAAGGGACGGTTTAGGAATCTAGCAGACCGTGAAATGAGGAGAATGGAGGGATGTTAAAGACTTTGTCTTCTCTCTGATCACCTCCATGTGAGTTTTCTGGAAGGAAAATGCTTTGAGTAGGGTCAGGAGACAGAGAAGTCAAGATTATGGAAGGTGTGATGAGTCTCCATGTTAGTCAGTTTTCTATTGCTATGCCAAAATACTCAAGAAAAAACATCAACTTAGTGGAAGAAAACTTAGAGCCCATGATCCTGTTGCTTCTGGGATTGTGTGAAGACAAAGCAACATGGGAAGGAACATGTAGTAGAGTCAAGCTGTTCACCTGAAGGCAAACAGAAAGCAGAGAGCAGAGAGGAAGTGGCCACAGACAAGATACAGCTCCTGTATTGGCTGGTTTTATGTGTCAATTTAACACAGGCTAGAGCCATCAGAGAGGAAGGAGTCTCATTTGAGGAAATGACTCCAGGAGAGCTGTAAGACATTTTCTCAATTAGCGATCAATCGGAGAGGATCTAGTCCATAGTAGGTGGTACCATCCCTAAGTCGGTGGTCCTGGGTCTTATAAGAAAACAAGGAGAGCAAGTCAAGGGTAGCAAGCCAATAAACAACACTTCTTCTTGCCTTCTACATCAGCTCCTGCCTCCAGGTTCCTGCCCTGCTTGAGTTCCTGTCTTGATTTCCTTCAATAATAAGTAGTAATATGGAAGTATAAGCCAAATAAACCCCTTTCTCCCCAACTTGCATTTTGGTCAGGGTGTTTCCTCACAGCAATCGAAACCCTAACTAAGACAGCTCCGTAAGGCATGCCTCCGAGGGCTTCATTTCAACTAAGTTCTGTCTGCTTCAGTTTATACTACTGCAAAGTAGTTCATCATACCATAAGCCCATTGATGAGTATACTAGACCTCTGGTGAGACCAGAACCCTCAAGACCCAATTGCCACCCAATCACCCTACATCTGAACACTGTGCATGAGGACAAGCCCTCAAGACATAAGTCTTTGGGGGGGCATTCTAGATCTAAACTATGATAGTTCCCAGGATGCAAGTTGATTCAGGGCCCGACAGGTGGGCAAGAATGGCAGCAAAGGGGTGAAGGAGACTTCTGTAAGAACCCAAACATGAAGGAGAAAGTGGCCTGACCCTAGATGGTGACAGTCGGTTGTGAAGGATGACTAGATAGTTCTCTCCGGGTAGAGGAATGATCAGAGAGGGACTTTACAAAGGTCATGGATGTGACTGTATTCACAGAGTCTGAAGCTCTGGTCTGGCCATCTGTGAACAATGTACCACCACTGTTAGGAAAGAACAGGTCATGGGTGAAGGACAGGGAGTCACATGGGACAGCAGATGGGTGGACACAGCTCCCACTCCCGTCCTCAACTTGGTGGTGAACAATGAAGTAAGTCACAGATCTGGAAATGAGTTGTCTAAAGTCCTATGTTTCTCCCAGAAGTGGAGGCTGTGGAAGTTGGTGGGTAAAGGCATAGGAAGGTTCTCCTTTGGTCTTGTACCCACCATTGCTTCATTGCACAGTATGTGGTATTTTGCTATCTTTTGCATTTATGGCTGCTCTGATGTTGGAAGAGGGCAGCCTTGGGGCTTTGCATAATACCCAGGGGTAGAGGCATCAGCATGAATCCCAACAGATCCACATCATGGACTCAATTACTGTGACCCACGATTCCTCAAGCCACATGAGACCTTTCTGTGTTTGTTTTCTCTGTTCCCAAACTAACAGTCCTGTCCAGATGCAATCAGAGTCTGGCCTTGATACTGGTGACAGGTGGGCACCTGCAGCTGGAGTCGGTTGCTATAGTAACAAGTAGGGAAAACTGCCCCAGAGCGCTGGTCTGATTAGCCCCCAGGGCCAGTCCACTTTCCCATCATTGGCCACTGTCTGAGAATATCTGGGTTCTTCCAAAGCAGGAACCTTAAATGGATAGGAAATCAGAGGTGTAGCTGACTATATTTTCCTCTTCCTTTCTATATAATTACTCCATACCACCAGCCACAAATAGGCAATTACCTGGCTCCTTGTACATTAGTCACAGTCATTCAAAATGTGGCCCCACAACTTGTAGCTATTGGAGTTATGGGGAAATGAGACCTGTGAGTATGTGGCATTTTCTGGGGCTCTCGAAATTTGTGGAGCCTCTCTGGGTGAACTAAGAGTGGCCAGGGGGTGCCTTGCTTATTCCAAAGCTGCTACGATGAGTGTGCACCAAAGGTCAGCAGTTTCAACAGTCAGCTGTTTTCTCTACATTCTGGAAACTGGAATGTCCAGTGAAGATGCTGGCCCATTGGTTTCTCAGGACTCTCCCTGTCATAGATAGCTACCTTCTCCTTGCACTCACGGGGTCTTTCCTCTAGATGCTTTTGGGGCAACATCAAGCTGCCTAGTCTCTTCTTTATAGGACTCTACCCACCCTCATCACCTCATCTAACTCTAATTGCTTCCCACACTACGATATGGTGGGTTAAAGCTTCAACATATGAGTCCTTGAAGATAACAGATACTTAACTCATAACACAGAGTCTACACAATTTGAAAGTGACCTATCAGGACCTACAAAGACATGTTTCTTATTTCATTCATTCATTCATTCATTCACTTACTCATTCCATAGGTATTCCTCTCTCTCTCTCTCTCTCTCTCTCTCTCTCTCTCTCAACAAAGTCTCACCGTGTAGCCTCATGGTCTTCTGCATCAGCCTCCTGAATGCTGGCACTGCAGATGTAATGCCATACTGCCTGGTCATCTCATTCCACAGTATTTCTTTTATTGGAGTTTTTGAAATTAAAATATAATCGTATAAATTTCTCCTTCCTTCTCCTTCCTCCAACACTTTCTGTATACCACCCACTTTGTTGTCTCTCAAATTCATAGTTTCTATTTCTTTAATTGTTGATACGTGTGTGTGTGTGTGTGTGTGTGTGTGTGTGTGTGTGTGTACGCATGTATGTGTATTACCAAATATATAACTAGAACCTGCTCAGGCTCAGTTTATGTAATGTTACTTGTATGTATATGGTTCAATGCAGAGCCTCTTCCTTGAGGAAGACTCATTCTCCTGCTCTCAGCATCCTTTAACTACCTGTAGTTCTTTGTCTAAGGTTGTGGCCCAATGACATCTCTCCCTTGCATGTTAGTACGTTGTTCATGTCATCTGTGTTCAGGTCTTGTTCTGATGGTCCTGTTGATGAGACTTCCTGGGTGTAGCTTCTTTGACATTCCTAGGAGACAATCTTATAGCAAACCTCTGTCTCTCTGGCTCTTACAATCTTCCCACCTCAGCCTCCTTTATGATCCCCGAACCTGAGGTACAGGACTTGTGTTATAGCTGGGAGCTATACCGTCCCTTGTTCTCTACACTTTGATTGGTTATAGGTTTTTTGTAATGTTCTTCATCACACAGTACTTTTTTGAGTGCCAGGCACTGTTAATGTGCTAGAGATAGGGTGGTGAGCAATACGGACATACACTTCTGCAACCTTGTGGTAGTAAGAGATGGAAAAATAAAACCAGTGAGTGATAGTACGGTTATAGTGCAGAGAGCAGGAGGAGCTACAGAGATGTTTCAGAGGTCAAGAGCCCTGGCTGTTCTTCCAGCGGACCCTCATTCAATTCCCAGCTCCCACATGGCAGCTCCCAACAGTATGTAAGCCCGATCCTGGGAGATCCAATGCCTTCTTTTGGCCTTGGTGGGCCCTGAACATATGTAGTATGCAGACATACATGGAGGCAAACACTAATAGTCATAAAAACTAAAATAGAGTGAGGGGTGACAGGGGACTCATTGTCTTGTGGGAGGTTGTAGATCAAGATGGGCAAGACTGAGGGGGCATTTGTGGCTTGCTTGAGAGAAGCATCTTGCGGCCTCTCCAAGCACAGCAGCTACTGTCGATCCCTCAATTCTGCTTTTGGATAAAGCTGTTCTCCTATAGGCTGCGTCTTGCCGATGGCTGACATCCCTCGTTAGCTTCCTGAGGGTTTTGCAGCAGTTCCTCAACCTCACAGCACTCACGCTGTCCCACGCTGCCTTAGTTCTCCCAATTGTTCTTTAGGGACAGCACAACCTCATGATCCCACTGCAATCCCAGCCACCGGCTTATCCCTACTCCCCTCCCCCCCTTTTTAAAATCCCAATATACCCTCATCATCATATAGGCATAGAATAGTTTTGAAGGGATCCTCTACTCCCCCAACAACATCTGCTTCTCCAACGACTTGGGAGAGGCAGAACTGAAAAAATAAAGTACGCCTGTGGGTTGCTGATGCATTCAGTTTTACTTTACAGGCTAATGGTCACCATGCTGAACGTTTCCGAGAGCGGGTCAGGACCCTAGTACTTGTGGCTTCATCAGCTCCACATTTTATTGGTCAAAACAACTCAGAAGGAAAACGATGCTGGTTCGAATGAAGGGAAATGGACTCTCTTGATGGAGAAGTCACAGACACACTATGAAGAGGATGGCTACAGGACAGAGAACAATCATAGCTCACTTTTCAGATTACCACCACAGTCAGACTGAAGCTAGGTGCCCAGGGACTTGATGGCACAGAACAAAGTTGTTGAGCCACCAAGTGAGGCCACACAGGACACTTCCGTGTTTGGTCTCATCCAGCTCTTACTTTGACACAGTCTGGCCAAGGGCCAGGGGCTGTCTCTCTGTCTTCCTGTCCTCTCTGCTGGCCCAGGAAACAAGGCCTCAAGGGTTCGTGAGACCTTTGTAGGGCTCACACTCTGCTCTTTGTTAGCAGAAAGCATGAGGAGGGACAGAAGCAGGCTGTGTGGTTAGCCTGTTTTGCACACTCTCCCCCATATTATTATCTCCTCTCACTACCAGAGCTTGCCCTGGCACCAGAAATCGGCTTACCACTGAGTAAGGAAAGCCATTCGCTCAAGCAGAATGCGTCACTGCTGGAAGTTTCTCTCTCATCATTAACTAATTTGCTGTGCTTTGCCCTTGTTATCTATAACCATGGTAACGATGCAGAGAGCTCTCCATGCATTTATTTTGGACTCCAAAAGCCCTAGGGGAGAGTTTCTCCCACTAGACTTCTGAGTGCTTGGGTGGGGCTGAACTTGGCTGTCCAGCCCTCTGGGGATGTTATTTTTCAAGTGTGACATGAGGGGTCGGGGGAATCGATCAATGGCTGCCCATCCAGCAGAGATTTCCTACCATCAGTAGGGTGCATTTAGGATCTAAGAGAGGAGAGTTTCCTAGCTTACTCAGGAGGCTGTGCTGTGAGTGGTTGTGGATCTGGGGACGACGACAGTGGCGCTTTGCTGCTGCATCTGACAGTCCCTCATTCTGCTAATTTGATGTCCTCACTATATAATTATACTGTGAAATTCCCTGACTGAAGGAGACTTTTTTTTTTTTTTATAATATATCCTTCCCTGACTCCCACCACTCGCTGCCCAGATTCGTGAATGGGGAAAGTGGGTGTTTGCAGCTTTTGGAGGAGAACAGCCATGTTATGCAACCTGCCCTTCTCTGAATTTCTGCAGCACCACCCCCACACTGGGCCCCAGAGAGGAGGAGTAAGACTGTTCAGAGCCAACAGATGCAGATTCAGGACCTCTTTGGGTCTCAGTTGCTTCATCTGAAAAATAGGGAGAAAGTTACTTCCCTGTGGAAACCCTGGAAGAGCACACGGTACCTTCTGTATGACAGAAAGTGGGCGGTGACTTCACTTCCTTGAGCCTCAGTTGTACCTTCGGGAAACGGGGCCAATAATAGCCTCTCTCTGCCAGGCAAACTGTGGGTAAGGGGGGCATTAAATGGGATGCTGCCCGTTCCCAGATGTTCCAGTTGAGTTGTTATTCACAGTCAGTACTACTCATAAGTGTCAGGGAAGGTACAGGGTCTGCTGACCTGGGTGTGTCTTCCAACAGGCAGTGGCTCGACTGTCAGGCTGGTCAGCTGTGGCTAGAGCTGTCAGTTTGATTCAAGAGTACCTCTGGGAGCTTCCCAGAGGCAGGTGCCAATGCCACACTGATGAGCACCCATCCCTGATGGGCTCTGGGCATTTCCTGCTTTGTCCTGTCCTGTTTGCCCAGGTCAGCAGCCACACTGAGTCACAGTGGCTCCCTGCAATCCTGGCTACCCCTGGACCTGACCATGAGGTGCCAGTCAGTTTAGTAGAACACTTGGTCAATATGGCATTCCCTCATTACATTGATAATTTAGAATGTTCTCTTCTCACCCTTATTTGGTATATGCTACTTCATCTGTTTGTTTAGTTTTGCTCATTGGAGACAAAGTATCACACTTAACCCCAAGATAGACTTGAGAGTCTTCTACCTCAGCATCTCAGATTACAGGCATGTATCACACTGCCTGGTTTATTCTTTCTTGCATAAAGAAGACACCCAAATAGTTATTACAATGCCTTTGACCATAGTTACCCATTGAACATGCCAGTATGGGTTTACTTAATCACACAGAGAGATCTGGAGGGATCTGGAAACTAACAGTTGTTATTTCTAGAGAAAGATGTTAGGGAGATGAGTGGAGAAATAACTTATTACAGAAAGAACTAAGTGGTCAGAATTAGCAAAATTAGCTTCATTTTGATTCAAGTGAGTGGTTTTGTGTATTTTATATTTCAAAATGCTTTTAAAAAGCAAATAACAAATAGATTTTTAGATCTGTGTTTTACTTGGAGAATCTGTGGACTACAGTAAATTAAAACAAGACCGTTGGTGACAAGGAGGATCAAAGATATTAAAAGTGGCACAGCAGAACACAGGTGACAAGAGGGGAAAGAAAGGGGGGCTAATGAGGAGGGAGATTTAAGGTGAGGGTTGGAAGACTGGAGCAAAGAATCGGGTAGGGAGAGTTAATTAACACAAGGGAGTTTTTTAGAAGTTACATAGACCTACAATTTTATAACACACACACACACACACACATACACACACACACACGCACACACACACACACACACATACACACACACACACACACACACACACGCGCGCACACACACACACACACACACACACACATGTTGTGCTCCTCCCAGGAGCCATGGTTCCAAATAAAAAAGTCCAGTCCCAGATGTGGGTTATCCCCTCCTATTTTTGGTCAGAGATGTCCCAGAGCCTCTGCTCCTAGCAATATAGGCTATTGTCGTTGCTCTTAGCCACCCTTTGGAACTCGGTGAGGAGACCTGATTGCTGAAGACAACACACATTGATCATAGGATATACAGAAATCAAGTTGATATTGACCAGGTAGCCTCCTTCCTGCTGGTCAGCTCTCATAGTATCAGAAGGTGTTTTTGTAGACTGTTGCTGGAAAAAACTCATTAAGAGTCTTACCCAGCTGTGACACCTGTAAACTCCAATGATGATTGATAGGCAAGGTTTTCCTAGCTGTGACACCTGTAAACTGCAATGGTGATTGATAGGCAAGGTTTGCCCATGGATATAATATTGGCATGAAAGTTATAGGAGCAACCAGTCAATTTCTATTAGATTTCAGTCCTATTCCACAAGAAGAAATGTATTCATAGAAATGTAAATCAAGTCAAGAATCCATGGTTGAGAGCTCACGGCCTTAGGGTTGAACTTGATATCCCACTAAATGGACACAATATCAAACTGTTCTTTAAATTTGCATCCTTATACCTATAGGTTAGTGTGGCCCCTTGACCTCATCAGAGAAATTTCTTTGTTATTGGTATAGAGAAACTCAGAGCTGGTCAAAGTATAAACTATATCTGAGTCTTTGGAGGACTCAGTCAGGTACGTGCCATTTACATCAGACCCCCAACACAGTCTCAAGAATAAGCTCAGAAGCAGTGCTGGGAAGATTGTAAGGACCAGAGATCTAAGAAGACTGGAGCAAAATAGTGTCTTCTGGACATGACAAGACCAATGTACTCATAAACTCACAGCACAAGATCAGTCTAGTCAACATTATAGCCCGGAGTGAGGTGCCTCCTATAACTGAGGAGCTATTATCAACAGTTGATGGCTTCTGGGGAAGGGAGAGTTATTTTATTTTAAAGTGTGTGGCGACTGGCTATGTCATTCTAGTGGATAGCCCCACCCCCATGAGAACATGGGTAGTATAGGGTTATCTTGGAGGAGTTAAGGGGAGGAAAGGGGATACATATGATAACATACTGTATGAAATTCTCAAAGAATTAATAAGATTATATAAAAAAACCAATATGTGGGGACTGTTTCAGTTCAGATCTGAGTTTGAGCCTCCTAGTATTTAAAAAGTTCATTACTGTCATATCCATGTGCTTGTAATCCCAGTGTCACAGGGATGCAGAAACAGGAGGATTGTCTTGGCTTGCTGGCCTCCTGGTGTAGTGATAGACTCCTTTTCAAGGAGTAAGGCAGAGAGTGAGAGAGTAGGACACTCGGTGTCCTCTAGTGTCTGCTTCTATGCATGAGCATATGTGCCCACAGCTCGTTCATACACACACACACACACACACACACACACACACACCACATAATGTACACATACACACACCAATAATGAAGTAAATAGCATGGATTATTTTGGAATTGGAGATACAGTCTCAAACTTTTTAAGGACTGTTCTTTAATCCCATTTGAGGGGACTCCATGTCCTAGCCTGGATCATGTTTAAAGAGAGTGTGTGTACACGCGTACTTAGTGATTAGTCTGTATTTCCACACTCCCTCTGAGGGCCATTGCTCCTCTGTGTTCTTTGAGTATCATAGATGTGTATCCCCTGTCACAACACTTCCTGTACATTATCTCATCTATGTATATTCAGTGCTGTGAAGTAACTTCCTTTGGTTGTCCTCCATGCAGGGAAGATAGGTTGATGTTATACCTCTGTGTGAACCTCTCTTGTGCAAGCCAGGCTCAGTACAGACTCCCATGAAGCCTCAAACATGGCCATAATATCTTTGGGGAAAGAGACTCTGTGATGGAGAACCCCAGACTTGTCAACCCCAAACCACTCCAGAGAATATATAATCACCATGAAAGACTCTGCTTCCTGCCTGGAAAGAGTATCTCACTTTGAACCTGAGGGATATCTAGCCAATACCTATCCATTCCAGGGGCCCTGGAGACCAGAGGGCCCTCTCCTCTTCCCATCAGGGTTTCCAGAGTTCCACTGAGTCAGTACTTGTCCTTTAAAATAAAGTCGAGTGAGTGTGAATCCTGGTTGTATCACTGATGAGTTGTCTGAGTTTAATTGAGTCAATGCTTTGGCTTAGATAAGCATTCTCCAAAGGCCCCTGTGTCAAAGGCCTGGCCTTCAGCTTCTGGTGGAAGCTTTAAGAGGTGGGGCTTGGTAGAAACCTTGTAACTACTGGGAACAGGACCATGAAGAGTTTGAAGGATTTTAGCCATTCTCTCCTTTGCTACTGTAAAGAGAACAGATTGTCTCTGCCATACTCTACTTACCATGAGGTGAAACTTTACCACCAGAAGCCTAAAAACCACAGGGTCTGACCAACCACAAACTTCCTCACCCTCTCCCAGCTTGTTGAAGAGACTTGTGCGTTCTTACTGGCTGCATTTCCAGATTCTGTCTTTAGGCACTGTAGGACTTTGCTGGCTGCTAAGGTATCAGTTTTTCCTAGCATCACCTTGGCCTCAGATCCCAGACTCTGGCCCACATGGACACACTCAAAGGCATGATGTGCTTTAGGTTGCCTTTGAGTCTGTCTTCCAAGATGACATTGTCTCTGAGCTTATCTACTCTGATTTGGGGGGTACCCTACTCTCTTTGGCCATCATCCTGGGCTCTTAAACTGGGCATCTCTTCTGATTTGAGGCAGAGACAGCGTATTCTCTTGACACTCTACAGGGCTGGTAGTTGACTTAGCTCTCTTGGGATTATCATGGGGGTAGATCCCTTCTGCTCCCACATTCCCCTCTGAATTTTGGCTCTGCAATGCCGTGGACCTTCTGAATATTTCCTATAAGTCACACCTTGACTCTTCACTCACAGGGCTACACTGGGTGCAGAAGGAGATCAGGAAGCTTCTAGCCTCTCCCCTGCAGCTGTCCTTAGGACTAGTGTTGTTCCCGACACTCAGGCCAGCCTCGGGTGGGGTGTTCCACTTGCTTGGAATTTGGTAGGCACCTGCCAAGGCCCAGCTCTAACCTCAGAATTGAACTTCCACCTTAATGCCTAAGTAGCATCGACTCACTCTGGCTACATTAAGAATTGCCAGTGGACTGAGAATGTGTCTCTCCAGGGGTCTAAAGAAGTGTAGGGGTGCTACTGAACCAAGATAGCAACAAAAGGCTCAGAACCTATGCCTTGAAACTTGAACACTGAATTTACCCCTGAGAGTATCTGAGACCAGTGAGAAGTAGCAAATGTTTTTCTTTCCTATTTCTTTTTCTTTTCTTTTCTTTCTTTTTTTTTACCTAGTCCAAGAAGCAGCATGGAGGGAAAAACCCAGCAGCAGCAGCAACAACAGTTCTGGCCAGACTGTAGCAAGGGTGTGGGTATCACTACCTTGGACTCTCCCAAATCCCAGGTCTGGAACATCCCCAAATAACCACAGGGTCTAGCCGATGACTTCATTTAGTTCACCACAGACAGCGCTGAGGACCTTCAGTCTGTCTAAGCAGTTCCAGGACCTTCCTGGCCGTGGCTGTTCGCCCTGATGCGGGGTTGGGCAGGCTGCTGGCAGGTCACTTGTATTGAAACATACCTTTGTGGGAGTCAGCTGCCCCTTTTCAGAACTACACTCTGGCCCTGGGGCCAGCAATAGGCATGAAAAAATAGGCATGTAATGAGCTGGGTAATACTGGAAATTAATAGTGGTAATTAATTCTCAAAGCATACAGAGCCCATGGCAACAGACAGAAGGCAGGAAGCATTTCTGTTTGCAGGCTGAGCTCCAGAAGGCTCCGTCTCTTTGAAATAAGGAGTGATAGTTTGTTCAAGTCTTGGTAGGAAAACACCAGTGTTGGATGGAGTAGGTCTTGCTTCTGAAGCTGCTCCCTCCTGCTTCCTGGCTGTGCAGCTCCGTGCATTCCTCTGAGCCCATTTCCTCATATGGGGAAATACAAAGAAGAGGATCCAATTCACAAATCTTCCTGAGAGTCAATGTGGTGTCATGTGTGATGAGGAGACAATTCAGCCTCTGACTGTCACTGTCTGGGTTAAGGTAAGTCATCAACCACTCTGAGCCTTAACATTTTCGTCTGTAAATCAGGAATGACAGTAATAGCAACCATAACATCATCATCGTCTTCTTCATCATCATCAACATCATCGTCACCGTCAGTCATTGTCATCCTGATTTAAGTAGTAAAGTGATAATCACATACAGCATCTGGGTCATTGTAGCATTTATTATTCAACTACAAGCACCTCACCGTAAGTTGGTTGAAAGCTCTAAGCTCTGTACCTAATATTACCGCCACTGGTAACATTCATTGAAAACTCATCTTATGTCAAGGGCAGCTAGATCCCCTTTTACTGGTGTGCGCTTCTTTAGTCCCTCTCTCAATCCTAAAAATATGTTTCCATTATCCCTATTTTACCTCAGATTAGACTTGGTTTAGATTCTGGTGACAGGGACAGGTTGCAGCATGTGTCTAGAATGCCCAGATCCCGTGTTTGAGCCTCAGCATTGAATTGAAAAGGAGTTTGGAAACAACCATTGTGGGAGTGGGGAGGCTGGTCTAGTTAAGCCCAGTCACTCAGTTTGATGGCATTTCAGCACATTCTGACTTAGGTGGTGTGACTGTCCGAGGCCCTTAAAAAATGTGGAATGGGATGCTACCTCTGGCAACGTCCAGTGTGAGGACTTTAAAACACTTCCCAGTTTTGGGATTGAGTGTGCTGGGTGAGCACAAGGACAGGAGCCTTATCTTCTAGCACTTAGAGAAACCATGTGAGGCTACATGCTCATGTAATCTTAGCACTGGAGTGCTGGAGACAGCAAGATTGCTGGAGCTTTTGGATTAGCCAGGTAGTCAAATGGACAAGTCCCAGGTTAAGTGAGAGAAACAGAAAATAGAAAGTGGACATGACCATATGTCTCAGAGGGAGGGTACAAAAACTCCTGGGTTGATTCTCATTCTGTACAGAAAGCTCCAGGCAACAGACATGACGTATGATACAACCTAAACACACCAACTGCACTGTCTCCTAAGTCTTCAGACTTTTTGGATGATGACCAATAGGGGAGTTGTGGCCTGCTACTGAGATTCTGTGAATAAAAGCCAAAGAGAAGTAGAGGCTGGCAAAGATCTCACCATGCACAGGATAGACTCGAAAAACACAGAATGACTTGGTGCACAGTGTTGGGAGTGCCAGAATGGAGAAACCTGTCCTGTAGCCATATGGGAAGTAAGGGTGGAAGACATATTTGGGAAGTCCATTTGGGAAGATCAGTGGGACAATGAGCAAGAGTTGCGGAAGCTGGATCTAGTTCTCCCGTAAGTCACTGGTGGAGAAACAGCATGGGGAAATGGACAGTGAATGAATATGGAGCTCAGGGAAAGAACAGTGAGCAGAGATAAACCACTAGCCCACACGTCCTGCTCATGAACCCCACCCCTGAATCCAGACCACCAATGGTCCCTGTGGAGGGAGCTGTGTAAGAGTTGGGGATGAAGGTGCACCCCCAGGGAGCAGCCACACTCCGGGGTCAAATGGAAACAGTGGAGGCAACATCGTTGGATGAGTTAAGCACTATCTCATTATGGCCCCTGCTTTTGTAATGTCTGCAATGTCCCATCCACTCTGTATCGTCAGGCATTGAAGACATACATGGACATATTTGCTGTCCAGTATCCCTGATTCTATCCTCCAGTCTGATGTTCCCAGTGGCTCAAGTTGTTTGAAAGCGACTCTTTCCAGAATCCTCATACCATAGGACATCCTCATTTGGTCCTGGCATTATGCCCACAAAAGAGGGAGGATAAGAGGGAAGGCATCTTTCTATTCTGAGGTGCCTCTCTCTCTCTCCTGCACACTCCACTACATGCTCAGAGGGTGTTTACTGTTCACAGCCAATCCACCTGGCTCAACTAGAATGTTTTGTGAAGGAATGGGAAACCGATGCCATTAGCTTCGAGAACTGTCTCGAGACTGAGTAAAATAATGTCCTCCAAAACTTCATGTCTACCTGGAATGTGACCTGCCTGGGGGAAATCCTTTCTGCTAATGAATCTTTTGATTTCGAGATACCATTCTAGACTTAAGGTGGAGGCTAAATACAATATCTCTGCAAGAGAGGAGAGGGCAGGAGAAGACAGATGGAGAGGAGATCTACATGAAGACAGAAACAGAGATGAGTTAGGCAGCCACACACCAGGGAGCACATGGAGGCTTCAGTGCAAGAGAGGAGGAAGGAAGAGAGGGAGAAAGTGAGGGAGGAAGAAAGGAAAAGGAAGGAAGGAAGGAAAAGGAAGGAAGGAAGCAAGGAAAAAATAAAGGAAAGAAGGAAGGAAGTGGGAAGGAAGAAGAAACAGGAAGGAAGGATGGAGGGAGAGAGGATAAAGGGAAAAGAAAGAACAGAGGGAAGAAGAAAGTAGAGATGGAGGGAGGGGAAGGAAAAATTAAAAAAAGGAAGGGAGGGAGGAAGGCACTACTAAGAAAGGCAAAAGGGAGAGAAGGAAGAAGGATTTGTCATTAGTTCTTGCAGAGGGAGCATGACCCCCCTGACAACTTGGTTTCAGACTTTTGTCCTCTAGAACTATGAGAGAGAATCAGTTTCTAGTGTATTGAGTCACCCGGTACCTGGGGCTTTGTTCCGGCAGCCCAAGGACACAGGCAGGCTCCTCTGTTTAAATGCCAAGTGGATGCACCCTGACACAAATATTGAACTACAGCCTTGCTTGTCAAGTTCCCAGAGATTTATTGTTTGGGCGACGAAGAAAGATTGGAAATAGGAGGCCTCCAATGTCTCTCTCTTAACGTCCACCTCTCATCTGTTGGTGACTCACCTTACAGAGAAGCAGGAGCTGAGGTTTTGATGAACTAGATGGATACAAAGTAGCCTCCAGGAGTGACAGTTGCAGTATGCCATAGTTTCTGATTCTAAATAGCAACGGTCTATACCTGTACAACAATTAACATTTATTAGATACTCTGTGCTTTTTAAAAATTTTGCTAGCATCCCTGTTTTAGTGATAAAGAACCAGACACAGAGGTTTGTTTGTTTGTTTATTTATTTATTTATTTGTAAGCCATACAACTTATGGAAGCAAAACTCAGACATCTCCCTAATCATTCAGGAATCAGGCGTCAAGGCTGTTTTTTCCCCCACTAATCAAGGTGACATAGTCACTGGATGGACATCCTCATGGGGTGTTGTGGCTGCTTTTGAGAGTGCCCGTGTTTCTCCTGGACAACCGGCTAGACACATTCTGGGATGCCTTAAAGATCAAACTATTTCAGGGATCCCACAACCCACCCTTAAATTCTCTTTAGAGAGAAGAGAATCATTTGCTCCGGTTACTGATGCAGTTGCTGCACGTGTTTCCTGACTCCCGTCCTGGCACATTTTCCCCACTCTCTCTGAAGAAAACTGAGGGGGATTCAACCATAGAAAGCGTAGTGCAATCTGGTCCAGCACCTTGGAACAGCCAATGCTACCAGGGAGCTTGTTAGATAGCAGACCCATTTGTGATTCTTATTTTCTGAGTCAGAATTTGTTTTAAGAGGATGCCCAGTAGACTGTGTGCACACTGTAGAGAGAAAAGGGGGAAGGGAAATACGCAAAGGAGGCCCCAATTGTAGGGAAATTTTGTGCTGTCTTGATCAGATGAGCTGAGATCACAGAAACCAACACTGCTCTATCCTGGGCTTTCACACGTGGGAACATATGTCAGACAGCCTCATTCAAGGCTATCCCAGACCCATCCAGTCCTGGGATCTACCACAGCCAATTCCCCACCTCTGACCCCAAAGTTGGAGATACCCTTGAAAGCTGCAGTGACTCTCAATAACAATTAAGACATGATGGTCAATTATTCTTTTCTTAGTCCTCTTCATGGGGGAGGGTTGGAAGCTTCCAGACTGCTGAGGTCCATGGAGAGCTGAGCCTGTGCAAGGCATAAGGCATCCGAGAAGCAATCAATAGACCTTTCAGAAGGCCCCACTGGCTTCTCTCATGCCCAGCACTCGGGAGAGAAAGGATTGGTTAACTTGGAGATGCCTAAGGCCGGCAGCGCTGGGTTAAACTGCTGCTCTGACTCAAGTCCCCAGGACATCCTTTTTGTGTGGGATGGCCAGCCTCAATGCAGACAATTTTGGATCAATAGCCATTTTATACCCAGTGTTCATAGCGGTTCTGAGAGAGGAGGGGCTTCCAGTTTGGATGAGAGTTACAGACGCGGATATTTTTCATACACCCACAATAATGCAGTGTTCAATCCTGTGGTCTGAAGGTCTGAAAACCCCAGAGGGAAGAAAGGCACGTGGGCGGCGCCTGCGTCTCATGCCATAGAGCAGGCGCAGATCACCTCTGACACATCTCCCAAGGCAGGTTGTCCTAAGACAACTGATAGGACAGTGCAGGCGGTGTTGGGCCTGGCTGTCCTTGACTGCGAGGATGACTCACATAGAGCCTTGCTAACCTGTTTACAGTGAGTCATCTAAGCCCCCACAGGCCCAGCTCCCTCAGCTGTAAAATAAGAGTACTAATAACTGCCAAGTCACCTCATAAAGGATATAAGTTCTAAATCAAAATGCACCAAAGGTGGCATTCATGTACCGTGGACTCTAAATTACTCCACGCTGGTAACATGGCTGGGATGTAGCAAGGCCAGCTTCTGCTTCTTGTTTGCGGACCGGGTCTTCTCCTGGGGCATGTGCACCATACCTAAAAGATGGATGTAGTTCAACTCTGTTCACGTATAAACTGCTACTACCCAAAATTCTTCAAATCTGTCTCTTCAGACAGCTGAAGAGAGTTTTAAAAAGGTCTTTACCGACAGAGACCCCTGGAAGGTGTAGAGCGTAGGAAAGCTGTGAGGTTAACTGTTGAGAAGGATGTTGGTTGTGGATCCAGTTCTGCCCTCCTCCGCTGAGCACACTGACCTCTTGACACCAGCCTCTTGCCTTCTTAGCTATATGAGGCTTATTGCTGGTTATATATTATTGAAGACGTGACTACTGTTTCTTTGTCAGTGCTGTTTCTGTTACCTAATTTCTCTCTCTTCTCCCTCTCAGTCTCCCTCTCCCTTTCCCTCCCTCCTCCTCCCTTCTCTCTCTCTCTCTCTCTCTCTCTCTCTCTCTCTCTCTCTCTCTCTCTCTCTCTCATTGGCTCCTTATTTTCAGAAATTCATAGGAAACTAAGGGAACGTTGGTGCATAATCCCTCCCAAGGCTCATTTGATACTGAAGTTTTAAAACGTGCCCAAAAGCAAGACATTTTGCCTGTAGTTGGCTGAGACCTTTGTCTCTTCGTGTTCTGTCATCACCTCCAGTCACTCTGTGTCTGTGACACTGGAGGGGTCACCAGACACAGCCATAGTGTGATGTGGCCTGCAGTTCAGGGACCTCGCACCAGGTGAGCTATCACAAGGAGCTTCTGGAATGTTCCTGAAAGCATATTCTACTTGGAGATAGCTTACAGTCAACAACTCTGTATAGAATGGCAGAGAACTTCACCCACCACCTGAAATTACTCCCAACTCAGATTCATCTTGGCTTGGACTAAAAAGACGCCATTTAACCCTTGCAGTGCAAGCTTAGAGCGTTTTAAAGACTCTAAAGTGTTTTGAAGACTTAGAAGAAAACTTCAAATACTGACACAGGATACAAAAAGTTCATTTCAAAAAGTTAATAAAACTTAATCACACTACTTTAATTGAGTCTTATTAAAATTGGTAAGATTTTGGAATGCTTTCATAAAACAATTCTTGACTTGGGTATATCCTTTGGATGTCTTTCAATTTATTAATTAAACAAAAGAATATTCAATTAAGAATCAATGATAAGAAAAATCTATAGAAATAAACAAAGTTAACAGAAATTATTCTGCTGTGGAAGAGGGAAGGATGAGGCTGGAAAGATGGCTTAATCGTGTTTACTATGCAAGCGTGGGGATCTGAGTTCGAATCCCGAGCATCTACCTCTAAACAGTTGGCTGCAGTGGTGTACTCCTGTGATTCTAGGGCTGGAAGCAGAGACAGGTGGATCCCAGGAGCTTGCTGACAAGCTAGTTTTACAGAGGTTCAGTGAGAGATCTTGTTTTAAAAATATATAGTAGAGAGCAATGAAGGAACTCATTGAGTTCTGGCTTCCAAATGCCATGTGCACACACATGTGCCATGAGTCTGCACATACAGAACACACACACACACACACACACACACACACACACACACACACACACACACACACAGAGAGAGAGAGAGAGAGAGAGAGAGAGAGAGAGAGAGAGAGAGTAATTTAAAAAGAGTGAATTACAGAATTACAATATATTCAATTCATTAAGAGGAGGGGGAGAGATGTTTTGAATACAGGCAATGGATTCATTTATGGAAGGTTTGGTGGGTAAGTTAGTGGAGAGAAATCAAAAGAACATCTTTGAGAGATATTTAATTTTTTTTGTCTATTTGGAATAAGTACTGACACTGACAAAGATAACTTGAAAGCTGTAATAGGATGTTAGCACAGAACTGTTATCCACAGACTGGCTAACAAGTGCTCTCAAGTGCAAAAGAACTGAAGATACATCTTTGCAAAAGAGAACCTGAATTGCATTGAAATCCTATGGTTCATATGGAAAAGATCATTGGTAGATGTTTACCCCAATTGGTAACTATATAGTCGGAACATAAATTGTCCTCCTAGAGGCCCATGAGATTGGACATCCGATCCAGGGCTTCTGGCAGTCTTTTTGGAGTTTGTAGAAGCTTTGGGTTGTGTATGGTCTACCCTGCAGAAGTGGGTCATTGAGGTGAGCATTGAAGTAGTATGGTCTGTCTCTAGTTTTGATCTTTCTGCCTCCTGATCCTTCAGATGTTGGAAGCTGCTGCCTCACCATCAAATTGTGATGCCCTTTCTATGTTGATGGTTGTGTCTGTGATGCCCCCTCTATGTTGGTGGCTGTGCCTGTGATACCCTCTCTATGTTTGTGTCTGTGCCTGTGATACCCTCTCTATGTTTGTGTCTGTGCCTGTGATACCCTCTCTATGTTGGTGCCTGTGCCTGTGATACCCTCTCTATGTTTGTGTCTGTGCCTGTGATGCCCTCTCTATGTTGGTGCCTGTGCCTGTGATACCCTCTCTATGTTTGTGTCTGTGCCTGTGATACCCTCTCTATGTTTGTGTCTGTGCCTGTGATGCCCTCTCTATGTTTGTGTCTGTGCCTGTGATGCCCTCTCTATGTTTGTGTCTGTGCCTGTGATGCCCTCTCTATGTTTGTGTCTGTGCCTGTGATGCCCTCTCTATGTTTGTGTCTGTGCCTGTGATACCCTCTCTATGTTTGTGTCTGTGCCTGTGATACCCTCTCTATGTTTGTGTCTGTGCCTGTGATGCCCTCTCTATGTTTGTGTCTGTGCCTGTGATGCCCTCTCTATGTTTGTGTCTGTGCCTGTGATGCCCTCTCTATGTTTGTGTCTGTGCCTGTGATACCTTCTCTATGTTGGTGGCTGTGTCTCTGTGAGCCCAACTGGACCTTTTTTTTTCCTGTAAATTGCTTTCTGCAATGTATTTTGTCACAGAAATGGGACAGTAATGGATATAATAACCATATTAAATATTAATATTCATTTAACTGAAATTACCAACACTATTTTTCTCTGATCTACTAAGCTGGAGGACAGATTGACTTCTTTTTTACATTTTTCTGACAAGAAAAGATGACATTACAAAGTTCTTGTCTTATGCAGAGACAATTCAGTGATTAAATGAACATGAATGTCAGAAAAAATGTTAGAGTCAAGTCAGGCAAATTGATGAAAAAACAATGTTCTTTTGCCAACTTTTTTTAAGTCGCTAATACTTTCTAGTTTTACAAGAATTATATTATGTGATTCCTTTCCTCATTTAAAACCAGTCTTGGATTTTGTATTTGATTTTGGTTTTCTAATCTTTCGTTCAAACAGACTCCTACCCTTTGAAAGTGAGTATGTATACAGACACACGGACACAGACAGATGGACACACAGAGAGACATGCCTACACACACACACACATACACAGACACATAGAAACAGACAGACAGACACAGAAACATAGAAACAGACAGACAGATACACAGGCATACAGATACACATGCAAACTCATGGACACACATAGACACACACATACACACAGAAACAGACAGACACACAGACACACACAGAAACAGACAGACACACACAGACATATGCCCTTTTATAAGCTTCCGGTTTCATGACAAGTGGAAGAGCCCTAGTATACCCTTTCTGATTTCAAACTAACACATCTTCTATGGCATGCCTTCCTACTCTACAGTAGGGGATAATGCTCTCTGTTCTGGGAGTGTCAACAGTGCCCCCTGACTTGGCGGTATGGCGATTAGTTTCAGACTCCTTTGAAGGAAAGAACTACTTGTTTTTGGTTTCTGTGGCTGTGTCCAGACACTTAATGTGAGAGTCTGAATGTGAGGGAGTCTGGAATAAGCAAACAGTCACTGCCCTGTGGAGCTCAGAGCACCTTCATGGTGTGTAGATGTCCGGGCACTCTCGCCCGTTCTTGCTGTGAGACTGCTTCACTCAGAGATCCAAATATCTAATGTAGATGAGACCACATACTTCTCCTTCCCCCTTATGGTGAGGGCACAAATCCCAGGCAGCCCTCTGCCCTATGCAGTCACCAGACTGGCCTGTCTCTGGGAGGCTGACTCATGCCAAGGAAGCAGATCTAGGAATGGCTACAGAATTCCTGGTGCTAAGGAGGAAGAACAGGGCATGACTGGAGGGTGGGGACGTGTGCAAAAGGGCGAGGCAGTCACTGAGTCTCGGGAAGAGCTGGGGGTGGATGCTCTGCAGGTACCCACCAGTCCCTGCTTTTTATGTGAGAGTTCCCCCTAGAGAAACTGAGTAACAAAGTGATTTTATCCCAGAGAACATCTGGTTTTACTCTCTTAACCACCATGAACCTCACTGTACCTGACAAAAGCAACTTAGGGGAGAAAGGCTTTATTTCGGCTCACAGATCATTACAACAGGGAAACTACGATAGCAGCAGCTTGCTCCATTACATCCTTAAACAGAAACAGAAAAAAACGATAATTACATGCAAGACAGTGCTTAGCCCTCTCTCCCCGTTCACCTCGTCAATGGTGCCTTTTGCATTCTACATGGTCTTCACAACTCAACTCACCCAATTATGAAACTCCCCCATAGCCTGCTCCCCTCCCCCAGGCCAACCTAATCTAAAGAATTCCTCATTAAAACTTCCTTCCCATGTCATTCTAGGTTGTGCAGAGTCAACAATCAAAATTAACCATCACACTCATTTTCCTTACTTGTAAACAGTGATAGATATTAGTAACAGCAGAGTAAATAACAGCGTCACTTCTCTGAGTGACAATCCCTAATAATTGTCTTGGCCTTGTCTCAAGTTCAGTGGTGACTTGGTTTTTAACCCCGGCTTTGCCTTGTTGCCTGCAGAATTTTTCACGGAGGCTTCTAGACATTTCTTGGAATAGAGCTGGGAAGTTTCTGGATGATGGGCATCTCTGAGACCACCTAGACCAGCAATTTCCACATCCCAGCCAGAATCCTTGGATCAAAATCTTGTACAGAAGCCCACTATATCCAAGGTTCATGGTAGGTGTAGGGCTCAGAGGCTCACAGGTGCTCCCTCTTGTCTGCAAGCAGCACTCCTCATCCTGGTGTGGGAGGAATATCCGTAAAACGTATTCCTCTTTGGAAGCCATGACTCAATCAAACGGGAGTGAAGATCACAGAGAATAAAATTACCCAGGATGACTTAGGAACCCTTTGCTTTCTTCTGGCCTCAGTTTCCCTATCTGTATCTGCGACGGTAATTTTCCATGATCTTAACATCCCAAGCATGTACTGTATTAATGCAAGACGCGGGCGCCCCCTTGTGGTTAGAAAAGGCTTTGGATGTTGGAGGAGTTGATGGCATCTGTAGAATTACACAAATGGAGGCCCAACACAGGCCTACCTGTTTTCTGCTCGATTTAGTGCTCTATCTCGACAGAGGGCTGCGAGGTTAGATTTTCTCTTGATTGATTCTCATATTTTCTCACCGAGTGTAGCATCAGGAGGCCTAAAGAGGCATGATGGGAAATGTTCCCTTAGCGACGCCACTAACTACAGTGTGATTTTCGCCAGGGCCTTTTACCGGAAGTAGGCTTACATAACTGCAGTGCTGGGAGATGGACACTGTCGGCCTTAAACATGGCATCTAGGAGGACTGTGAAATCCCCTGAACTTCAGGGAGCGTTTGTGCAGACCAGCAGTTGTAGGAGACGAGGACCCAGTGTTTCGTCTGCCTTTCTTGAGGCGGCTTTGCCGCTGAGTGCATTTAGAAGCCCGAGTCCAGAGGCGTCAGGGGAGAGGCTTCCTCGGAAGGGTCTTAGAATGCTCACATTAGGCAAATGCCCCTTTTTGGTCACCAATACTGAGTAGGAGTGCTTAAAAAGCCAAAGTAAAATGAAAAGCCAAGTCCGCTAGATCAGAACTGACAACCAGTGCAAAAGGGTTCGACTCTGCATACCTCTGCCTGCTGGTTTTCCTGTCCTGTAGTCTCACTGTGATCCCTGGGAACTCCAAAGACAGGAATTGACAATAGGCAGACCTGGCAGGGCTCTATGAAGCTACAAGGATGGATGATGGGCTGGCTTCAGCCTTTAGTCAGTTTCACACTGTCACGGGATCGGTGACCGGTTCTGTCTCCTTTTGCGAAGCATAATAGAGGAGCAGGGTCCCAGAGGTGGAATTCCAGGGTTAGTTCACTTGATTCTCACAATAGCTCTGGGAAGTAGGCCTGTCATCACCATGTACTTACAGAAATTGAAGCTTGGAACTGGAGAGTGACTTGTCACATAACAGAAAAGGTGTTGATGGCTGGGCTGTGTGTGTGTGTATGTGTATATTTGCTTGTGTGTGTGTGTATGTACTTTTGTGTATGTATGTGCATGAATTTGCATATGCGAATTTCCTTTAACTTTTACTTTGTAGCTTTTTTAAAATTAGCATATATTACTTAGGCATGATAATGGGTGTCATCATGACATTCTCACACATATATACCATGTATTTTATTCCTATTCACCTCCATCACCCTTTGTTGTCACTTTCCCTCTCCTGCTGAGCCTTCCCCTCACCCCAGCTAGGTCCCATGATGTCACTTTCATGTCATTTTTATAAAGATGAACCACTGAGTTTTGTTAGTGTTGCTTACAGAGTCATGGCTGCAAGGGCATTATTACACGAGAACATGCACCTTCACTGAAGACAAATGTCTACTCTTCTCCCAGAAGACAACGACTGCTGGGATTGTGATTTGCAGCTGGCCCATGTGGCACTCATGGTACTGATGAGGGACACTCAGCACCTCGGGAGACATCATGCCCAATTGCTGGAAGCTGCTGGCATGTCCAGTAGCGCACTCTATTCTGAGCATGCTCCCAAGGTGCCTGTCTTAGGTTCTTGCTCCAGCTTCTGGGCTGAATTTCTGGCTGTATAGCAGTTTCTGACAACCCATAACTCTGCTGTTCAGTTTCTCATTTCCTGGTGACAGGATCTTATCTTGACCCTCCCTAGCCCACACCCACTCTGATCTGTCTCTGGGCTTGGCAATTCACTCATGCAGAAGTCCACATCATCTCCTCTTTGTTCCCTACAAGGCCTGAAGACTGGCAGATCTCCTGGCCTCCCTCCCTGCACAATAACACAGGGCCACACCCGCAGAACACATCTACCTCGGGGCACTGGCCTTCTCTATCTTCCCACCACTTACCTGCTCCTCACCCCAAGTCTTCTGTAGGGGGACACTTGAAAGATTACCAAGCATTCAAATGTCATGCTTATCTTTGTCCCTGGGTTCTGAGAGGGCCAGGGCCCCACAGACATTTTATATTCCTGGCTAGAACAAGGTCCCCCACCCCTCCCTTTCTCTGTCACACCAACACTGTGGCAAGGTTCTGTGTTATTCTCTCTTCTCTAACCACGGTGGCCATCAGATCAGCCTCTGTCCACACTGGACTGTTTGAGGCTGTTCTTCACTTGCCCACGACATGGTCACCATCTCCTTCACTGCATTACTGAAGTCCAAATGTCCAGAATTCAGGCATGGAGTGCATAGCATGTTCACTGTTCTGTGAATTCTCGATGTCATGACCACTGCAAATCTCTACGCCTATTAAATAAGCAAATGCAAGGCTGGATCTTGGATTATAGCTGACAAGACCTCTCCCAGCTGCTCTCAAACCATGTCCTGCCATACTGAATATAGCTGCCATTGTTTCTTGGATATTATTACATGCAGGATTTCACCTCCATTCCCATTAAATACAACATATTCATGCCCGTAAGCGCTTTACAGATAGGAGCCTTCTTAACCCTCCCCTTGATTCAGTGAGGGAGAGAGACTCAGGAGTGATTGACAGACACTCAAAGCTCAATCAATGTCTAGAGACTTTGAGCCATTAAGGCCATTGTTCTCAACCTTCCTAATGCTGTAACCATTTAATACAGTTCCTCATATTGTGGTCACCCCAACCACAAAATTATTTTTGTTGCTATGTCATAACTGTAATTTTGCTACTGTTATGAATCAGAATATAAATATCTGATGTACAGGTGATCTTAGGTGACCTCTGTAAAAGGGTCTTTCCATTCCCAAAGGGGTTGTAACCCGCAGGTTGAGAACCACTGCATTAAGGGGCAAAGCTGGGAAACCATCCCAGGTAGGGTTAGCTCAGAGTTGCAGCACAGAGTGCAGTGTTCTGTGGCACAGTCTGAGTTCTGTGCTGTGTCCAACTAAAAGGTATTTGCAGATGAGAGGCACCTGACTCCCAGTACCTCATCCAAACTACGATGGAGTCCAATTAGGGCTCTCACCTCTCCCCCTTCCCCCAGGTGTCAAATGGCTTTAATCAAAAGGCTTCAGCTAGAGTTATAAAGTTGGCTTCTTATCACTCTGGATGTATAATTATGTATTGCAGCAACATATCCATTACCGGTGCTATACCACATCCCATCATTAAGCCAAGATGAAAAGTACCTCCAGCAAATTCCAGACTAATCGTCTGAGCCTGTTTTATCAAGGAAAGAAGCTGGGTCATTAATGACCTCTCCCCAGTGACATCCTTTTCTCTCTGGGAAATTTCCTTTGGCTTCCTCTCAGTTCTGTCACTTGTGTCTTACGATTAATGACCCACTAGCTGACAGTTTTAGAACCTTGGTCTCCACTTGTTTCAATCCCATTACCTTAGGCAGGTCTGCTGAGCCCAGCAGATGTAGAGCAAGACAGAGAAACTGGAAGGTGTTTTTGAAGTATTTTTACATTTACAATTCTCTTGGGGAGAGCACCTGCTTTGGAACCACAAAGAGAGGCACCACAAGGAGTGGAGAGATGGGATGGGTAGACGGGCTGGCTATATTTGAATTGTATTCCCAGTGCAAATATGCTATAACTGCTAGTGCCTGTGGCCCGGGACTGTCTAAGGTCTCCAGATGTTTTGGGTGAGTCAGGGTTTGTATAGCAACTGCCAGAGGCCATAATAGGTGTTAAAGATGAATTTTTTGAACATTAAATGCATAGCCAATCTGTGATTATACCCTGGGGATTACTGAGTGATAAGGAGCCTAGATCTCTTGGTCTTGCTTTTGAATTGTTTAGAATCCAGTCCCTACATCCTACCTATGACTTTTGGGGGAGAAGAGCATTTGGGATGAGGAATCCCAGCATCCTCATGAGAACTCTGTCTGATATAAAGTCTCAATATGTCTTTCTCCTCAGCCCCATTGTGGGCTTTTGAGTTCTGCTGAGATCATTAAAGACAGGTATTCTCTTTGTTGGTTTGTCTCTGCTGGTGTATTTCTGCCTGTCTCTCTTTCTCATCAATTTTCTACAAATTTAATGACATTTATTTCTTTATTTAGTTCTGGAACCCCTCTACCCAAACCTGAGCATGATTTGCTCTGACCAAAGAAGGGCCTTACAGCAGACACGTCAGGTTGATTACCACAGTTTCTACCACAGGATTCAACTTTACCTTTGCAGTAAGAGTTATAAAGATGATGTCTATATCATTAGTGGGGTGGACTTTAACTTGCTTTTGTTCTTGGAATTAAAGGGAATGGTCAGGTGGCAACATCTAATACTGACTGGCAGGCAGTGACTGCCTGTGATAAGTCCAAGGCTTATGTACAGCTCTGAAGGGAAAAGCTACCAGAATTACCCAGTTGATGGCCACCACTGGCCTAGGTGAAGCAGATAAACAGGAGTAGCGGGCTGGGTATTTTCAGAGCTACTGAGCAATCTTGTGTTGGGGAGATTAACTGAATTATGAAAAATATAGGGTGTGGGGCTGTGGAATGGACATGGCCAGAGATAGAGGCAACACTGATAGAGGGTGAGAGGATGACATAGTGACTCCCCGTAGTTATTCTTGACCTGGTTAATACATATGGAAAGCCTTGCTGAAGTTATATATTCATTGAGCCTCCTGCCCCGACCTTCTTCTAAGTCTGCTTGATACTGCAAACTTATCACTGGTCTGTTTCCCAGAGAATCCCGATGCTGGTGAGAAGGGCTTCCGAGCTTCTCTGGAACCTGAGGTAGGCTCTTGTCTGGGCTTAGTTTTGCTACCTAGTGCCTGGCCACAGTCCTGCTCAGATGAGGAACAGCCCAGGAGGTTTTGTCCGGCAGAGACAGCCTAGCAATGCTAGCAACACATTCTTGCTCACGACTGCTAGGGTGAACTTGCCTTTGTTTCCTGGCTTGCCATCAGGAAATAGAATCCTCCTCCCAGAACATTGCTGGACTTTAGCTCTTTGCTGGATTTTATTAACTAGAAGCTTCTACTTCATCCCACATAGCCCCTGAACCACCCCTGAGCCACCGTGTACCTCTCTAGTCTCTGTCATCACTGCTGATATTGTAGTACTTCCTTCATAGAACGAAGAAGATGGCAGCCAAGGAACACTGTGCCGCGTCCTCTGATCAGTCACAGACTGCTCTGACATGATGATCTTAACGGCCAGCTTTCTGTCTTGGCCCCAGCACCACAGTTCCTGACTCATCTTAATCCTTATCTTTTCTGATGAGATGACTGCCACCTTTATCCCATCACCTGGGCTACCATGAGTCACGTTCCTGGCCTGACCATGGCTTTGAGCTCTCTGTGATCTCCCAGGTTTCACAGACTCCCTTTAGACATTTGCTTTTCTGTTTTGATGCTCACTGGAACTGCATCACAGCCTCTGTGTATGCTGTTTCCTGCTGACCACAGTTTCCCTCTCTCTCTCTCTCTCTCTCTCTCTCTGTCCTCTGTCTCTCTGGACTTCTGCAGCCACTGATTTGTGCTGTATCACAGTTGCTGCTGACACACAGGCCTGGGGGTAGAGGGAGAAGAGAAGAGTCACAGCTAATCACTTCATCATTAGAACAGAACTGATTTCGCACAACAAGCTCCCAGACAACTCTCAGTCTGCCTTGTGCCCCAGAGCATGTGACTTCTATCCTGGTGTTAGGGACCTCTCTGTGTCCTTGGAATCTTGGCTGTGTGCAGGACACCTAGCCCCAGGCACGGAAGCTGCAACAATCATCCATCATTCCATTTAACAATAATCTCATCCACAATTTCAGCTTCGGCCCTGGCTAAAGTGGAGAAATGTCATTAGCATGCGAGAGTGTCTCCAATGTGATTAGGATCTTGACTTTGAGTGTTCCCAAGAGAGGCAGAACCCTGAACATTCCAGACTGAGCTTCTAATGCAAGGCCTTCTGGCCTGTTTACAGAGGAGCCTCTGACACCTCTCAGGCCTGCAAACACACACACATGTATGTTCACACTTACAGTGGTACACACACACACACACACACACACACACACACACACACACAACTTCTCTTGAATCAGCAGCTGTATATAAGATGAGGATAGTTTACACAGGTACGTCTATTGCTGTATGGAGAGAGAGTCAAGTCTGAAGAGCATATATTAACCCGACCTTGGCTTATATGTTCTGTTACTGCTGTGAGCACTGAAACACATAGCTTCTCATTTTAAAGCCATGGTATTTGAAATAACAGTTGCACAACGCATGCCCGCATAACACTCAGAGTCAAAGTCTGACATTCTCAAAGGATTAACTTGGGGACAGATATTTTTAATGTGCACTGTGAGTTAAAACTATGGGTCTGAATGCCATCATCTTGTGATAGGTGGTATTAAGGAAGGTGAGTTATTCTAAGTAACTAATTATTCTCAGACTAGAATACTGTGATCATTCCAGCAGCTTCTCACACAAACACTTGCTTTTGATCATACAGCCTACCTACTAATGGCAGACAGTGAGTGGCTAATGGTAGCTTTGATACTGTCTATATTGAGTACTGAGCTTTCTCCCATGAAAAGGGAAAGAAACATCTGGAGGGTCACACCATGTTCCTCTGCATTTGAGGCTAGAAGTTGTCCCACAGTCTCTTGGTCAGAATTGTTCAATGTGCCCCTCCCAGAAACAAGGAAGCCAGGGGAAGAGAAGGGCTACTTTGGCACTTTTCACATATTGCCCCTAGTGGTGGCTTGGTTCTCACTCAAGTAAGGATCAAATGAATTTTTATCAGAAAGAAAGAGAAAAGTCACGCCTAATGCAGTGACCAAGTTTGTCTCCAGAACGTTAAAATGGCTGCCTGCCAGTTTAGTATTTTTCTGGATTCTGAACTCCAATCAAATGCTGTCAGAAACATATCTTTTATCCTGGCTCTTTGTAGCTGTGATTGGCCATTTTAGGACTTCCCGAGCTCCGGAGTGTTGTTTTAAGATTTGCAGCTTTGGGACTAGAGGGAACACTTGCTGATCAATCATGAATTTAGATCCCATCACCTATGCAAGAAACCAGATGTCCCTAAAACCCCTATAACTCCTGCTCCGGGAATCCTATGTCTCTTTCTGCCTCTACACGAATGGTTTGCATCTCCATGTGAGCATACACTGACACACAAAAGAATACATATATAAAATAAGTGATTTTGAGTGTGTCCCACACTCAGAGCCAAGCCTCATGCTCTCATCTGATGCTCTTGAAGGACTCGTTTGGAGATAGATATTTTTAAGAACCTCCCAGGGATTTTTAATGTGCACTGTGAATGAGAACTGTGAGTTTCAATGTCATCATCTGGGTGATGGGTGGTGTTAGGGTTGGTGGGTTATTCTTCATAAGTCGTTATTCTGGTACTGAAGAGGATTGCTCTCACTCTGTAAGTGGGTGCTTGAAGAGCCAGGAGAGGATGTTAGATTCACTTGGGGCTGGAGTTACAGGTGGTTGTGAGTCCCTGATGTGCATGTTAAGAACTGAATTCATGCTCTCTTTGAAAGTGCTCTTAGCTGCTGAGTGTCTCTCCAGCCCAAAATAGCTCTAAAAACAAAGCAAAGCAAAACAAAACAAGAAAACAACCAAACAATAAAACTGTAGCTTTCCCTATCATGGCCGTGTTTTATAGGGCTATCTATCTATCTATCTATCTATCTATCTATCTATCTGATGATCTATTTATTTGTTCATTTCTATGGTTTCAAAAATTTTTTAATAAAAACAGAATGCTATACATTTATTTATTCCCATATATTATTGCTCCAGAAAAAATTTTAAATAAAAATGAGTATTATGAACTATAGGTATGATTTCTAACGAGATTAGACACCATCACTATTATGTTTTTCCTCAAGAAAATGTTTTACATTTATAATTATTAAAGTCTTTTTTATGTTTCTCTTTGAATGTTAGCATTTTTATACAACTTCAAATATGTATATATGTACGAATGGATCTATAGATATATTATAAATTCATAATACACATACACACTAAATGCAAGAAAAGAATGCTATTGATATGTAAGCATTGTATATCAGCCACTTTATGAAACTCTGATGGAGTTTTTCCAGGCATAAAGTTATACTTCCTGATGAGTGTAATTTTGTTTTGTCTTCCCTATTATTTGTTTCCTAACTTTGCTGCATTGCCTGCATGCTCCAGAACAATGCTTAATCACAGAGAGAAGAGGTATTCTTGACAGTTCTCACTTAGAGGCAGCAGCTACAATGTTTACATAGTGAGTGTAGTGATGTCTTTACATTAAGAACGTGGTCTTCTAGTGACAGTTCATAGAGTATATTCTTTAGTGGCACTACACTGAATTTTATAAAAAATACCTGTTGTCTTCTGTTGATGATTCTTTTGTATCATTTTTTTTGTCTGGCTGATGTGACTTTATAATTTCTTCCATCATTATATTAGATCCTCAAGAAATAAAAAACAGAACTCTTCAGGTGCCTCATATCTTTTAAAGATGAACTCTTAGTCAACTGCATGGCATTTATCTAAAACCCTAGTATTCAAGAGGCAGGAAGAATGAGAGCTCTTGAGCTATAGAATGAGACCTTGTAACAAATAATAAACAGACTTTTTTCTTTGGTATTTCCAATTGTTGGATTTATTTTGAGATTAATATACAATTAAAACACATTTGAACCCATGAAAGAGAAATATATTATGTGTTTGAAATAAAAGTAGCGTTGCCTCTCTGTATGGTGATTTAGAAAAGTCAAACAGATGATGCACATGCAGCATTTGTACAGTCACACATTTTCCTAAAACCCAGGATAGCCAAAACAATTCTGAACAGTAAAAGAACTTCTGGGGAAATCACTGTCCCTGACTTCAAGCTGAACTCCAAAGCAACAGTGATAAAAAACCACATGGTATCAGTACAAAGACAGATAGGCCAATCAATGGAATAGAATTGAAGACCCAGAAATAAACTGGGTCTTAAACTCATACTGACACTTGATCTTTGACAAAGAAGCTAACATCAGACAGTGGGAAAAAAAGAAAGCATCTTCAATAAATGGTGCTGGTCTAACTGGCAGTCTGCATGTAGAAGAATGCAAATTGATTCATATTTATCACCCTGTACAAAACTCAAGTCCAAGTGGATCAAGGACCTCAACAGACTTCTTAACTGACTTCACAAATTTATTTCTGCTTTACTGGATGACAGGTGTCTGCTCAAACACAATGATCTCCTCCTCCATTTGCAAGTTATATACATTATCGAATGGATCCCCTTAAATGATCCTCAGGGCTGGGGTGTCCAGTTATTCTCATTTGCTGCAGACAGGTGTGGCTTGTTCCTTTTGTTGTAGTGAAACCATTGCTCTCAAACATCTCCTAGAATGGACAATGAATTTTATGGCCACCATCTCCTTAGATGAACTATCCCTACTGTACCCACACATACCTTCGGCACAAGGGCACTAGAATGCTTATTATACCAGTGAGCTGGCATCCAGTAGGTGTTCTACACACTAGCCAGGGTTATTTGTCACATGAAAGGTATGGGTTTAAAAATTCTTATGTAAGGAGAGCTCTTCTAGCAGGGAACTTTCCTCCTCCCTCACAGCTTAAGGCCCTGAGGTTTTCTGATGGTGTCAGAAAGCACACTGCTCCTCAGGCAGAGGCCAGACAGGGCTGGCAACCACATTTCCTTAGGGTAGATGAGAAGGGACTCTGGAAGGGGCCCCTGAAGGGACTCCCCATTGCTTCAGGATCTTGGAAAGCACAGTTGTGGGTTTAGGGTCTCAGTCAAGAATAGGGTGGAGGGAAGGGGAGGGAAGAGGAGGGAAGGGGAGGACAGGATAAAGTCTAGAAGACAGGACAGGGCAGAAGCAGAAAGAAAACAAGACAGGGTTGCAGGGAGTGGGGAAGAATGTGCTAGGTGGGGAGAAGAGAGCCAGATGGAAAGAAACACAGAGAAGGGAAGAAGGCAGTGGTTGCCCCAGCACCAGGCTACAGCCCTATGGTGGCTCTCACACAGCTATTTTGGAGGTGTTAATTTTTGCCTATTTGGGGAAACTTGGCAGGTGTACTCACCTATCTGGAATGTCTCAGGCTTCAGCAACCTGTGATTGCAGGAGTAAGGTCACACTCTCTTGAACTGTTCAAATTAAAATTAGAAAAAAAATGTTCTTCTGCCTTTGCTCTTAGACAGCTCCCGGAAGAGCTGTGAGGGGCAAGCTTGTCCTTGCTCTTGCCGTGGTTTTACACCACAGAGCCCTCTTTCCTCTGCGTTGGACTAATGACCTCAGTGGGCCCCACATTACAAGACCTAGTTGTCCCCACAATACCCCTGTACCGTTTCCCCTGGTCTCAGGTGAGAAGGACTCTGCTTCCCCTTTGCTCTTCGAAGCCTTTCCTCCTTTTCTCCTGCAGATAGATATCAGACCCTATTTTTTTTTGTTTTACAAGGTGTTATTGGAGAGAAGAGTAAGTTGAACAGCTCAGGAGCAGTTCATGTGCAAGGTGTTCTCCCAGCCTGGCCTCAGCCTGACTCTAACCTGTGGCCTTCCTCAGGTGCCCTGCTGTGACACTTGCAATTCCCTCTCATAGAGCCACAAGTAAATGTCTGCCCACCCAGATAGAGAATGGAGAAGAGACAAGACAAAAACAAAAGGGTTCTGTCCAAGTCTAGTTTGGTGAACCAACAGCTTTGCCAGGCTTACTTCTAGGTACCTGGGTGAGAGGTTACTTCCAGGACCGTGGGTGATCCCCAAATGGCTATATCAATGAAAAGTTGTACCACAGCATGTGTGACATCCCTTCCTTTGGGTAACATTCCACCACCCATATAGTCTAGCACTTGCATACTTTGGGGCATGGTTATTTATGGCTGTTGGTGTGCAAAATGGAGTGAGTGGCTGGGATCTAAGGTGAGGGTCGGACGCCCCTCCCCCACTCCTTCTATGAGAGAGCGTTAATAAGCCTGGTCGTGTGAGGGTCTAAGGCAGTCAGTTGTTACATCTACTCTGATTTCCAGATGATAACGGAGTAATGCTTTTATTAAGCCTGGATGACAGTGTTCTACAGCAGGCCCCCTGCTCTTCTGCTTCTGGTCCACATAGTCCTCAAGAGGAAACAACTTTACCTCTTCTCACGCTCCTTCAAAGCCTACATTAGTCTCTTGAGGCTGAGGTTAACGAGTGACCACAAAGCAGGCAGTTTCCAACAAGAGAAAAGTATTTCTTCTTAGCTCTGAAGGCCAGAAGTTCAAACTCGAGAGGTTCTTATGGTGACTTACTTCCAGAGGCTCTGACGGAGAAATCAAATCTGGCTTCTCTCCTGGCTTCTGGTGGCTGCAGTCACGTCTCAAGTCTCCTTCTTTTACTCCAAAGGGCATTCGTTAGGTATTGGAATTTTTTTTTTTGAGATTATAATGTAATTACTTTTCTCCCTTCCTTTTCCCTCCACCATATCCTCCCAAATACTCTATCCAATCTCTTTCAAATCCATGGCTTTTTTTTTTACTGTTATTGTATGCATATATGTATGTGAATATATATACATTCCTAAATATAGCCTGGGAATTTTTTAAGGCTACGTTTTAGCCCATTATAGAGTCTTTATTGTTTCCAGAATGCCCTTCATTCTACACATTACCCTGTGAGTGTAACCTTGTTCTGAATTCAGAGACACAGCTAAACTATTTCCCACATACCAGTAGGTCTAATATCGGTCTGTGTTACACAATTATTTCAAAGGTCAACTTCAGCTGTTTGTAGAGTGAACTAAACGAGCATTTGCTCTCTGACCAAGAGGAGGGTCGTGTGTGTCATAAACTGATGAACACTAAATGCTGACGGGGAGTGTGTGTGTGTGTGTGAAAGAGAGCAGGGCTCTGATGCTCACATCTCAGATGTAGCCCTGCTGGAGCTGGAAGTGAACAAAAACAGAGGGGCTGTCAGTATCACTGCCAATTACAGGAGGGGGTGAGCTGCCCACGGCTGGAGGGGGTGAGCTGCCCACAGCTGGAGTCTGTTAAGGGTCCCGTGCTGGCAGGTGGAGGTAGAGGGGACCACAGCTGCTTCATAGCACCGTTTTCTCCAGCTGTACCCTTCCAGTGATAATAATGTGGCAGTGAGGACTGAACACCGTAGGAGAGAGGAGAGAATGAGTTCTGAGGGCTCAGCAGGGACTATCAGGGCCTGGAAGAGACTAATTTATTTCCACAGTGAGGAACCTGACGGTTGTGTCTAAAGTCAGCGACTGTAAATTGAATTGTGTACAAGCTGGATAGATGTTGCACCAGAAGGCCCTCGGAGCCCCGCTAAAAGGTGGAGACTTTGATAATGGGGACAGAGCTCATCGCACCGGCTCTTTTGATTGGATGTTAGAGGGATTGAGGTTGCTGATGGAAAGGGACGAGGCACAAGGCATGGACACCGGGGGAAACCGAACAATACACATTTTCTAAAGAGTACATAACGAAAGCCAAAGGGAAAGGAGTGGGGAGACCCTGTGGGTGCCAAACATTCCCCTCTTACTGCAGCAGCAGCATTTTGGGTGCAGTGGGCTTTGCATGCCTGTTGGTGCAAAATATCAACATTCTGGGAAACTCATGCTAAGCGATAGAGGGAGCCCCACAACATATTGACACCATCCCTCTGTTTATCAGTCAGTATGTGTGACGGAGGAACAGTTCCACACTGAGGGCCGGAGTTCAGACTCCAGCTTGGACTGCACCACTTCAATAATACATCCCCACTTTGTACCCCTGTCTCTTGGTTAGTTATTCACTGGGAGGGGGTGTGACAACCCACCCCCAAATTTTTGAGGCAGAATCTCTCACTATCACCTGGGATCAAGTTATTTCAGCCAGGTTCCCCAGCGACCTTCCTATCTCTAGTTCACAGGCACTGGGCTTATAAGTACATCTATCCCCACAACTGGCTTTTTATGTGGGTTCTGAGTATCAAACTCAAGTCTTCATGCTTATACGATAAGCACTGAGTTAACTCTCCAGTCCCCAACAGCAATAATGTCTTCTGCTATGTTATGTGTTGCCTGGGCGTGGTTGGGCAGTTCTCCTTCAGGGTCTCTTAAAGGCTACAGTCAGATAGAAACTGGAACTAGGGTTCCCAGGCTGGTATCTTCGCTTGTATGTCTCTGGACTAGGAAGACTCACATAGCTGGGGTTCTTCAGGCGTTACTCTTTCCACATGGTCTCTAGATAGTGGCCCCTGACATGGCGGCTCAAAGGTCACAGAGTATCCCAAGTGAGCAGCAGACACTGTGTATGTTTCCATATCCTACTGTGGAAGCTCATGGGATAGATGTGGTGGCTATAAACATTGTTAAGTCACTTCCATCTCACCCTCTTCTTCCAGGCAGCCAGGGATGCTTACCTAGCTTCAGGGGTGGGGCAGGGGGTGGGCCACAGACTCTACCTCAGAGGAGGATGAGATGCAAAGGATTTGTGGATGTTTTCAAATCACTGCACTATGCAGTTAATTGGACCAACAATCCCCCTTCATAGGATGGAAGATGCACAGTCTATTCAACTGATTCTTCCAAGGGCCATTTTGGTACTTTCAGTTCTTTGGTAATAACATGCAATACTGAAGGGAGTGTCTGCGTGTCCCTTTTTCCCTTTCTACTTTCTGTTCTTTCTTTGGGAGGGTATGCCAAACATGGAGATTGCAAGATCAAAAAACCAGGAACTTTAAAATCCATTCTCCAGTTTGCAAATCCCTTTGCAGCTGTGTGGAGAAGACTCTGGGCTGGCGCACACTCACACACCTTGTCAGCATATGCGTGGGCCATGTGGGTGTCTGGGGCCTGAGCTGAACCTTACTTTTCTTTTTTTCCATTGTGCCTTTATGATGGCCAATTGAAATGCTTTTGATTGCACACAGAAAGGTTTGGGTCTCTGTTCTCTTCAGGAAAGGCCCCTCTCCTGGGCAGCTCTGAGGTGTCCTCAATAACTAGGGACAAGACAAAGCAGGGAGGACATGAAGGATCTGACCTGACTCTCTCTAAGTAGCCCATAAGCCCACGTTCCCTTTCCAGGCTCTCACTTAGTCTTGTGACATCCCTCACAGTCCCAGTGTTGAGGTTGAAAGCACTATAGAAAGGGTATGAGCATTAAAATAAGATCCTCTTGAGTGGTCTTTCCTTAACTGAACATGGGACCACATATCTGGAGTTCTAATCTTCACTCTCTGCTAAAAAGTCCAAATTCTCCTTGACCAAGACATAGAGAAGGAATAAAAATGTGGCAATATTTAGATGGCTATCATTACAGCAAAACTCCCCTGGGACTAACTTGTCTAGATAATTGCTTATGGAATTGATGTCCATTCGAATATGGGCATCACATATGAAAGTCCAGTTACCTATGGACTTTCAAAGTCACATGATACCTGAACATGGAAAGGGATGATACTTTCTATTTTAGGTTTTTTGCTGGGCTTGTGGAAACCAATGCAATGCCAGGACTTGTTTTTCTTGTGTATTTGGAGAGTGATCCTAGTAGGAGTTGACAGTTGGATTCTTCCACAAGAATATGGCATGGAGGATCGGGTCCTAAAATTGAGAGACTAAATCTTTTCCCCAGCTATCATTTACCTGGTAGGTGACTTTGGGCAGGCCCTCTTCTTTAATACTTTTTAGAAACCCCATGAAAATATGGCATACACACAACCACAGCTCTGGAATTTGGTGGTGGTGAGGCATCTCTGAAGATTTTTACTTCAATATCCCATTGTCTTAAGATTGCTTCCCTTACCTGCTGCCACTTCCTTATGGCCAGGAAGGTTTGGGCCTGGAGAAGTAAATACTGTGTCCTTGGCAAAAGGCATTTCTTAGTCCAGTCAACCATTAGAACAAAATACCACAAATCATGTGGCTTATACAGAAGAGTAGTTTACTTTTCAGAGTTCTAGGAGCAGGGAGCTTGAAAGTTAGCATTTTGATATGTAATTATGCAGTGGTCATATATATTTAATGTGGGAGGGGATATTTTTTTTCTTAAGCTAGAATTGCAATGGGCAAAGGGATAGAGAAGGGAATGTGGGGTATATGAATGAATGTGGGGTAAGGGAATGAAGGGAATATATCTGTATTACCAGTTGTCCCCATGGGGCTAGAGACTCAGCATCAAGCAAAGATGTTATGGATGAGACAGGGGAAGGGGATCAGTGCTTCAGCCTGTATACACTGGGTGTCAATCAGGGGAGGCATGCAAAAATAGTGGGGCCAGATCAGCCACTGTGGCTTCCAGGGCAAAATGGAGAGAAGTAGGTCTACACAGAATTCTGACTGTCCCCATGAGTCAAAGGTACCCAGCTTAGAAACAGGTCTGAGGAAGGGGTTGGTTTTCATGGAGGCTTCTGGAAGGCAGCTTCTCAGACGTGGCTTTGTCGTTTTCTTTAGGAGAACACAGAACAGATCTAAGACCTGAACCCTGCTGTCTCCCAGTGACAAGCCCCCTTGATGGCTACCCTCTGGACTGTTTCTGTTTAGTTTCCATCACCTTGCGTGAGATCAAGGTTTGTAGAGTGTGCTGGGTCAGGTCAACTAGGAAATTGCAAAGGCAGAGACGGTTTCCCTAGGATAACAGGCTTATTGGAAGTTGACTTGCTGGAGGGCAAGAAGAAAGGGAGGTTTAATTGTTTTTCTTCAGATTTTAAGGGTGTTGACACCAGGCTCGGTATTCACAAAACCAAACTCTCTAACCCACCGCTCTCTAGCAGTGGGCTAGCGGCTCTTTTACTGACTACTTAATCATTATTTACCAATGTTGAGTGAGCTTCCACAATCACAGGTTCTGCTCTAGGCACTTTAGAAGCAGCAATGGATAAACAGACAAAACTCTTCAGAGTTTATGTCCTAGTAGAAGAGACAGAATAAACAAAGGACTAAGAGGTGTGCACAGTACGGGTCCATGCCCTCCGTAGATCACAGCTTCCAGAAGAGAAGCCATTCCTCTTTGCTCGGCTTTTCAGAGCCTTCCCATCTATCTCTTCAGCCTCACTGCTCACCCGCCAGGGTGCCTTATGAATCCTGTTGCCCCCAAGCACAGATAGCTTCCCTGTTGATTTAGTTGCAAATCAGGTTTTCTAAAACCATCCTGGTGTCATATTTTTTCTTCCTATTTCTTTTAACGTCTTGACTTAGTATGAAACTGTAACCAGAAGCTGGGTTGGGTTAAAAAAATTCTGGCTCCATTCCTATGCCTCTGTTGACTCCCTAAAACCCCAGTCTGACATCATTTCTTTCAACCCACATCCCAGTACATGCTTAGCCAGTGCTTTCTGATCAAACCCCAGTTAGCATGTGGACTTCAGTGGGAGACAGTTCAGGACCCTTAGGGTCTAGTGGCCCTCGGAAGGGAGCAGCTTCCTTGATTCTGATGCCTCCAACCCTTGAGGTTAAGCACAGTCAGGCTGAGAACAACCCGAACCAGATGCTAGTCCAGGCCTATGGCAGCTCTGCGGGGCAGGCCCAGTGACTCCTTATTATACTTCAGAGCATATTTATTCAACAGGTTTGAGCCCTGCTCTGGGTGTTGCCTTTCCATTGCCAGTGGATGCTATCCAAGGGCTGCGCTGTGTGATCCGGCAGGTGGATGAGCAGGGCCTCGGCCAGGGTTCAGGTCAAAGACGCCAAAGCAAACACTGGGTGTCTCAACTGGTCGCATTCCTGAGCTCATTAAATGGGATGAGCTGACCTCAGCTAGATAGAGGACAGGGAGGAGCCTGATAGTCGGAGCCCGGGTATACACAGGGGCCAGGCAGTGGCACCTGCTATAATGGGCTCAGCGCACAGTCATTTCTGTCCCTTTGCTTGTCCTGATTCAGTCCCTTCTATAGCTTAATGTGTCTCAAACATGATACAAGCTCTGCGAAATGTTTTTTTTTTTTCCTTCCTTCTGCTGAGGGCATTTTTGACACTGCTCAGAAGGAACTCAATAGCAGGCAAACAGACAGGCTTGGGTGGAAGCAGTCAGTCGACAGGAAAGGATTATGTGAGATGCGAGCTAATGTGACAGGTTGCCCAGCCGAGAACTGGCAGGCTGGGAGTTCATAACCTGAGTAGAGTCAGGCAATGCCAACGAGAGAGAAAGCGCCTTGGGGATCTTCAGGGTCACTTTTGGGACAAGATGCTCATGAAGGATGGGCAGGGCATGGATTAGCACCTTGGTAATTATTTTGCTTTACCTTCAAGCTAGCTCTGTGGATGGTTAAACTGTTCTTCAATGTGGGGCTAACTCGAACAGGAAATGGGTTTCATGGCATGTGTGACTTGTGATGTTTGTGGGAATGGAATACTGTATGAATTCACTATTTCATGCACTGAGAGAGTGAATGAAGGAGAGAAATCAAATGGAAGTGCATATAGGTTCTGATTCTGAGGAGCTATGAAGCCTTGGGTAACTTTTCTAATCTCTCTCCATCTGTTTCCTATTATGTATTGAGGACAGTGCTACCCTGAGACGAACAGGCTTCCAGAAAGTAATTTGCATCAGATGTGAGAACATTTAAGTCAAATATTTCTTTGGCTTTAGTGTATCTAGGGTGCATTTTAGTAAAAATCACACACACACACACACACACACACACACACACACACAAATATATATATTTGGAGGGTTGAAGGGGAACACACTTCTGGAATGAGTGAACCAATGAGAAGGGACCTGGTGGGGGGGCAGCCGTAGTGAAAGTGATCTAGATTTCCCTGACTATAGTTCGTGTGCTGGTGGTATTTTTAGGAACAAAGGTCCAAAGACAATGAACCCTAGCCATAATCAGAAGATAACAACACATTGTCTTGTCACTTAGCCCTGTAAAGTGAGTTGGAATGAGTTTTGGAAGGAGTGTTGGGGACAGGCTCAGTAGCATAGAGATTTGAGTGACAGTGATAGGGTTCACTAAGCCCGGATCCTGTGAGTGTCTTGGGATGGACTCATGCATGCATTTTGTCTCTTTGATAGAAATAGGACCAGTCTAGGTACACCCAAGAGACCATGCTGATTGACTCTCCTTGGCTACTGGCAGCAGGGCCCCTGGACTGGAAAAGAATGAGGTTTATCTTCCAGGGAGTACTTTCTGTGTTGCTGTGACCCTTGCTGCCTGGAAGGTAGCAGGTGGCATACAGATGTTGCCTGAATATCAAAGTGTTATGATTTAATTGGTGTGCATGTGCTTGTGCGTATGTGTGTTTGAAGGTATGTGTTTCATATGCTCTTGGGTGTGCAAGTACCTATGAATTTTGAGGTCAGAGGTCAAACGTCATCGTCAGCAGCTGCCTGTCTCGTTTAGAGACTGCGTCCCTTCCTGTCCTGGAACTCAGGTCCTTGTGCTTGTGTGGCATGTGTTTTACCAACAGGTTTATTTGCCCGTCTCTAAGAATGTGTCAACTTTACCATTTAGTTAGAGAAGAGACGCCGAGTCTCTGCGCATCTCCTGTGTATGGACAGCAGCTGCCTTCATGGTCTTTCCATAGTTGTCTATTCCCAAGCCTCCCTCTTCATGTTGACTTAAGTGTGACTTTTCTTAGAGCTTCCTTTTGCTTACCAGGCAGGACACAAATTAGGGAGTGTAGCATTCCCAGGCATCCTGACAGGTCTTGCCTTACACTCCGGCCTTCTTTTACACACTCATTGGTGAGCTGGAGTGCTCGCTGTCTCCTACCTGGTAAAGCATTCCCTTTCGGTCATGGAGGCAAAGTAGAAGCCATCTTTAAAGATACACTGGAGTTCTGAGTACTTGTGAGTTTTCATGTACTTAGAGACACTCCGCCAGGATCTCTAAACTATGCGAGTCTCAAAAGAGACAGGAAAACTGTTTTCCTAGAAGAAAAGGTGAAGCACTGTGCTTTCTCTTCTCACAGTTTGGGTCTCTGACGGGGGTGAGAGGACCCTGTAGCGTGACATCTTCCAGTCAGGTAACTGCTTTCCCCACTCCTGCTGGTAAGAAGAAGCCACCTTCTTCCTGTCTGCAAATGCTTTATCCTCTGCTCTGATCAAGGCTCAGATACAGACCTGCATCCTTCAGAACTGACCACACTTTGAGCCTACCTCTGTTTGCTCATCTATGGCTAGACCATAAGTATTAAAACTGCCCAGACCCAGCTTCTCCCAGAGGCTACCATTAGAGATTTGGGGTTGGGTTTAGACCGCCTATTGGATTGTAAATCATGTTCCTATGTAAAGACTGGGCTGGACTCCTTGCATGTCAGAGCACTAACTTCTTCATGTCCTGCCTTATGATTGTTCACTGGGCAGAGGCCTCAATCCTGCATGCGTTTCTCATTGAATCTTCTATCCTTCAAGTCAGAGGGTGGGAACTCTATTATTTCTTGGTCCTGTTTAAGGAGCTGCCCACAGTAGATGCATATTTGGCGCCCCCTGTACAGATGGCAAACCTGGCAAAGGCTCATTCACATGACTGGCCTAGTGTGAACCCGAGGCTATTGTGAGCATGGTTCAAAGCACCTTAGTTTTTAGAATATTTGTTAAAGACCTGTGTTAAGTCCTGTGTCAAGGCCACTGCCTATAGAGGGATTATCTTATTAATGATGTCAGCTGTGTGTATGTTAAATTCTCTGCACTAAGTGGTTTTTGATCACTCATATGGAATGAGCGTCTCATTGCCCTGTGGGTTTGCGTTGTCACAGGTGTGTCACAGATATGCCAAGTGAGAGTCATAGGACCTCACAGAGGCCCTGGATGGTTTAAACCCAGGCTGGTTCAAGCTCAAAGACCTCGGTGAGTCTGAACCTTATATTGTGCATTTCAATCCTCAAAGCAACTTTTGGCGTAGCCTTTAGAATCTCTAATTCTTTAGAACAAGAGAACTGGAAAGTCCCAGAGACCTGTTAAAAGTGTTTGGGCCTGGAAGTAGCCATGATGAATTCGAACTTGGTGCTTTCGATCTGCTTTTCTCCAGAGATTCTCACACAATCCTGGGGACTTAGTCATCTATGTCTGCAAGTTCCATGTTTGTAGATTTAATTATGGGGGAGGGTGGAAATTTTGGGGGAAAAGCAAGTCTGAACTGAATGTATGTAGCTGTATTTTTCTTGTCAGTTGCTAAGCAGTTCAATATAATTTGGTTTTATTATTTTTCCATTTATTTATTTATTTATTTATTCACTTTTTATTCCAATCACAGCCCCTCCCACCTCTCCTCACAGTCCCATCCCATCACAAGCCCCCCTTGGGTGTCAGCCCAATCTGGGACATCAAGTTGAAGCAGGACTAAGCACATCTTCTCTCACTGAGGCCTGACCATGCAGTCCAGCTAGGGGAAGGGGATCCAATGGCAGGGAACAGAGACCAAGACAGCCCTCACTCCTATTGTTAGAGGACCCACATGAAGACCAACTTGCACATCTGCTAAAAATGTTTAGGGGCCCTAGGTCCAGCATCTCCATGCTCTTAAGTTGGTGGTTCAGCCTCTGTGAGCCCCCATAGGCCAGCAGGTTAGTTGACTCTGTAGTTCTTATTATTTTTAATTATGTGTGTGTGTGTGTGTGTGTGTGTGTGTGTGTGCACGTGGGTATATGTGAAAGCATTCAGGTGCCCATGGAGGACATAGGTGTCATATTCCCCGGCATTGTAGTTACAGATGGTTGTGAGCTGCCAGTAGGTGCTGAGAACCAAATCCAGGTCGTCTGGAAGAACACCAAGTGTTCTTAATGGTGAGCCATGTCTCTATCATCAAATCCAGTATATTTATTTACATAGATGTACATTGTGTTGGGTATTAAAAGCCCTGTAGAGATTATTTATGCACACAGAGGAATATATGAAAGTCATATGAAAAACACAACACTTCATGTTAAGAGACTTGAGCATCTGTAGATTTTTGTTTTTTTCAGGACTCCTAGAACCGATCCCTCATGGGTACCAAAAGGTCAACTGAACATTATTTCATGGGCCAGGAAACTGAGGCTCAAGCAGATGTTGTGACTTTCAGTTACACATAAACCAAGACGTGGTAAGCAGACATGATAAAGTTGATGCCTTCCATACAACATGAATTTACTGTTGAGCTCTGGAACATTCTTCCTTGATTTCATTTTGGTAAACGGAATGGTGTCAAGCTCTCAGTGATGGTAGCCATTCTGACTTCTCTTGGTTTGCAGGGGCTCTGTGTCTGAATCAGTATGGAAGGTGAAGTGTTAGCAGAAAGAACCTGATAGGATGAGACAGTGAGCTGGTTACGTGAGCACCCACTCACCGTTAGATCAGAACTCCACCCTGACATAATCCCCCAAAGGCTGTGTAGCTGGGCAGACACATCCAGCCCGTGCAGATTTGTCGTTGATGGGTCCTGGACTGAGGCCAGCCTCTCTGGAGCACCAATCCTGGTGGGAGGAGGAGACTTCCTGTAGGGACTTTATGAATGGCATGTGAGTGTTGGCTTAGCAGCAGACCTTGGGGAGGAGCAGGACTCATCAGGCCCCCAGCCTCAGACCTGCAGGAGCCCTCTGGTAAAAGTCTTTGCCCACTTACTTCACATTAATTTGTAATCTAAAAATCATTTTTACTTTCAATTGAAAAGTATATAGTTAAACAAATTTTTGAAGAATCTACTACTTTTTAGAGCTGGGAGTTTCTGATTCTGTCCCTGGAATCAGAGGCACCTCTCCAATCCTCAGAAGGAGAAACTGGGAGTGGCCAGGGCAGAGCAGAGGAGCCAGAGAGACCCGGAGTGAGTAGGTGCTACAGAGTGGCCTGCTAGGATGGGCAGGTGGGAAATCAGGCGTCAGCTTTCATCTGTCCGGAGAGCATCATCAGAAGTTTTCTGTCTGCCGATCACGTTTCCTTATCACTTTTCCAGCCAGCTTTGTGACTCTAAGTGTTGGACGGAGAACTGATAAGGGTAGGTGATTGGTGCTCACTGCCTTCAGAAGTCCTGCACCTTCTTGTTGGACTCCCCCCCCCCCCATGCCGCTGCCCTTGGATGCTCTGGGATACCGCAGGACTTGAGGAGGAGGTCTCCGGAGAAGAGCAGCAAGACTAGTCTGAGCTTCCTTCCTGAGGATGCTGGGATAGACTTGGTGAAGTTTTCATTTTGCTTATTCAAAAAGTACTTTCTGTACCTGGGCTTAGGGTCTCCTCTAGGAGGACAGTAGGTGGGGGACTGGAGTTGGGAAGTCCTTATTTTGAGACTGTTAAAATAGATAGCTGAATGGTGAATGAAAAAGCTACGAAATTATGGAATTTTAGGGGCTCCTATTTATTTAAAGGGTAAGAACGGGAATTTCTGATTTAAGCCAAAGCTGCATTCTGGAAATTGTCTTTAGCAAATGACAGATACTCACTAAACTGTTCTGTCTTTTTCAGTTTGTAGGGCATGCACTAAGGGAATGTTTCTCAGCAATGACTAAACACATTCTTTTGTATTAAAGATGGCTACTTATTATGATGTTGATTCAAACTGATTCTTTGTCATAATTACTTCTGCAAAATCAAATCCAATATGTTTCTGTGAATGGGCAAATAGTGATAATTAATGACACGTGCTGGAGTCTAACTCCACCTGTGTGAATGAAGTCAAGCCACAGGTAAAACTCCTGTAGTATCAATGCGTCCATATCCTGGATCGATAATTACAGATTAACAAGCTGTGCTTTGTAGCTCAATCAAAAAGCTCAATTTTTTTTTTTGGTGTGGTTACAGTTAACTGTGATGTTTTCCTTAAAGAGTAAATACAGTTTTTACATTAAGATTGTACATTAAAACAAGTTTGTTTTGTTTTTTGAGATAGCGTCTTACTATATAAGCTAAGGTAGGTCTCCAACTCATGATCCTCCTGCCTCTTCCCATGAACGCTGGGATTAAAAGCATGTACCACCTTGCTAGCAAAACAGTCTTAGTTATATGTATAAGTACACACATGTGCACACACACACGTGTATACATATATACACACACACATACACACATATATGTGTATATATATATACACACACACATACATGCACACGTATCACACACATAAGTGATATGTGTGCATGTTCATGCATGTGTGTGGGAAGATCAGAGGAGGATATCAGGTGTCCTGCTCTGCCGCTTTCTGCCTTATTCCCTTGAGACAAGATCTTTCACTGAACCAGACTCTCTATCATTTTAGCTACATTGACTGGCCGGCAAGGTCTAAGGCTCCTCCTACTTCCCTCATCCCATAGCCCCACGCAGGCAGGTATGGAGTAAAGCCTGGCTTCTTACATGGGTACTGGGGATCTGAACTCTGGTCCTTACCTTTGTGCAGCAAGTGCTCCTACTGAGTGATCCACCCAGGAAAATGTGCTCTTAACTGTAGCTGCTCCTTGCTGTAACCTGGTGGTTCTGAATGATTCTAACTCGAAGTCAGTTCCACCAGAACTTCTGGGGGTGTAGCTTGGCTAAGAGCAGATATGAAGGAAGGTCCAGAAGGCGTTTGGTGTCCCGTTGGTGGGGCTCCCGGCTCTAATGCAGTGCTGTACAAGCTTGGCTTTCTGCAGCTGTTGGTGCGTCCCTCATCCTCACGGATTCTGCTTTGATTGATGCGGATGTGGCCTAGGCCCTGCAGCTCTGTAGTGTTTTCTCACGGACATCTCAGACTGGCACACACTACTGCAATGGCAGCTGATGGTCTGTGAGTTCGGGTGACAAGGCTGCTCGATGCTTGCCTTGTTCCTTCTTATGTAAACTGGACCTTGGGGACAGTGAGAGAAGTTGGATGTCTCTTTAAGGTCCTGCCTTCTCTCAGAGGCATCTGAGACTCTTGAAGGCTTTCATGAGGTTGCTGTTACCATAGAAAACTCAGGACCTATTGCTTGGATCTCAGTAGAGGATCTCTACTGAGAGCTTGCTTGTCCTTTGGAAGATAGACTATTAGTGATTAAGAGTCGATGGCCCATTTATTTAGGACTTACTAGGAACACCTGTGAGCAAATCTCCCTTCCCTTTCAATGTTAATTAACTCCTTTTATCATGGCATCTGTGGCCCGAGTTCAAAGTTGCTGCTGTCAGTTCTAGATTATAGTTGGGATACTACAATTCAAAGTGGGTAGCTAACATGCAACAGGTCCCATTGAGGATGGAGTCCAAATTTGAACCCAGGACACATGACTGGTGAGTGGAAAAGTTCAAATGGAGCCTACTTTCCTGGGGTTTGACCTGAACAGCTAGATGGAGGTTGGCAGAACGCAGTGGGGTTGATGACTCTATTCATCCCTGAATCTCAAGGCTCTGGCATGTAAGGCTTGGCACATGATGGGCTCAAACTCACTGTCTGGAGAATAGAAGTTTCTGAGGGGGAGATGTGCACAGATGATTGTCTGCTCTTACGGTCTTCAGCCTCAGCCATGCACAGCCTCTCAGAGATGCAAGCCTAGGATTGACCTCCCCCGGAAGGGGAACAGAGGGCCTTTTGTATGTGTGTCAACACCTGATCCACTTCTCTGAGTGCACTCACCTTTTCTTCCTAGGCTTTAAGTCAAAGCAATGTAGGACCTCCTGGCTGTGCTCTTTCTACCATGCAAGGCCCCTCAGACAAGAGTTTTTACTCAGATGTGAACAGGAGCAGATCCAGTGCTGTGCCCAACCTCAGGTCCCCCATTTGTGTATGTGGGATGGCCTAGGCAACTCCCTACCAGGGTCAGAGAGAGGGGAGGCCTGTATGATCCAACATCTATAGAGACCAGCCAGGCATGCAGGCGCCCCGCCTTCCTGCTTCAGGCTGCTTCATGATTGCTCATGAAAAGGAAGCTTACTTCTGGCTGGAAATCCCTGAGGCAGCGGATTTGGGTGTGAACAGTCAATCCCAGGGACGTCAGGGGAATGCAGGCTTGTCTGCAGAGCAGAAAGCTGAGCCGAGTTAAACACAGACATACGCAGGAAGCTTGGGCTTCTTTGGGTCGGGCAGGCGGCTCTGATATTAAATCTCTGCAAAAGAATGTCTTCATGTTTATGGATGGCGGAAGAGGCAAGAGCTTATGAAAAGAATGAGAGACAGTGGGGCCAGGATCAGCAAGAAGAGAGGTCTAAGCTGCCCAGACTGGGGCCTTCCAGCCTTGGGTAACCTCTTAAGTGAATTTGCTTGACCGAAGTGTGGGTGTGGGTCTCTATCATCTATTGTTTCTGCTGAGCAGTTGGTTCTCTTTCCATAGTTCTACAAGACCAGGGCTTCTTAATTTTTTTAACTTTAAATATTACATCTGTTCATTTAATTATGGTGTATGGGTATGCACATGGGGGTCAGAGGATAACTTTTGGGAGTTAGTTTTCTCCTTCAGATTTGTATGTCTTAGAGATCAAACTCAGGATATCAAGGTTGGGCAAGCGCCTTTACCCATTGACCTAACTTGCTAGCCCAAGACCGGGGATTCTGATGACCAGAAAGATCATCGCAATGACAGTGGGATTTGCCTCTCCCTAGTCAGCACTCTGGCAGCAGGAATGCATTTGATTTTTGCAACAACTGAAGGCACCAACCATTATTCCCATTAAGTGGACCAGAAAACAGGGGCCCAGATATAATCTACCAGACCTGCTCAAGAGACAGAGAAAAAAAACCCAAACCTAGCTCTTACTCCAATCTCCAAAGGCCCAGAGAGTGCTCATGGAGAACTCCAAGTCAGTGAAAGATGAGCCCGCATGGCTGGGGCTTCATGCAGGAATTGCCCTCAGATGAGTCTCAGACGAGTTCTCAGATGAGAACAGGTTTAATCTGTAAAAACAGCACAAAGAATGTTCAATTAGTAGTTGTTCCTTGTTACTTCTGTGGAAATAAGGGAATAGCTACTAGGGATGTGGGCTAGAGGATGGCCAATGGCAGAGTTGGGATGATTCTGGAATCTCATGCTCTTAGCACTTGGCCACAGCTCTCCTTTAAAAACGTAGCTATTATTTGGTCACTCATCTGTGCCTGGTCCCACTTCATCCAATCTTCACAACTGTTTATGTAGCGCATCCAAGAGTCCCTAAGAGACATATTGTATATGGTGTGGTGGATGGGAATTTGAACCCAGGTCCTTCTTATTCTAGAGTATGGGCTGTTGTTTCCCTGTGCTATGGCCACCACTGTCGATGTGACCCCAGGTGTACTGGGTACAGATGTCATGGGTTACGCTGTCACCATGGGGGTTTCTGAAATAGGATGATTTTGTCCAAACATCTCAGTGGGAAGATGACATAGGGCTGGAGGTGTGGAGGGAAGATGGAATCCTATCGATCTCTGCTTTAGGGCGGGGCTACAGGGAAGTAAGCAGCTTGAGGTTACAAAAGAGGAGATGAAAGGACAAGGTTTGAGACAGTAATCAACCAGAAGACATGGAATTCACACTGTATTACATCCATTCCACATACAGGACAACGAAGTCTGAATGTGGAAGCAGCCCAGTCCTTCAGGTCTGGAATCCCTAGAAAGTTCATGGGGATTCCTAGGGACCTAGGCTTAGTTAACTCTGCTGTCACCATCCTGAAACTCTTAAGACATAAAAAAAAAAGGAATCTGGCATTTTCCCCTTGTTCTGAATCCTAGAAGTAATGTAGCCAACCCTTCCTTTGAGCAAGGACTGCTAACAAGGTATTCCATTGGAGTCAACTGTGGTTTCTTTCCTTATGTCAAGCGAATTGCATCCAGGCTGGCTGCATGGGTAGAGGCTGAGGTCAGAGTATGGTCTGAGCACATGCCCAGATATCAGCTGGGGAAAAGTCCTGGAAGCATGTGAGGGTGATGATGATGGTGATGAAGGACTTCAGGTCTGACAGCAAGTCATCTTTGTGTTGTGCAGCTGAGCACGGGCAACTTGGGGTGAAAGAGCCACGTAGGAGATGTGCGGGGAACCGTTGTGGTATGTGTGTGGTACTGTGCAAGCCATGTGCTCTCAAAATGCACCTCCCTATCACAGCCTCGCCCCTCTGCCTTTGTTCTTGTCCCCTAATGCTTCTTTCTTACTGTTATTTGCATTCAGTGCCTTGAGCTTGTAATCACAGAGGGAACGCTGGCATTGGAAACACAACCAAGCACTCCCCTGACCAAGGGTGAAGACAGAACTATTTTAAGTCTGGAAATAGAGCACGGTTCACTAATAAGAGTATCATTATTTAGACATTGTATAGCTGAACATTAACAACAATATAAAGGATGTAAATACATGTGGAAGGAAACAAAATCACAAGTACAGGCTTGATATGCAGACACACTGTAGGCTAAAGGCCTAGGGGCTGAGTCGAGAGCTCCGTGGTCAAGTGCTTGCTGTATAAATGTGAGGAGCAGATTTCATTTTTCCAGAGTCCACCTCAATGCTGGGTTTGCACGGCAGTTACAGAAGACAGGAAATCCCCAAGCATGTTCTGGGGGAGCTCTTGGTTTGATTTAGAGGGTCTGCTTCACTCATTTAAGTGGAAGAATAATGGAAGATGATCCCTGACATCCACCTTGAGCCTCCATATGTACACATATATGTGCACTCCTACATGCCCCTCCCCCCCCACACTCATGCACAAACACACACACACACCATACACATGGAGATGGAAAAAGAAAATAAAAGAAAAGAAAGATATTAAAAATATTTAAAGGAAGAACCACAGTGTAAAATATTAGCAATATGAATTGAAGCTTTGTGTCTGGTAAGGCAGTTGAGCATTCAAGGACATTTGCCACTAAACTTGGTGACTTGAGTTCTATCTCCAGGTCTCAAATAATGGAAGGAAAGAAATGACTCCTACAAGTTGTCCTCTGACCTCCACACTGACACTGTAGTGCATGAGTGTCTGCCTCTCCCAAGGCAGTAAGCAATCAATCAATCAATCAATCAATCAATCAATCAAACAAACAAACAAACACATGTAATTTAGAATACTTTAACCTTTAAAGTAGTAATCTTGGGATAGGGTTGGCTTACTTAATGAGGGAGGACATACTTAGTAATTACAAAAAAAAGATAACTAACCTTAATATAAAAATTCCGAGTTAGCTGTGTTGCAAGGCAACATAAAGATGGATAGTAAGTGGTGGGTAGAGATGCCTACCAAACACCTCATGCTCCAGGAACGGTCTATTCTGCACTATTAGCGCCACCATCACCAGGCGCAAGGATCTACTGACATCTGAAGTGAAGTTGGTGAGACCAAAGAGATGAATTTGGCATCTTATTTAAGTTCAGTTGGTTAGATGCAGATAGCTGCATGGATGACTAGTGACTGCTATATAGGACAGCACAGCCCTTATAGAATATTCCTGAAAGCCATATGACTAGCAGAGTACAGTCATACAAGCAAAGCACTCTAAAGGGTAGGCCCCATGCCAGGCAGTAGATTGCCCACCCAAAATGAATCTTACAGGTCCTTTGCACTTTTGTGATGACTTTCGGTTTTGTGTTTTTTGTGGGATTCCTGTGTGAGCAAATGTGTGTGTCTCTGTGTCTATATCTGTTTCTTGAGCTTTAAAAAAAAGTTCCTTTTCTTCTGTTTGTTTTTGTCCAATTCTTATTTTTTTGTTTTATCTTATTTTATTATTATTATTTCTTAAGTGCCTGCTTGTTTTCTAACAAAAGGCAGAAAGGCTGTGTGTCCAGTTAGGAGGAGGAGTTGGGAAGGAACTGGGAGGAGTAGGAGAAGGAAAACTATGATCAGAATATAGTGTATAAAAATGTATTTTCAATAAGAAAGGACAGTCATACAAATGATACAAATCGATGAGAAAAAAGACTAATAGCCAAGGTAGAAAGATGAATGAATTATACAAGGTGGAAATTTATAGAAACAGAAGTACAAATAGAAAAATAAATATTTGCCTAAGGATACATGTTAAAAGTATGGAGAAATGTCATATCCTATATCACTGATAGGAATATAGATTACTATATGCCTGTGGGAAATTCTCTGTTGTGACTGAAATCGTGCATACTCTTGATACTGTTCACTTCCTTTTTACTAGTGATGTATTTTAAAAATAATAATTTCTAATTTACATTCATGGGTGTATCTGTGTGAGTATAGTCATGTGTGTGTAGGTACCCATGGAGGTTAGAAGAGGATGCTGGATTCCCTACAACTGGGTGACAGGCAGCTATGATCTACTTGATGTAGGCACTGGGAATGGTACTCGGGTCCTCTGCAAGAGCAGCAAGTGCTCTTAATTGCTGAGCCATCTCTCCAGCCCCTAAGAAGGCATCTTATAATAACAGACAGAGCCTAAGGGTAGATACACAATACATCCCTTCACTGTTGGTAAGAGTCCTGCTCTAGAAGCAACCATGAGACGACTGGGAAACATACTGATATTGAATTACTCAATTTCTATTAAATATTTGGATGGTCTTCCATGCTTTGATTTTATTTTACTTTATTTTTGGAATTTTCTCATATGTATACAGTTTATCACGATTACCTTCATCTCCCATTACCCTCTCATCTCCCTGCCTTCTCGTCTCCCTTCTTTCTGGCTAGAGCTTTCCTTACATCTTTAACATCATTTTTGCTGCAATGGAACTTGAACTAAGAGTCATACACACTCCCAGCGAGGGCTTTGCCACCAAGCCAGGTCCCCACACCTCTTTTTACCTTTAGTCATGAGTTTCGCAGGCTGGTCTTGAACTCCCTTCTGGAGCTCTGCAAAGCCTTCTGTTTGTCATTCTTCATCTTCAGCATCCAGAGCATCTGGAGTTACAGGCTTCTTCCATCATCAATATTAGATTTCAGTGTGGTGTCTCATTTTCATAATAAACATTACATACTTTGTCCCTGTTTGCATCCCTGTTGCCCTCCCTGTCTCCTTGCCTCCTTTGGTCAGCCCTCTCCATTCACCAAGCAGTCCCCTCTTCTGTCCATTCTGCATAGATTTTATTACCTTCCTTTGTGCCCCCCACCTTAGGGGTCTTCCTTCTCACACATACACACAAGAACAATGTATAAGTCTAGATTTCACAGATACAAATACAAGGTATCTATCTTTCAGAGCCTGGCTTACTTTCATTAACATGATAATCTCTAGTTCCATCTGTTTCTCATAAATGTCTTAATTCCATTGTTTAATTTACATTTGAATAAAACTCCACTGTGCATATGTACAACATTAAAAGTACATTTTTTTTTGCTTTCTTTACAAGGATTAAATCAACCAAAATGGAATGTTGGCTTTAAGGTATAGGGATTTTTAAGGATGTTTAATAAGTATTGCTAATTTATCCTTTTCTGACCTATTCTAGCTAACTTTTTGTTGTTCTCAGTATCTACTTTTGAACAATTATTGTGATGTTTTGTGGTTAAATGACAACATTCACTTATTTCCCCCCAAAAGTTGCAATTTAGACAGGGTTGAGGGGGCTCCACGTAATGTCAGCTAGGGCTAAGAGGAGAACTTTGAAGATATTTCACTCACATGATTGGCATGGTGGTGCTGTACCTCAGCTTGGAATTGTCCTGGGGATGTGTCTGGAACACTTGCACATGTTCTAGAGGCGTTGGTGGTATTGCTGCCTCTAACCTAGCACCTAAAGCATGCCTTTCATTGTCCTAGAAGATCCAGATTTAAAAGAAGGCGACTCAGACTCCATTTCATTATAGGAGAAAGTCCCCGACAGACCAAGAAGGTCTGTGGGATGGATGCTGCTGTGATCCTACTTGAAAAGCAGCTGTCACATGGAGGAGTTAGAGCAAGGACTGAAGGAGCTGAAGGGGTTCAAACCTCATACGAAGAACAACAATATCAACCAATCAGCCCCCGCCCCCCCCCCCCCCCCCGAGCTCCCAGGGACTAAGTCACAAACCAAGAAGTACACAGGGCTCTGGCTGCATATGTAGCAGAGGACAGCCTTGTCAGACATCAATGGGAGGACAGGCCCTTGGTCCTATGAAGGTTTGATAGATGCCCCAGTGTAGGGGAATCGAGGGCGCGGAGGTGATAGAGGGTGGGTGGGTGGGTGGAGGAACACCCTCATAGAAGCAGAGGGGAGGGGGATAGGAGAGGTGGTTTCCGGGAGAGGGGGAAACCGGGTAAGGGGATAACACTTGAAATGTAGATAAATTAAAAAAGAAAAAGAAAAAGAAAAGCAGCTGTGGTTGTGAAAGGTGGAGCCCACGGTGCAGTCTACCATTTGGACACTAGAGGGTGGACTCTTGAAGCCCGTTTCTGTCTCAGTGTTGGAGGCCCAGTGCACTTTTGTCATGCTGAAGACTACACACTTTATAACACAGAGAAGTCTGCAGTCTGAACCTAGTGGTACAGTGGGGATCTGCGGGGGTGGAGGGGATGGGGGGGAGGAGAAGATGCTTATTGTCCAAAGGCTACATTCGTGCATTTACTCATTCATTCATCTACCCACCCACTTATCCAGCCATTCATTCATATCCTCCCTCCCACCCACCCATCCATCCTATTATTCACTCAGCCTTTCATTCAGGAAACGTTCATCATGCAGCTACTACGATCTAGAGATCCTTGCTGGATGCCGAAGAGACACTAATGAGTAAGCGGCCCCCGTTAACAGGCTCTTCCAGTTTGGATTGTGGGATTTCTCAGAAGCAGCCAGTGACATTACAGACTGGTGCTTTCTATTCTCTGGTACCCAGTTGGCAGATTGTACCAACAAGTTCCACGTTTGTAATCACAGCTATTTTAAAGGCATGGTAGCAATGTGTTGCCCCACAAATGGTCTTAATATGTGGTTTGAGTCTTTCCATAGTGAAATGGGGCCAAGGTTTCCACCTTTTACATCTGGATCTATCTCTTATTGTTGTGCTTGTTTTTTTGAGACAGGGTTTCTCTCTATAGTTCTGGCCAACCTGGAACTCACTATGTAGACCAGGTTAGCCTTGAACTCACAAAGATCTGCCCAACTCTGCCACCCATTTTCAGATATTAAAGGCATATGCCACCATGCTTGAGTTTTTTTCTTTCTTGCCCTTGAACTTTGTCTTGGGGTCAACCAGTAGGGCACATAGCAAGAGGTCATTCAACTTTTCAACAGCCATAGAGAATTTGCCAGCACTTAGCAGGCTTCCATCTCTCGTTGTCTGCACTTCAATCTACGTTCTGAGCCTGGCGTTCTTGCCCCCTCCCCATTGTGGGTGGCCATGGCTAGCTGTTATAAAGGGGCCTTTTGGTTCTTACAGCTCTGCTCTAGCTGTATCTATAGTTCCTTAGCCACATTTGCCTGCTTCCAGATTTAGAAAGCCTCCGAGCTAACCAGGTTATAAAAATGTAACTTGTTTACTGAATGGTTGCAATATGAAGGTGAGGTAGGTTGTTCTTTTTTCCCTTGTAAATCCCCCTCTTCTCTCTGGGTAACAGCCCTGTCACGGATGGTGTGATCTCCTTCCAGAAAGTTCTGTCAGTTGCCTTTATGAAGAACTCAGCACTGATCATTTGCAAATCGTAGATGCTGGTCTCACATCTATTTTAAGCTCTTCTTTTTTTCCCAGCGCAGGTGAGACAGGGTGAGCTTGTTGTTTAAGAGGAAGCCGGGAAGCTGGGATGGGTTGAAAGGTGGCAGCATGGTCTGCTCTTTCTGCCTGTACCACAACACACCTTCTGGGGTCAGTGTGGGTGGAGAAGGGGAAGACAGGGGTTTTCTTCCCATTTCTTTTGCAATTGTCTTTTTGCTTGGCCAGCACTGCCAGGTGAGCTACTACAACTAGGTATTATCCATTTTCCATGATCTTGGTTCCTGGTTATGCCTCCTGAAACCCCATGATAGTCTTGTTTCTCCAAGCATAGCTCACACAAACAGATGAAAGTCTGTAAACAGACCGCATGTCTAACTGGGGAGTCGAAGGCGGTCTTTACATTTGGAAAGTGCCCTTTAAATTTATAACTTCTCCCAGGAGCTCTCTTCACTTGGGGGGTGCAGGGGGGGAGGAGAAATACCTTATTTCCTACCAGGAAAAGACCTGCCAGGAAGAGCAGGATAAAATTCTCTCTTCTGGCATATGTCACATTTCCTGGATAGTACCTATCCCTGCTTCTGGTCTTCCCTGCTATCTAGGGTTAGGGCAATGGAAGGTTTACAGGGCTGCGTTTCTTATCTAGCAGCTCTGAACTGGCCTTGCTTCTGAGACACTGACTACAGGGCTCCTGATTGCTGGGACTTCAAGTGTGAGGTAGTTGTCACCATTCATTGTGAGAGGTTGGTTTTAAAAGAAAAAACAATGGAGACCCGTGTACTCCTGGACACCCACAGTGGCTCTTCAGGGGGCTATTTGTGAAGAAGTGAGGTTAGTGCTCTAGGCCTCTTGCGTTCCAGTCTCTTCTCCTACTTCTTGCTGGCTCAGGCATTAAGTCATCCAACAAGAGGAGTACTGGAAGAAATTGTTGGACCAATGATATGTATGTCACTGTCACACGACTAGTTTGGGCCTCATAAAAATACCAGCTTGGGCCTGCAAGGTAGCTCCGTGTTAAAAGTGCTTGCTGCTGAGTCTGACTACCTAAGTTCGAGCCTGGGGATCCAGATGGTGGAGGAAGAAAACTAACTCTGGCAGGCTGTCCTCTGACCTCTATGGGTGCGTGCACCAACTCCCCAACAAAATAAGTTAAGGAGGTATAACAAAAAAGTTAAAAATATATTTTAAAAAGACCAGTCTTGAGATACCTTCCCCAAAGCTATCTATAGGGGAGGCTGTGGGCTGATGGGAGAAGCCGAGAAGGAGGGAGCAAAGAGTCTGCAGCTGCATTGCTCTTGTATTACTTGCTTTCAATCTGCACTGTCAAAATATACCCCAAGGGCTCTGTCTCTAGGGGCCAGCCTAGTCATGGCTGAATGATCCCTTGGCCCCAAGGGGACTGGTTAGAGTACAAGCAGAATAAACTTTCATTTGCTTCTGTCTGCACACACAGGATAGCAAAATGTTCCCATCCCAAGTTTCTCCAGGTCCTCATGGGTATTGTGAAGCTCCAATTTGGGGATGGTTGCAGTACTGTAAGAGTTCTGTGTGATCTCCGGTCTTGTCTTCCCCAGCTAAAGAATGTGTTGACCTGACTGATCTTCAGAAAACTGTGTCAGAGCTCTGAGCCCTGAAACACCAGGTTTTTCTGTCTTCAACTATAATCCTTTGTTGAGCCTGGAACCTACCCTAGACTCTGCTCTCCTCGCTCCTGAGATCTGTACTAGGTCTTCACTCTCTCATTCAACTATGCCAAGTGTGGTGAGCTTCTCCCTTGTCTGCGTCCTCATTTTTAGACATTCTGCCCAGGACTACTCAGATGCCAGGAGGACCAGGCTTTGGGTGACTGTCCCTTTTTTCATATGTCCATGTCTAAGTGGGACTCTGTGGACACCATTATCAGGTGAAGTATGGCCATCCAATTCAGGCCACTATCAGCGGTCCTAGCCTTCCATCCTGCAGCAGCTCTGCTTTGCTGAAGAAACTTTGATGGGCTCAGAGGCACTGACAGCAATGGGGCGAGTTATCCTAGATGCCCGGCTGAAGGCTGAAGAACACAGTGGTTATTTCAGCCTGGCTCACACAGTGTCTCTGTGTCCACGTGGCTGGATGGTACTTCTCTCATTTCTGTAGAAGCTCATTGTCTGATGATGTTCTTAAGCATTCTCACCCCCAAAGCCTCGAAGGCTTAGAGGAAGATTTCTGAGCCACCCAATTGTGCTATTAGGGAGTACAGAATGCAGAGCTTCACCTTAGCTATCTATGTGTCCTCTGAGAAGGCCCCTGTGTGCTAGCAGAGTCTCTGATGTTGGATTTGGGAGTCTTTGATTCTGATCCTCTAGTTTCAGCAACTCTCCTGATATCCTGGGCAGCCTCAACAAATGGATTCTTCTGAACTAAGGGCAAGTTACCTTTGCAGGTTCCTTTGCTCATCCCTTCTGACGAAGAGTCCTCCTTTTTATTATGAGATGTTCATTGTCATGGTGATGGAGAAAAAGTCCTGAATTGGAAAAGGGGTGATGATTAATGCCGAGAATCAGGAAGTTTCCTGTCCCTGAGCTGTGTGCAAAATTCTGCTTTGTCTCTGTTCATATGCTCGGGACTTCTTGAGGTCATGGAACTCTGAAAGCCCTGGGAACCCAGACTGGTCTAATTGCTAATATTTCATGTGGGTTCAAGGAAGAGAACTGTCTTGGTTGTAGTAAGACATGTCTGTCCTTTGCTATGAGCCTCTTTGTCCCCCATCTTTTCAGTCCTCTGTCAGGGTGCACCCACAGAAGATAGCATATACGTTTTTTTAAAAATTAATTAATTTATCTTTTTACATTCCATATTTTATTCCCCCCACCCCCTCCCCGTCACCAGAGACAGTGTCTCATGTAGCCCTGGCTAGCCTAAAACTCTCTATGTAACCACATATGGGGGTGGGGTGGGGGGAGAAAGTCCTGGTGAATGTGTGTTGTTGATGTCAACAACCCAGGGCCTCAGACTCATGGTAGTAGCAATGCGTTCCCCAGGACAGGCTCAGGCTCAGGGAATTGGCAAGGCCTTCCTCTGGTCCAAGTGTTTATGAATGAGTGATGAATGCCTGAAAACACTACCAATGTGAACTTAATTCAGTCAGCTGTAAGCATTAGTTTTTCAACCTAAATATCAGACAGGCAATCTCTCTACCCATGGAGCTATGCATGCTACCCATGCATCCCCAGTACCAGGAAGCATGCATTCTAGTTTTTCGTTCCTGTTCTTTGCTTACAGCTCCAGGCATTCTGCAGTGGACAGATCTCAAGGCCTGGTTTGAGTTCACCCAAAGAGTGCTCCTCATGACCCACCCCTTCTGTGTACATTACTGAGCTTCAGGGCATGATTATTTTCTGTGCACCTGCTGCCTTCATTAGTCATCTCCACTTTGCATCTTGGTCCTTCCTCTCCCTGCTTCATGGCCCCTTGTTCCTGCCAGTCCTAACGACCTCCTCTTTACCTCCTCTTTAATGATGGGCAGAGTTGCCATGGTGAGGAGATACTGTTTTAACATTACAATTGGTATCTTCTCTAATACTTTTTGGCAACTGCTTGAGCTGAAGTCTGGACACTGCTTCTTTAGGCAAGTCCTATAATATTAATGAGTCTCTCTGAGTGAAATATAGAATTACAAACCCGCCAGACGAGGCTTCTAAAGAAAGCCATCCTGTCAGAGAGACTTTTCTTTCGAGGAGAGAAACTTAAGAGCATTTCTGTTCTCCTAGCAGCTTTTGTCGGCCTCATTCTAGGCATACCTTGGGTGTCCTGTTGATACTGGCTGACTGGAGTGGGCTGGTCTTAAGCCTTAGCCCGGCTTCTTGGGTTTCTGGTAAAGGATTAAGGTGCCACCATCCCTGCCGTTCAGCCAATGAGGCGCCAGTGACTGTGTTTGGCACTGGACAGGGACCTTGATACATCAGGCAGGATCCCACTCTCAAGGGGCCTAGTGTGGTAGGAAAGCAAAGGCATGTACTGATCCTGCCCATAAGGTTACGTTCTTCCAGAAGGTTTCAGAGAAAGGACAGCTGCCTCTGGAAGCCAGCCCTGATCAGAATGTTTGAAATATCTTTGCTTGTCACCAGGATTTCTCAGATTTAGTCTTCTGTTGATCTTTTAATTTACAATTTTCTTTTATTAAAAATATTTTTTTTTCATACAATATATTTTGATTGTGATTCCCCCATTCTCTCCCCAGTTTCTCTCACTTCACTTCTTGACTGGACCTATACCTCTGCTGTCTCTTGTAAGAAAACAAACAGTTTACTGAGGAATAATAATAAAATAAAATAAGAGAAATCAAAAACAAACAAATCATAATATGACAAAACAGCCAAACAGGAAAAAGAGCCTCCCATCTCTCAAAAAAAAAAAAGCACAAGAAATATATAGATGCAGAGACTCACACCATTGGACAGACAGGAATCCCAGAAAAACACAAGTACAGCATTCACATTATAAAGCACATTGATCTTGTTTTAACTTCATAACTTTTCACACCTGTATAAACCTAAATTCTTATATATTTAATAAATTTTGAGAGACAGAGTGAGACATGTCCTGGGCTATAAATTCACTCCTCCCATCCCTGTCTTATATTTAGGTTAAAAAAACTAATGCTTACAGCTGACTGAATTAAGTTCACATTTTTACTTTAAAAGAAACTAGTGGGAAACACATATCATGAACTTTATCTTATGTTTTCGGTGTCTACTATAGTTATGTTTTAGGTGTACACTCTAGAAAACTGTAAGCACCTGGTTCTACAGCAAATCTCCAAGGCTTTTTCATTTTTGCACAAATAAACAGTTCTTCATCCCTTTATCCCCAGCTCTTACCCAGACCTTGACAACTCTCATTCTGATTTTGCTTCGACAGGACTGACTGTTTAGATACCTCCTACACAGGCAGGATCAAGCAGGTTTGATCGTCCTGTGGCTGGCTTTTTTTTTTCACTTGTCATGATGTTCTCCTGTCTCATGTCTGTTGTTGCACACAGCAGGTTTCCTTTTATTTTTTAGGGTGGAATAGCTTTCATTGTACAGACATGTCACATGCTGTTTATCTGGTCAACCATCAATGGGCCTTCCGGTCATTTTTATCTTTTTGTTCTTGTAAATAATGCTGTGAGGAACAGGAGAGTAAGATATCTCTTTGAGGTCTTGCCTTGGGATTTTTTTTCAATGAGTCACAGGATTGCTGCGTTATGTGCAGTTCTGTTTTTGGTTTCCCACAAGACCTTGGTACTGTTTTCGACAGTTGCTGTAGGATTTTACATTCCTACCACTAGCACAGAGGGTTCCATTTTCTCCATATTGCCAACATCAATTATTATTATTTTTATAGTGGCCATCTTAACAGATGTGAGGTGCTGTCTCCTTGTGGTTTTGATTTGCATTACCCTGATGTTCAGTTACCAAGCAACCAAGCACAAGTCATGGCATGTGCATGACTTCTCCAGAGGAGTATGTATTCAAGTATTTGTCCAATTTTAAAATCAAGTTTTTACTAAATCATACGATCACTTTATATCTGTGTGCATGCCTCATCACTATTTATTGAAGCATCCTTCCACCCTGGAGGTGCTGTCAGTTGGCCAGCAGTAATAGCCCAGATTCCAGCTTCTTCTTTAAATGAGCACATTAATTATGCAGAATGGTTTCATTGTGACATTTTCAAATATGTGTATAAAGTAATTTGATCATATGTATTCCCCGATACCCCTCTGGTCTCTCATCTACTGCTGCTGACTGGCTTCTTTCTCTTCTATGAGTCCCCCTTTTTCATGTCTTTTCATTTTAATGACCCAATACATTCATTAAGGTCAGTTACAGGATCATAGGTAAGGGGCATGGATAAATTACCAGTTGAGAGGCCACACCACTGAAGAAAATGTGTGTCCCTCCCTCAGGAACTATTGGCTGACTATAAATCCATAGAAGCCAGCGGAAGCTCATGAGATCTCCCTAACCCCATAAAAGAATGTTGGCATGAAATGGGAATTTTTGGTTTTAAAAAATATAAGCCTACACTGGCAGGCCCAGTCTTGTGCAGCTCTTGTGTAGGTAATTGCAGCTTCTATGAGCTAAACAGTGCAGTAGCCCAATGTCATGTCTGGAAGTCAGCTTTCTACACCACTTACCCTAATTCCTGTGACCCAGATTTTCCCCCTCACCCTTCTTCTGAGATGTTTCCTGTGCCTTAAGGGTGTGTGTGTGTGAAATGAACATGCCCTTACAACACGTTCTAACTTATTGTCCAGGCCAGGGTGAACAAACCTGTGCTAGTGGTGGATAAATAGAGGAACCCAGAGGCCAGGCAGCAAGTGAGGCAGGTGGGCAAGGTTTCTGATTCTCTGGCTTCACTTGCTCCTGCATGTGACCGGAGGCAGCCAGGGCTCACATGTCTGGGGCCAGTGCATTTCAACTGGTGCTGAAGTAATGGAGCTCTGCGAGAAGCAGGCAGCAGCTGTGGAGGAGGGATGACAGAGAAGCTGTGATGGCACCTTTGGAGCTTTGAAAATAAATGCCTATGGGAAAGAGATCTGTGAAATTCCCCTAAGAGCACATGGCTAGAGGCCGGGCAGCAGCTAGAGGTGTGAAGATAACGCAGCTATTGATGGAGGATGTTTTTCAGGGATGCTGGTGTGGCATGAACAGCTGCAAAAGATGTGAGATGTTCTTGATGAAGACCTGCTGGTTCCTAGTAATCTTCTGAAAGTGGCTGACAAACATCGAACTCACCAATACCTCTGGGATCTTGCAAAGATTCATACCACCTTTTGGGAGCAATAATGGCTCTCTCTCTCTCTCTCTCTCTCTCTCTCTCTCTCTCTCTCTCTCTCTCTCTCTCTCTCTCTGTGTAAGAAAAAGTCCCCCCCTTGTGTCTGTGCACCTGTGTGTTGTATATGTGTACAAGCATGTCTACATTATGCACAAGTGTGCAGTGGTCAGAAGAAGACATTGGGTATCCTGTTCTATCACTTTCTGCTTTATTCCCTGGAGGCTGGTTCGGACAGCAAGTTCCAGGGATCTTTTTGTCTCTACTCCACATAGTGTTAGGGCTATAACAGGCCATGCCTGATATTTTACAGGTATCCTAGGACCCAAACTCAAGTCCTAATGTCTGTGCACCAAGTCCTGTTACCCACTGAGTCTTCTCTTCAGTCTCCATTGACACCTCTCTTATAAAGGTGGGTTTACCACTTAGGAACACAATAGCCTTGGGAAACTGACTAAACTCTTTGGGTTGAAATTCCTCCATGTGCAGAGTGGAGACAGTAATAATACCTTCCTTGTAGGGGTTCATGAAGAACTACTTAGGTCCTTATATCCCTTACTAGTGTGCCTAGCCCCAAAGATTATTCCAATCAATGTTACCTGCATCATTAGTATGGTTGTTATGGTTGGTCACAGATACACAGTTTTTGGATCTCACTTGTAAAATTTTTCAATACTAATCAGCATTTATTGAGTTTATTGTTTGGGTCAGGAGCTCTTACAGGTACTGTCAGGGGTAACAAAAGAGTCTAGGACAAGCTTTCTGTTCCATGAGATCTGACACTAGAGCTGGTGACAGTCTACATGTAACTATCTTGAACGCCTAGCAGATGTGATAAGCATCCTGGCACAGAGGGATAAGCAGGGCTCAGTGGTTGGGGTGAGAACTGGCTTGGACTGATGCAGAGATATCTGTGTCTCTGCCAATCAAGCTGACGTGTGGCTTAGCTACAGCTCACCAGTTTGCTCAGTTATTTTTGGAATGGTCCTGTAATACTTTTGCTTCTGTGAGTGCAGGGAAAGCTTAACAACTGTCTTTCCTAACCTACACTATGCCTCCTGATGTACCCAGGAACACTAATTGGATGCCAAGTGGCTTGCTTTCCTGCTGAAGGAAATGTCAGGTTCTAATAATACCCCATTATTAGATCCACATAATTTCCTGCCTGGACAATCTAACAGCCTCTATACTATTCTTCCTGTTTAAAATACTTTCTTATGATATACCCTCACCTTTCCTGCATTGGAATTTCCATTTTGCTACTTGAAAGACTTCAATGGTGCCCTTCCTATTAGATGGGTCCAGGAGATAAAGAATAGAAGAGAGCACAGGTGGACTAAGATTGCTGCCAATGATCCTTGTGGGGAGTCTGTGACTTTAGAGGGTTTGTTCTTAAGGTATGAGGAGTGATTCCACCAAAAGATGTCAAGCGACTCATTACATTTCAACGAATGGCTATTACTTGGTAACTCTGAGTGTCTGTTATGGTGATCGACTATGATTAGGTTAAAATAGAGTGCTGGCACCCAAATAGAGACAGAGAAAACCATATGTGGCGCCATGGTGACACTCTGATGCAGTTTTGGTACTCCCCTGTCAATCTCGATGAGCAAAAGTTTCAGGTTTGAGAAGGGCACCATGACTAGGTGCTCAGACCACAAGATAAACCGTAGATGAAAGTAGAGCTGAGAGCAAAGGTCTTCTTATATGGAGGGCAGTGGAAGAGATGGAAGAACCAGCTATGGCCTTGAGACCAGCTGCAATGGTAAAACAAATCCACTAACTTTCTTATTCGTTTGTGTGCGCATGGTGCTGTATGCATGGGTATATGGGTATGGACTTGCATGGGGATGAGACTGAGGTCAGGTGTCTTTCCTATATCAGTCACCATGTTTCTCTTTAGAGACAATGTTACTCACCGAATGTGAAGCTTATCAGTTTGACTAGGTTGGTCAGCCACTGAGCTTCAGGGCTCTGCCTAACTTGCTGTCCCCCTGCCCATGGCTGGGATTACAGGCATGTGCCTGACTTTTCATGTGGGACCTGGGGACTCAAGTTCAGGTCTCAAAGCTTTCAGAGTAGGCACTTTGCCAAGTGAACCATCTCTCCAGCCCCCAGTTGTTTTGTTTTTCTTTAAAGAGAAAACGAGGCCCACCTGAATCTTCAAGGGACTGTTGCTAGAAGTGCAGTCAGGCACATGGGATCTATGGCACAAGAAGTGGACTGTCCTGGATCCTGTACTTCCACACCCAGACTTCTCTCAGCTTCAGGACTGAAGTACTTCATTGCTTTGGCTATAGGGAGTGTTCAAGGCTGACACTTAAATAGCCGTCTCTCTTTTTAGAGCTCATACTTGGCTAGAGAGCCAATTCAAAGTTATGTCCCTCAGTGGTACAATATACCTCTCATGACTGGCTAACATGAAGAGAAAAGGTCTGGTCCCTTTGACTTGACATGGGAATACTCTTGAGGTCTAGCTAGTTGTCATTTATTTTTTCTTCATATGATTGGCTGAGGTCTTGCTTCAATGCATCATAATCAACCTCTACCCAGTCATCCCAATTCCTTCATTTACTTGCTGACGCTGAAGTCAGTGACACATTCTAATTAACTTCCTTCATGCAAATATTTATCTCCAAGTCTATTCTTGAGAAATGTAATTTATAACAGCCCCATTCATCATCTTTCTGTAGGGGAGGAGGTCCCTTAGAGTTGGCTCGGAACACAGCAAGACATCACATGCTCAGCACAAAGGAGATTTATTAGGGACAAGTGGGGAACATGGAGGAGTGTGTGTGGGGGGTGGGTTGGGGGAGGCATTGTTCTTGATCCAGCAAAGGCAGACAGCAGGGAGCAGGTGTTTTTCACAAGAGTGAGTTTTTAAACAGAAGAGTGGAAGTCTGTGTTAGGGTGAATTGGTAAGTTCTGATTAGACAGGTTAGCCAGTGTAGCTAGATAACAAATTTTGGTTTCTGGACCTTGGTGTTTTGATAGTTGAACCTTGGTGATTAGTCTCAGGAATGAATCAGTAGCCAAATAAGGGGATAGACCTTGAGGGCTAGCTTTAGGAATGTAATCTGTTTAGCAAGTGAGAGAGAAGGGTAAAGGGAAAAACCTGTCTGGAATGCTTGGGCATGCTAGAGAGCCCTTCATCCTCCTTTGCAAACTGCTAAGAACACAGTTATGGAGAATATGAGGGGTTCTCTCTTGGGCCCTGAGGATGGGATCACATTATGTAAATATATTAAAGGCTAACAGGACAATCTGAGTTTCAGATGTTTCAGATAACTTTGAGGCCTTCATATCAGCCACAGATGTGTTATATAAGAGCTTCTGTCCTTGAAAAGTCTTTGCTATTTTGGATCTGTGTCACATGAAATTGGGCAATTCAGATACAGATATCAAAGTAGAAATGGGGCATGTGAACTGAATAAATATACAAATGAATACATATACTTTAGAAATGAACATGTGAAGCGAACAGTTGGATGGTATTGGAAACTTTCAGAAGGAAGAGAGAAGGAAGAGGAAGAGGCCAACCACTGAACCTGGATACAATATTTAGAAAGCAAAGAAAGATCAAGATATAGAGGCTGAGTCAGAGGAACAACCATTTTTGGAAGCCACAGGGAAAAGAAAATAAAAAAGATGCTGCAAACAAGGTTTAGCCAGTGGGTTCTCATCCCCACCATGATGAAAAACCAAGATTTGATAAAGTGCAACAGTGGTCCTTCCTGGTCAGTCACATACTTGATCCTTCAATAATAACTCACTTCCTTCATCATCACTTCTGCATCCATCAAGCTGTCGCAAGCCTCAGCTGCTTTGCTTGTGTGTGGACTCCTTTACCCTCTCACCAGGATAGCTTCTACTCATCCACTTTGACTTGGCTCACCATCAGTTTTTCCAAGAAGATTTCTTTGAGTTAATTCTCTGCTCCATCACCTTCCAGGATTAGCTGTCTGCCTTTGGACAGCCATCTGTTTTCTCTCATGGCCCTTTTGCTTTGCTACTGTGGCTGACACTAACTTTTCATGGTCTGCAGTGGTTTGTGAACTTCTATGACACATAGTGCGGGATAACTATTTACATCATAGGTTATATTTGAAAGCCAACAGGTATTCTACAGTTATGTGTGGAATGAAATAAGAGTCCACTGCAAGTTATCTAGCTTGTTGAAATCTTCCATCCATATAGGAATGCCATCACAATTTTTAAAATTAGGATCCTATCCACATTTTGCTTGAAATGTTAACTTTGTAAAATCCACATGCAAGCTGTTGGCTATCAGACACATTGAAGAGATGCTCGAAAGGTCACAAGATTAGGGCTAAGAACCATCTACTGCTGGTTCACCTTCTATTTAAACTTATGCCTCAATTATCAGGGTACCTGCTTTCTCTCCCACAATTCTTGTTGCAACATTTAGGTTGAGTATTCTCATTCTTCCCAGGTACCTTTAAACCCTCTTCTGTGAGCAAGAGATGTTACCTCCCACTCTTGAGACGTTTCTGTGCTAATCCTAATTTGGAAATAATCACTACAAATTGGCTTTCTATTCAGCACCTCCCACACCTCCCTATGAACTCTAGCACGTTAACAAATACCAAAATATTCATGCAAAAATATTTCTCCCTTTAGAGAACACTGTTCTCTGTTCCAGGTACCACTGTTTAATGTCATCTGATCAGAGTTGGCTCTGCATTTAATTATAATTTTACTGTAGCCTGACATCATTGTGTCAGCAATGCAGGGAAGAGAACTCTGAGCTGGGCTGAGGGAACAGACAATAGTGGAAAGATGATGGTGCATAAGGTCTAGAAAACCTCTCTCCCAGAATGTGAAAGAAATTGAAGCAGAAAACATAGCAAGTAATAAATTGATAGTATTCAAATAAACTAAGGGCTAAAATCCCCTACCCCAAATTTGAAAAGTGTCATGGGAAGACATTAGCTTCTAGAAGAAGCAGATTTCTTTACTGCTCCAAGCCAGTCCATTTGTCACACATCTCACTATGAAACATTTATTTGGCTAGAACCAAAGAGAACAGGCATATGGGGAGCCCAGGAAGAAAGCATGAAATGCCCCATTCTAGAACAGTGTTCCCAACAGAAGAGATGTTGTCACCCATGTGATGTTTGGCACTGTCACAACCAAAGATCGGGATACAGGGTTTCTCTGCCTTCTGGGTGATCAGTAGTGCCAAGATTGTGTTCTTGTAGATAAATTGTATCTACAGAGGGGAGGAATAATTTTGTTTTTCTAAGATCATAATTTCTGTGTTTAATTGGCCATTTAAGCAGTGTTTTATCAGTCAAGTAAAAGCCTAGCTATGCACTGTTTACAAAAACTCATTTTCAAAGTCTGCTGCAGGGGATGGTAACTATCACAGAAATTCACAGCTGGCCAGTGTGCAGAGAACAAGCCATCAGTGGAATGCTTAGCCACAAACGGGGCACCTCTATCACAGCTCTCCCCAAGGCTCATGTTCCTTCTTAGATGAAGGAGAGGAAACACTGTAAGAACTAGAGGTTAGGAGGAGGGGACTGAAATAACACCTGGATGTGATAGGATCACTGCACTCAGGAGCTTACAGCACTACAGTTGCCTGCACACAATGAAGCCAGTCCACATTCTAGCATGGAATGGGAAGGGAGCCATGAACCCCCAACCTTAACTGAAGGGCTGCAAAAGGTTGATGGCTTCTGGGAGAGAAGAAGTCAGCTTTCTTAAAGGGTATAGATCCTGGTAGGTCAACCATGCTGCAAACATATTCCTATACCTAGGAGAGTGTGTGTGTGTGTGTGTGTGTGTGTGTGTGTGTGTATGTGAAATTTCAAAGAATTAGTAAAAATATGTTTAAACGCATCTGCATTCATATCAGAAAACTAAACAAAATCAGAAAATATGATTTGAATACAAATGAAAGCTTAATTCAGGCAACAAGGAAGATAAAAGCAGAACTTTGTGGAGAGAAAGTGTACAGTGGCTAAGGGTATAGCTTTTCTAACCTGTTGTTAAAATATCAGCACAGAGAAGAGCTGCAAAATCCACCAATGAGCTAAAAAGGAAAGGAATAGAGACAACCCAGCAAGCGAACACGTTAGCTTAGCTTGCTTATGGTATATCAGAAAGCCTCCTTACCCAAATGAACACAAATAAATGGATGATAATGTGAACACTGCACCTAAAAACCAGAAAACACATGCCCTTTTCAAGAACCTGTATAACTTTCATTAAAAACCATAAAACTGACTGTCAAGAGAAACATTGAGCTATCAAGAATCAAAACACAAAAAGAAATGTTTCAAATAATAATAGAGCAACTGGACATTGGTCTCATGCTTGAGATACCAATCAGAGGAGATGGGAGACTCACCTGCTGAAGATTGACTTAGTCTATGTAAGCAAATTCTGAATTCTAGGCTAGTCGGGGCTACCAAGTAAGACACCGAGTCTGCCTGCCACCACCCTGCTAAAACATAAAAAACAAACAAAACAATATAAAGTGTTGTGTAAGCTTTAAAGACACTTAACTGTGCTATAATTTTAGGGCAGTCTTAAATGAAGAGATCAATGTGAGAGAATAGAGAATCTAAAAGTGAATTTAAAAACATTTGGGAGTTAAATATTTAGTTAAGATGGCATGATAAAGCTTTTCCAGCAAGGATAGCTTATTCAAACTGTGGTGCTGGGAAAGTGGCTAGTTATTTAAAGAGACTGCATTCAAACAGGCAAACAAAAGGCCTTCTATGAGGTGGACACAGAAAGCTGAGTACAGGTCAGGCAGGTGGTCAGATGGGAGACTATTCCAGAAAAATCCTGCCTTCTAAAATGTCCTTTATTCTACCAGACTTTGTCAAAGGTCGTATTTCAAGTTATTTTCTGAAGCAGAAATAAGTGCACATAATAAATGTTAGGCCAAAGAGTCAGCAGTATTTAGAGTACATCTTTAAGAAGGTACAAATCATCTACAAAGACAAGAAATAAAGTGGCTAGAAAAAGGACCCCTGACCAGTGACTGCTCTGGAAGCTTTATGATTGCCAGGCAGAACTAATTGAGACAGTACCATGGAGAAGACGCATTTCGCTATGGCAAAAGGGGTTAGCTACTTCAGAATGAATCCAACCCAGGATGTTTGAGAACCATACTCAGAAAAAATGTATGCAAGTGTGCATGCATACACATTCTTCTGTTCCAGCATGTGTGAAGTCAGAAGCTAAGTTAAGATGTCTTTTCATCATTGCCTCTCCACTTTCCTTTATGAGTCAGGGTCTCTCACTGAACCTGAAGCTTACCATTTTGACTCTACTGCACAGCCAGCCAGCTCCAAGGGTCCATCCACATTTGTTCAGTAGTACTGTGGTTACTGCATATTGGTTGTGCCCTTCATCTTGATGCTAAGGGGTTGGCTAGGTGGTCAACAAACCTGAAAGAAGAAGCAGAGGTAGACTTTGAGTAAATCTATGCTCATTTGGTCCTGTGACTGTCAAATCTGAAGCTTGTTAAAACATAGGTCAGCATGCCCCATGCCCTGGCTTTCTAATTCAGTCAGCTGGAAAGGGGCCTAAGAATATTGTCAGCAAGCTCCCAGGGCTGCTGGTGCTCTTGGCCAAGGATTTCACTTTGAGAATTGCTAGATTATCCAAGTGACTTAGAGGAATGGAAGGCTGGAGACTCTGTGTGGGTTCTAGGGTTCTTGGGCTTCTTGAATTTATCAACTACTGACACAATTTTTAACATCAACTCAGGTGAGCTTGACAGGGAACATCAGTCAGTTTTTATTGTCTTCTTCCTCTGCCTTATCGATGAGGGAATATTAAAGAGCTAGGAGGCAATAATCTCTCTTCCTCCCTCCCTCTATCCCTTCCCTCCCTCCCTCCCTCCCTCCCTCCCTCCCTTCCTCCTTCTGGGACTTACACAAAAGTACCATGAAAATGCCAGACTTTCCCCTTCTATGCACCCAGCCATTCCTAAGCTAAAGTGTTCAAACCTATCTTAAAATTTCACAAATAGCATAGCTGAAAGATTAATGGGCAAGGATAAGAACCAATTTTGGTGGGGAAGGCAGAGGAAGGAAGATTTAAGGATTTACCTGTTTGCTATAAAATGAATAAAATCAGCTGGAGTGCAGATATAAAAGGAGTAGTCCAGGAATTAGATCAAATTACATGGAAGACTCTGATGTATATATCACTAAACAACATGGAAGGGAAGTTTAATAAATCATACTAGAGTACTGAAGACTGAATTTGAAAGGGAAATTAGACTCATGCCTTACCAATCTCACCAAATTTCAAGCTAAATATTTAGAGATAGCAGAGACTGGAGAGATGGCTCAATGAGTAAGAATGCTTGCTATGTAAGCATGAGGACCTGAGTTTGAATTTTTGCACCCATTGAAAAATATTGACATGGCCACGCATGCCTGTAGCCTCAGTGCCATGATCAGAGGAGATGGAAGACTCTGGGGCCTGCTGGCCTCCAGCCTAGCTCCAGGATTAGTGAAAGACCCTGCCTAAAAGGAATAAAGTAGACAGTCAATGTTCTCCTCTGCACTCTGCATACACATTTACATATATGTGTGCATACACAAACACACATATACATACAATTTATATACAACACATAAAAGAGAAAAGGCAACACACGTCAGCCATTACCATTTGCTATACTTCTGTGGAGGTGTGTGTTAGATAAAGGAAATGGCATTGTGGAATGGTTACTGCCTGCAGTGTATTTTATCTCATTCAGTCCTTAGAGCAACCCCACAAGACATTTATTGATCTTAAACTTTCAGATATGGGGGAAAAAAAGGTAATTTCTAAATACATGCCAGACTCCATGTTCCATGTTCCCCATGATTGCCCGCTACCCCAGGTACAACAGAGACTGCTCAGTTGAGAAAATGGAGCTGGTTAATGCTGGCCCTTGGCTGTAATCCTAGCATGTGAAAGGCTGAGCCAGGAGGATCATGAAGGCTTGGGAAGCTATGGCAGGAGGTTAATGATCCAGCCAGTCTGGGCTATATAGCAAGACCATGTATCAATAGTAAAGATGAAAGAGATGGAAAACAGTTCTCTACAGCTTGGGATGGGATAGCAGGAAAGTGTGCCCTTTCCCCTCAGCCTTCTGAGGACCTCGATCAGCAACCTGTTGTTCTGGTCTCGTTCCTTCCTTGCTGCCTTCCCATCCATCCCCAGTTTCCCTTCCAGGTAATCCATTTGATGTAACTGTGGGCAGTTACAGGAAAGGAGTAATTGAGATCAGAGGCTGGGAATGAGGCAGTTATAGACTGGCGCCCAAAGGTTTGGCTTGACATGGGAAGAACTAAGGGACACTGTCTTGGTGGAGCTTCGCAGAAAACAGAAAAGGACGGTATCCTGCATGGTGAGCAACTACAGCACTAAATACTAGTGCTAGTCTTAAATTTCATCTTTTTGAAGCTGTTATTGTAGGTGCAGAAGGATACAGGCTAGGTGGGACAGCATCAACCCAGCCCTGAGCTCACTTAGGGGTTGACAGTGGAAAATGGGACAGGAAACTTCTAAATAGGCATTTGTCCATAGCCTTCAAGAGCTGCTACAGGGGAGAGAGTTAGGGTTGAAGAAAAATGGTTAGAAGATCTTTTGGATCAGATAGATTCTTGTTGCTCATGGTTTCAAGAAGAAAGAACCTTAGATAAGAGAACCTGGGAAAAAAATTGGAGAAGCACTAAGAACCACCAAGGCAATAATACTACCCTCTGCCTATGGGCGCTTATAAAGGATGCTATTGATGAAAAGACCTCTCAGGCGTCAGATAGCACCCAGGGAGAACTTGGGGAATCTCAGGAAGGAAGCCTGCCAGAGATGACTTTCTCGGAAAAGGGTCCTCTCAACTCTAAATTAGAAAGATAAAGAGACACTACTGATGAGCTAACATTAGAGAAGAAAACTCATTCAGATGAAGGAGCTGCCAAATATTATGGTGAGGATGGGCCGCCTCTCGAATCTTCTGCTCCACCTATGGCCTCTACTGTACGAGCTGATACCCAGATGGATATGCAACTACATAAATTGGAGTTTGAAATTAAGTTGCAGAAATTGACTAATGAGCTACAGGAGCTAAAAAGGGTATCAAGTGCAGGAAGGAGCAGTGATTCTGAGATACACCAATCGCCTCTAGAAAGAGCTGTGAATCAGGCTCGAAGGAAAGGACTGGATACATCTGACATACTGACCTTCCCTATCATTGAGATCATGGATTAGCAGAACAATAGAGTCAGATAATATCAGACCTTGGAGTTCAAAGTGATAAAAGAATTAAAAACAGCTGTGGTACAGTATGGCCCTACAACTCCTTTTACACAAGCTTTATTGGATACTGTGATGGAATCAAATTTAACCCCCCAAGATTGGAAGACTGTATGTAAGGCTACTCTGTCAGGAGGAGAATTTTTTTACTTTGGAGTTCTGAATGGCATGAAGCTAGTTAGAGAACTGCCATGATGAATGCTCAGACAGGTAATCCAGATTGGGATGCTAACATGTTTTTAGGAGAAGGTCGATATGAAGGCAATGCTAATCAGATTGGGTTTCCTGTTGGAGTGTATGCACAGGTTGCAATGGCTGCCTGCTGCTCATGGAATCAATTACCGACTAAAGGGAATCTCAGTGGAAATTTAGCTAGCATTACACAGGCTCCTAATGAACTTTTTCAGGATTTTGTAGACAGGCTACTAAAAGCAGCTAATACAATTTTTGGAGATTCACAAGTAGGAAATCCTTTTGTTACACAATTGGCTTATGAGAATGCTAATGCAGCCTGTCGCGCTGCCATTGGACCTTACAAAGGACAGACAGACAGACTTAGCTGGGTACATTTGTCTTTGTGCAGAGATTGAGCCTTCGTACAATCAAGGTCTATTCATGGTTGCAGCTTTGCAAGGAACCATCATGCAGGGGATACTTTCACAGAGGCTAGGGAATAAAACATGTTTTAAATGTGGAAGTTTGGGTCATTTTAGAAGTGATTGTCCTAGGAACAAAGGCACCGTAAACAGGCAATCAGTTTATGCCCCAGGAGTTTGTCCTCAATGCAGGAAGGATAACCACTGGGCCAGGGAATGTAAATATAAGACAAATATTCAGGGCAGTCCTGTGTCAGGAAATGAGCAGAGGGGCAAGCCTCAGGCCCCCAGATGCCCACAGTAAGCAGCTTATGGGGCCATGAAGCTGCTGCCAGCCCAGGGAAATTCATTTTTGAACTTATCAGGGCAACACCGGGAAGTGCGGGACTGGACATTTGTTCCACCTCCCATGTCATATTAACCCCAGAAATGGGAGTTCTGACCCTGCCTATAGGAGTTTTTGGACCTTTGCCTGCAGAAACTTAGGGATTGCTTCTAGGAAAAAGCAATACCATTTTAAGAAGACTGTAGATTTATCCAGGTGTCATAGATATTGATTATGAGGGAGAAATTAAAATTATGGCTGCTTCGCCTCATGGTATTATAACTATGCCTGCTAACCAAAGAATTGCTCAACTTATCTTAGTTCCCTTGCATCCGCTACCTTCCAGATTCATTAATAGTGAAGGAGGACAGAATGGTTTTGGTTCCTCTGATGTATATTGGGTTCAATATATTACTAGTAAGAGACCTAACCTTAAATTAACAATTGATGGAGAAAGCGTTGAAGGAATAATAGATACTGGAGCTGATGTGACAATTATTAGAGGACAAGATTGGCCTTCAACTTGGCCCTTGTCAGATATGCTCACTTACCTCCAAGGGATTGGTTATGCCAATAACCCAAAGCAAAGCACTAAACTTCTAACCTGGAAAGATGAAGAGGGCAATTTAGGACAAATTCAGCCTTATGTTATGCCAAATTTGCCTATAACCCTTTGGGGAAGAGATCTCTTGTCACAGATGGGTCTTATAATGTGTAGTCCTAATGAGGTAGTGGCTAAGCAAATGCTAGAATAAAGATTTTTGCCTGGTCAGGGGCTAGGAAAAGAAAGACAAGGCATTAAAAAGTTTGAAAGTCCTAAGCCTCACTCTAACACTAGAGGTTTGGGGCATTTTCCATAATGGCCACTATCTTGCCTGCATCCTATGCTGATAAAATTCAATGGCTTAATGACAATCCAGTGTGGGTTGATCAGTGATCTTTATCTATAGAAAAAATAGAAGCCACCTCTTTGATAGTGCAGGAGCAACTAGAGGCAGGAAACCTAAGAGAATCTCAGTCACCATGGAATACTCCAATATTTGTTATCAAGAAAAAAATCCTGTAAATGGAGATTGTTACAAGATCTAAGAAAGGTTAATGCAACCATGGTACCTATGGGAGCTTTACAACCTGGACTTCCATCTCCAGTGGCTATTCCTAAAGGATATTGTAAAATAGTGGTAGATTTGAAAGATGGTTTCTTTACTATTCCTTTGCACCCTGAGGATTGTGAAAGATTCACTTTCAGTGTCCTTTCATTAACTCCATGGAACCTATGAAAAGATACCAATGGACAGTTCTTCTTCAGGGCATGGCCAACAGTCCTACCTTATGTCAAAAGTTTGTGGCACAGGCCATTCAGCCTATAAGACAGAAATGGCCAGGGATATACCTTATTCATTACAGAGATGACATACTGATAGCAGGAAAAGATCCTCAGGACTTGCTTTTATATTATAGAGATTTACAACAGGCTTTAGCTGATAAAGAACTGCAAATAGCTCCAGAAAAGGTGCAAACTCAGGATCCCTATAATTATTTGGGCTTTAGACTTACAAATCAAGCCATTTTCCCCCAGAAGATAATTATTTGCAGGGACAGTTTAAAAACTTTAAATGATTTTCAAAAATTGTTAGGTGATATTAATTGGCTTCGCCCCTATTTAAAGCTTACTACAGGAGAATTCTGACCTTTATTTGATATTCTAAAAGGAAGTGCTAATCCTACTTCCCCTAGATCTTTAACTCCAGAAGGACTGCTGGCCTTACAGCAAGTAGAAAGAGCTATTGAAAAACAATTTGTTATCTATATAGATAATTCTTTGCCTTTACATCTGTTGATTTTTAATACGACTCACAAGCCTACAGGATTATTGTGGCAAAGGGCTCCTCTTATGTGGATTCATTCGAAGGTATCTCCTAAGCATAATATCCTGCCATATTATGAGGCAGTAGCCCAGATAATTATACTTGGAAGGAAGCAGGCACTGACTTATTTTGGCAAAGAACCAGACGTTATTATTCAGTCTTTTAACATAGATCAAGATACTTGGCTGAAGCAGCATAGCATGGTTCCTTGCTCAAATAAAATTTAAAGGAACTATAGATAACCATTATCCTCAAGATAGGTTGATAAAATTTTTAAATGTACATGAGAGTGTATTTCCTAATATGACATCTTTACAGCCACTGCTTAGTGCTCTTTTGATTTTCACAGATGGTTCTTCTAAAGGACAAGCTGGATATCTTGTGAATAATCAACATGTAGTAATAGAGACCCCTGGCCCTTCAGCTCAGTTAGCAAAACTGACAGTAGTACTAAATGGTTTTCAATCTGTAAATGATACTTTTAATCTCTTTACTGCTAGTTTGTATGTTGTTGAATCCATTCCTCTGTTGGAGACTTGTGGTACATTCAATTTTAACACGCCAGCAGGATCTTTGTTTTTACAGTTGCAAAACACCATTCTTGCTAGGTAAAATCCCTTTTATATTGGTCATATACAAGCTCATTCTGGTCTTCCTAGACCTTTAGCTGCAGGCAATGATCGCATTGATAGAGCTCTAATAGGAGAGGCTGTAGTTTCAGATTCTGTTACCTTGGCTAGAAGTGATCATAATAAGTTTCATCTTTCCAGCCACACCTTAAGGCTCTGACATAAAATCACTAAGGAGCAGGCAAGAATGATTGTAAAACAATACCCTAACTGCCTTACCTTATCTCATTTAGGGGTATATCCATGTGACCTTATGCCCAATCATATTTGGCAAATGGATGTAACTCACTATGCAGAATTTGGAAAACTAAAATATATACATGTTTGTATTGATACTTGTTCAGGATTCCTTTTTGTTTCTTTGTATACATGAGAAGCCTCTAGAAATGTAATTGATCATTGTTTACAAGCCTTTAATACTATGGGATTACCTAAAGTCATTAAGACAGTTTATACTGGCAACAACTTTCTATCATTTTGAAAAGAATTTGGCATTGAACATAAGACTATAATTCCTTATGACCCAATGAGCCAAGGAATTGTTGAATGTGCGCATCACACTCTGAAAAATTGGTTTTTAAAAACAAAAAAGGGGGGATTATACCCTCCAAGATCACCAAAAGCATATCTTGCTTTTGTCTTATTTGTTTTGAATTTTTTGCAAATTGATGCTAAAGGTCAGTTTGCAGCGGCTCGCTACTGGCATCCAGTCACTTCAGTTCATATGCCATGGTTAAATGGTGGGACCATTTAACTAATACATGGAATGGTCCAGACCCTGTTTTAATATGGGGAAGAGGTTCTGTTTGCGTTTTTTCACAAAAAGAAGACAGAGCCCGATGACTGCCAGGAAGATTGGTTCATAAAGTGAACACAGATCCTGAATCTTCTAGTAAGTATGACTAATCACTAAGGATGGCTACAAACCTTTATCAACCAGCTTTTCTGGCTCTTACCTGAGAAAACATTCTTTCTGTTGATTCTCAAAGCCACTTCCCCCACACTGGGGGGTCAGGCTTTGTGTCTGATAGCTGCTAATTTGCAACTGAATTGGATACCTTGGGCCTTCCAGAGACAAGTTAATCCTGTTTTGCTCTTAACTTCTGACTTTGTATTTTAAGCAGGCTGAGTGTTTTCATCCAGGCAAGGCTCAGTGGCTCACCGTGACAATTTTTTCATTTGTATGAAGAAATGGACTGAGTGCACATTTACAGGTCCTTTGTGGCTTGGTCTGTATTGGGAAAATGGTGTGCTATGAAGGCCTGTTAGCCAGAGACAGGCAACTGAAATTCTATGATCTTTCATCAACCTAAGTCAGGAACTTGTGCCTATAGACTGAGTTTATTTATAATAAATGCTAAAGGCCGTGTTTGTGCAAATAAACACAAACAAGATGCACATGCTTTTCCAAAGATGGGTAAGAGAAATTCTAGAATTCTGACCTAAGACAAGCGGGGTCTCCAGCCACCATAATTCCCAGATAGGACTATAGAGCATAAGTCCAGTCAATTTTTAATAAATCAAAAGGGAGAAATTGTGCCCTCCTCCCTCAGTCTTCTGAGCAGGAATTCCAGCCCTTAGTGCTAGCCAAAATCTCCCCCACCTAGGGTAGAGCACTTGGACCAAGGTGAAGTCCATTGTTCTTTCAGATCTACAATTTCCTGAATTAAGCAGGCTACCAGCTGAGTAGTGGAGCAGTGGAGCCAACACCCACTGAGCAGACTCTTGAACCTTGGGGGAAGGGTCTTGCCTCCAACCTTAAATTCTCAGTCACCCATTAAAATTTGGACCTCGATCAGCAACCTGTTGTCCTGGTCTCAATCCTTTCTTGCTGCTTTCCCATCCATCCCCAGTTCCCCTTCCAGGTAATCCATTTGATGTAACTGTGGGCAGTTACAGGAAAGGAGTAATTAAGATCAGAGGCTGGGAATGAGGCAGCATTCTAGATCCACAGAATTAATAGGGTTGTCCATGAAGAGCATGGCAAGAAATGCATCCCAGAGTCCTGTTTGGAGTATCGGAGAAGAAGTGTGAGTCACATGGCCCCAGGGAAGACTGGGTTGAATGGTACAGAATCTGAAAACATAAAACTTACCCTTTCTCATTTATCCTTAGGGATTAGATCCCATCTACCCATAAATAACCCTGCTCCTCTCCCTTTATGAAGGATCTAAAGAAGGAAAGTGGTGGCCCCAAAGAGCAAATATATTGAATCAAGGAACTCATTTTTGAGGAATTTACTAGGTGGATGGCTTTATCCAAATCTAGCCCCTCAGAGTCTTAGTTTTCTTATTTGTATGTTAAATAACCATGTTTGCCCATTAGAGTTCATGTAGTATTTGGAGAGAAAAGTCATGTAAAACATTAAGCATCATAAATGGTATAGAGCAGGATTTAATTGATATTTGTTACATAACAAGTATACACACACACACACACACACACACACACACACATTTGCTTAATACATGTATTTACTCATTATCTCTGAAGAAGTCTTGAAGTCCAGAGAAAGGAGACCTGTTAACTAGCTCTGCTTAGAAGATGAGAGTTACACATTTTTCATCAGTTGTAGTTGAAACATTCCAATTTGGGAATCTGGGTCAAGCTATATCACTGTGCATTAATTAATTCTAAGTTGTAATTCCAGAAATCTGTGGAAAGATGAGAAAATAGTCCAGAGGCTGCAGTTTCTCTCAGCAACCAACGTGCCTCTGATGACTTCCAAATGCATGGATCTTCACAGATCACACAGAGGTTACAGGTAACCTACCTTCAAGGATGTCATTATGATGGTTAATCTCATCTGTGGACTTATGATGGGATCTAGAATCATCTGGGTCCTGTGCCTCTAAGCATACCTGTGAAGGATTGTCTGTATTAGGTTAAGTGAGATAGATCCACACACTGGGTAGCACCATTCCTAAGCCTAGGATCCTGTATTATATTAAAATGGGAAAATGAGCTAAGAAGAAGTGTTTGTTCATTTATTGCTCTCTGCTTTTTGATTGAGTATGCAATGAGACCACTGCTTCAAGCTACTGCTGGTGTGACTTACCTACAAAACCGTAACCTCTACTGTTAGCCAAAATAAACTTTCTCCTTTCATTTGGCCATGTCAGAATGTTTTTATCAGAATAACAGGAAAAAATTGAAACTGTGGCTCTGTTCAACCCACCCTTCTACTCTCCATGCCTTGCTAGAGAAGGGACTGAGGAAATCTACTTGATGATCTTGATTCAACATTTGACTCATGTACTAACAGATTTGATAGAATTGAAGACTGGGATGTGCAAATGGCTGTACTCATTCATGACCCACTGACTATCTCCTGGTCAGTTGGGATTCAGGGCACTCAGCACCTAAAAGAAAAAACTTACTTGCACATAGAAAACCATGAGTCTTGGCCCTGCTAGAGAGGAAGGGAATGGAGAATGTGAGGAAGTTGCCAATCACACTGTTGGAGAAAGATACATGTGTAGTTCAAGTCAAGCAGAGTTCAAAGTTACTAAGCTATTCCTTATGTTTTGCCTGCTTCCCCAGGCAAGACTCTGTATTATTTTAAATTTTAACTGTATTGAGGACCATATATAGATAGAAATATGGAAAATGTAAAGATGAGAGGAAGCATGGTATACTTGAGACTGCAAAGAAAGAATTTTAGACCCAGAAGCCATATTCTTATTCAGAAAGGCTGATAGAGGTGAGCCGTGGTCAAGGGCTTTTGGGAATGGACCAAGGATTCTAACTCATGGGAGGACTATTTTGGTTAGTACTGGAAGTATGCAGGTAAGTTCCACCTGCATAGATGTGGAGAAGGTACTCATTTAGTAGGAGAAATAGACAGGACTCAGTGACTGGTTGATGGGGGTGGAGGTATGGTTGGGAGTGATGACTCACTTGGGCTGCGAGTATGTAGTAGCATCAATCACCAAGCCAGGAGTTCCAGGAGGAGGCAGTCTTGTGCAGAATCTACAGTTAGTTTTAAATGTATTGCTTGTGTCTTGGGACCCCCCTAAGTGGAGGCATTCTCTCACAGAGGGGGGGGAAAAGTCTGAAAGTTAAGAAAGAAGTATGGATAGTGTCATTCACCTCCCAAGTCAAAGGCTGGGGACTGAGACAATGTAGCTAATAACAGTAGATGGGAGTGTAAGAGTTGGAGGCTGCAGGCCAGGGGTAATTGAAAGAGGGCTGATTGTGATGACTTAACCTGCTAGGCCAATTCAGAAGGCTGCCAGTGTGCTCACACAGGGCTGCCCCTGGGGAATCATCTGCAAAGTCTATCTTTTGTTTCATGACCCAGTTCTAGACAAAATGACAGTAATAGTACCCGTTTTCTTCTCAGGATTGTGAAGTCAGGAACTAAGATATGCAACTGGGCTCATTATGCAAATATACTCTGGGACAGGCATGGCGGGGTCCCTCACAGTTCCTTTTCTTTCCCCCTTCTCAGGATTCTGAAGTTGTTGGTAGCAACACATAGCTTCTAATTTCTGCAGTTATCCAAAAGCTTGCACATGATATCTCTTTAAAGTAGTCATCTTGGTGGTTAGACATGTCTTTAAACTGTTCTGGGTGTAAGGACACCCAACCTAGGCAGTTTTCTGTATGGAGATGAGAAGAGGCAACACTAAGAGCACACAGCACTGGGGCATGGGAGAAAGATACCATGTGACTTACGGTGAGTGTCTGTGTCTGAATTTCTGCTCAATGTGGATATGAACTTGCCCAAGTCAGCAAGACCCAGCTCAGAAGGCTGAGTCTAGGAGTCTAGTCAACAAAGACATCATAGCTTGTTAGTGCATGAGTCAGCTGTACTGATACTCTGAAGCAAGGAGTTAAAAATCCTGTTTTTTTTTTTTTACCATCTTGTTTATTCAGTCAAGAAACAGGGACTGAATAGCCTTAAAGGCTAGATTCTGTGATATCAATGAGCGGAGCTGTGGTATGGAAAACACACACTGGCAGGCCCCCTTCACAGTCCAGTGTGAGGTGTTGGATTTAGACACTAGCTCCAGAGGTAAGAGGTTCATGGGGGAAAGAGAAGCCAGTCATCCCATGCCCCACACTTGCCTATGCCCCCCTACCTTTGTTTTATAGAAAACCCAGCTGCTAGGCCCTGAACATATGAAACACCCCACACAGAGCAGCCTGCTCCAGGATGGTCTAGGCCCTGCCCCTCAGCTCTTCAGATAGCAGAGCTTTCCCAGTGTCACTGTGCACTGACTCCTCAACTTGTGACTAGACTATTTTTAACTGACTGTCACCATGGCAGCATAAGAACCAGGGGGAAAGATGTGGCCTTTTTGGCAGGATTCAGGATGCTGGCTGCCCTCTCTCCCCTTAATCCCCTGCGCACTGGGACCAAAACAATCCACCTTTTACTAACAGAGATACAGATAAGACTTCTCCGTGTGCATCCTTGTCTGCAAAGTAAGGATTTTAATTAAAAGAAAACCGCCCTTTAGAAGTCTGTCATGGAGTCCAATTAGATTATTTAAAGAAATGAACGTGTCTCTCAATATTAATTTCTGTTCCAGTCTTAAATTAAACCAGGCCTCCTCACAACTGTCCTTCCCATTTCTTGCTTGTAAGCCTCCCATGAGTGTTTTACAGATGCTTATAAAATCTAGAAACATAGACAATACCATTTACTTTTCTACATATTGCTGGTGCCTGTTATTACATTACTCACACCTTCCTGGCTTTCCAGACTATTTTGATCAGTTCTATGAGAATTTTGTATGTTTTTTTTCATCATATTCATCCCTCCTCAATCTTTCAGATCCCTTTTCATCCTATACCCATCCATCTTGATGTCCACTTTTACTTTTTAGCTATCAATTTGTGCTGCCTCTATATTCTTGGATGTGTGCTCATCCACTGGACTTGTGTGGTTAACCAGAAGCCACATGCTTAAAGAGAACTGACTCTCTGTACCCCAGTGGCTGTCTCACACCTTCTGATGTGAAAGATGCTGTTTATGCAGGGAATGTGTCATTCCTCATGTTCAGACCCTGGTACTCAGCCTACAACTAAGGACAGATAGACAGTTCACTGATGGTTTATTTTCTTTTATGTCTTTAGAAATGAATACAAGGCCAATATAGAGTGAATAGTGTCTGGGTTATTGTGAATGATGGGAACAAGTGAGGCTCCATCAAGGACTTGGGTCAGGGCATGGAGGATAGACATAGAGAGGTAGAAAGACGAGATGTATCTGAATCAATTACTTTACAACACCCCAGTTTACTACAGGGAGGAGGATGCTCAGGCTCAAGGGATGAGTGAAGGGCCCAGGCCATATGATCAGAAAATGACTGAGATGTGAACTCTGTGAGACCTAGCTCTCTTTCCTCCCTGATTAGCCCTCTGGGATCAGGAAAGGTCAGGGAAGGAGACTTTTTCAGGAGTGATGCAGGTCAACTATTGGGGAGGGGTCACAGCCCCCTGTGTATGTATATCACTTTCTACTCTCAGGGCACGGCCAGGCATTTCTTGTTTTCAGGTTTTGTTTTTTGTCTTTTTGCCAAAGAAATTATATAATGTTTAAAATAAAATTTGAAAAGCATTGGTGTCTTTTAGAATCCAGTAGTTACAAGCTTCTCATTGTGAACTCTCTAGCTAAATAAATACCATGGCCACTGAAGCCATAGGGGGGTGGTGGACAAAACAGCTGAATATGCCTTCTTTCTGAGGACAGCAGGCTGTCAGCTGCCAGGGTGACAGCACACCTACCTTCACAAGCATGATGTCTTCTCAAGGAGGACATGCCATGATAGAAAGGGAATGACTCCAAGAAGCAGGAGCCATGGATGTGCAGTGGAGAACCACCTTGGGATGTTCTGGAAAATTGATTCACTGAGGACATGTGTCAGCAGGGCTTGAGACTTCTGATTTAGTCTGAGCTCTATAGAGAACAGGAGATTCACACCTCTAAATCCAGTACAGAAACATATCTACAGGGCACACAGCTTCATCATTTCTCCTCAGGAAGGCAATAGGAAATAATAACGTAGCCTTCTAGTCTGAGAGGCTATAAAGTCATGGGCATCATAGCTTTGATAAAAGGTAAAAGACATCACTCTCTAGGGTGATAGGCTGTAAGCCCAACCATCAAGAGTCAAGGGGACATGCTATGGGTTGTGTCTGAGTGGGATTAAGAGGAAACGCTGTGGGTTCTGAGTGGGAAGATGTTGAGGCATCCATTCCTGTCTCATCCCTGCCCCTCCCCTTGAGCTTCCATCAGCAGTGAGACTCCAGTAATGAGGCTCTGCTCTACATCTGTATCCTAGTCTCCTCCCAAGCTCGCTTTGGAAAATACTGTTTTCTCCCCTTATAACACAGTAATTTGCCCTTCCTAGGGAGTTTAGAAACACGAAAAAGCACCAGGAATATACAAAGCCAGCTGTGAGTCAGCTGTAATCCAATTAACCAGAGGTGATTACTCCTCTTGCCTTTTCTTTGTGCATATGTATGTGTTACATGTATACATACGTGCCTGCATATATACAAATGTATATTTACTCAATGAATATACATTTTTTTTTAGAAAACAAAGCATCACACCATTCTTGAGAACTCAGACTGTGTCATCAAACTGCTTGAACTCCAGTCCTGGCTCTGTGTGTGGCTTTCACATCAGTCTCTCTGTGCCTTGGTTTCAGGATCTTTAGAAAGCAGACTGGGTTTGTGAGACATGGTGTCTCCCTGTTCCCAGGATCTGCGGTTCTCTCTGTGTGGTTTTGTTTCTTGCTGTCTGCTTCTACATTCTTCCTTCCTATTCTTAGCTGTTATTGATGTTTCTTTAACTTCCATCTTGATTTCTTTCCACCAGCACTCCCCCACAATCAATTAAAATGTTCACTAAAATATGGTCGAGGGAAGGTGTTATGCTCACCCACCACACCCAGTACCCTAGGCTCAATCTCCAGCATGGCATGAAACATGTGCAGTAGCATTTGTCTGTAATCCCTGCACTCAGGAGCGGAGGCGGGAAACCAGAAGTTCAGGGTCAGGCTTGGCTATGCAGGGAGTTTGAGGCCAGCCTGAGATAAGGGCCCTGCCTCGAGAAACAAACAGATTTAGAAAAAAACACAAATCATGTTAAACTCTTTTCTATTTTAAGAAAAGAAGGAAAACGTTTTGCAGCCTGTGCTATCCTTCCCAAGGCGCTTCCTCCCAGGGCATGAACCTCTTTTATCCCCTTTCTCTACCTCAGTCTAGTTGCAGACCTACAAAACCCCTCCTGTCAAGATTACTAATGGCACCTCCATGCTGAGTTCAGCAAGTATCTATGCTTACTCCCATTGGCTGAACATGCATCCTGTAAGGAATAATGAAGTCAGGTTACAAATGTGCAGACCACCAATCATTTGACTTTCCCCTACACCTTGAATGACCCTGTTTCTTTATTCTATAAATATTCCTAAGTGGCATCTTGGGGAGACAGATTTGAGATTCAGGACATTTGCCTCCTTACAAGTAAAGAATCTTTCTATTTTCCAAGTTTGAATTTTCTGAGTGGCACACAGTGATTAAAATAAATGAACAAACAAACCAACAAACCCCAATGAAACAAAAGACCTGTTTGGGTAGCACTAACTAAACTAATCTAATCTAACCTCTAATGATGTATATTATGTATTCCTTATATTAAAATTCTTTGTCCCCTATGTACTTTGAGCATATCTTCACCCACACGTACTTTTTTATTTTATTTATCACTGCTCTTTTGGACATCCCTGGGTGACTAAGTTGTATCTTAAAAATATTTATGCCTTTTCTGATACAGGATCCAAACACACATCTGTTCACAGAGGCTTCGTTGGAACATCTTTACATTCTGGCAACCTGGGGATACATATTTCTTCAAATTCGAATTTTTTTGAAAGATAAGATTTTTACCACTGACTTTACTTAAAGTGACACTTGACTTTGTGGATTTTTTTTTTTTCGAGAAAAGTTTCTCTCAAATACTCAGGTCTGACTTGACAATCATTTATCTGCTAGTTTTTCAAGTAAACATTGTGTTGAATGGAGGAAGTGCCCTGCTCAACTTGAAATGAAAGAATACTATGAGTTCTCTTCTAGGAGACAGTGGGCATTCCTTGGCATGCAATGTGATTGCTTCCACTTTTCCACATGAAATATAGAGAGGACATATTGCAGGAAGGTCAAGTTTGCATGGAATTTAAGACCTTTATTGCTTCGTGGAGTACATTCAAATTGGCCGTTTTGGTGTTTTGTCTTGCACTGAGCAGATGGCTCTGAAGAACTCATGAGGACCAGAATATCTGCACCACACCCCTTCATTGCTTTTGGGTTGTCAGCACAAATGCTAAAGCAGTTCCAAAGGTAAAGAATACCTGTATTTTACAAAAATAGTGTTAACTCTGAAAACTACTGGAAAAAAATTTCAAAGATCTCCCAGGGTCTATGAAATGTACTTTGAAAATTCACTTTTTAAAGCAAAACCCACCTGACAATCATCTCCCATTAAAGCTTGAAGTACCCTAGACACTAACAACTATATCTAATGCAACTTAAAGACATACTTTTAATGTCATTATGAATTGAGATTTTTTTTTTAAATTTGCTTTGTTTGAATCAGGATCCAAACAACCATACATGACATTCAGTATGTGTGTGTGTGTGTGTGTGTGTGTGTGTGTGTGTGTGTGTATTCTCTTTATTTTCATTCTATTAGTTGAAGGAAATGGGCCATTTGTGCTATAAAATTTCCAGTGTTCTGAATTTGGCTGATAGCATTCTCCTGGTGTCATTGAATATGTTGCTTTTGTCTCCTTGTGAACAGGCAGTTGGATCTAGATCAGGGTTTCTCGGCTCTGTACCATTGATGTCTTGGGCAAGCCAATTCTTTGTTGGTGGGAAACTGTACTATGTACTGCCATTTCCAAGTGGTAGCATTCTGTCTAAGCTCCGCCCCACAGTTACCTGATCCAGGTATGCCTGACTCACTATAAGAGGGGCTGCTTGCCCCCTCAGCTCTCCCTTGCTCTTGCCTTCTTGCTTCCGATCAGTCCGATAGCCCCCCATTCCCCTTCCCCCTCTTTCCATGTGCTCATGGCCTGTCTCTACTTCTCTACTCTCTCTCTTTGCCTTTCCCTGTCTCTACTACCCTCTCAACTCCCCTCCCCATGCCCTGAATAAACTTTATTCTATACTATATTGTTATGTGTCTGGTCCCTCAGGGGGAAGGCACACCTCAGCATGGGTTGTGGAGGCATCCCCTTCCCCCACACCTTACCACACATCCACCAAACATATTCCTTCTCTCTCCTTTATCTTTTATATAAAACACAATATTCTGTCCTTTTCATACTGAATGTCAGCACTGCATTCTTCTCTGTTGTTTTGACAGTTAAAACTGACTTTAGACATTGCTAAGTGTTTCATGCTTGAGACTGCTAAAGATTTTACTGTTCCTGGATTCTAGAAACTTGGTTAGACTCAAGGTTAGCTTTTTGCTTTTGGCAAGAGTAGGTCATTGGACTGGAGGTATGGCTCAGGGGTAGTGTGCTTGGCTACCATTGGGTTCTGTCTCAAGCACTGTGCAAAACAAATACAAACAAAGAAACAATACTAGTCATGGGTGAGGTAGAGTATTTCTTGATGTATCTTTGTGATGTTCTAATGCCCTGTTTGTAATAATGCTGAGATTGATCCCTGAGTTCCAGTGTTGTCAAACAGCTGTATCAACTTTAGAGGCACTGAATAAACATAAAAATACTAACACACATTTTATTAGTCAGGCTTCTCTATAAAAATAGAACTTATAGAATGAATATCTATCTATCTATCTATCTATCTATCTATCTATCTATCTATCTATCTATCTATCTATCTATCATCTATCATCATCTTCTAACTGTATGGAATTTATTAGAATGGTTTTCAGGCTGTGGTCCAGCTAGCCCAACAATGGTTGTCTACCAGTGGAAGGTCAGTTGTCCAATCGATGAGGCTTGATGTCTCAGCTAGTCTTCAGTATATTCCAGAATCCCAAAGAAGTAGACTCAAATACTTGTAAAGAAATGGACTTACCAGTGAGAGTGAGAACAACCAGGCAAAGAGAGCAAGCTTCCTTTTCCATGCCTTTCAAATAGGCTGTCTCCAGAAGGTGTGGCCAGATTAAAGGTGGTTCTTTCCATCTTAAAAGACCCAGATTAAAGGTGGGTCTTCCCATTTAAAATGATGTTATTAAGCAAACAATCCATCATAGATGTACCAAGTACTTGGGTTTTAGCTATTTCCCATGTAGTTAGGTTGACAACCAAGAATAGCCATCACACATATTAATGAATGTGGACTGATTCATTATCTTCTTGGGGACTGAAAAGTGAAGGGCTACTTTCTTCAACTATTGCCACTAAAATTCAAACAAAACCAACCCCCAAATGTCCCCTGATCACCTATCTTGTTATTCTGAAATCAGGACTATTAGCTTTTCACCTCTATGGCAAACTTAATGATTCATTAAGAAGAAAAGTTTATTTCAGGTTACAATTTTATACTTTCAGACCATGATCAGTGGCCCCACTGCTTTGGGCCTGTGGTAGTGTAAGGCATCATAGCAGGAACATGTGAAAGATCAAAACTATTCACTTTCTGAAGGGAAGCAAAAAATGAGAATGAGGAAGCGGCTAGGGACTCACTATCCCATTTGACAGTATGGTACAAGCAACCCAAGGACCTCTTACAAACTTCCTTCCATCGTCTCCCAGTAACACATCCTAGGGACCAAGCCTGATTCAAAACTAAAATACAAGGTAAGTATAGCTTTTAGAATTCATAGGAGGCTAGCTTCCTCCCAAATGTCCCAGTTTCTGGCTGTTTCCTTTCTTTAGAGATTAGTGTTGTGTTAATTTTTGCTTTCAAAGACCATAGCTTCCATTGTACATATATGTTCCTTTACCAAAAAAAAAAAAAAAAAAAAAAGCCTCACTGAAAATAGTCTACTTTACTCTGTTTTTAACTTGGTGTTATAGCCTGGAGATGGTATGTGATAAGTTACAAAGAATAGAAAATTATTTGGGCTCATAGTTCCAGAGATTTGAGGTTGAGGGACAATACATAGTGATGAACATCTTGTCAGAACTCCAAGACAGTGCAGAACATCAGGTGGTGAGAAGAGGGTGTGTGTGTGTGTGTGTGTGTGTGTGTGTGTGTGTGTGTGTGTGTGTTCTCAGGTCTCCTTCCCTCTGGTAAAGACTCCGGTGGTAAAGCCATAAAATGGGATCCTATAAATAATACTCACTATCTCATTTACTTGAGACAGGCTGGCCTTGAACACATGATCCTCTTGTTTTAGCTTCCCGAGTGCTGGGATTTCAAGCCTACACCATCATCTCCACAGGCCCCACCCATAAGCACCATGTTTTTTTTCCTCCCTCATATAACTTGCAGTGGTGATTAAATATCAAACAGTGCCACTCAGGCCATAGCCATACTGTAGTATCACTCTGGGCAGACTACTGGAGATGTCCTCAGCCATTTTTGCTTTATAGTTTTATTGAGGAATACTTTATATGCTATAAAATTTTATATAAAATTGTAAATGTATAATTTAGTGATTTTTAATATATTTCAGTCATTGTTCAAGGATCATCTTGGTTTCAGAACGTTTTCATCATTCAGAAACCTCTGCTGTGATCATCTGTTAATGCTAACCACCTCTAAAATTTATTTTTTATTTGGGAATTTCATACATGAATCCTGTATGTATCAGTTCTACCTCACATTCTCCCTCAAAATACTCATGTCAATTCCAGTTCCCCCTCATCTCCATTACTACTTCTTTTATTATTATTTTTATACACATGTACATATGCCTACATGAATAAACGAATCCTACCAAGTCCTTTCAGTGTTGTTTTTATGTATGTGTTGAGGGCTAACTACATGGTGTTAGATAACCTATAAGGGGTCTCATCCCTGGAGAAGATCAGGCCTTGCTTTTTCAGCAGCCATTAACTTCTTATAGTTCTTCTTCTAAACCCAGGTAACCACTGGTCTATATTTTCACTGGGAGTTTGTTTTCTCTGAGGGTTCCATGTTGTCACATGGTATTTTGTACTTTGCTTTTTTCACTTCCCATGATGCTTTCTAATCTTCACACAGGCAGCATGAACCAGTTCTCTCTGAATATTAAGCTTTCTGAGCTTGTTCTATTGTATGTGACATTTATCAATTGATGAGCATTTTAGTTGCTCCCAGGCAACTCTGTGTGTATATAAAAATAAATATGAATATGTATATGTGTATATACATATACATAAACACATGTCTACATACATATGTGTGTATAAAATAAATATGAATATGTATATATACATATATATAAACACATATATACATACGTGTGTGTGTGTGTGTGTGTGTGTGTGTGTAGTTTTAGAGGTTGATTTTGCTAGTTGGTCTCACTTGGTTTTATAGGAATGTGGACTGTCACATGGTTGTTCTGAAGCTCATTCCACTAGTCCCATGGTGGGACCTTGTGCTAATGTGTTTTTTGTTGTTGTTCTGGTTGTTGTTGTTTTGATTGTTAGACATGGATTTGCTGAGTGGAAGAGTGATGACAAATGCAGTTTGACCAGATATTGTAAAATTCTCTTCCCTAGCATGTTGCCATTCTATACCCTATCAGAAGCCTATGAGAGTAATTCTTTACAGACTTCCCATGAGTACATAGTAAGTATATAATAGGTTTAAAAAGTTATTTCAGTGTTTTAATTTATTTCCTTTTCTTATGTGCCCTCGTTTGTTCATCCATCCGTCCAACCACCCACCCATCCACACACCCACCCTCCAACCATCTCTTTAGTAGATGAACTGCTAGGGTGTTCTTGGTGAGAAGCAGTGGGTTTTTTTTTATTTATTTATTTATTTTTTTTTGTAAGATGACTGTGCACAATGCGTGGACTCTGACTTATCTTGTAGGACTATCATTATAGGCTAACCCTGCTGTACAAGGTATACCCTGCTGGGGAAGATACAGAGTAGCTAATGTTTTGTTTAACAATCTGGTTACTGGATTCCTCGTGGAAGGCCATGAAGTCCTCTTTGGAGAAGGCCTGCTTTGTTTTCTAAATTGCCCAGTTTGAACAATTTCTGGAGCCTGATGGCTTGCGATCATTATCATTTTACCATTACCCTCTGTTAGGGATTGGTTCTAATGCTTTGTCTTAATTCAATCCCAAAAGTCATGCTTCCAGACGCTGAGGGTCCGCGGCCCCAGCTGGCTTTGACGGGCAATAAAGAGGCTACAAGGCTATTTTCTTTTAGTTTCAACAGTCACAATTTTTTATTTTTTATGATGGATTAAATAAATGAAAATGTAAATGTTACCATCAGTGTAAAACCTTAAGTGTCACTGATTTAGAATGGCTTTTCTAGCTGGGGAGAGGCGGAGGTCACAGAAATGTTTAGAGCACAGGACTAGGAAATTGTGGTTTTGTTTATTTGGTTTTTTGTTTTGCTTTGTTTTTTAGTGGCACTTTAATGGAGCAATTTTTTAAAAGATTGAATTTTATTTTTATTTGTGGGGAGTGGCATGGAGGGTAGAAAATACATGTGTACTTTGGAGCCCAGTAAAGAAGATGTCAAATGCTCTGGAACTGGAGTTACAAGGTTGTAACACACTGGACATTGGTATGAGGAACCATACTCTGGTCCTCTACAGAACCACTTTATTTCTTGGTAGCATGTGTATGTGATGTGTGTGTATGTGTGTGTATATTTGTGTGTGTGTGTGTGTGTGTGTGTGTGTGTGTATTTGTGTGTGTGTGTGTGTGTACACGCAAGCATAGTTTCCAGTGCATCTGCAGAAGTCTGAGGATGTGTGGAGTTAGTTATCTCCTGCCCTCCTGCCTTTACATGGGACCTAGGGATTAAATTCACATGATCAGGTTTGTCAACAAGTTTTTTTACCTGCAGAACAGTTGCCAACTCATGAAATGGAATTTTTATTTTTTTATTTTTATTTTTATTTTTTTTTTTTGGTTTTTTGAGACAGGGTTTCTCTGTGTAGCCCTGGCTGTCCTGGAACTCACTCTGTAGACCAGGCTGGCCTCGAACTCAGAAATCCTCCTGCCTCTGCCTCCCAAGTGCTGGGATTAAAGGCGAGCGCCACCACCGCCTGGCGAAATGGAATTTTTAAATCTTAGACAAGATATCAGTCAGATGAAAGACTTTGATGATGCTGTCCAACAGAAGAGAGACTTCAACGATGCTGTGGTAGTTTGAATGAGATGTCTCCATATTCTTAGACTTTTAAATGCTTGGTTCCCTGTTGGTGGCCTTTTGGGTAGCTTTAGGTATGGCCTTGCTGGAGGGATGTCATTGGAGGTAGGCTTTGAGGTTTCTTAGCCATGTGCTATTCTTATTCTCTTTCTCTGCTTCCTGTTTTTGGTTTAAGTGAGAAACCACTTCCAGCTTCCAGCTACGTCCTCCATGCATGCTTGTCTCCATACTTTCCTGGCATGGTGGTGAGGGAACTCTAACCCTCTGGAACTGTAAGGCCCAAATCAGTCCTTCCTTCTGTAAGTTGCCTTGGTCATGGTATTTTATTGTAGTGATAGAAAACGTAGCTGAGACAGATGCTTACCTGGACATATCTATGGGCATAGAGTTTGTTTTTATTTGTTTGAAATACAGGGTCTCATCATGGAGACCTAGTTTTGAACTCATGACAATCCTCCTGCCTCAGCTTTCTGAATGCTGGGATTGCAGACACATGCCATTATGCATGATTGCCTTAGTTCTTTTGTCCCTGTGTAGAAATCAGTAGTACTTGACTCATCCACATGTAGCAAGCTGGGCCAGTACAAGCCTGCCCTGCTCCAAGCACCATCAGTTCCTGAAGGTGGCACGGACCAAGTCAGAAAATGAATCAAAATGCAAGATCTACCCTTTATGCCTGCTTGAAAAAAGTAAGGGTCAGGATAAAGGGTCTCTGGAGAACCTTGATATGTATGACAGGCTCTATCTTACCAATATTACCTGCAGGGGCATGGTGCTTGAAGGAATTAACATAGAGGGGCTCTCAGGTAAGGATCTTCTGGGCAGTTTTATCACTGATCCTTGGGGACCGAAAACAAGGGCTGCATCTCCAGACAGCTCAGTTCTTGGCTCCCAGTTCCTGGAAATTTGCATATGCTAAACCTCCTTTGAGGGAAATCAAGATTTTAAACAAGATTATTTTTAAAAAGAAACACAAGGCTCTTACAGGACCCAAAAGCACAAGCTCACAGCTTCTAACTAGGCTAGCTAAACAAGGATGCTCCTCGGAGAGGCTGCAAGTGTGGACTCTATTTTAGGCTTTTAAGAAGAACACGGGTGATCATGATTTCTACTGGGTAGAGCAGCTATTTAAAGGACCTTTATTTTTGCTGAAATATTTGCTGAGTATTTTTATAAAGTACTTTAAATCTGAAAAGGCTAAATTGCTTCTGTAGGAGCTTTGAGAATGGGGTGGGAAGGAAGAGGGCAGCCACAATATTGTTGCTTTTATGTGGTGGTGACACCTTGGATTCAGTCTCTCTAGTACAAAGAGAGAAGGAAATGAAGCAGAGGCGGCGGCATAAATATCACAGGAGACAGCTCACTGCCTCTGCAGGCTTTCCCAGAGCTGTCATTTTTCCTGATAGACAGGATAATATGGAAGATGTTTCAAGTGGCCACGCTTCTGAGAACTGCGGCTTCATTCAGATCTTGGGATTCTGTTTTTGAGGGAGTCACTGGGCCACCCATCTGGTATGGTCACTTACGTTCCTACTTCTGGGAAAGTTGACCTCAGTGTTTCAGGCAGTATGAAAGGCATGTGGCTGTAGCAAAACCATATTTGCCTCTCTGAAAAAGACCCCCATGGTTGACTCTAGTCCATTCAGTTATACAGTTTCTGAGGGTGGGACCCAGATCTGGGGGCTTAAATTAAATACTCCACATGAGTCTAATGGACAGTCTGCATTAGAACTGCTCATTTGCAAGTCAAGCTTTGATACGAGGAAGACTGACTTGAAGCGTTTGCTATCTGGATCCAGCACGGGACTGATGCAGGGACTGATGCAGGGACTGAGAAGCTACATTGTTCTCAGGCTTCTATGTGTTATTGCTGCTGCTGCTGCTGCTGCTGCTGCCATTCCACATTGAGGTCCCGGATGTAGATCACTTCATATTGGACCAATTACAGCAGCAGAAGTCTGCCACCCCCCAAACCCTGTCAAGGCTTACCCCATCTATAGGAAACGTAAATCAGGTCTCATCATTGATGAGAGTCCTTCAACCTCAACTTCTCTATGATTTGGGGAATGTTGGTCAGGAGTGTATTGGACCTTACTTATTATAGCTTGTGAGAATGGGATGTAAAATTTCTTGGAATTTTGCCAGCATGATGTCAAAACATAGCCATTACTTAAAATTTTATAGCAACTTAACAGTTGTGTCTACCAATAAAAGGAGACAAGTCCTCAAAAAATTCATTTCTTTCTAATTATTCAATAATTTTACCATTGTATATACTCCTGGGGCTATAGTGTTTTTATGGCTATGTGGTGGCAATATCATAGAATGGCTTTGGAATCTCCACAACTCTCCAGGAATACAGTGAACTAAAATCATCCATGACAGAAGAATCTACACCATGGACTCAGCAAACACATCAAAACTGGACTTATTGGCTCACCAATTTGTCTGTCTTTCAGTATGTAAGCAACGGAGCAAATGTTAATAATATAAATTAAAATAAAGGCTGGAGTAGAAGCAAGTTTTAGTGTAATCATGTACATACACTCTCACACACACATTTCTCACAAAAGTGAGAAATAATCTGACACTAGATCATGAATCTGATGTAATGACAGCAAACTTATTAGGCAATGAGTTAGTGGTTGGCTTGCTTCATATGTTGACGAAATATAAAAGAGAGTCAAAATTAATAAAACCATTCCATGAGAATTAATTAATTGGATGGAGGTTATCAAAAAGGGCTTGCATATTTTATCATTATTTATAAATAGTGTACCACTTGCCCTTGATTTTAGGAAAGTTTGAACTGTCATATATGTGGACATATGCATATGTACAGATACTTGTAACATGTACATTCATTTTGCCAAAGAGAGAGCTTATGTCATTCACCATCACGCCACCAGATGCAAAGATCATTGTAGCACTAGTAGATTAATCCACTCTAATCTCCCTGCAAGCAGTGGGTCTCCCGACCAGCCGCTGCGTGAGTTTGCCCTCTGCCTGCCCAAATGCTCTAGATTCTCAAATGAAAGATACTCATATACAGACTTATATTTAATATGCTTAAATCAGCTCAATGGCTGGGCCACTCCCAAACTTCCACGTTGCTAGTGTTTACCCTCTGATACTCCTGAATTATTACTTACTAATTCTATATTCCATCTTTGCTACCCCAGACTCAATTGGAGGACAGCTGGGGCCACTTCTCCCCTCTTTCCCAGCTTTTACATGACTGGTACTCTATCTTCTGCATCCTATTCCTCTCCTGTCATGGTGGTTCTCCCTTCTCGGTGGTCTCCTTGCACATGAATCCTAAATTCCTGCCTCTGCTTCTCTGCCCAGCCATTGGCCACACCTGCAACTTTATTTACCAAACAAAGTCAACTGGGGGCAGGGACCCTTAGCATCTTACACACAGACTTGCAGGTTTCCTGTGTAATTTTGGGAGCCAAATTAACACAAGTAGCTTAGAACCAATCTACAAAAGATCATATTTTAACAAAAAGTGTTCCCAACTTGCTTCCCTGGTAAATATGTGTTTGGAATTGGGAACAGAAATCTGCGTGTGTGCAGGGATTTTTCAAATCTACATTGTGATGTCCAAAGTTGATGTTATTATGGTCTTTGACATGAGCAGGGTCATAGAGAGTGAGAGTGGCTGGCTCTGAGTTCTTTGGGCCCTAAGTCTGAAAAGCCAAAGATCTTTCTAGAGATAACTACTGGGGTGTCTGGGCATGAGTCACACTTGTCCCAAAGGTCAGATGACTGGGGTTTATATTTAGTTATTTTTCCCCCTGGGAAGAAATTTAAGACAGCTTCCCTTCCAGTGCTATTGATAATTAGTTGCATAGTGGGCTTCAAGGTTTCAGATGTTACATTTTCCATTTCTTTCCCCAGTGGCATCTGTAGCATTCACACATCATTCAACACACATTTTCTGCATAGAAACTCCTAGTGATAAGCCTTTGGGCTTATCATAATGAGTGAAAGATGTGGCTTGCTTCCAAGAAACTCAGTAGAGAGAATCACAAATATGAAGGAATTTCAGGTTCCATCCACTCTAATCTGATCTGCCAAAACCATGATTAAATTGGTTTTGTATTGGCAGAATCATACTCTCTGCTCTCAATGTTTATGAATGCTCAGAATATACATTTGTAAGTCCTCTTGGGGCATCATCTTTCAGAGTGTTATTTATATAGGTAGTGCCAAAGATTTTGAATGGTTCAAGAAACTCATGCTTTATTTTGGTATTCATGTTACCACCTTCAAAATATTATGTCTCTGGGTGATTCATTCTAATTCCTGGCAGAATGGGCAGGATAAGGTATTCCAGGCAATCTTTGCAAATATTTCCATTCTTTTAGCACAGATATGAAGAGCTAAAAGGAATGTAGGGAGAGTAGTCAGGGAATATTGCTTGTATTGGTAGGGTTCTCAAGCAAATAAACAAAGAGCAACCTTGTACAAAAACAAGTTAGAAATGGATCAAAGATCTCAATTTGAATCCCAATGCACTGAAAATTTCAGAAGAAAACATAGGGAATGCACTTCAAGATATTAGGGTAGGCAAGGACTTTTAAAAATGAATATCAACCAACAGCCAAAGAGTAACAACAGATATCAAGCATCAACAGTAGCAGCAGATAGGGCTATATGAAAAGAAAATATTTCCATACAGAAAAGGAAATGATCAGCAGAGTTCACAGGCAGTTCATAGAATGGGAGAAAATCATTTCAAGCTACATTTTCAGACAAGGTTGATATCAAGAAATTACAAAGAATTACAGAAATTAAATATCAAAGATTTGAAACTTAGAATCAACAACTGGGCAAAGCAACTGAATAAACAGAAAGAAAGGAAGAAAGGAAGAAAGAAAGAAAAAGAAAGAAAGAAAGAAAGAAAGAAAGAAAGAAAGAAAGAAAGAAAGAAAGAAAGAAAGAAAAGAAAGAGAAAGAAAGGCAGACAAATGTCTAAGAACTACTTAGAAAGTTTTTAGTAGCATTACTTTAGGAAAATGTAAGTTAAAATTACTTTGAAATAGGATTTCACCACAGTTATCAAGTAATTTGACAACAAATGTTGGAGATGGGGGGGGAGAGAGAGAGAGAGAGAGAGAGAGAGAGAGAGAGAGAGAGAGAGAGAGAGAGAGAGAGAGAATGTTTATGGGGATGCAAGTTAATATACCCATTGTAAGTTTAAGTTATAATAAGTTTAGTTATTTCTCAAAAATTAGAAATAGAACTATCATATGACCCTGATATTTCACATCTTATCATAGAGATAGTTGTATCCCATGTTATTGCTGTATTGTTTATTCACTATAGAAAGGAATTGGAATCAACCTAGTTGTCCATCAATAGATAAATGAATATTTAAAATCATTTGTGCGCACACAAATACCACTCAGTTCTAAAGGTAAATGAAGTTAAAATTTTATAGAGAAATAGGGGAACTCAGATGTATACTAAGGGAAGTCACACCATCTCAGAGAGAACAAGACACATGTTCTTACTCATGTGTGGAATCTAGCCATATATATATGTATGTATGTATATATATATATATATATATATATATATATATATATATATATATATATAGAGTACCTCTGTGGGTACAGTATAAAGTGAGCAAAAGGGAACAAGGAAAGCTAAATATGAGGCACTACGAAAAAGTCAATGCAGGGATATATTTTTCTAGTTCTGTCATAGACTTTTTTGTTTTGTTTTGGTGTGGGTAAGTGCATATATTTAACATAAGCTTCACAGATTTCATTTTGGAGTGTCAATTGTAATTGTTTGTAAGTTCATTATATTGCACAGTCTTTGGGGTTGGTTAATTTTTGTGTATGATGTTCTTTATTTATTTAACAAGCTTTTTTTTATATAATAAAGTTAAAAAAAGAACAATCCAATTAAAATTATGGCATAGAACTATGAAGTGTTCTCAAAGGATGAAGTACTAATAATTGAGAAATATGTTTACAATGTCCAACATCATTAGCCATTAGGGAAATGATAATTAAAACAGCTTTAAGATTTCATCTTATCCCATCTAGAATGACGAGGGTTATTAACACAATGGTTACTAATGGTGGAGTGGCAGTGCGGAAAAGCAGCACTTATTCTCTGTTGGTGGGAGTGCAATGTGATGCAGTCACTAAGGAAGTCAGCATGGAGGTTCATCAACAATCTAAAAGTAGATCTAGCACACGATCCAGCTGTAGCATTTTTGTGAAGATACTCAAAGGACTCTGTAGCCTACTATAGATCATATGTCTGCTCATCCATGTTCATTGCTGCTGTATTCACTGAATAATGGATAATGAAAATGTGTTGCATTACCACAATGTAAAATAATTCAGCTATTAAGAAAAATGAAATTATGAAATGCACAGGTAAAGGGATAGAGCTAGAAATAATCATTCTGAGTGAGGTAACCTGGACTCAGACAAAGTCATATGTTTTTTCTTATTTGTAGATGTTAGCTTTGAATATATATTATATATATTCAAATATGCATTCACATATATATGAATACCATTTGAAATATACATGAATGTCAGAAAATTAGTAAGAGGTCTTGGCAAGGATTCATGAGAAGGGAGATAGAATGCAGTGGTATATAATAAATAGTAAAGAGGAATAATGGAACAGGAAGGGTTAAAAGGATGGGGGTGGAATAGCTTGATGAAGAAGGGACTAAGAGGGAGATGAACCAACACTAAAGACCTTTTGAAAAAGTCATATGGAAACTATATGTAGTAGCCATAGATATAGCCTATGTATATATATATTCATATATATCCCAACACACACACACACACACACACACACACACACACAAATGCTCTTGGTTACTCTCTAGAACTTGACTCTAAGACACGAATATAAAGACTCCATATACTTGAGTTATAGGACATGGAGAAATTACACTGATACTAACTGAAAAGCTTCATCCCTGCTGAACAACTTTCACAATACTGAAAGGTGCCATGTGGGTTACCAGAGGAGAAAAGAAATCATTAACATCCCTGTTTTCTACTTTATAGCTTGTTCCAATTTTTTCTCAACAATAAGAATCTTCTTACAATCCAATAGAGTAGTCTCCTGGTGATTACAAAATTACTAGCTGATTAAAATAGTTATCTTGGGGGAGGGAGTAGAGGGGTTGGTCATTGGTTAAGAGCATTTCTTTCACCTCCAGAGGACCAGAGTTCTAGAACCTACATCAGTTAGTTCATAAATACCTGCAACTCCAGCTCCAGAGGGATCAGCACCATTTTCTGGCCTTTGTGGATATCCCACAAGACATGGTACACATTCACACATACATGTTAGTGAAAAGAATAAGTCTTAAGCTTTAAATTATGGGTCTGGAGAGATGACTTAGAAGAACATCTGGTTCCAGGTTATATATCTAGAACCCACATGATGTCCCACAACTGTCTGTAACTCCAGTTCTAGGGGATCCAATGCTCTCTTCTGGTCTCCACAGGCATCGGCCACACATGTGATGATGCACAGACATAACATGTAGTACATACATATAAAATAGAAATTCAAAAATAGTGACATTTTATTAGTTTTTTGAGAATTTTGTATAGTGTGTTTTGATCATATTTACATTTCCTTCTGTTCCTCCCAGATCCACACTTTCTCCTGTCTACCCAACTTTGTGTCCTTTCTCTCCCATCAAGTTCAATTTGAGTTTCCCTCTGTCGGCCATCTTTTAATTTGATATTATTTCCATTGCTGTGTAAGAACTTTCTAATTTCATGCAACCCTATTTCTCAATTCTTATCATCATTTCCTGAAGTGGAAATGTCTGGTTTCTTTGGAGACTCAGTTGTGTCATATGATGTTTTTTTCTGGAAACTGTCTTATGAGAGGATACTTTTGCTGAAGCAGACATGTGGGAGGATGTCTTGCTAAGAATAGACATGTATTTTTCTGGAGGCAGCCTGGAAAAAGGGTGATGTTTTGCTAGAAGCAGATGCTTGAAAGAACACATGATGTGTGGAAAGGATATAAATATAGCCTGACAGACAGTGGATGATGCTGGATGGTATTGGTACACCTTGCCATTCTTTCTGGTTATCTTTGGGCTTTGTTGATGCTGGTCTTTCCTGATGATGCTGGGTGGTACTGGTATGCCTTATTATTTTTTGTTGGTAATTGTTTGTTGTGACTTCATAGAGAGAAATGCACCAAAAATCTTCTGGTGGTGTTCTGGCGACTTCTTACCATTTCCTTGGGCTCTGTCTGATTGACAGAGCCTTGTTTCTTCTAGATTGACCTGTCATTGCTGATTCATAAATGGTGCTTGAGAGTTCTGCTGTTGCTTATTCGTGAATGGTGTTTGTGAGTAGATGTAGCTGCTGCTGCTGATTCATATGAGTTGAACTGCTGATATCCTGACAACACAGATTGGATTTGCTCCAAAGAAATATTTCTAAACAAGTCCACATCCTCTTGCTCTATTAATCTTTCCTTTTGACTAGCTCAGGTGGGTGGTGGGCTAGAAGGGACATTGAAACATTTAAGAACCCTTATTAAAAGTAGGTTTTGAAAAATCTAATCCCATAATTTCCTGAAGGATTAATGTCTTGATCAGAAAATTCTTGCTTATACCTGTATCTTGAAGTGTTTTGTCTGTTTTCCTTTAAGAGCTTCAGGTTCTATATTAAAGTCTTAATTGCTTTTCATAGAGGGAGAAACAGGGAGTAAGATCACTTATCTACATGAGGTTATCTTTATTTCCTAGTATGATCTGTTGAAGAAGCCATTTTTTTTCTCTAATGTATATTATTGGCATATTTGTCAAAAAATCAGGTGGGTATGGCTGTGAAGTTTGTTTTTAGGTTCTCTATACTATTCCATTGATCTACATGTTTATTTTTCTGTCATTCCCTGATGTTTTCATTACTATTGTTCTATGGTATGACTTGAAGTCAGGTATGGTGACCTCTCTTTGTTCTGGATTGCTTTGGTTATATGTTTTTGTGCTTCTACATGAGCTTGAGAGATTTTATAGTTCTGTGAAGAATTCCATTGGAATTTTGATGGGGATTACAATGAATCTGCAGATGACTTTGGCAATATACCATTTTTATGATATTAATCCTGTCAGTCATGAACATGGGAGGTCTTTCCATCTCTGTGTCTTAGTCAAAGTTTTAGTCTTTTAGAAAACTTTGGGGTTTTTTTTTGGTTGTTATTTTATTTGCATAAAAGCTATTGTGAAAGGAATTGTTTTCCAGTTTCTTTCTCAGCAAGTTCATTATTGGCATACAGAAAAGGTTATGGCATTTTTAAATGAATTTTTTTTTTTGGTATCTTACTACCTTGTTGAAAATGTTCATCAGAACTAAGAGTTTTCTGATGACATCCTTAGAATCTTTTAAGTACAGGATCTTGCAATTTGTAAATAGGATTAGAATTGCTATATTATATTTCATGAGTTCTGGTATCTTGTTTTATTTTTATTTTTCTTAGAGTTTTAATTTTTCTTCTACTACAAAGCTCAAATAGAACTAGGCTTCAAGAGGGTTGAAGTGTTAGTGTCTCTCCATTGGACTAAAGAAATAACTCAGAAGGAAGATTCTCATCCAACAGGTTCAGGGCACCAGACTCAATCTCCAATAATTCATTAAGAGTAAAACAGTATCAGAAGAAGAAAAACATAACTGATAGATAGGCCCACTATGAAAATATAGCAGTCAATTACAAACAAGTGCCATTTCAGCTCCAATACTCATTTTTATAGTAAAGAAAGTCAGCATTATGTATGCTACAATATGAATTACTGGACTGACATATAAACCAATGCTTATGCTTGGGAGGCTGAGGGAAGAAAACCTTTAACTTTAGGCTAGTCTGAGTTCATTATAAAAGCCTATATAGAAAATACAAAGGAAAAAACAGTGTGAGAGACAAAACTGCTCCACTAAATTGGCATTGGGCCTTGTATATTAGAAGCATAAAAGAAAAGAGTCAGATAGAGGTGCTGAGTCTATATATAGTTTTTGTGGTGGTTTTGTGGATAATGGTACCCAACCACCTCTCTGGTTTGTGGATGCTTATCAGTCATCTGGGTGGTTCTTTGTAGGGTCAACATATGTGTGTCAAGGCTGTGTTTATGACCCCAGCCAGATTCCCATCTCATTGAATACTGTGTGGTTGCAGTTTAACATTACCCTATCCCACCCTATCTAGAGGGGTCTGCAGGCAGGTTTTATAGTTGCATGGCACTTCTTCTGGGTTCCCAGAGTGTGCTATTCAGTAAGAGGCTGTTGTATCTACAGTCACCAAGCTGCCAATTCAGCATGAGTTTTAAAAAAATGACTTCCTGCGCTGAGAGGAGAGTGAATAATTTTTCTTGATGTATAATTTAAAGTGGAAATCATGTGAAACCTTAATGTTAAACAGAGAATTGGTTAAAGGAAGTCTGATTTGTGCATACATTAAAAGATAATGCAGCCTTTAACAATGACAGAGAAGATAGTGTGTAATGATCTAGGACTGCTATATAAAGGGATATAAAATTAATTTAAATTAATATCTTTGCAGCTAATGTTTTAAGGAAGACAAGAGGATGGTATAAGATGAATATTATGTGTTCCATGATTTAATTTCTTTTGTGTAAATTGCATTGTGCCATTTAATATAAATGCACATAATCTCTCTCTCGCTCTTGAAAAATTTTCACAACAAACGTGATAATTACACTATCCATTTCTATTTTTGATAAGGACATGCTGAAACCAGCCGTAGATCAGACCAAGGAACAGAATCATTTCTTGGTCTCAGCCAATCATAGCATTCTTGCTTTCTGTATTACCAATATCATTTGCATATGACCTATTTGAAGAAAAATATAATTAAAGATGAAGTTGGTTGGGAGATGTGATGTTGGGGAAGTTCTGGCAATAGAAGTGGCTACATCTCTCAAATTCTTTCTGTCTGGGCTATGATCCTATCCTTTGAGTCAGTTTGGCAAAGAGAAAGCAAAGGCAGAAAGCACTGCTGCCAGCCCTGCAAGCTTCACGGCCTGGAACCACCCACCCAAGGCCATGCTCAGACCCTTCACTTGGTAAGAACACAAACCCTTCTCTGGTGTTGTGTCAGACAGCACTATGCCTATTAGCAATGCTATGTTGTACACTTAATATATTTTTGGTTAAGTGACCCTACCAGAATTTGAAATTAGAAATGAAAACAACTTCTATAGTGTTTAAGCTGGGGGTTTCTGGCAATTGTAGCAACTGTGGGCATATTTAATAGAAACATTTGAAAGACAACAATCGTCTTTTAAAGGGAAATGCAGTCTAGAAGGAATTGAAGCATTCAGGAAAGATAGTGGGCCAGCCTCTGCTACTCAGAAAGGGCAAGAATAAGAAAGAACAGTCATTTCAAAGTGAAAGGGAAAGAAATTCAGAAGCTCCCAGAAGACAGTAAAAGGGGCCAGAGAAAATGGTGAGCGAAGCCCAGAAAGTTGTGAGCTAAGTACCCAGATTTCTAATTGCATGGTGCCCCAGAGGCAGTGAGTGAGGGGAAGCAGCAGCCTCATCCGAAGGAAAGCCAAGCAGCCTGAGTGCAGAGACTGGCAGCCCTACTCTCTGGGTAAGCCCGTGCTCTCACAAATCATAAGTCTACTTGCATGTTTTGATGAGAAAGTAATTCCACTGCTGGAGAAGTCACCAAGAGTGGAAAGTCATCTCACTTGCCTCTCCAGTTAACTTAGAGTCGGGTTGCTGGGTGCCACCTTGAAAGAAAATTTGTTGCTTAAAAATATCACTCTGGAGGCCAGAGAACAGAGAACAACCATAAACCAGTAAGCTAAATTTAACCTGCCACAAACTCAAGTGAGAGGCAACCCTGGGATACAGTTTTGAAGAGTGAGAGGCCCTGGGGTTGGCAGGCCATAAAGAGCAAGCAGTAGGCTGGGTTCAAACAGTGGCATGTATGGGGAAGGTGGCTTCATCCTCAGGTCCCAGTTGTCTCTTACCAAACAAATCTTATCAACTGGGGTCACCCTGGGGTTTGACATGCTGAGCTTAATGTCACTGGATAGACACTGGTCTACAGCCGCCTATCTGCCAATTTTTATTATGCATTTCTTATATTGTTGAACAATCTTTTTTCTTTTCTTCCTATGTTTCCACAGTTTTTCTTTTTATTCTTTTGGTTGCTTGATTTGGTTTTCCAGACAGGGTTTTTCTGTGTAGCCCTGGCTGTCCTGGAATTGCATTGTAGACCAGGTTGGCACAGGACTCAGAAATCCACCTGCCTCTGCCTTCTGAGTGCTGGAATTAGAGGCGCGTGTCTCCACTGTCTGTCCTCCCTTGTCTCTTTTTGTTACACTTACATAATATTTTGAAGTTTAGTTTTTAAAACTCTTCTGCTTTTAATTTTGTTAAATTTATTTAGGTTCGTTTATAAAGGCCCTAATTATTAGAAAATGTTTTTCGTTGCATTGGCCAGGAATTGAACCTGGGTCAACTGCTTGGAAGGCAGCTATGCTCACCACTATACCACCAACGCAGGTAGAAAATAAACAATAAAAAATAATAAAAAAAAAGAAAATGTTTTTCATTTTTAATTTTCCAAATCTCCTCATCTTTTCCCCTTTACTAGACTCTTGCTTTCATTTTCCTCTTTCCCTGATTCCCTCTCCTAAATGCTTTTTTAAAATACATAGAACACTTTATATTAGTTTTGTAATTTTCTATTTTATAGTCATAAGTGACTTATTAGTGGACTTTAATCTACTTTAAGTATATGGTTTGATGTTGTTGTTACAACAATTTGTTTTCTCTACTCTGAAATGCACTCTGAAAAGTTAGGCTCCTCAATAAAAACAGCCCCAAATGTTTCCAAATAAAACTAGAAATTAAAATACAAAATGCATGTACAAACAAATCAACTTGTTTCCTCCAAAAATTCACAAATCCTTAACTACTATACTCAAAGATCAAAGCAGATCTTTTGTAAGCAACACAGAAAGCCTAGAAAACATGGGATGATCTGTTTTAATAGCTGAAAGTAAATAGCTGCCAACTAAGATGGCTATACTCAACCAGTCTATCTTTCAAAGCTGATACAAGTAAGAATATTTATGCTACAAATAAGTGCAGTCTGTAAGCCCTAAAACTTCATATAGGGGTGAAAGGAGGACAGTCTCAATCCAAAGAGCATAGGATAGAATAAATTTAGGAGTGTGATAGATGAACAAAGTTCAGCTAGAAAGAAGAAAAGAAAAAAGAAAGAAAAAAGAAAGTGATCAACCTCTAATTCTAATAGGAAAGAACAAAAGCAATAAACCAATCCAAAGCATAATCAATAAAATTAATAGAAATTTGTAAACTTCTCTTGTTAGCAATCTTAAATGTAAATGTCCTCAAGTCACCAATAAATGGATGTAGACTAGCTGAATGAATTTAAAAGCATGATCCGTGGGCTATAGAGATGGTGTAGCAGTTAAGACTACAAACTGCTCATTCAGAGGATTAAATTTCTGTTCCCAGCACCCATCTCATGTGGCTTATGTCCACCCATGGTTTTAGGGGATCTGATGCCTTTCTTCTGGTCTCTGTATGTACCTGCAGCTATGTTTACACACACACACACACACACACACACACACACACACACACACTTTAAAATGAAATTAAAATTTTAATAAAGTCCAAGATCTAGATATCTGTTGCCTCCAAGAAACAAATCTCATTGGCTAAGATACCCACAGACTGACAGCCACAAGATGAAAGTAAATCTGTCAAGTGAATAGAAGCTGAAAATAGGCTGGCATAGCTATTTTGATATCTGATAAAGTATGCTTTGAATCAAAATTAGTTAGGAAAGAGAAAGTCACTACATACTAATAAAAGTAACAGTTTAGAATTAAGGAAAAACAGTTGTAAAAATACTTGTACCAAATGTTAAGACTTCTGGTTTTATAAAACATACATTATTGGGTATAGCATGTCAGTCTGATAAAAACAGTGGATAACTTAAATACCTCACTCTTATCTTTAGACAGTTCATACCAACTAAATCCAACAAAGAAACTTCAGACTTAGACTGTGCCATAGATGACTGAACTTAATAGATAACTTGAAAATATCCCATTTGGGATATACTGAATATCATTCTCAGCAACCTTCTCTAAAACAGACTACAGTTCAGACTACAAAGAAAGCTTAACAGATACAAAAGAATCAAAAAACCTCTGGTATATCTTATCAGATCTTATTAGTGTAAAATGTGAAGTCAATAATAAGAGAAACTACACAAATACATGCAGCATGAACAATACAAAGAATTGAATGGCCAGTTGATCATTAATAAAATCAGGGTGGGGGATTTAAATTCTCCAAATCTAACAGATAATTAGAGAATAATTTGTGAAAAGTGTTGAGGATGCAAGTCGATTCTATGTGGAAATTGTGTGGCAATGAGAACTTACATTAAAAACTGAGTGACTGGAGAGATGTATAGCTCGATATGAGCAAAAGTGCTTGCTGGATACACCTGATAACCTGAGTTTGAACCTTGGATCTTATGGTGGAAGGAAAGTTCTTGATCTAGAAAGTTGTCTTCTGCCCTCCACACATGCATGTGGCACGGTCTCTTTCTCTCTCTCTCTCTCTCTCTCTCTCTCTCTCTCTCTCTCTCTCTCTCTGTCTCACACACACACACACACACACACACACACACACACCCAGTGAGTGAGTGAAAGATGTTTGTGCACCTCTAAAGTATGTAAGTAAATAATTTATTTAATTCAGAGATATCTCAAACAAATAACCTAATGATGCATCTAAATGTCTTAGAAGAATAAGATAAGTCCAAAGCTGTGGAAAATAATAAAGAATAAATATCATTATATAATAGAAAATATATGATATACAATATATTATAATATGTGATATGTGATATATAATGTACAATATGTGATACATGATATATAACATATAATATAATAAATTAATGAAATAGAGACCCAAACAACAACATATAGATTCAATAAAACAAAGAGTTGATTCTTTGAAGAAAAGAAAACCCACCTAGCCAAACTAGCAAAAAGGAAGGATGACAAGACTCAAATTAATAAAATTGGAGATAAGGAAAGGGAGGTTAAATACATTCCAGTGGAATCCAGATGATCATTAAGCAATATTTTAGAAATTTGTATTCCCGTAAACTAGAAAATCTAACATACATGGATTCCTAGATGAATATGATCTATCAAAACCAAATGAATAGAGTTTAAACAACCTAGTTGCACGACAGGCAATTTTGTGGAAATAGCAACAAAAAGTCTCCCAACAAAGGAAAACCCAGGACCAGCTAGATTCACTGAAAAATCCTATGAAACCTCTAAAGAAGAGTCAATGCTAATATGTCCCCAATTGTTTCACGGACTAGATGAGAAAGGACTCTCCCAAACTCACTCTATCAAAGTTGTATCACACTTATGCTCAAACTGGATAAAAACATAACAAAAATGAAAATTACAATTCAACTTCCCAATGAACAAAAATGCAAACATTTTAAACAAAATTCCTGGAAACACATTAAGAAGATCATGCACCATGACAAAATTTCTTCCTTTTGAAGATGGAAGGACATAAACAGACTCAAAGACAGAAATCACATTACTGTCTCAATAACCACAGAAAAGGTTTCTGGCAAAGTTCTCTATGCTTTCACATTAAAAGTCCAGAGGAAACCAAGGCTAGAAGAAGCATATTTTGACATAATAAAAATTAGCCATAAGAAATTTATAGGTAAGATTGTACTAGTTGGCAGAAAAAACTGAAATCATTTTCTCTAAAATCAGGAACAAGACAAGGGTGCTGGCTCCCTCCAGTCTTCACTCAAAATCTTAGTAGAACAATAAGAGAAATAAGCAAGGATACAAATAGGAAATGACAAAGTAAAATTACCTCTGTTTATAGATGACATTATTCTACACTTAAGCTATCTAATGATTTTGTCAGAAAATTCATAGATTTAATAAACAATTTGAGCAAAATATCAGCATTCAAAATCAACATACAAAAATTAAAGCATACTGGAGAGGCTCAGCACTTGAGAGCACAGAATTCCCAGCACCCTCATGGATGCTCACAACCCTCTGGGAATTCCATTCCCCAAATGGCCCTCAAAGGCACTTCACACACAAAATATTAAAAACCAGAAGAAGAAGAAGAAGAAGAAGAAGAAGAAGAAGAAGAAGAAGAAGAAGAAGAAGAAGAAGAAGAAGAAGAAGAAGAAGAAGAAGAAGAAGGGGAAGGGGAAGGGGAAGGGGAAGGGGAAGGGGAAGGGGAAGAAGGGGAAGGGGAAGGGGAAGAAGGGGAAGGGGAAGAAGGGGAAGAAGGGGAAGAAGGGGAAGGGGAAGAAGGGGAAGGGGAAGGGGAAGAAGGGGAAGGGGAAGGGGAAGAAGGGGAAGGGGAAGGGGAAGAAGGGGAAGGGGAAGGGGAAGAAGGGGAAGGGGAAGAAGGGGAAGGGGAAGAAGGGGAAGGGGAAGAAGGGGAAGAAGGGGAAGGGGAAGAAGGGGAAGAAGGGGAAGGGGAAGAAGGGGAAGGGGAAGAAGGGGAAGGGGAAGGGGAAGAAGGGGAAGGGGAAAAAGGAGAAGGGGAAGAAGGGGAAGGGGAAGGGGAAGCAGCCAGAGCAGCAGCAGCTAATTCAACAGCTTTTCTGAATGCCAGGAATGAACTTGCTAAGAAAGACATCAATAAAATGATACTATTGATAACACTCTTAAAATTATCTAGGAATTGGTCCAGTAAAATGTCTCAGGGGGTAGGATACTTGCTGCCAAGTCTGACAACCTGAGTTCATCCCCAGATCCTCATGGTAGAATGAGAGAACAAATTTCTGCAAGTTATCCTCTGACTACATAAGAATATCTATAATAAAAATTTTAAGACACTGAAGAAATTGAAGAAGACACTAGAAGACAGAAAGACCTTCCTTGCTCATGGGTTGGCAGAATTTATATTGTGAAATGGCTGTATCAGTTAAAGAAATCTATACATTCTTTGAAATTCTCAGTCAAAACTCTAACAGCATCTGAAAAAAGCAGTCTGAAAGTTCATAGTGAAATACCTCAAAGAGCCAAAACAATCCTAAGCAGAAAGAGTAGTGGTAGATGCATCTCGATACCTACTCATTAATTATATTACAGAGCCACAGTAACCATCATGGCACAGAACTAGACACAGTGGAATAGAGTGGATGACCAGAAATAAACCCACATTGCCACAGGTACTAGGTCTTTTAGAAAAGTGCTGAAACAGCATAGGAAAAAAGGTGAAACAAATTGTTCTGGGTAAAAAAATCCCCACATGCATGTAGAAAGGAGTGAGATGAGAGCTAGATCTTTCATCCTGCAGAAAAGTCAATTCAAAGTGTCTTCTAAAACCTGAAATTGTAAAACCACTAAAGGAAAGCAGGCATGACATGTCAAGATACAGGCACAGTCTATAGTGCTTAAACAGCACACAGGGGAAAAAAAATAAGAATTGACAGACCCAATACAAATTATTAAAATTGTATTGCTTTTATTAGTAATGAATTTTAAGACAGTGTTATTTCTGTTGTGATTAATCAACGGGTTCCAATTCCAGTGTAAGGAAGTGACTGCATTATTTACTGACAAGTAAATTTAGAGTAGTTTGCAAAGAGCCTTTGTTTCATACTGACAGACACATATGATACTGACAGTATATAAAACAGAAAAACACACATACATACACATGGGGGAAGAGGGGGGGGAGCCTCTCTTAGCAAGACAGGAAATGTAGGAGTGACTATTCAAACTTTTATGGGGGTGGGGTGGATTCCATAAACAAAACTCAGGTATCTTCAGTGGGTTCCATCTGTAAAAGCAGACAATATGTTTGTCTTGTTCATAGCTGAATCTGAGCACACCAAAGAGGGCAAATGAGGTCATTATAACCCAGATTCAATTATTTTTCTTTTTTGTAAGAAAAGTTTTTCAAATATCTTGGGATAGTAATTTTTAAAATTTGTTTAAAAATGCAAATAGATTAAATACTAACAGAAATATTGACACACATTAGATTCAGTAATTTACCCTATTTTACACAACAGGAAACTGGGGCATGAAGAAGTTCAGTGTTTTTGTTTGTTTGTTTGTTTTTTCACCAGAGATCCCATTGTTAGTAAGGATAGAACTTGGATTCAAATGCAGGCAGTTTGTCTCTATGATATGTGCTCTTAATCTATAGGCTACTTGCTGCCTTATGGTGCATAACAGAAATGTAAAGGATATATTTATACATTTATACACAAAATGCCACTTTTCCATAGAAACTTAAGGAAAATGCTTATTGAATATTTTTGAAATGGCCATATAAGTAGACTATAAAATGAAAATTATGTAAGTCATACAATTCAATGACAGCAAAATAACATTAGTTACAGGTAGCAAAGATAATGTGTGAGTGTAGGACATTAGTGACGATGAAAGGGGGCAAAAGATTCAGTTCAAAGATGAGCAATTGTGAAAGGACAACTTGCAACTAAAACTACAATTTGAAAATATGAAAGACATGTTCTATTTTTTCTAAGCAAATATACACTACTCAAAATTGACTCAACCAAGGTAAAAATAAAAAATCATCTGTCCTTTTAAAAATCCTTGAAGCACAGATGGTTTTTGAGGGTCATCTAAGGAACTCTCAATGAATAGATAACCATGATAAAAATTGAAATGTCTCTGAGGGTAAAACTGGAATGTTGGCAAAGTCATTCTTTTAGGTTGGTATCACTCAATGAATGATCAACTATCTCTAACAAAAACCATTTTATTCATAGGAATGGAATAAACTACCCTTACATAAATAAACAATCTGAATGCAGCAGTATGCTTGCACAGAAAGAACAGACAATGAAAATAGAGTTTGCAGACCCTAGCCCCAACCTGTACCCCTACAGCAACACTGTCAGGGGTAACATGTTAAGTCAGGGGATGGAGGAATGGATTTTTCAGAAGTGGTGTGGAAAAGTTGGCTTCTAACCTCTGGTAGATCCTCCTTGCATTACTCCTTTGCACAAATATAGTACAACCATGGAAACATTTAGGGAAAGAAACATTGTTGAGATTCTGGGGTAGAAAGTCTGCTTAGCAATATGGGAAATGTAGAAGTGACTATACAAACTTTAACTGGGATAGAAGGGACTCCATAAACAGATATCAAGTCATTAAAAATCATGGGGGCTGAATGGAAATGCCCATGTGTAGTACTATGGAACTGCGGACTTATAAAGGCACAGTAGGAAATAATATTGATACATTTAAAAGATCAGTAAAATTGATAGCTATCTAGTAAGTTTGGTTTTAAGATAAGTAGAAGAGAAGTGATAGAAAATTCCAGCAGAAATTATTAGGAAAGCAAAGAGGATTTTCTTGGAATAGTGTCAGAGACATATACACATACAAACATACATACATGCATACATACATACATACATACATACATACATATATACTAAAAATGGCAAGGCAACATTTTGAGACTTTGTGCTGGAACATTGAACATATAAATGAAAAAATTTTCAAGAAATATAGAAATTACTAAAATTGTCTCAAGAAGTAGGACATTTTGGAGTAGGATAAATAAATGCTAAGTGTGCATGTATATTTAGAAGAAAATTCAACTTACCTCTGGGAAGGTAACTAGTGGGGAAAGAATTCTACAGGGCTCAGAGGAAGGAGGCACCCACTTCCTGAAAAGGCACTCTGCTTTGAATAATATGTAGTAGCCATGAATTAATTTAGTTAAAAGATAACAAAAATTGTTAGCGTTAACTCTATGGGAAGTCACAGAAGTAGGGAGGAGGGGGGTTAAAGGTTAGAGTTGATGCAATCCAGAATAAGCCATGTGGGAGCCATCACAAAAAATCAGATTCTCACATTGTGTCCTAAGACCACGAGTTTATCAAGGAAATCTGAAGTAGGCAGAGCCATTGAAAAGCAAAGCAGACATGAGTTTGAATCCCTCCCGGTGACAGACTTTGGAAAAATCCGTTCAAATCCAGACCCCAAGGTCTACACTCTCCACTTGCGCAACTACACCAGGGGCTCTAAGGTTCCTGCCAAGTTGTTGAGCAAGTCTGACTCCAACTAGAACTGGGGACAAGGGGCGGGGCAGCGTCTCCTTTCCCCACAGGGGCAGGTAGACACCTCCCCCACCCTCGCTGCCCCCTCCTTCCAGCTTCCTCTCTCACACCCACCCACACAGCCCTCTCGGTTGCCGGCTGGAGAGCCTCTCTCGGGCGCCAGCGGGCAGCAGTGGAGCCAGCCAGCAGAAGCCAAGCTGCAGGACTAGGCTGCGCAGGAGCTCTGCAGCTAAAAGCTGCAAGCTGGGCAGCGTTCTCACATTTCTTTGATACTTCTTTCTCTTATTAAACACTTCTTTCTCCTTGGCCGCTGAAAGTTGGAAGAGCAGAGTGATTCGAATAATTGGCACAGAGGTTTCATTTGTGGCCCTTGAAGAAGTTCTGAGCGAGTCATTCAACGGCATCCACGAGGAAAGGGCTAGTTCAGTTTCTGGCTCTGCTTCAGACAGGCAGAGCCCTCTTGGAGCCAACCTGAAGCCGCAGGAGGAGGTGCTGTGGAAGTGATGGCATTGTCCAATTCCTGGACCAAGGTAGCATCTCTGGGTAAACAGGTAAGCATCCACTGGTTAAGTGCACCCCAAGGCTTTCTGCTGGTCACCTAGGTGAAACTAGAGTCTCCCCAGAAGTAAGTCTGCGTTTTCTAGCTAGGGTAGGAGGCGGGGATGGTAGGAGAGAGTCTGCTTTTATCACAGGAAATTGTGGGAGACTGGAATGGAAGGATTTGATGTAAAAATATATATATTTGCATTAACGCGTGGGGATGACATACGTAGGAGCCAGGGACTTTTGTAGGAAATGGTTGCAGCTTGGGACTGGCTGTTGGGCGTCTGAAACCGGAGCCTTCCTTTTTTTTCTTTTTTTTGCCTAAAACTGTGAGGAGTGGGCCATGACAAGGTGTGATTCTGAAAATGTGCACAAAATCGTAAAGTGTATGAGTCTGAGAATTTCTGCGAAATGATGGGAGGAGCATTTACGGCTCTGACTTCAATTGACTCCCCCACCCCCATCTATATTCAGTCCTCAGGAAGGGACCCAAAGACACTGATAGCAATGGACTCCCATACAGCGGGCGCAGCCGCACCCGCACCCCGGGTTTCAGCACTTCGGACAGAGCCCTCTCTCACCTCCACCCTCGCAGCTTTGAGCCAGAGGCTCTGTTTAGCTCCTCCGCAACTACCTCTCCGTGGTGGGCGGTTACTGCCTGGGTTTGGCAAGACAGGGGCTCGGGAACCGCAAAGACAAATATTTGTGAAGTTCAGTCTTTTAATCGGCTTCTAACTGCTTCCTGTGACTACAGAAGGAAGGGGCGGAGTGCAAAGGTATCCTTCCAAGATTCCACAAACGCTGCAGCTAAACGAAGTGGCCTCCACAGTCTGGGAGGGTGTATCCAAACTTTCCAAAGTACTTATCTTTTATAAGTCGCTTACCGCATGCCAACACCCGGTGCCAAACGCTTTACATAGATTGTATAATATTATATACCACAATAATTTTATTTGTATACTATTTTTTATTCCCATTTTTCAGTCGAGAAAAACTGAAGCAAGAGTGACTAAGAAGCTTGTCCAAAGTTATACAAACAGGGACTGTTACAGCAGACTGAATCTTAAGCTCTACCCCAGCCTGCACAAGTGGAACCATAAGCCTGCGCCAGTTCCCTTTGTGCAACAGCTCTGAGCTGGGGGTTAGAGTGGACAGAACGAGATCAGAGTTGTAGCACTATGCCTTTGGACAAAATTACTGCATATGTTTGAATTAAGGATGAGTGTTTGGGGCTGCAGTATTTGGGGTTGGTAGGATATTTGCCCAGCACGCTGAAAGCTCTGGGTAAGACCCTCAGAATCTGTAAAACCAGTCATGGAGCCTGCATGACTTCAATCTAACACTCTGGAGGGGAAGGCGGGAGGACCAGAAGTTCAAGGCCATCCTCCTTTACATGGGATTTTGAGGACACATTAAGATATATGAGATCCTGTTTCAAAAATAAATAAGTAATGAATTAAGAATGTTAACATTAGGATAGTGCTTCCCTGGTAGGATCTCTCTCTCTCTCTCTCTCTCTCTCTCTCTCTCTCTCTCTCTCTCTCTCTCTCTCTCCCTCTCTGAGTGTGTGTGTGCATGTGTGTATGTGTGTTCATGTTCGTTGAATTTTAATTGTGGTTGGTGGAATGAGTGAGGAAGGAACAGGTAGGTGTAAAAGCTACAAGGCAGTCATGCACAGTACTATTATACTTGGGTTCAGAGCAGGGCAAGGCCCCATGGATGGGATGTGAGACAAGATTAATACAGTGTAACAGCCATTTAGGATTTCTAAAACAGAACTTCTTGCAGGACATTCGCATATTGCCTGTCATTTGTTCTTTATAACAACACTGGGAAGTAGGCAGGGCTTCGGGTTATGTTACTCATGTGGAAGAAGGACACTTGGCCTGAATTTCAGTTCCTTATGTACCTACCTAGCAACAGAGCTGAAATTCTAAACAGCTTTTTGGCATCTTTGTTTTATAGCTCGCCTGCCTGGGACTGGTACTTCCTTAGGAGCTAGGACTTTGGCAATTTCAGCGCTGAACATATTTAGATAGATAGTATTAACATGTGACTTCTAAACTACCTTTGAATTGACTTAATAAATGTATGTTAGTTATGTTTTATTTGGTTCAAATGATCTCAAAACCATCTTTAAAGAGTCACCAGATAACAGGTTTATTATATTCAGTAGTAGTTGAAAAAGTAGAGGAGAAACAAGATGAACTATAGCCAGAAACAAATGACTATAAGATGTTTATTAAAAATTCCTAGAAACATGCTTTGGGTCAGTAAGAGGAAATTTTACCTAAGCCATTTCAGTAAGGCATTAATAATTGTGAAGATATTCACAAATGGTCTATAAACCTTTCTCTTTTGCATAGTGATGACTTTCAGATTATTAAAATGTCTGCTTATGTGACAAATGAGTGATGATAACTGGAAATTTGTTGGACCTGAGACTGAATTGAGTAGCCACGAAGTAAATGATATTATGACATCACATCTTTACCAAAGCAATTTATGATGGCTCACATTGCCATATGCATCTTAAACTTTCTTGGGGAGAAAAGCCTCCGCATTTATTGTTTTATTTGAGACATCTAAAAACTTTGAAGAAGTCAGCAGTAGGAAGGGAGAGAAATGGCAAAGCAATGGCATGATGGCCTTTTGCTTTTGTGTAAACCCCTGACCCTATATAACCCAGATAAGTAACAAATATATGAATGACTCTAGTTGTAAGACTATAGAGAATGATAGGCTTTTCTCATGCTGAGCAATGAGTAATTCTCCTCAACATATTCAAATACAATAATTAAAATATGTCAAGGGCTGAAGAGATGGCTCAGCAGTTAAGAACACATGTTCTTGCAGAGGACCCATGTTATTCTCAGACCCTATATGTCACCTCACAGCCATTCCACACCCTCTTCTGACCTTCTTAGGTACCTGGCAAGCAAAGCATTCATGCACAGAAAATAAAGTAAACAAATCTAAAAACATTTAAAATGTCCTGCCAGTCAAACAGGGCATGATGACTGTGGGCCACATGGCTCTCAGGCTTTTAATTGTAGATATTGTCTGAAATACTCAGACCAAAGACTTGGAAAGATGTGGTAATAAATGATTCTAGGTTGAAAGAGAAAATGGCTCAAAGTCTGTCATTTTTAGTTCCTGCTTTTAAATCATGAAGATTGGACAAGATGATGCTTCTGAGCTTGCAAGGGACATAATTCTATAGTTTTAAGAACAATGGAGTAACAAAGACTTCAAGACAAAGATGGCACACACTCTTGCTCTGTCATGCCAATCAAACAGTACATTGATTTAACTTTTGCATGCTGGCGATATTTAGTCTTCAGCATTTATTTTGTAGCACTGATGACTTGAAAGTCATGTTAGTCATCATCATAGTTATGTTAAATAAGTTAAAATCTAAAGTATCATAGAGCGGTGTGTATAGTGGGCAGGTCAGGAGACAGCATCTGTCTTTGGCCTGGAACTCCTGAAATGGGCTAGCCTGAATATTCTAGGAACATCAGAGGTCTTTCTGACTCTGCCACCCCAGCACTGGGTTGCTAAGAGTGTCCCACCACACCCTTCTTTTCCACAGGAGCTCTGGGCATCAAATTCAGGACCTCATGTTTGCAAGGCAAGTGCTTTATTGACCCAGCCTAGGGTGATGTTTTAAAGATAAAATAATGGCCTCTAGGACAGCCAAGGTGATAGGACTCCAAAATTCCGAGGATGAATTAGCTGTTTCCAGTGAGAGATGAAAGTTTAGAGACCCCATAAGGTATCCTGTCTTCCCAGCATTAGGTCTGCTTACCATTCATTTTGTGGGGCACAATAGAAGGCAAATTTCAAATAAAAAAAAAATCTCAGATTTTGGTTGAGTCTCCCATCAAGTGTATCACTGGCCAGTTCTGCCTTCCTGATTTTTCCCAAGGTTCACTCATCCTCAGCCTCTGTACTATAGTAGCCCCAATTCTCTTCAGGTTCTTACAGGGCCTGCCAGGCTTCTCATCCATTCCTACCCTCTCACCGATGATGACATCACCTTTTCCTTTACATCTCTCCGCCCTTTGATGTTTCCACATACCAGCATCCACTTTCAGGACAACAGTCTAAAGGGTGTTGCCGGTCCTACTAGCTAGCTCATCACCAATGCCTATGCCTCTTTACTCCTGACTATCTACCACAAGGCTCTCTAAGTTTCTGTGCTATGCTACCCTTTTCCTTTATAACCCTGGGTATAATGTCTTTCACATTTTGGTTCCAGAAACTCCCATTCCCCCCTTTCCAAAGGCTATCCCAATTGTGTATTCGTTAACAATCCTTTCCTAGTCTGTACCTCCAGTTCCTCATGGTACGCATCTCTCGCTGCTGTACATTCGTCCTCTATTCGGAATTACTATACAGAGCTACAATTATTTTACAAAGAGGCCGAGAACATGGACTTTGAGGTGAAACTGTGAGATTTGAATTCTAACTCTGCAACCTGCTACTTAGGTGATTTAAGATAAGTAGCTTTATCTCTGTGATGATTCCCAGTTTAAAATTCAATTTAAGAAAGAAATAATATTGCTGTCCATCTCATGTTATTGTTGTAAGGATTAATTGGCAATGTATCAAAATATCATCACTATTCAGCACATTGCTTGGTACAAGGCAAGCATAACATAAAGCCTGTTGTTATCTTTCTTCTAAATTGTAAATGTCTGCAATCCATAATCTCTTTATCTTCATACCTGATGTGAGTATACAGACTATGTTTGAGGATGAATAAATGAACAAACAAGCAGACATCACTGATACTTGAGTCAAGACTCAATTATAAATATCAGAGGACTGGGGAGGTGGCTCAGCGATTAAGAGCACTGATTGCTATTCTGAAGGTCCTGAGTCCAAATCCCAGCAACCACATGGAGGCTCACAACCATCCGTAATGAGTTCTGATGCTCTCTTCTGGTGTGTATGAAGACAGCTACAGTGTACTTACATATATAAAGTAAATAAATCTTTAAAAAATTATAAATATCAGAATTTTAACTCATATAATCAGAGACAAAAATCATACTATTTAACTGAAAGTCTTCTAGAGTGCTTTTTCTTACACTCTAAAGGTCTAGAAACTCAGAAGAGAGAATTTGTTCTCCAGCTCTTCTCTTAACTTATTCGTTGGTTCACTCAGTTGCAATTATCTGGGAGATAGATGGGGTTAGACAGATGAAATGGTCTCACCTACATTCAAGCAGTTAGCTGAAGACCTTGCCTGACCTTTCTGGTAGGATATCTCAGTCTTCCTCATGGGTCCCAAAAGGGAAGGTGTAGCTTTGGAAGGCCTATGACTGCTTTGCTCAAAAGTAACAGTGTTATTTTGCCTATTTTACTGGCCAACTCTTCACACATATATCAGGACAAGAGAATTTTGTAGTCATGGTTTATAGCTTACCAAAAGTATCAACCTAGACATTGGGATGACTGGGTCAGAATGTAGACTTTAATTTAGTCTAGTGGTAGCTATTTATACCCCAGCAAGTTCTTGATGGGTTCTGACTTCCTGTATCCTTTGGGTTACTATTCTGTGCAACATTGAGAGGTACCTTGTGCTTTGATTTGATTTTCTTTGAGTAGTAATGAGGCTGAGTACCTTTGATGATCATGTAAAGCTCATGGGTCATTTGTGTATCCTCTTTTGGAGGCAGTGATTTGGAGGAGTTCTTTATATAGTCTAGATATGAGTCATAGTAATTTTACTGAACTTTCCATCTTGGATCTTGATTGATTTTCTCTTGATTACAAAGGAAGTAGCATTTGAGCTGATGTTTGGAGGATGATGAATAATTAAAGAAGAGCAGAGAGTCCTTATAGTTAGAAACAAGAGCAGTGCCAGGAGGGGGGTATAGTAGGCATATTTAAGAAACAGTGACATTTTCAGGTAGGCAGAATGTGAGAAGAGCTGGCATTGCAGGGGATGAATCTGGAAGGTGAGTTGGGGTCAGAGGAAGAAGGGCTTCTGTGATGAAATGAGAAGTGTTTTCATTGGTTAATGTTGGAAATTCTGCTTTTGGACTCCCAAACATGGAGACTAAGAAGTTTATTGAATGTTGAGTAATTCAGGACTTTAACATAACTATAATAGGTAGCACACCATTAAGGAGATCTTTATAATAGTAGGAGAGTGAGAGAAACACACACACACACACACACACACACACACACACACATAGACACACACACACACACACATGGGGGAGGGAGGAAGAGGATAAAGATCAATTGGGTATTAAAGGAAAAGGGGATGAGATGAGGAAGGAAATATAGACATGTTGATATATCATGGAGAGGTTGTTCTTGCAGACATTAGTCAATGTAATTGGCACCCATAGGCTGGCCAGGGCATAGATGCTGGCATGCCCATCCCTCCTTATTTGTAAAAAGAATCTCAAGCACCCAGTGTGGAAGTTTTGAGTCCATGGACTAGACAATTCATATAAAGGGAAAGAGATTTGATTGTGACAAACTTTGGTGGAGGAAAGTGTTTTTTTGTGAATAAAATTCAACACCAGTCTCCATTCTCTGCTATGTTGCATTTCAACAAAAAGGATGGCCTGGTGGGAGCTACTATAAATTAGGCAAATGAGAATTCTGACATCTGCTAGGAAAGTGGGGACTAAAGCCTGGAAAAGGATAGTTATAGTGACTTTATTTTATATATTTATTGAGCTTTCTTTTGATTATCATAGTGATACATATTTGTTTTAGGAACACAACAAAAAGAAAAGAATTGAATCCCTCCCTAGGCTTCTTATTACCTAGAATAATAATCAACATGTTGGTGTATTTTCTACTAGTTTTTCAGATGTGCATCAATAACAATGTCTTTAATAGTTATTTGTGAAGTAGTCTACTCATATGTGAATCATTGCTAAATGCCAAGGATCCAACAGTGAAAATAAAACAGATATGAATGTTTATTTGCTAAGGGAACTTAGATGTTTATATTTATATTAATGGAGTAGTCAATACAACCATATCTTGCATTTTAAAAATAGTTACTGTGTGCTCAACATTTTGCTAATTGCTTTTCATATGGCCAGGTGGTTGTGTGTTTGTGTGTGCTTTACCTATGTTTTAGACTTATTCATTTTATTTTTTGTGTGTGAGTGTTTTGCATTTATGTGTGTATTCGTATCAGGTGTGTGCCTGGTTTCCACGGACATCAGAAGGTATTTGGCTCCCTGGAACTGGACATGTGGATTACTGTGAGCTACTAAGTAGGTTCTAGGATTCAAACCAGGGTCCTCTGAAAAAGTAACACATGCTCTTAACCACTGAGTCAATGCTCTAGCCCCTGGTCAAGTGTTTTGTGTACACTATCTGAAGAAATAGTTAGAATAACCCTAGGAGGTAAGTCACTATTATTTTTACTCCCATTATAGATGAGGAAACTCACTCATAGGCATTAGATAACCTAGATCAGGCAACACAGCTTAGAATTGGCCTGGGATGTGATTGTACTTAACTTTGAAATAATCATGCTGCATAGAACAGCAGTAAGTTAATGCTTTCCCTTCTTCTTTTGCTAGGTCTGATTACCCCTGTGTCTCAGAGACCCTAAATTATAGCCACCATGATGGATGATGACACTGAGTTGAGGACTGATGGAAACTCTCTTTTGAAAGCTGTGTGGCTAGGGAGACTTCGGTTGACCAGACTCCTCTTAGAAGGGGGAGCTTACATCAATGAAAGCAATGACAAAGGAGAAACAGCTCTCATGGTGGCATGTATTACCAAACACGTGGACCAGCAAAGCATTAGCAAGTCTAAGATGGTAAAGTATCTGTTAGACAACAGGGCAGACCCCAATATCCAGGATAAATCTGGTAAGACTGCGCTCATCCATGCTTGCATCAGAAGGGCTGGGGGAGAAGTGGTGTCTTTACTGCTGGAGAATGGAGCAGACCCCAGCCTTGAGGATAGAACTGGGGCCTCGGCTCTGGTTTATGCAATAAATGCAGATGACAAGGATGCACTGAAGCATCTCCTTGATGCCTGCAAAGCCAAAGGTAAGGAAGTGATTATTATAACAACAGACAAATCATCTTCAGGTACCAAAACCACCAAGCAGTATCTCAATGTCCCTCCATCACCCAAAGTGGAAGAGAGACAGTCACCACCACTGTGTGCAACTCCTTCTGATGTTGAACTGAAGACTTCTGGACTGGGTTCTCCACCCAGTGAGAAGGATGATGACTTTTTCATCCTGCAAACAGGACACCAAAGTGGCTGTAGTACTTCTAAGGTCCTTAATGATCCTGGATCACCCACCAGGAAAGTGTCTAGCCTCAAAAGGGCTCGTTTGCCCCAATTGAAGCGACTCCAGTCTGAACCTTGGGGCTTGATTGCTCCCTCTGTGCTGGCTGCTGCCACACGCCAGGATGAGACCCACAGTGCAAGCACAGACAATGAAGTCATCAGGAGCATCAATGACGTGACCTTCCCTAAAAGGGGGCCCCTCTCCAGAGCCAACAGCATTGACAGTAAAGACCCTACCCTCTTCCCCACAGTCCAGGAACAAGTTCTGAAGGTTTCACCTTCAACAGCAGCTTCCTGGAAAGCAGCTTATGAGAAAGGCCAGGCTCCCCATCCACGCCTGGCCAGGAGAGGAACGCTTCCTGTTGACCAAGAGAAGGGTGGGATGTGTCCACCAGGACCCTCAACTCTGAAAGACCCAGCATCTCTTAAGTTGTTGGAAAATGACCTCTATGACTTAGACATACAGCCAGGGGGTGACCCACCCAACTCTATGTCCCTTGAGACAGGCAAAGGATCTTTAGATAAAAAGAAGCTCAACAGCTCCCACTTGTCTCTTTTCCATGGCTCCCGGGAGTCCCTGGATGTTGTACCAAGCACATCTCCCAGCTCAGTTCGCCGCAGGCCACCTCATCTTCTAGAAAGAAGAGGTTCTGGAACTCTCTTACTCGACCGCATTGCTCACACGAGGCCTGGCTTTCTGCCCCCTTTAAATGTGAATTTAAACCCACCTATCCCAGATATTAGAGCCAGCAGCAAACCAGCTTCCCCACTTGCTAGTGGCTTAAAATCTATGGTTCCCGTTGCTCCAAATTCACCAAAGAGAGTTGACTTGAGAAGTAAAAAGAAACTCCTTCGAAGGCATTCTATGCAGATTGAGCAGATGAAGCAGCTGTCTGACTTTGAAGAAATCATGGCTTAGAACCGTTTAAAAACAGTACCCTGACTCTTAACCTTTAGAATAAAGAAGGAACCTTATCTAGAGCAGCACATCTCCATATCCCCCCTTCAACACAGTCATGATGTATGACAACATCAGAAAACATGGGGACAGGGTGTAAGTTTACTTTTGAGTCAAACCCAAGGGTTGTTTGCGATTGTCACTTCTGAGATGATCCCTGGGTGTTGCTGCTGCTGCTGTTGTTGTGCATACTAAAAAGAGCTCAGGCTAACTGGATTTTGGAGATGAAGTTACAGAAATAAAATATATCCTCCAAAGGAAATACATCTTTGTAGTTGGAAAGTAACCATTCAAATTTAATGGCTAGTATTTTCTGTCAGAAAAGCAGAGAATATAGATTTAAAATATGAGCTTGTATTTGGAATATGTCATTTGTAGTCTATAAAGTGCCTAAAAAGAAAATGAAGTTTTCATATTTTCTGGAATGTGGAAAACTCAAAACACCCCAAATTACTATATCTGAACACCTGGGTTCTGTATGATGAAGGAGAAGCAAAGTGTTCCCTGGTAGAAGAGGTTTTAGCATGCCGGGCCCACCTCTTGCTGTGCTGTGAGCATTGCCAAGAAGAAGTAGGGACCATTCAGATTCCTTACCAATATTTTTTATTCATATAATAATCTGGATGTGCCATAAATCCCCAAATACCACATTTATGTGGCTCTCCCTTGATGTGCCACAGTAGTTGGTAACTCAGAGATGAGTCTTCCTCGAGAAATAAAAACAGAGATGTCTCAAAGACCCCATGATAAAACTGTGTAGAGCACCCCCTTAGGTTAAAAAAACAAAAAACAAAAAAGACACCCGTAATTAAACAAGTTGGACTCAAACATGATATAATTGACCCAATCGACCTTTACAAATGTCTCCTGATTGTATCAAAAACAGTTTGGGGAGATTTATGGAAAGCATAATGATAAATGACCATGAGATGTGTACAGATTAAACAGTGGGTGACTCTCCAGATGGATGCAGCAAGAACCAGTTCTATTTTTTAAGCCTAAACATTTAATGTGTGTGTGTGTGTGTGTGTGTGTGTGTGTGTGTGTGTGTGTGTTTGAAAACCATCACTCCTCATCAATGATCTGAGTAATTTTAGGGCAAGCTGGTTTCCTCTTTACCTGCACCATCTTAGTGATGGAGGACTTACATAAAGCATTGCTAAAGTTCTTTCAAGGCACGAGCAAAACCCACCCTTAGAGGAGGTCCACATTTGGTGTGATGTAGATATACTGTAAGTGAGAAGATTCCTGGTGCATTGGTTAAGAAGCTGATGTGTCTTGTAGACAGCATCATGCAGAGGAAGTCATGATGAGAGCTTACATTCCAGCCTTTTCATTTTCTAGTATTTGATTTTAGGGAAGTAGCAATACTACCTCAAGCTTCCGTTATATCAGCTGTGAAAAGCGATTCACAACGTGTATGAAGTTGCGCTAAGGATTAACTAATGAAGCGTATAGAAGTGTCAGACTATGTACCTGGCATGGGTATAAATCATTAGATAATAGGTAGCCACTCTTTGTTATTTCTTGAGATCCTGGAAATCTCAAAAATCTCAAGCAGTAACTGATGCCCTATACAAAACAGAGATAAGCTTAGATAAAAGTGATTCTATAAATATCAATTCCTAAAAACTCATTTGTCACAAAACAATTGTCATGAAAGCTATACATCTTTCATATCTCTATAAGATCATATGATGGAAATTTATCTATATATCTCAAAACATTTCTTAGTAATATTTATAAACAAAACAAAATCTTTTTTTTTTTTAAATGAATTCCTCTAAGACAACTGTTTACTGGATCTTAGAGCTTTTGGATCACTGAGCTGGTAACTGTTATGGGTGTATGCTCTAGGTATTGCAGAGTGAATATCAATATCCCTGGTACTACTCAGTAGATAACAGTCTGACCTCTCCCAACCCCAAAATTATGACAACCAGAAGACCCTAGATATCTCCAGATGCCTCCTGGCAACAGCATTGCCCTGGTTGCTCACCAATGCTTTTAAGAAACATAGTATATAGTAGGAATATGCTATGAACCACAAAGCAAATTGGAGGTGTGACCTTCAGAATTCCTAGTAAATGCACACCAACAGGAGTATGAAAGGTTTTGTACTTTGCAGGAAAGGAAGCATATTAGAAGCAAAGTACACTAAGTAGTAAAATTCAGGGGTTGTATGAACTTGGTTTGGTGTGAAAACCCTTTAAGTTCTCCAGAATTGTTCAGTAGTTCTCACTAAGCAGGTCACAGGCAAATAACAACTCTGAATGCATTACAGAGAGAATCCTAGAAGTAATGACTGGTTTTTATCATATCAACTCTCTCTCTCTCTCTCTCTCTCTCACACACACACACACACACACACACACACTTTACATTTCAGGTACACTTTAATCTGTGATTAATGCTAATTGGAATTAACCTCTGCTGGTTGTATCTAGCTGTGAGGATATGAAGACACAACATTAGAACTTTGCCTAAGCCTTTAGCTAAGATTGGAAAGCCTAATTTGTCCTACGTAGTAACTGTGGTGCATTTATATTAGTTAGCGTAGGTAAAATACCAAATGAGAAATTGCTCATTCAGAGTAGTCAGTCCATTGCACAAAAACATAAGAATCAGATATTTTCAGGTCAGCCAGTTGTGACCTTTCTACCACCCTTTCTCTAGATAGTCATCGGGGCAGCAGCTTTTCACTTCTTGGTGATGTATTAGTCAAGCTAGACTGTCCTAAGCTAGCATGATGGACAGATTACTGCATCACTGGTCATGCCTAAATAAGTAATCTTGTCCATGTCAATGAACTTCACAGAAACGCTTACATCCATACATGCTTACTAGTCATGTTAGTATTTCCCTTTGGAATCTAGTCACTATACATCAGCTTCAAACTACGGTTTTAATAATCTATCCACTTAAGTGTCTGGATTGTTCTTAAATATAATTTAGAAAGTGAGCCTGAAGTTTAAAGTCTAGAACTTTGGTTTAATTTCTAGACATTCCAAAGCCTCTGTATTTTGGTTTTTGTTTGTTCGCTTTTTTTTTTTAAAAAGACAAACTACTATTGATTCTCTTAGAACTTTGTCAGTAGATGGTACCTTGCCTTTGCAGGTTGTATATGACCTTAGATGGTACCTTGCCTTTGCAGGTTGTATGTGACCTTAGATGGTATCTTGCCTTTGCAGGATGTATGTGACCTTAGATGGCACCTAGCACATGCAGGTTGTATGTGACCTTCCTGTTTTGTGTCTGTTGGTGCTTCTGAGGTAGCCTAGGCTGCCTGACTGGGTTCTCTGCAGTGCTCTGTCCTAGTCTCAAGGAGAGAATTGTGCAAACATGTATCCAAGTCCATGCAATGAAACCATTTAGATGTTTCTAAGATGTCAATAAACAATGTGTTACAATCCTTCAATACAAATGACTTTTTACTTTCTTTTTCCTCAGAGACACTTCAAGGGTAAGTATTATCTCTGTACATTTTCTTTTTTATCTTTTAAAGACAGAATCTCATCATTCTTGGCTTGGTACATCGCCTTTAAGATGATATTACCAGGATCTTCCAGCAATGTCAACTTCAGCAGATCCTTAATATTTTACAACTACACAACTTGAAAAACAAACTTTAAGTTTTTGAACACTATGGTTGTTTCTCTCCTTCGAGAGAAGAATTAAATTAATGAGAATGTGAAGACAAAGACTTGCCCCTGTTGCTTAGGACTCTTAGGGTTGCTTGCATTCCCCTCAGGGAGGATGGCACAGACTTATAGTTGCTGCTCATTCCCCTCTGGGTTTTGTAACCTTTTTTTTTCCTGTTAGCTCTCATTCAAGATTAGGCAGAAGTATAAAATGAGCTACCTGTGATATTTCCCATGTCCTATAAATATTAATGTTTGGCGACTCTCTGGACATTGCCAGACTTTGCCATGATTACCATCCATGACACAAAAATAAAGTTAGTCAGTAAATGGAGGGTGGGGAGAGGAAACTCTGTATGCTACACGATTTCCTATAATGACACATGATGGGAATTTATCTAAATCCTTAAAACAGTTGTTAGTAATGTTTATAAACAGAACAAAATGCTTATTCCTTTAAAGGCAAGTGATTCCTGGATATCAGACTAGTTTTAACCTATATTTTCTCCAGTTCTGCACTGGAGAAAGGGAACCTAATATTGCTTACAAATCCTTTGAGAAGAGATTATGAGTGACAAAGAGATTATGAGTGACAGGCCTGGAGGGGGAGAAAATCCTAGGAGATATAGAGGAAGCAATGAGGATCAAGGCTAAACTGGCTCACCACGGAGGCAGGGTGTATTCCTGAGACTGATAAAAAGGTTGGGACCCAAATAGAAGCTTGGTTCCAATGAATCCAAACTGTTCCTTTCCAGAGTGAAACTGTAGAGAGAAATGGCCTCATGGTCAAGTGGGAAGACGGATGACTGATCTTGATTGTCAACTTGATGAGATTATGAAATTCCTAAGAAATTAGTAAGGCTCATCTTTAGGTATGTCTGTGAAGACTTTTCCAGGATGGGCCAAACAGAGACAAGCTGCTCTGAATGTGGGTGGTACCATTCTCACAGGTTTTGGCCAAGGAGACTAGATAAGGTGAAAGTCAATGCCCTGATGTGACTGCTGTGCTACACCATGCCCTCCCCAGTGATGGACTACAACCTCAATAAATATGACTCTAAATAAATTCTTCTTTCCTTAACTTGTTTTCTCAGATATTTGGTCATCATGACCTAGGCAATCCCTCCAAAGAGACTTTCATCTCAGATGACTCTAAGCTGGGTCAAGTTGACAATTAAAGTTGATTAGGATAGCATAGAAGTATGGGATTGTTATTGCTTAAATTGCCAGGTAAAGCCATTTACAAAGTAAAGAATAGACCTGAGGAAATGAAAGTAGGTAAATACGGCAGCAGAGTCTGTCTGAGAGCTTTCATGGAGCTCCTCAGCAGAATGTGATTATGTCAGCTTGTGTGTGTGTGTGTGTGTGTCTGTCTGTCTGTCTGTATCGGGTGTGGGGCATGAGAAATATTTGAGAGAATCGATTTAAAGGGGGAAAGATGAATTTCAGCTGATGTTTCCAATGTATGGCCATCTGGCTCTATTGCTTTTAGAATGTGATGAGACACAACAACCTGGTGGGGAGCACATGGTGGAGCACAGCTGCTGACCTTGTGGGACACAACAGCATGGTGGGGAGCACATGGTGGAGCACAGCTGCTCATCTTGTGCTAGCCAGGAAGCAGAGAGGAACGGGGTAGACCATGTGCAACACATTCCCTTCAAGTGCATGTCACTCAACAACCTACTTCCTCTAGAGAGTCCTCACGTCCTAAACTTTCCACCACCTCTAATGGCTTCTGTAGCTGAGGACCAAGCTTCCAACACATGAAGCTTCTCAGAGGAGCACTTTATATTCAATCCATGACAGGAATCCTATGGCCCAATCCCAGAAAATTGGCTGTGGAAGTCATTTTGAAATCATAAAGATAAATTTTAGTGGCAGCTACTTGGAGAAAAAAGTTGTAAGTGTGGGTGAGGCTTGAAGGAAAGTAGGAAGAAAGAGAAAGGTGTGGAAATGTCAGAGAGCCAGGTAATGTCCAGATAAACTAATCCATATGATTATTCTGGTGAAAGAAGCCCTGGCCTCCTCTCAGAGTCCTCTGACTTCTCCTGGCTGATGTGCTCAGAATCAGAGACACGTTTGTCCTAGGGAAGAGGGAAATGCTCTCCTCATACAGGTATAGGACCTAAATTAACTCTTTAAGTATTCCATTGCAATTTCAGTCTTTAACCCCATCTTCATTACATTGCTAGCTAGCTGGTTGCCCATTGAATTTGATTCCTTCTTTCTCCTCCTTGTAAGATCTGAATAAGTTTTGTTCATGTAGCCAGCCTATTTCCTAAGAGCTACTTTGACTGAGAGAAACTAAACCCATGTTCTAAGAGGAAAGTTCTGATTGGGATGAATTCCTCGTGGTTTCTACAGGATCCAGCATAAACCAAAGGTCACATGGCTTTTCCTTTGTCAGTGATTTGGATCTGAGATGAACGTATACATGGCGTAAGCCAGACCAACTACCCTGAAGAAGAGGACTTGTTCTGTGCATGAGGGAAAGTTTTTTTAAAATTCCTTTTCCCAGTCATAATTAATAAATTATATGGTCGTAAACAGATTTTTTGTTTGGTTTGATAACTTCCATTTCACCATACGGAAACAGAGTCAAAGAGTGAAACCAACAATGCAGAGGAGGGTAGAGCTAAGAGAAAAGGAAGGGAGAGAAGAGGAGCAGAAAGAGGAGGTGAGAGGAGAGAAAGGAGGAGGGTGGATAGAAGAGAGGTGGGTCCAGAACCCTGATAACTCTAGGCCTGGAGTCCATATCATTTCCAAGATTTATGCTATGTGAGAGAATATATTCTTGAATCATATGCTATAGAGCCACTATACATATAATATAGAGTTCAAATATAGATGGAGTTCATATATTCTCTTTTATCTGATTACATTTCATGGGTATATTTGTCTTTAAACACCCATATCACAGCACACTATCTCAATTATTCTAGGGTTTTGATTCACTTTCAAAAATCATGGGAAAAGTTCACTCTTCCTGTTGGACAAATTGTTCCTTATACATAGCTCATTAAATGTTAAAATTGTAACTGAGATTATGGATGAGTCTATAAGAATATTAGTTATGCTTGTTCTAATTAACATCTTTAAAGATTAAGTCTTGCAATTCAGAGACATGGATTGCTACTCTAAAACTTCAAAACTTCACTGTCTTTATCCTGTAGTGAAATAGTTCACTTTCTTCATAGAGATCTTAACACATCTTTTTATCCCATTACTGGTTATTTAATACTTCTTTTGTGACTATGATCATGACACTTTCTTATACCAGCAGCTATTGTTGTAGAAAAATTTAGACTTTCTTTTTTAAAAAAAATTTAGGACATTAAAAAAATGTGGGTTTTCCATAGGAATAACAACAATATCAACCAACCAGACCCACCAGAGCTCCCAGGGACTAAACCACCAACCAAAGAGTACACATGGAGGGACCCGTGGCTCCAGCCGCATATGTAGCAGAGGACAGCCTTGTCGGACATCAATGGGAGGAGAGGCTCTTGGTCCTGGGATGACTGATGTCTCAGTATAGGGGAATGCCAGGGTGGGGAGACAAGAGTGGGTGGATGCATGGGGGAGCACCCTCATAGAAGCAAAGGGAGGGAGAATGGGATAAGGGGGTTCCGGAAAGGAAACCAGGAAAGGGGATAACATTTGAAATGTAAATAAATAAACTATCCAATAAAAAAAACTATGGGTTTTGTTTGTGTGTGGTGTATGAGTATGTATATATGTGTGTGCATACATATGTGTATGTATGAATATGTGTGTGCATGTGTGTGAGCACAGATGAGGACAGAGTTTGACTTTGCAGGAGTTGGTTCTCTTTCTCCCACCATATGAATCCAAAGGCTAGAACTCGGGCCGACCACCTTGGCAGCAGGTGCTTTGCCCACTAAACCACTTCCGCAGCTCTAGGTTTCCTTTCATGTGAGTCCGGCGAGAATGCCAGCAGGATTCTTTTCTCTTTAAAAATGACAAAATGGTCCCAGATTTCACATGGAGTAGCAATGAGCTAGAATAGCTAAGCTAGTTCTGAAGAACAATAATAAGGACGATCATGGTACCAGATGATGAGATTTAAAAAGTAGTAGTCATTAAAGCAGTGTAATAAAATTCAGTAATACAGAACTGACCCAGAAAAACAGAAACCTTGTATAGGTTAAAAAAAAACAAAAAACAAAAAACAAAACTCAAACAGACAAAAGCAAAACAACAACAACAACGAAAACTTTTCTGGCCAATAAATAATGCCAAAATAATTTTATTTCCATATAAAATAAAATATAAAGAGAAATTGGATCTTTATTTTGCAGCATAGAGTTAAAGTGTGAATAAATTAGACAATTTTTCCTCTTTATAAAATTTGTATTTACAAATGAGATTGACTCACACCTTTCCTTTTTAACACTCTTTATCTGTGGATTTGGAGTCTCATAAAAAGTTATATGTTGAAAACAAGGTCCCTAGTCTGTGGTGCTATTGGGAGATGGGGCTCAGTGGAAGTTAGGTATTGACAGTACAAGGAGTAAAGGAGTCTCTCTCTGTCTTTATGCCTCTGTCTCTGTCTCTGTCTGTCTCTGTCTCTTTCCCTTTTTGAGACCATGAAGTAAGCAGCTTAGCTTTAATGAGAGTGTGACAAAGTTCTCTTTCCTTGGTGATTTGTCACAGCAGAAGCACTAACGCAGTTGGATTCTGATAACGGGAATGCTCTCTCATGTTTATATTCTCTGGACTGGTTTATCTAATAGGATTGAAATGATACTTGATCATGTGTTCACTCAGAGGACTTTTAAGGTGTGGACCTTGCTGGTAACTGTCTCAGACAGGTCTGTGCAAGCATGGATGCACACGGGTGCAGAGAGATTCTACTCTTATGTTATAAAGATAAAGACACCAAGGAATAGTAAGGTCAGGTGACCTTCCCAAGGCCTCACTACTGGGAAATGCTAACCTAGGATTAGAACTCAGGAACTCTGGGCCTAGATCTATCCTTCCTTCCTTCCTTCCTTCTTTCTTTCCTTCCTTCCTTTATCAGGTACTTGAACCTTAATCTTTTAAATACTGGCTGTTTTATTTTTAATGATATGACATAAGAAAACACCGAATCCAAGTGATTTATAATGAAGTGAGATTTAGTAGGGTATACATTTGTAGAGACAAGGTAGTTTTAGAGCATGGTGGTGGGAAGGGCCCCATGCTGCTTTACCTCACTGCAGAAACTAGAGGATCAAATGGCACATGTCCAAAGGTCCAATACCCTTTCTGTGGGCTACATTGGCAGCTAGATTTTGACATGAGTTTGGGCAAGGACAACCTACTTCTAAACTGTAGCATACTTAGTGGATATAGGGTTTCTTAGGTCAGGCTCAAGAAATTCAGGGCAGTGACTTGGGCTGTTGTGATTTACTGAGGAATACCCTAAGGAAGGTGGAAAACAGGACTGAGAAAGAGAAAGGCCCAGGCAGGATACTGGACCTTGAATTAGGCATAGATCACACCCAAACACCAATTCCCTGAGACAAGCCAAACACAAAGAAATCCTTTATTAAACAAGGTGGCTGAATCTGAATTGGCTGCAAGTAGCTTTGCAAGCATTAATTGTAGTGGCGGGGGGGGGGGGGGGCGGGGGGGGAGAGGAGGTTTGTATTAGAATGAGCTAGGATGGGCTGGTAGGTTCTGATTGGGTATTTTCATTAGGGTAGCTAAATGGAGATTTTGATTGCTGAACCTTGATGCTTTGATAGCTGGACCTTGGTGACCAGCCTCAGGAATGAGTCATGTATAACACTGTGGTCAAATAAAGGACTAGACCTTGATGACTAGCTTTAATAATGTAATCTAACAGTTTAGCCAGAGAAAGGAACGGGGGAAAGGGGGAAGGGGAACATCTGCCAGTTCCATGTGTGCCATATTTGACTCTGTTAGAGCCCTTTAGATATGACCTCACAGGAAGTATTGCTTGACCAGATAGTCAGAGAGGAGCTGTAGAAAGAATAAAAATCACAATGATATTATTTCTCTGCAATGCAAGGGACTCAGAGCTGTCATTATAGCTTCTGATGATGATAGATGTAGACAAGAGAACAGGCAATTTTTCTCTTATTAATCTGGGAGTAATTCTAGGGCAAAATAAAGACGTGTACAAACTGAGGGTGGACACAGCTGGGCAAGTGAAGGGGTAAAAGGAACTTAGACGGGGCCTTTAAACAGCACCAGGCACTCAGGACTAATTTCCTCCACTTCTTCCCGAATCAGGTTTAAAAAGTGACATCTTTCTAAGAAATTACTCATTTCCCTTCTAAGTTTATCATTTTTGGGGCATAAAATTATTCATAGTAATGTTTTGAGTAAGATTTCCAAAGCTGCTGTTTGGTTTTGGACTGTCTTTAATTCTCTTGAAAGAGTCTTGTGTAGTATGCACAATTTCAGTCTGGAAAAGTCCAATTTATCAATTTGATCTCTTGTTACAAGTTGTGATTCTTCTTAGAATTCTCTACCAACTTCAAGTCATAAAAACTTTGTCTTACATTTTCTCCTAGAGATTTTGTGGTTTGGGGCTTTACATTTAGATGTATAATCCACTTGAGTTAAATTGTGCATATGATGAGATATGGATTTATGGTCACATTTTTGGCATGTGGATATCCAATTTTTCTGACCTTACTTGCTGAACAAATGCCCATTTTCCATGTTGTCAAAAGGAAATTGTCCATATATTTGGTCAAGTTCAGTTATACTTACATTTTCTGGAAATTATTCAATTTTAAATTTGCTTAGGAATGAAGCAAACAGCCTTCAAAAGCCAGTGTTGAAAAAGAACAGAGCTGGAAGATTAGCTTTACATGCTTTTATATCCTATTAAAATTCTCTAGTTGTCATGAAAATGCAGGGTTGGCAAAGAGATGGACAAATAGACAATGGGACAGAGCAGACAGACTGGGGAAAGATGTCTACATACATAGGAAGTGGAAACAGGAAAGAACTATTTGCATACACTAGAACACAGATGAATTTTAGAACAATCACGTTGTTTAAGAAGGCATGCCAAAAATGTGTTATTATATAATTCCATTTGTTTAGTATTCTAGAAAATTCTCACATATTGGGTAGTGAGAAATCCATTACTCTGAGAATGAAGTGGAGGTGGAGAGAGTTTATGAAGCATGAGATGGCTTTAGAGTTGGTGCCCATGCTCATTTCATGATTGTTGACAGTAGTCTTGCAGGTGCACATATCTGAAAGCTTACCTAATTAAACATTTTACACGTATTTATGTTGTTGTACGTAGATTACATACATACATTATATGAATTTTTACCACAGTATCTTAATAAGTTGCCCTTCGTGGATGGTTCATTAAGGTCAATTTTCAATTTGACAGGATTTGCACTCACCCAAGAGGCAAGTCTTCAGACACACCTGTTGGGATTATTTAGATTAGATTAGCCTCTGGGGATTATCTTGATTAGGTTTAATGAGGTTGGAAGATTCACTGTCAACAAGGGCAGCACCATTCCTTGGGCTTGAGTCCTGAACTGCAGACAAAGGAAGAAGTTAGTTGCACAAGAATGCCCATTGCTCCTTTTCTCCTGGCTGTGGATGTGATGTGACCAGCTACTTTCAAGTTCCTGCTGCCTTGACTTTACCACAATGTACTGTACAGTGAGTCAAAAATAAATCTTATCTTTCTCAAGCTGCTGTTGTAAGTGTGCTTTGCAACCACAGGAGAAAAGTAACTAAGACACTCCAGATACAGAAGGAAGAATTCAATAACAATTATATAAAAGGAGCGATTAAGTTCACGTCAAGTGTAGATGAGAGGGGGGAGTTTAGAGAACCTGTGAGTAACAATGGGACTCAAAATTGAGTCGACAGACCCTCTGGGCAAAGAAGCCAAGGCTACAGACAGAGGAACTCACAGAGTTGAAAGTCACAGAATGACAAAAAACAAAAGAATACAAAACAAACAAACAAAATAAAATCCCCAAAACAAAACAAAAACTAAAAGAGGAGGACACCATGACTGCTCCTAGGTACGCGGAGGAGAAAGTTTATTGTAGGTATAAGAGAGAGCATAGCTAGCGGCAGACATCTGGGAGAGTCCGAATGACTATGACCCTGCGCAGGGCCGTATGAGGAGAGGGGAGAGGCAGAAGAACAGGAGACCAGGAGTCCAGGAGACCAAGAGGCCAGGAAGGTAAAGGGTATAAAAGAATCAGTGTAAGCAAAATGGCTGGATTATATAGGGAAGAACCACTGGGGAAAGAACAATCCAGTCCCTGGGCTCGAGGGTGGGGGCGGGGTATGCCAACCATACCCTGTAACAGTAGGGACTGAGGGATGCTGAGAGAACCTGGAGAGCAGTGTCTGCTTTGATATGTTAATAAGCATCTTAGTTTTCCTTTTGTCCCGGAGGTTTGAAACCTAATAGTCACTCTCACAACCGGGGAAGCCCAAAGAAACCTTGTTAGGACAGAGGTGATGGCTGGAGTGTGTTGGGGTGAGGATCAGCGTGATATTCGATGGAGACAGGAATTGATGGTCATGATTAGAGACTGTCATCTCTAAGCAGGAGAGTGGCATGCTGAGGCTCTTCATTGTTTCTCCAACCCTGATTCCTGTTCATTGTCCCTGTGAAGCTGTCAGCATAAATATCCCAGAATATCCGGGATTGGTAAACAGACTGATGGGGACGGTTACCTCAGGGCAGCTCCATTTCTGGAATGTCATTGTCCATTCAGTGTTGTCTTCATGAGTCTTTGCTGCTTGCTAGGCTAGGTGATGACCCAGAAAGTATCTTTAAAACAGTATTTTTACCTCTTTCCAGGAAGAATTTAGGCTCAAATAATCGAACCTGCCCTCCCCTGAAAGTTCAAGCATCTGTTCTGTTTATCAGAAGCAGCATTCTTGTTATGCTTAATTTTACTGAGGCAGGCTAGAGATGGACCACGTGCTGGGTTAGTTTTGTGTCAACTCGACACAAACTAGAGTCATTTTCGAAGAAGGACATCAGCTGAGAAAATTGCCCCACTAGACTGACCTCTGGGAAAGCCTGGGACACATTTTCTTGATTGAATATTGATGTGGGAGGTTCCAGTTCATATGGGAGGTGTCACAATTGGGCTGATGGTCCTGGATGGTATAAAAAAAGCAAGCCAAACAAGTCAATAAGCAGCATCCCTCCCTGGCTTCTGCTCCCGTTCCTGCCTCCAGGCTCCTTTCCTGATTTCCCCCAGTGATGACTCATAAACTATAAATGAGATAAACCCTTTCCTTTCCAAGTTGCTTTTGGTCATGTTATTTTATCACAGCAATAGAAACCCTAATCGATTGGGACTTAATTAAATAACCTGGGATTTCTGTGAGCCTGGGTAGCTGACTGATGATATGGGGAAGTCTTTGCTTCCCAACCTGTGAGAACTATATATTAAGCAACAGAGGATAAACCTTATTTTGCTGAGCTGTAAAATTTTAGGGGTTTTTATGGTATCATAGCCTTTCCTATACTGACCAATATGCAGAATGGAGGCTCTCTCTTTCTCTCTCTCTCTCTCTCTCTCTCTCTCTCTCTCTCTCATTTATTTACATCCCAAATGTAGCCCCCTCCAGGTCCCCTGTCCCAGAGTCTTCACTCTGAGAGGGTGTTCCCTCCTCTGGGGCATTCCTCTTCTCTGGGGCATCAACAGGATTAGGTGCATCCTCTTCCAGTGAGGGCAGACAGGGCAATCCTCTGCTACATATGTGCTGGGGGACCTCAGACCAGCCTGTGTATGCTCTTTGCTTGATGACTTAGTCTCTGGGAGCTCCCGGGGTCCAGATTAGTTGACACTGTTGGTCTTCCTATGGGGTTGCCATCCCCTTCAGCTCCTTCAATCCTTCTTCTAACTCTTCCATAGGGGTCCCTGACCTCAGTCCAATGGTTGGATGTTAGTATCTGCATCTGTCTCAGTTAGCTTCTGGTAGAACCTCTCAGAGAACAGTTATGCTAAGCTGCTGTCTGTAAGTACAACATAGCATCAGTAACAGTGACAGGGACTGGTGCCTGCCCATGGGATGGATCTCAAGTTTGTCTGGTCACTGGATGGCCATTCCTTCCATCTCTGCTCCGTTTTTGTCCCTGCATTCCTCTTAGACAGGAACAATTCTGGATCAAAAAATTTGAAGGTGGGCTGGTGACTCTATCCCTCCACTGGGGGACCTGTCTATCTACTGGAGGCGGTCTCTTCAGGTTCCCCACTGTTGGGTATTTCAGCTAAGGTCACCTGAAGTGGAAACTTCTGGTTTCTTTGGAAAGTCAATTATGTCAAAGGGTGTTTTTCTGAAGCAGACACAGGTAAAAGGGTGTTTTGCTAAAGCAGACACGTGGAGGACTGTTTTGCTAAAAGGACATGTGATGAAGGGTTCTTCGCTAACAACATGCATGTATTGGTTCACCTTACATTACAGCACTGAGCTCCACTTGTAACTTCATAGAAAGAAACACATCAAAAAACTTCTGGCAGAGTTCTGGCAGCTTCTCACCACTTCTATGACTCAGACCGATTGGCAGAGTTACGTCAGCTGAAACAGACTCACTTGGAGTTTTGATAAGGTAGACTCACGTGGTGAGGCAAGACCCATGGTAGGACATGTGGTGTTCGGAGAGAGTATAACTAGGACCCAACAGACAGTGATAGCAGACTTGCATAGCTAGTTTTGCAACACTTCTCAAGGCTTAATCTTAGTGATCTAAACTTTGTTGAAAAGGGCACATCAAAGAACTTCTCCTGGCCTCCCTACTGGTCCTGGTCGCTCCTGCTGACTCATTTCACTCAGCAGAGGCCTGGCTTTTTCTGCTAGGTCATGGCGCCGCTGCTATCCTGATGCTACTGACCTGGACTGCTGGGATATCATGAAGTAGTTGTGAGTGGATCGAGCTGTCACCACTGATTCCTGTGAACTGAATGGTTGATTTCCTTTGGATTTGTTCCAAAGAACAATGTCTAAACAGGCCCACTTCCCCTGTGTCCTAATAATCTTTCTTTTCCACTCCTCTGGTGGGTGGTGGGCTAGAAGGGAGGGTAAAGCATTGAAGAACTCATATTAAAAGTAGAATTTGAAAAATTTAAGCCTACAGTCACCTTCATTGAGTTCTGGGATCCTTTCACATCCCAGGTGTCTGGAACTTTCTAGAGGATCCCCTCACCCCCACCTCCCACTGCTGCATATTTCCATTCATTCTCCTGACACTCTGGGCTTCTCTCCTCTTCCCCCCCCACATGATCCTGCCCCCCTTTCCCCTCCCCCTCCCATCTCCCAACTAGATCCCCCCCTCCCTCTGCCTCCTTGATTACTTTGCTCCCCCTTCTAAGTGGGTTGAAGCATCCTCACTTGGGCCTACCTTCTTGTTAAACTTCTGAGGGCCTATCATGGGTATTCTGTACGTTTTGGCTAATATCCACTTATCAGTGAGTACATACCATGCATGTCCTTTTGGGTCTGGGTTACCTCTCATAGGATATTTTCTAGTTCCATCCATTTGCCTGCAAAATTCATGATGTCCTCATTTTTAATAGCTGAATAGTATTCCATTGTATAAATGAACCACATTTTCTGTATTCATTCTTCAGTCGAGGGACATCTAGGTTGCTTCTAGTTTCTGGCCATTATGAATAAGGCTGCTGTGAGCATAGTGGAGCATGAGGATATATACATTTAAGATAGACTCTCTCAGCTAAATATTGAGCTGTAATGGGTGTTCATGTTGTAACAATAACTCAATGCCAAAGATCCACCGTGTGTTTCCTAGAACCTGTAAGAATGTCAGGAAGTAAACAAAGATCCATTGGTAAAATAGTAACTACAGGGCACAGAAAAACCCTGGTGAACTATAAGGGTTTGTGGAGACTTTAGAACTGTGATGTGTAATAGACATTATGTTTGAACTATTGGTGACTTATTTGGTCTTGATTAATCTTTTAGGTCCTTTACATATGTTACTGATAACGTTTTGTATTCAAATATGTTACCAACACAAAATGCAATGGAGCCTCTTGCTTCTGTTCTTCGAGAAACAGTTGGATTTTATCTAAGGAGATGATTATGTGACTTTTTTCTTTCAGTTTGTTTATATAGTGGACTACATTGATGAATTTTCATATATTGAACTATCCCTTCATCCCTGGGATGAAGACTACTTGCTCTTGGTGAATGACGTTTTTGGATTTGGTTTGTTAGAACTTTTACATCAATGTTCATAAGCAAAATAGGTCTGAAATTCCCTTTCTTTGTTGAGTCTTTGTGTGGTTTAGGTATCAGGCCTCATAGAATGAATTAGGTTGTGTCCTTCCGTTTCTATTTTGTGGAATACTTGGAGGAGTATTAGTATTAGTTCTTCTTTGAAAGTCTGGTAGCATCCTACACTAAAACCATCTGCGTCTGGGCTTGTTTTGGTTGACCCCCAGTGGAGGAATAAAGTCACCAATGCACCTACAAAACTTTCGACCCAAAATTCATCCATGTCTAAAAGCAATGCAGGGACAAAGATGGAGCAGAGAAGGAATGGCCAACCAATACCTGGCCCAACTTGAGACCTATTCCATGGGTAAGCACCAGTTCCTTAAACTATTAATGATACTCCATTATGCTTGTAGACAGGAGCCTAGCATAACTGTCCTCTGAAAAGCACTACCCAGCAACTAACTGAAACAGATGCAGATACCCACAACCAAACATTGGAGACTCTTATGAAAGAGTTGGGGTAAGGATTGAAGGGCCTGAAGGGGATAGAAACTCCACAGAAAGACCAACAGAGTCAATTAAGTAGAACCCTGGAAGGTCCCCCTCCCCCCACTGCAGCACATATGTAGCAGATGTGCAGCTTGGTCTTCGAGTAGGTCCAGAACTGGAGTGGGGGTCTGGGGGGCTATCTGTTCCCCAACAGGGCTGCTTTGTTTGGCCTCAGTGGGAAAGGATGTTCCCAACCCTCCAGAGACTTAATAGGATGAGGGGGGTGGATATCCAGAGGAGCGCTCACCCTCTCAGAGGAGAAAGGGAGAGGGTATGGGGGAGGGACTCTGTGAAGGGAGGACTGGGAGGAGGTTGGTGTTTGGGATGTAAACAAACAAACAAACAAACAAATACATAAGAAAAACTGTTTGTTGACTAGTTTATATAATGTGAGATAGAACCATAAAAGAACCCACTTTGCTGTGAGGATCACCCCATAAGTGCTCTGTAGGATCTCTCAGTACCATCTCTTCCTGACATTTTGAGCAAATGCCCAGCTTTAGAGAGCTATTTTGGGTGATGAAAAAAAAATACAGTCAAACTCCATTTCAAATGGATGTTTTACTCCCAGTATTGGGGATTAAACCAAAAACCTTGCACATTCTAGGCAACCACTTACCACAAAGATGAATTCCCAAGACTTCAAGCTGCATTTCAGTGAACAAGGTCAAACTCTATTGAACCAATGGGGGAAAAAATAGAAACAGTCTCATAGAGGAGCAGGGATTAAGAAAGGTAAGTAACTAAGTGCATTGCTAAATCACACCATAGGGGCTTATCTGCCCATGAAGCACGGCTGACATTGGCTCTCATAACTGCAGGACTCGCAATGCAATCACTCATCTCTGTCATGCTCAAGAGCCTGAACTAGTTTATGATTCATAGGCAAAAGCAACCAGTTGGCCGAGTCTTTGATACACACTCATCTGTGTTGGGACCAGGGAACAGGGGTAGGGAATGTCTACCCCACCTTGGATCAGCAGTAAATGGCAGGATAGTTTCTTCTAATAGAAAGGATGTTTAAGAGGCTGGAGAGAAGGCTCAGCAGTTAAGAGCAGTTGTTGCTCTTGCAGAGGACCCAGGTTCTATTCCCAGCACCCAAATGGTAGCTAATAAGTATCTGTACCACCAATTCTAGGGAATCTGAGGCTCTCTTCTGACTCTGTAGCCTCCTGGGACACATGTGGTACACACATGTGCAGGCAAAACATTCATACACATAAAATAAAAATAAGTATTTGAAAGAATATTTAAAAATGCTTTGCAACTCCAAAAGCCAATAAGCCCTACGAAAGCAGCATTGGCACCAACATACCCTGCTATTTAGTTTGCAAACACTTTCTACTTTCTCTATTTAGTCTGATTGATATTACTTATGATTTCATGCTAACACTAAGTTATTTGTGAATTTTCTATTTGCTTTAGTCAATCTCTATATAGTGACTACATGGATTTATTTCTTTTTGTTACTTTACCAGTTGACATTTAATGAAAATGAATGCACAATGGATCAGGTGTTCTTACTATATTTTCATGATATTTACTTGTGGCCAATGCTTCCTCTCTGTGCCTTCTTTTCTCTCCCTGGTCTCCCTGCCCACTATTCATGCTTAAACCCTTCCACCTCCAGGATTCCTCTTTCTACTTTTGAATCACATGAGTTCTATTACCAAATGCAGACCCACATTCACCCTTCCTCAAAACCTCTTCCCCCTTTTCATGGGCCCCTTTCTAGTTTCGTGGTGTGGGGATTTGAATAGGTATGGTCCCCGTAGACTCCTGTGCATGAAAACTTGACCCACAGGGACCCACGCTATTAGGAGGTGTGGTCTTGTTAGAGTAGGTGTGGTCTTATTGAGGAAGTGTGTTACTGTGGGGGTGGGCCTTGAGGTTTCTTATATGCCCAGGCTACTCCCAATGCAGCACACAGTCTCCTGGTACCTCTGAATCAAGATGTTGAACTCTTAGCTCCTTCTCCAGCACCACATCTGCCTGCCCACCACCTGACATGACAATAAAGGACTCAGCCTCTGAAACTGTAAGCCAGCCCAATTAAATGTTTTCTTTTATAAGAGTTATCATGGTTATGTTTTCTCATCACTGCAATAAAACCTTAACTAAGACACATGGCCTCTACCTATACTCAATTCCACAAAAATACACACATGTAAAACTTAGAAGCTGGGATCTGCATTTGAGAGCCAATATACAGTGCTTGCTTTCTGAGCATGTCTCTCTTCACTTAACATAATCGTTTTCAGATCCATCCATATTTCTTTCTCACCAGTTGCAAGTATGAATAAACGCCAATTTCATTTCAGAATCCTAGCAACATGTTGGAGAGTGCTCCTGCTATGTGGGGTAAGGATAAAACGGCACAGATAGGGCAACTTGTATTGCCTGTTTCACCTTAGCACAATTATTTACCTTTTAAACGTTTATAATTATGAGATCAGAAACAAACATAAAACTATTGAATATTAATGAATGATTCAACAAAAGTTCATAGTGTGAATCCCTAAAGCACCCTTGGGTAACAGTTTCTGGCTTCTTCTAGTTAGTGGTACCCCAATTCTGGCTTTTATTCTTCTAATGCCCATTCCTGTCTTTCTTTACCTCTTGGTTGAAATTGAATGAAAATCTCAATGGTAATAGTAGACTCTTATGTTGTAATCCCAACTTCAAAGGAAAGGTTTTTTTTTGTGTGTGAGAGTTTGTGTATGTGTGTATGATGTACAAATGTAAGTGGTATATGATCACATCATGTACATGTGTGCAAGCTTCTTTGTGTGGGTGAATGCCAGAAGAGAACATTAGTGTCCAAATCTGTCACTGTCCATCTTATTCCTTTGAGAGGGAGTCTTTCACTGACCCTGGAGATGGGGTGGCAGTCAGTAAACCCTATAGATCCTCCTGTTTCTGCCCTCAACAGTGATGGTGTCACAGGCATGCACACAGCCATGCCCAGCTTTTATGTGGGTGCTGGGGTCTGAAATCAGAACCTCATGTCTGCAAACAAGCATTCATACTCACTGAGCTATTTCTCAAGCTCCAAAAAAAAAAAAATTTAAGTGTTTATCATGAACCATGAAATTTGGTCCAGTTTTCATGGATATTAATAGCAGTAAGAAAATTATTATTCTTGGGCCACTAAGAGTTTGTATCATGAACAACTATTGAATTTTCTCATATGCTTTTTTTCTGCATCTATTAAGATACTAACCTTTAAAAAGAATTTCACGAGTCACCTCAGGAATAGGACAGACAGATGTGGTTTTAGTTTTCTTTCAGATTTCCTTAACTTGAGGACTTTTCACATATGATGGAATATAAAACTTCAAAGGCACGTTAGAGGTTGCCTAACATTACACTTAGCTCATGGATCATCTTTACGACGTCTTCAGAATATGGCTGTTCACCGGTCTCTGCTCTAGTGTATGAAGGGGTGGAAATTGTGCTTCCATTAATTCTCTTCCTGATAGATATTTCTTGTAATGAGCAGAGATTCACCTCAGTGACACTTATGCTTAGCACTCAACTTTTCCCCATGGAACATGGATAACTAATGTCCCAAGGAATTTGTAGCAGCAGCGTGCTTGTTAGGATTCATATAGTCCTCAGGACCATGCAGATCTGAGCTCAGCTCTGGGCTTAGCTATTGATGAGGCAGGTGAACTTGAGTACTGTAGAAGATTCTTTAACAGTTGAAAAATGCTTTCCATCCCCAAAGGCTCCCTCTTTACAAGGTTTGACAATTCTTACCTTAGAGGTAGAGTCTATTTCTCCCTCTTCTTAGATCTAGATCAGCTTTGGTGATGTTGAAAGAATTTGGAAACCTAGCTCTTAGAGAGCCTTGCTATCTGTGCCTGGGTCCTTTGGGGATACTTCTCTGAGTATGTCACATAAGAAAAATAGCCTAGCCTGTACTGGTCTGGCTAGTACAGAGTCAAGCAGTCCTCTGTCAGGGGTGTGAGGATTATAGGAAAGATGCAAAAGAAGACTCAGAGACAAAGGGTAGAAATCAGGAGGGCTGTCTAGTCCGTACTGCAGCAGCCTGGAGGTTAATTCTCTTAGGCTTTATATACCTTACAGTACCTCGGGAAACAAAGTCACAAGCCAGCAAAGACTACTAGTGATGAGAGAAAAGAAAAAGGCATTAGAGCCAATAACCTGTACTTGTCCCAGACATACCAGTGGGGTTATCTTGCACAGCCCAGTGCAGATGGACTCTAGATGAATGTAGCTTCATGGGAAAATCCAGGGAAGACTGCCGGAAGCTCAACTGCCCAGCTGATTCACAAAACCATGGAGATTATAAATCGAGGCTGCTGACACACAGGAAAAGTATACAAAGACAAGCGGTACTGATTTAAACACTGTGGACTCCTTATCAAATAGGAGCAAATTTTTTTTTTAAAGACATGGCTGCTAGTGAAGATTAATTAATATAAACTATGCTGAACTGTATAGCGAGGTGACACTGTGTCAGATACATTGTTAGTGCCAAATGAATGGTTGCTCTTTCGTACGTTTTTAAAGCTAGTATTCCCTATTGGATTGTAGTTTCCACGCTAAGTTCTATTTTGGGGGTGGAGGGCATTCTCTTTTGAGACAGCTTCCTGGCAGTGTCTAGGCTGGTTCCTCCTAATCACATTCCTTTGACTAGTGCCCCAAAGTGGTAATAGCTCTCCTAAAATAGTACAATAGGTGCCACCTGATCATTGTCTGCTAAGGCAATAATTTACTTTTGTAAAAACTCAGGCATTTTCTCTTGTCTTATAGGTAGTATGATGCTGATTCCAATTCTGCCTGCTCCAATTTAAAGAGCTGTGAAATCAGGCCTTTTCTTTTGAACATAGGCAGATTCCCTGCCCCCCTCCCTCCCCACCTGGAACTTAAATGTAGCGCTTCATATTTAACCTGTGGGAACTTCTGTTTTTTGTTTTGTTTACTTTTCCTCACTTGATTCTTCCAGTTAGATGATTATAATTTTCACATCTTCAAATATTCTTCATTAAAAAATGTTAAGAATTGAAGGAGAGATGGCTCACTGATTAAAAATACTTCTAGAGGACCCCAGTTTGGGTCCCAGAAGCCTTATCAGATGAATGACAACTGCCTGCAATACTAGCTCCAGGGGATCCAAAGCCTCTGGCCCCCTTAGAGACCTGCATACATATATACATACTCATACACACACATGTGCATACACATAATTGAAAATAAGAAATGTAAAATAATGTTAAATAGGACAGGCAGGGAAGGAACCCCAAGACACAATGCTCAACACCTCTTTCACATCTAGCACAGAAACAGTACACGTTATTAATAATTATATTATGGGTGCCGCTATTTCACATCACAACCTAGAGTGCTTTCACACACACTAGCTCCTTGATACAGGAGCCCATATGGCCAGTGGTAGTGTATGCCAATCTTATCTATGTGGTAGTATATATGAGCAGTGAAATTCTTTGCTAAAATCAAGATTTACCATATTGAATAATGTTCTACTGAAATAAAATGTTTATATTAATATAAATAAAATATAATAACATATTTTCTCTTTGTTTATGGGACTATAGTGAACATAAAATCATATATATCCTTCTTAGGGCAGTTGTCATGAATAAGACAGTAAATCAAACTGTCTTTCAACACTTTTAGAAGTTAAAGCAGATGACAGATTTTCTCTGAAAGAACTTTCAATATGACCCGAATGCAAAAACATAATTGAAATCCTTTAGATGCTTTCATTTTCAGAAGGGAGTCTGTGTGCGAGAAAACCTGTTTTCCCCCGGAGCAGGTGTAGCCATGGGGTTTAATTTGTTGAACACTTTTTCACCTTAGGTAGGAGAGGGGAAAGAAGAGCCCATTGCCTTCCTTCCCTGAGTTTCCTTTTAGTTCATCAGGTCCTCCTAACTACTGAACGTGTTCTCTATGTCCCACTTTTCTCGGGAGAACTGGCAGACACTAAGTGACAGCAAGTCAGAAAGAGACTAGAAACCCAACGGTTTCAGACTACAAGAGTTCGAGGAACGCACGGAGAAGCACCGGGGTCCAAAACAAGCACCAGACACGTTTGCTCTTAATCTCAGGGACGCGCTTGCGCAGCGGGAGGAAAGGTTCCCCGCCCACCTCTCCCGGTGTGCGGCTGCGCACAGAGTCGCCGCCACCCGGAACCGCTGTGCGGAGCTCGCGCCACGTCTCTTCAGGGGTGCCCCTCCCCGCTCCCTGCTATCCCTGCCATCGCCGCGCCGGAGCCTAGAGAGGACCAGGCCCAGAGCATCATGGGCAACGAGGCTCCGCGCGCTTCATCCTTCCAGATGCTGCTGCTGCTGCTTCTGCTCCTGCTCCGGGCCGAGCCACTGCGGAGCGCTGAGCTCACCTTCGAGCTGCCGGACAACGCCAAGCAGTGCTTCCACGAAGAGGTGGAGCAGGGCGTGAAGTTCTCTCTGGATTACCAGGTGCGGCCCTAGCCGCGTCTCACTGGGCTACTGGTGCGCCGCCATCCGGAGAGGTCAAGATTAGCCACCAAAGGCTGAGGGGCTCGGGGAGAATCCTAGACTGGTTGACTTCACCCTGAAAAACGTTTGTATCTGCCAGAGCCCTCCCAAAGTGGGCCAGGGGGATTGGGGAGTTAGGCAGGTTAGAGGTGAGCATCCAGGATGGGGAGACCTGTTACCGCCCCCTGTCGCCCCTGCGCCCCGGCCGAATTGACCTGAATGATCTCCCCAGGAACTTTCTACTCTATGAACACCAGTATTAATTAGCTGGCCACAGGCTGGCAGTCTGTCCCAACGGTCTCTTGGGCTGCATGTCTTGCGGGTGCTGAAGCCAGCTAGCTGCATCTTTTACAGTTGGAGTGATTAAGGGGTTTTTGGAAAGGAGGATTCAGTGCAGACTTTGAACCCTGGCAGTGTATACATGAGGACAGTCTCTCTCTCTCTCTCTTTCACACACACACACACACACACACACACACACACACACACACACACACACACACACTCCCCAATGGTGTGGCTATGTGACTTGCCTCTTTGCTTACCGTATGGCTCAGCAAAGTCAGGTCCTGCACTTTTGTCTCCATGCACAGATCTCATAGCTAACAGTTGCTTTGGTAAAGGCTCTGTCCCTTAGGGTTAAGGAGCGGTCTAGGGTCAGAGGGATGAGTGTGCACAGTAAAGCAAGACTTCTAGAAATGAGTTAACACAGGCAGCCCAATTGTGTACAATAAGCAACCCTTCTGTGGCAGAAGCCCTGAAGGTTGCTTCTGCTTGAAGACAATTCCTTGTAAGATGGAGTCACTGATGAGACCCCTCTCACATCTATAGACAGCATGCAGCATGTGTGTATGTGCTTGCCTTAGCACAGGCAGTCTAAGAATAAGAACAGCATTCCTGATGTGGCCATTGAGGCTCCAGAAGCCGTTGGGGGTAGGCATGCCCCTTACGTGGGGGGAGATCTATAATCACCAAGGAGATAAGCCTTTGGGTATGTCTGTGAAGGGGTTTCTAGATTAGATTGAAGTAGGAGGAGCCACCCTAAGTGAGAGTACCATCATTCGGCAGGCTGAATAAAAAGGAGGAAACCAGCTAAATACTAGCATTCATTCATCTCTCTCGGCTTCCTGACCCTGGATGCCATGTGACCCGTCCCCCCACCCCCAGCCTTCATGCTGCAGACACCATACCTTCTCCATGATCAACTATGCCCTCGAATTTATTTATGAGCCAAAATAGACCCTTCAAAATAGTTCCTTGAACTGCTTTTATCAAATGTTTTGTTGTAGTATCAAGAAAAATACTGAGTACAGTGGCCACTGTCTCTGATTTAACTGCTCAAGCTCAGGATGGAAAGCATCTTCTGTGTTGGAAAACGGTGAAGGATAAATTACAGAATGCTTAGCCTGGTCCCGGTTGCGGTTAGCATCTCAAAGTATTGGTTGCCTCCCAGTAACTGCACCCTTTCTGTGGTTGTCAGGTTATCACTGGAGGCCACTACGATGTGGACTGCTATGTGGAAGACCCCATGGGCAACATCATCTACAGGGAGACCAAGAAGCAGTATGACAGCTTCACGTACAAGACGGAGGCCAAGGGCGTTTACCAGTTTTGCTTCAGTAATGAGTTCTCCACCTTCTCTCATAAGACCGTCTACTTTGACTTCCAAGTGGGTGACGAGCCCCCCATTCTCCCAGACATGGGAAATAGGGTCACAGCTCTCACTCAGGTGAGTGTGTGTGTGACAGTGACAGGACTAGGGGAACCCTCCCGCTCTCAGCATGTTCCTGCTTTTTTGTCCTTGTCTTAGCTGATGAGCCGGAATCACCCTCTACCTGTGAAAGACTCCATTCTGCTTCTGGTCTCCTGTTTCTTTCTAGCCAGAGTCCTCTCATAGCTGATGCTTTTCCTCTCCACCCTTCCGTCTGTCTGTCTCTGGCACAGCACCTCTTCCAAAATTCTGTCATGTACTGTCTGCTGGGTGATATGCTCAGATCATGAAGACCACCATCCTGCTTCAGGAGTGTGTTGGTGAGGGTAAGACAAGCTGTGTAACAATCCCATATGTCAGTGTCTAGCACACTGGGAGTCTGCTCTCAGGGTAGTTTGGAATAGGTTGGACGGTGACTTGGGAATCCAGGCTGTGGCCTTTGCTTTTGTTTTTAATTCTCACTTCCTTTTCCTTTTTTCTTTTTCTCCCTCCCTTCCCTTTCTCCTTTTCCCTTTCTTTTTCTCTCTCCATCTCTTCCTCTCTCCCTTCCTTTTTTTTCTTTTTTCTGATCTTGGGGCTTTGTGCTTGCTAAGAACATGTTCTACTTTGTCCTGAGCCTCAAGGCTCTTTCTCACGCTCCTTCTCCCTTCCCTCAGGCTTCAGAGTTCTCCGTCTCTGGGCACCAAAAGAGGCAGGAACGAGAAAGGCACAGCCGTCCCTTCAAAGCCTGCAGTCATGCACATATGTCCACTCATGTCCATTTGGTGACCACTTGTATAGTAAGTCAGGATAGGACAGCTGCTATGTACAGTCTCTGAACAGCAAATCCCTACTGTGGAAGAGAAGTTGGGGCAATTATGGACGGTGCTTAGTTTCCGTTGACTTCCATGGCTCTCAGGATTATTGAGTAACTTCAGCCTCCATCTGGAGGTCTCCCTCTTTCTATATAAGCTCTTCCTTCCTCCTACACATAGGCTGGGCTTCCCAAGGGCCAGGACTCTGATATCTATCTACCTTTATATTCTTAATACCTCAGTGTAGGAGGCATTACACCAAATACTTGTCTTATGACTGATCACCATGGCCTGTGGAACCTGTAAGACAGGAATAACCATCTCATTTCATGACCAAAGCCAGAATGTCTCAAATGTCTTAGGAGGCCGCCTTTCCTCCTGTGTGCTCTCTGAGGAGACCATATATGTTCTATTTCTCTGTGACTCATGCCCAGTCTTCCACCATCTGTGGACAGTTAGAGAATGGAGTTGCATTGCCCAATACAATTCCCAGTATGTACATTTGGCTATTTTAGTAGAAGTTAGAAGATCCAGCTGAAGGAATAGATTGTTCTATTGGTTCTGTTGGTCACTGATGAAACCGTGGAGGTTTAAGGAATCCCTCTTGTACCAGTGGGAGAAAATGAGAGAGAAAAGGTTGATGCGTCAGAACAACAGAGAAAGCCTTTCTTGGAGCCTCAGTTCCACTGTGATTCTGTTGCAGTGAGGAGGGCAGGTGGAATTTGTAAAGTTCCTCTTTCACCAGCCCGTTTTACTGAGTGTCATATGGTTCCCCTTTTAGCCAGTACCTGCTTTCCCACATCCCCTGAAGCAACTAACTGAAATGTGGTAACGAGCTGAAGAGCATTGTGGTAGACTAGTACCAGTCGAGACCCCAGTGGATGGGGAGGTAGCATGCATTTAAGATAAGGGGGTGCTCTTGAGTGTGTGTGTCACTGTTGGTGATTTACTGCTTTTGGAAGGGCTTATGCCATGTGTCCTAATCATGTGCTGTGGTTGATATATGTCCTCCCCACCCCAGGGGTTCATGTGCTGGAGGCTTGTCTCCAGTTAGAAGTATGGAGAGGGGATGGAACCATGCTGAAGTGTCAGGCTAGGGCCAAGGGTCGGAGGAATTCCCACTCAGTGGATCCAGTGACCACCAGGTTCCCGAGTGTGCTGGGACGGAAATGAACTTAGAGAACGGATTTCTAACTCGGAGAACCAAAGGAGCCATTCCCTGGTGCTTAAAAACAAACTACTCGTGGACTTATATAATTGAAAGCATGAGTTTTTGTACATATTTGTATATATACATACATATATATACAAGTACACAGCCTGTGACTGAACACACACCACACATGTATGGGTCTTTATCCACTTTTCCTTCTAATCATCTCCTTTGTTCCTAAGTTCTCTGACTTTAAACTACCCCCAAGCCCACTCCCATCCATCATGGGGGGCTTTCCTAATGGAGATCTTCTGCCAGTGCTGTGCCAACTGTAGGGCTCTCTGGAAGTAGAAAGTATATACTGCCTTGGTCTCCTGGAACTAAGAGGCCTCTTCTGCTAGACAGTGGAGGTGTCATTTGCAATCACTTTCTATTTTTGACTGGGTATAATTTGTTATTAATACATACTTTTTTCTATAAGGACAATTTTGAGTTTATTCTTCCTATAGTTCTTTTACTTGCTTCAATTAGCATATTATACTGCTTTTTATCTCTTTATTATTTTGTTTTTTTCTTTTTATAATGGACTGTCATAGAGATCCTCTTCAACTTTTTTTCTGCTGTGCTTCTGAGACTGCGTCATAGTTTATCCTATTATACTGCATCCATCAGAGCTCCAGGCACTTGGTCATGACTGGGATGGTGAGGGAGTGAAGAGAAGACAAACACATAGACACACAAGAAGAAAAGCTGGATCGGGTGGTCTGGGCTCCCTGATGGAGAAGCCTCAGTGCCCTGGAAAGTCAGGGTGTTTGTTATGTACACTTGGACAGGGAGCTGAGATTGTTGGATATAGCTATACAAGGAGGTTCAGTTATTAATCAGATAGTCAAGGAGGCAGGGTTGTTATATACAGCTGAACAAGAAGGCAGGCTTAGTTAATCTTGATAGGAGCAGTCTCTGTAAGGCATAAACTTTAGGTTGTAAAGATCTGAGAGAGAAAGCTACAGTGCATACTCTCTGCACAGACTGTCAGCATTCGCACTAGGACCAGGAAGGAGGCTTTGCCATTTCTCTGAGCTTAGCCTTTTTCTCATGGATCTAAGGCAGTAGTTTTCAACCTTCCTAATGCCTTAATATAGTTCTCATGTTGTGATAACCCCCAACCATAAAAGCTTTTTTCATTGCTACTTTATAATTGTGCTACAGTTATAAATCATAATGTAAATATCTGAAATTTCTGATGGTTTTAGGCAACCCCCATGAACAGGTCGTTTGACCACCAAAGGAATGGAGACCCACAGGTTGAGAATCACTAGCCTAAGGCACTGGTGTCCTTAACATGGCCATGCCCATGTCAACAGAGCATTCACTCAGGACTTCATTTACTCAGGGCTTACTCCACTACCCCATCAACATTAATCAATTCCAGTTTGCATTTCTATTTTAAAAGACTCATTATTTTATGTGTATGAGTGTTTTGCCTATATGTACACCAAAGAGCAGCCAATGCCTTTAACCAAAAGTGTCTCCATGAGCCATTTGCCCAGTCCCATTATTACTGTTTTCTGTGAGCCAATCAATGGGTTTAGTTAGTTAAGATTCCTTCTAATTATCATTAGGAGCATGGGTAAAGGTTATTTATCAGAACATGAATGACTTACCACCTTATCGGTTGCAGTTTCTCTCTCAGCAACAATTAACTGCTGTAGATCCTTAGTAAGAGACTGGGTCTTGTGACTCTTTCCTTCATGACAATGTTGACAAGCCCAGTCTTGTACAGGTAGCAGGCCTGATGTATTAGCTGTCTGTTACCGCAGACACAGTGGATGATTGCCACACCCACCTCTCACCTCCCAGCTCTGGGTTCTAAGAGTCTGAGCAGGCTCCCTGGTCCTCTCCTCATAGTCTCAGAGAGCTAAGATGCAGTTGTTGACCAGCTTGTGTGTTTCCCTAGAAGAGGAAACGTCTGCCAGTTACTAGCCAGATTCCCTTAGCCATATGGCCAAGGATGCTGTTTCATTGACAACCATTATGCTGTCAGGCCCTTGAGACATTTTGCTGATTTTTGTAGGGTTTTCTTCTTTGTTCCAGCTAGAGAAACTCTGCTGTAAGGGCTTGAGTGAATAGATCCGCTTGCTGTATCATCTTCCTCTCTGTCTTAAGGTCAGCTCTTCCAAGTAACATTGTAACTATAGGAATGGTGGCTTCCATGTCTTAAATTCCCCAATAGGGAGCAAGGACCCTTGGTGGTAGTGTCGCAGACATTTGCAGAGATCTGTCTACAACATAGACTGTTTCAGCAGGCATAAGAATTTGTGAAGTTAGGTGTGAGTGTATGTGTGTATGTGCATGGTTCTATGTTCACGTGTGTTTGTGTTTATACATGAAACTGTAGGCATCCAGAAGTCTGGCATAATTGAGTCTAGTCCATAAGGCTTATTAGTTAGTTAGGTAACTCGAACAGTTCATGTAGCCTCTTTGAGCTCAATTTCTTCATCAGTAAGGATAAGTAAGCTATGATCTGGCTGTCCTTGACTGGAAGCGGTGATCCGAATATGGCTTGCACTCATAGGCTGATTCTGTCACTTATGAAACTCATGTGATTGAATAAGTTGCTCTTTCTGAGCTCCCCCTGAGGTTATCTGTTGGATTGTGAAACCACATAAAGTACTTATACAGACCCCTTAGCGGCGTCAGGAGTTGATACCTAGGATTTTGCAGTAAACCTTGGCTGCTGGATTCTACCCTGCCTGACTCAGGGTTAGCAACTGACTACTCTTTTCTTCCTGCCTAGATGGAATCTGCCTGTGTAACTATTCATGAGGCTCTGAAGACTGTGATCGACTCCCAAACACATTACCGACTGCGGGAGGCTCAGGACCGAGCCCGAGCTGAAGACCTTAATAGTCGAGTGTCTTACTGGTCTGTAGGTGAGACTGTGGCTCTGTTTGCAGTCAGCATCAGCCAGGTGTTACTGCTGAAAAGCTTCTTTACAGAAAAACGACCCATTAACAGAGCAGTCCACTCCTAGCTGCAGTCCCACCCAACAGCCCCTAACACCTCTAGGATCTCAGGTTCTTGTAGGGATGGCGGTGTGACACAGGGAAAAGGGAGAGCTGCAAGGAGACCAAAGGCCACGTTTTGTTGTTTGTGCACATATCTGATCTTTGCACTCCAGCAACTGAAGTTCACAGAGCCAAGGAATCTGATTGTATTGTGTGTGTAACATTGGCCAAAAATATTTACGGGTCATCTTAGGGATTGGCCACTATGGGAGGGCAGTGATCCAGTATCCAGTCTCTGGGAGAACTCCAACTATCTGGGCCTCCAGGGCAGCTTAGGGTTCTGCTACTACTCCATGATACATTGGTCATTAGGTTGTTGTATCTTCTTCCATGTTGAGGAGAAAGGAACCCTGAGTTCTTGCCTTCCCTTCATAGGCCTCTCTATATCCCAGGAAAGCAGGTGTAACCTCAAAGTAGTAGGGTCAGACATACAACTAAGACCCAAATAGAGAGTGAGTGCCCATGGTGATCTATGTCTCCTGGAGGCAGAATGTGCTAATAAAAACCAAGATTGAGCACTCTGGAGTGGTGTGTTCCTCTGTTTTACTTAAAGGAAATTCTAACTTGATGTGGAGCATGGGTGTGTATGTAAACAGTGTGCTAGAGAAAGTGGGTGGGCTGGAGCTGTATGCAGTATGAGGTAGAGATGCTGAGGAGCTGGTGAACCATGCCCCTCCCGAGGCATTCCATTCACTCAGCAGGCTGCACATACATGGTTTGCTCTGTGGCAACAAGCAAGCCCAATGTGCACGATCTGCTTCCTCATTTCCTGTTAATCAGGAGTCACCTCTCAATTTAGGTGGCACCATCATATTTGTCCCAGTGTCCTTCTGTTAGGAAGGAATGAATGCACTTATGGAGTATGGTGGGTCTGGGAGGAGGACAGGATGTCCATGTAAAGGAAAGCTAGCAAGGAGTGTGGCAATCCAATCTGACAGCAACACGCTGAGAAAGAACAATCTTTTGAGAAGCTGGCTTGGAAACCTTACTCCTTAGCTTGATTGAAGGTAAGTTTGTTCTCTGTGTGCTTTCGGATGTATTTTGTCCCTTATTTTGAATTTAAATTCTCTATATCTAAAAGGTTGTTTATTAAACTACAGGGCAGAGTGAGAAACACTTAAACTCTCATGTATCTGCTACCTAGATCTACAGCCTATGTGGGTATCTCTGCTCAGATTGACAGAGCACACTCGAGTTTCTTGGTTCTGTTTTGGGGCAGTTCTTGCTATGTAGCTCAGGTTAGCCTCCAATTCTCAGTCCTCCTGAGGCCTGTTTTAACTGATTGATGTACACCAACACATCTAGCTTTAATCTGTACTTACATGCTCCCTAGCTTCGTGCCCCTTGCCAGCCTCAGCTTCTGTGAGAGCCACCAATTTGAACATAGTGTCCTTCAGTCACTGAAGAGTCTGAGGGGTCAAGGTCATTGCAGTAATACAACTTCTCGTATCATATTTCATCGGGAGAGAATGTTGTCGAACTTTTAGGAAAAGCAAAAAAGAGAATTGCTAGTATTCCCTGCTTTATTAATATAACTTTAATTATCAAGAATACAGACTAAGGGAGACCCTGCTCCATTCATTTAATTTTAGATAATGTTTGCATTGAAACTTAGTTTTTTTTCATTGTCTGACATATTTTTGAGCATGTATATACTAACAAATTTAATAATTACCTAGTCCCAAAGACACAATTTTTAACCTGTTGAGTTAAACATTGTCAATGAAGCAGCATTTAAAATGAAAGACCTTTAAATAGAGAAATCTAATAGGATACTGCAAATAAGAATTTCAAACATAGAGGAGTTGAGGTGCTTAGGAGAGATGAATTGGAATGTGAGTTTGGGGAGGAAAAGGAAAGATGGAAAATCTGAGCACACGATGGGTAATGGATCTCAAGTCCCTTTGATGCCTTCAGATGCATCCAGTAGTCATAACCACTAACGAATTAATGCCTAAACGGTGTCTTTCAGAGCCCTGTATTCCTTACGAGAGGTTTCAGATACAAATTTTAAAATGTTGGGAGAACGTATGGTTTCTCCAGCCTTCTTTGTGCATTCAAGAAAAAGAATAGAAGGTACTCCCTCACTTCGAACCTATGCTCCCTGGGGGAGACTCCCATTTCACATGCAGAAGGAAGTGTTCCATGCTGCATTGGAGTAGGGAATCCTCAGTTGACTTGGCCCTTTGGGGCTTGAATCCAGGTCTACCAGGCATCCTTGTGTCATCAAGGACAAGATGATGACGAGCTGCTTTCTCTGAACTGTGAACAGGAGAGCGTTGTTCTGACTGGACAGGAAGTTCAGCCCTATGCATCATTATTGAGCAGAATTTCCTCTCTTCTAGCAAAATCTATTTGAGTTTAAACTTGGATGCTGCTGGCAGGTGGATGGCACAGCTGTTAGCAGCTTACCCAGGAGACTTGAGAATTCCTATGGGAAGAGAAAGAAGATTTCTGACTTCCTTTGAGGGTTAGTATTCTCAAGGGAGGAGAGGCTTTTCAAAACTGAGGCCTGGGTAGACAGAAGGTATAAGGTTGGCACTTTCGGGAACTTGTGTCTAAGTCCCACAGAGGAGGGAGAAGTGGGAGCAAGGAAAACGGGAGAGAGATCCAGTGAAATGTGATGTGCTTCACAGCATAGGTTTCAGAAGCAAGTGGAGCTTCTGCAGGGGCATCTCTAAAGTCCTTGTGAATTTGGACAGTCTGGGACTGGCCCCTACGGTGCTGATTCTGGCTGCCCTGGGACACAGCCCTGTGCCAGTCAGACTAATGCAGTGCGGTATGAAAGAGCTGTAACTTTGAAGGGTCAAGTTCCATTGCTGTCAGACACCCTCTACAGAACCACCCCGAGTAGACATTTGTTAAAATACATTTTTTTTTCTAAACAGGGTCAAATCCTAAGCCTCCTGCCAAGTATCAAATTAATATATATGTCTTAGTCAGGGTTTCCATTACTGTGAAGAGACATCATAACCAAGGCAATTTTTATAAAGGCAAACATTTAATTGGGGTTGGCTTACAGTATCAGAGGTCCAGTCTATTATCATCATGGTGGGAAGCATGGCAGTGTGCAGGCAGACATGGTGCTGGAGGAGCTGAGAGTTCTACATCTTGATTTGAAGGCAGCCAGAAGACTATCTTCTGCAGGCAGCCAGGAAGAGTATAGAGCTTAAGCACAGGAACCCTCCAAAACCCACCTACACAGTGACACACTTCCTCTGACAAGGCCACACTTCCTAATCATGCCACTTCCCACGGGGCCAAGAATATTTGAACCACCACAGTACGTTAAAGGTTTTATTGTATTCCTGAATCAGTAGGGAGTCTGGTTTCATAATGGTTCAAAAGAGAACTCGAAGAACAGACATTGATTCTGAGCTCTGAAGTAGCCTCTAAGACATTGAGACAAACTAGTCAGTAGCCCAGGAGGATGTGCTGTATAAAGACAGTAGTTCTGAAAATAGATGAAGGCTAGTGGGAATTAGAAGGTCTGGAGGGGTATACAGAAATCTAGAGGTTTTATTTTTGTTGTTTGTTTGCTTTAAACATGTTCTTCCCCTCTCAAAATCTGAAGGGGCCACTGAATTATCACACCACCCATTACCCCAACCAACTGATGGTTTTGTTTTTTTCTAATAAGATCCCATGTGTTTGAGGGTTGAGTAAGACTTCTAAGCTGTAGAAATAGAGGGATGAAGTTGTACATTTTGGTTTACAAAATCGTTTGCTACTTTTCTGACATTCAAAGGCAATGAGGCAGCTCCTGCTGAGGCTCTCTAGTGAATGCCAGTCAAAGGATGCTGCTTCCCTTGGAATTTGCTTCAATAGAAGCTTTAAAAAGTCATGGTTTGGGGGTTGTCAAGATGGCTCATTGGGTAAAAGGGCTTGCTACCAAACCTTAGAAACTGGGTTCAATCCCTGGGACCCGCATGGTAGAGGGAGAAAAAGGAATCCTATAAGTTGTTCTCTGACCTCCACATGTGTGTCATGACATGTTTATGCCCCTCCCTAGTGTGCTTTCCTTCTCCTTCCCCCCTCCCTCACTCCTTCCCTCCCTCACTTCCTCCCTCCCCCTTTCTCCCTCTCCCTCCCCTTCCATCTCATCATACACACATGTGTGCACACACTCTTACAAACAAACTAAATATGTAATTGATTTAAAAGTCACCTTGGCAATTGTTTCCATAGCAAAGCAGAATAGGTTGAAGTGGGGTGGGTGTTTTGTGTAATACAAGAGGAAGAAAAAGTCACGGCCCTCTCTAGGATCATTATGCAACTTTCTGAATATAACCTGGTTTATTATACAGTTTGCCTTCAAGAAGAGAAGAACTAACTGCCTCAGTTTTACCAAAATGAAGTTATATTTCTGGTAATTAAGATACTGACTGAAAATGAACCCCTTGCCCTGACTTCAGACAAGATCTTCCCCTCCATGGTCTTGTGACTTACTAAAGGCCCAAAGTAGTGGAACCAAATGATAGGGATTGAAATCCTGAGCTCAAATATCTATTTCCTTTTACAGTTTGAATCTCTGAGAGATTTTTGTCAGTGATGAAAAATCGCCTAACAAAGATGCACCTCTAGTAATTGGGGATATGGAGCCTGAACCAGCCATCTTCTGTAACCAGGCAACTTACAGTGGAGGGCCTGGACAGCAACACAGCTACAAGACCTTGGACATACAATTTGTCCTGCCTACAAGATATGCTGGCATAACAGTGACTCAGAACTTGGGGGAGTGGCTAGCCAATGAATGGCCCAACTTGAGACCAAGCCAGGAGAGGGAGCCCATGCCTGACACTCCCTGGAGGGCCAGGAACCAGAGGCTTGATAACTCATAGACCTAGGATAGAACCAAACACAACTGGCAAAAACCGAAACAAACAAGCACCTAGTTATTCTTCTAGACTGGAGCCTAGCATAACTGTCTTCAAAGAGGTTTCATCCAGCAATTGTTAGGAGCAGACACAGAGACCCACAGCCAAACATTAGGTGAAGCTCAATGAACCCTGAGGAAGATGGGGATGAAGAGTTGTAGGAACAAGAGGGGTCAAGGACACCAGATGAGAATGTCCCACAAAATCAACTAAGTAGGGCTCACTGGGGCTCATAGAGACTGGAGTGACAATCAGGGAGCCTGTATGGGTCTGACCTGGGTGCTCTGCATAAATGTTATGATTTTGAAGCTTGGTGTTCTTGTATGAGTCCTAACAGGGAATGGGGGGCTGGCTCTAACTCTTTAGCCTGCTTTTGTGACCCTCCTACTGAATTGCCTTGTCCAGCCTTGATATGAGGGTATGTGCCTAGTCTTGTTGCAATTTGTTATGCCATGTTTGGTTGATATGCCAGGGTAGCCTGCTTTTTCCTGAAGAGAAATGGAGGAGGAATGGATCTGGGGAAGAGGGAGGTGGGTCAGGGGAGGGAGTGGAAGGAGAGGAGGGACAGGAAACTGCAGTCAGGATATGAGAGAAGAATAAATAAATATACAAAAGCCCCTCGGGAATGTTGAAAATGAGATGAAAAGAGTTCAGGAAATAGCAACGAAACAAGAAAAAAAAATGATTGTGACCTCTGGTGAACAAAACTCAAAGCAAATTATCACATTAGGCTGCAGTATTACATATTTGCATCATAGGAATGTATGAAAGGCATGATAGGTCGATGCATGTAACTGAGAAACAGTACAATGCACGAAGAGCCACAGTGAGAGGATACTGCAGTGACTCATGTATGAGCTTGCGTGTTTCCTGCCAGAGCCTCAGACATTCAGGGGCATCACGTATATGGGCCAGGGGTCCTGGTAACACTTCTCTCTTAGTTCCAATGACACAGATAAGTTGGAAATGGAGACGAAGGGACATTGGTGGACCTTCAGGGCTTATTTTCCCAACTCTAAGACACTTTTAAGTTGGATTTGGGCCAGCTTGGTAGACAAAGGGCTTGGTGCCACGGAGTTTTATGGACCTGAGTTTGGTCCAGACTCCCACAAAACATTTTGTCATCTCTGCACATGCACCCTAAATGCATGTGCTAGCTTACACACACACATACACACACACACACACACACACACACACAAAGTGAATGTTTACATACACACTAAGTGAATGTTTAAAACTTAAAAAAATATGTGTTTCAATCAACAACTCTAAGTTACTATTCCAACAAGAGTCAAATAGTTTATGGTAATCAACAGTCCTAGACAACGTGATGAGTATTGGGGGCGAGTAGGGTAATGTCTGAAAAGTCCCACTGGTGGCCCCATTCTCATCAAGCTTTCCACTCACTGTGTGAGGCTCAAGGTTACCTGCTCTAGTCAAGAAACCTGGTTGCCATTTCCCACAGACTATGACTCTGTCCTAGAACACAGATGGATAAGGCTCTGAAAAGCAATCTGATCTCTGTTCCGTTGTTGTACTGGGGGCTTTAAGGCTGTATCACATATACTTTGGAGTCTAGTAATTTATTTCTCTACTTCAGCAGTTAAGAGCACTTGTTGCTCTTGAAGAGACCCAGACTCAGATACCAGCATCTGCATGGTGGTTCATGACCAGCCATAACTCCAGTTCTAAGGGGATCCAATGCCCTCTTCTGACCTCTGCAGACACAAGCTATGCACCTGGTACACAAACACTCATGCAGCCAAAGCACTCATAGACATAAAATAAAATGGGAAATCTTTTTGTTGTTGTTGTTGTGTTGGTTGTTTTTTAAGAAGGAGTCTTTGAAACCCAGGAGTGATGTGAATGAGGCATAGTTTCTTGCAGAAATGATAGTCAATTTGAAGACACCAAAGGTGAAGTCATTGGTCACAGGAGGGACACCAAGGAAGCCCAAGGAGCCTGCCCAGAGTAGACCAGGAGAGGGGCAGAAAGATTTGCACAGGAAGGCCATCTATCCGTCGTGCAGATAACTTGTGTTCCTAAAATAAATAGAATAAGCTTTAAAAAAAAACAGAGATGTCAATCCTTGGTTGCACTTCAGGAAACAGTGACTGGGACAGAGTAAAGCTACTGGCCTTCAGGGGATGATAAAGAAACAATCATCATCATCATCACCACCACCAACAACAAAAGAAGTGTGTCCTCTACTGAGGAAAAATTGTGGAAACTCAATTCTCTCTTGGACATTTATTGGGAGAAAACCTTGGAGTACTGACTAAGAGAAACTTAGCCTATTACAGACCTAAAATCTTTTCCTTTGTTTTTATTAGACAGAGTTTTACTCTGTTCCTGGTTGTCCAGGAACTCACTAGTTAGATCAGACTGACTTTGAACTTGCAATGATCCTCCTGCCTCTTCCTCCCAAGTACTGGAATCACAGGCATGCACCACTAGGCCAGACCCATAGATGCTGTTGTGGATGCTGGAAAGTGGTTGCTGACAGAAGCCTGTTATTGCTGTCTCCTGAGAGGCTCTGCCAGAGCCTGACAAATACAGATGCGGATGCTCACAGCCAACCACTGGACTGAGCACAGGGTCCCTGATGGAGGAGTTAGAGAAAGGACTGAAGGAGCTGAAGGGTTTGCAGCCCCATGGAGGGAGCCACAGTGTCAGGGTGGGGGGACCCGTGGCTCCGGCTGCACGTGTGGCAGAGAATGGACTTCTGGACATCAGTGGGAGGGGAGGCCCTTGGGCCTGAATGTGTTTGATGCCTCAGTGTAGGGGAATGCCAGGGAGGGAAGAGGGGAGTGGGTGGGTGGGTGGGGGAGCACCCTCATAGAGGCAGGGGGAGAGGGGATGGGATGGGGGGTTCCGAAGGGGAGACCTGGAAAGGGCAAAACATTTGAAATGTAAATAAAATCTCCAATAAAAAAGAAGCAAAAAAAAAAAAAAGAAAAACAAAAAAAGAAAATCAGTTATGTATTATGACATGATATTAGAAGTGATACTATCTGGGGAAAAGAGGGTTATGCAGAGCAGGGGAGGATGCATTGAGATGAATATGATCTAAGTATATGGCATAATTAAATGAAACTGTCTGTATGAAACCCATCACTGTGTCAATGACTGTAAGTCAAAAAGAAAAGGGAGGGCAGCTGGTGAGCAGTCATTTTATCTACTAATTTCCACAGACAACAATGGGAGAATTCACTAAAAATAAATTTTATAAACTATTAATTTAATTAATTTATTAATTTTATGAATTTAGCTTAAGCATAGCAAAATAGAGAGGGAGTGAGGAAAGATAGGAGAAAGTATCAATGCCAATCTTATTTTTACCAAGAATTTGGGGGTAATACTAATTTAAATAACTAGGGAAAATCAGAATCAGTTCCTGCTTTGTACCAACTCTAGTTCTACTGTTTTGTGTGTAGCATCTAGCTCACGGCAGCTCTGGAATGCAGAATGTAAACACTTCCTTTTTTATGGGTGAGGAACATAGCACAGAGAGCTTCATCAACTTTTTCCAGGGCCACCTGGCTAGTAAATGGAAGGTGAGGAAAGCTATTTACTTATCTTTCTAGTAAATCAGTAAGATTAGCTGCAGCCACTTCCGATGCCACCTAATGGAGGAAGTATAGGTTAAGGACAAGGATAGACATTGGAGTTGTCTAAGTCTTGTGCCTCTGTAATGGCCACTTTTAAGCCTTGGATAGAAAAGTCCTGTCTTCTTACTGTGACCAGAGCAGGCAGATGTTTGAATCCTTAAAAGATAGGGATCTGGGGCTGTGGTAATAGCTCAGGTGGTAAAGCGTTTACAAACACATCATGCACAAGCATCAAGACACAAGTTTGGAACCTTAGAACCAACATAAAACCCAGGTGTTGTGTGTACTTGCATGCCCAGAGCTGGTCAGCTAGCCTAGCTGAGTTTGTGTGCTCCAGGTCAATGAGAGTCATTGTCTCAAAAAGCAGGTGGACGATGACTGAGGAATGATAACTGAGGTTGTCCTCTGGCCTCAATGTATACACATGTGTACATGAACCAGCATACACAACAGAATATCACTTTCTCATAGTTTTAGAGACTGGGAGCCTGAGGTCTGTCTGTGACTTGTAGATGACTCTCTTCTCCCTGTGTCCCTACATGGTCTCTTGAAACATATGCATCTTTGACACAAACACAGCTCAGCTTATGACCAGTGGTTCTGAGCAGATACAATCCAACTCTCAGTCTATGTTGCCTTAAAAATTAATTATATTCTGCTCAGAATCGCCATTTTATCAAGTCTGGGTATCTCACAGCTTGGGTTAGTTATCATGACTCCCTCTTGTATCCTTTATGAAATATTGGCCTGTACAAATATGCCTAGAGGATGGAGTAGTTTGATCATAATCCAGTTTTGACTATCATTTGAGAGCTGTGTGAAGATGGGAAAATCATATAGTCCCTCCTGTCTGGGGCTCAGTTTCCTCATTTGTAATTAAATATGATATTAAGGGACATACATAATGGTGTTCATTGCAGCACAGTGTATGGAATGAAACACTGGGTACAATCCAAATGCCCATCAGGAGGGGGCTGGATAAACAAACTGTGGATGGCTTACATGTGGGGATACTTTATTATGGTTGGAAATGAATGGAATGCTCCCAACACAGCTATAGGAAATGATATTGAAAGCACATTGAAGAGTGAAAAAAACGTTGCAAAGTGTTCCAGTGTGATACACCGCATTTCTCACTAAAAGCATGCAGAGCACTGTATTCTTAGGAGAAAGATATGCTTGTGTATACACATAAAATACACTATAAATACATATTAAAAGATAAAAGCACAGATTGTTCATAATCGTATCAAATGTAAAGTTATCACTGGAATGGAGGATGAGAATGGGATGTAGGGACAGCTACAAAGGATATGTTCATTCAAAGTGGAGCGCTACCCTCTTCTAAAGAACTGAGATGTGTATAACAAAATATCATCATCTGTTAGCTCTAGGTGGCAGGTATGTGGGTGTTTGTTATATTCCATTTGTATTATTTTGTACAAATATCCCAAAAGTAAGGCAAACACAAGGGTAGAACTACTCCTTTGTCTCATCTCTTAGGGCTGTTGTGGGGCTTTGATAATAACAAGGTATTTGTCAATGTTCTTAGCAAAGTAAAATCTCCCATATAAATGTTAGTTCTGTAGCTAATATGGACTATTTGCTGTTGATTCTGTTAACTTCCATTCCTAAAGTCCCCATGGTCTGGCAGTTCCAAATTTGGGGTGGTGTTTGCAGTAATCATGAGAGTGGTGGTGAAGGGGATGGATAGCAGTGATGGAGGAGTTGGTGGTGATAACTGGGATGGAAGTATTCACAATAAGCTTGGCAGCAGTGGTATATGCCTTCAATCCCAGCATGTGGAAGCAGAGGCAGGTAGGCCTCTGTGGGATCAAGGCCAGCCTGGTCTACAGAGAGAGTTTCAGAATAGCCAGGGCTACACAGGGAGACCATCTCAAAAGTCAATCAATCAATCAATCAATCAATCAATCAAACAAACAAACAAACAAAAGTGGAGGTGATGGTGGTGGTAGTGACGATGGGGCAGTGATGATTATGGTGTCTTATGTGATGGCAGTGTTGGTGTCTTGTGTGATGGCAATGGTGGTGATGGTAGTCATGGTGGTCATACTGATGAAGGTTATGGTGTTCCTGGTAATATGGTAGCAGTAATGCTGGTGATGGTGGTATGGATAAATGAGTGTGGTGATGGTGTGATGGAGCACTGATGTTTGTGGTTATAGAGGAAGAGATGGTGGTGGTGGTGGTGGTGGTGGTGATGAGGCTGGCAGCAATGGTGCAGGTGATGGTAATGGAGGTGGTGGTGATGGAGATAGTGGTGGTGTTGAAGGTGATGTATGTAGTGAGTGGAGATACTCTTCTGATCTATCACTGTGCCATATCATGTATCATAGAATTTAATAATTTGGGGGGATAAGTGGTTTATCCTAGGAAGACCTAACTTTTCAAAGCCTGAATGACTGTGTCTCTCTCATGGCTCCTAGTAAACACCCTTCAAAGCTTTGCATTTAGGGCTATAATTAGGTTTTTCTGTAAATACTTGTTGAATTTTCTCATTTTCTTAGAACTGCAACAATATGAGAGATGACCACAAGAGGACAGTAGAGAAACGCCAGTAAAGCACATCTGTGTCTCAAGACAGATGGGTGCATTTTCTCCACTCTGGCAGCTGCAGAAAAGGCATGACCCTCAAGGGACTCGTAATGCGGGAATCTCAGGACTATTTGAGGTGTCACGGAGTGTCATAGAATTTAAGAGCTGTTTAGAGCTCAGCCCTAGCCAGTAGCACATTGACTGACTTAATGGTAAACCTTGAGCCAGAACCATCCAGATAGGTCCCTTATGAATTTCCAAGCCACAAAAAAAAAAAAATCATAAAATATGATTTTTTAAAAAATTATGTGCTGCTAACCTTGGGAAAAATTGTTTGTTGCAGCAAAAAATAACCATTACCTCTGACATAAAACAGTCAGTGTGTGTTCATTTAAATTGCTATTTAGATGACTCTTAAATACAAAGTCCACCCCCCCACTTCAGTTTTCTCTCATTAAATGAAATCATTTGTTCTCATTCATCTCAATTATAATGTGATTTGCAAGTGGTAACATTCATCCATTTACTTTCAATGTGCTAAAATGCTATATAGAATGACACCAGCAAGAAAAAAAAAACAAACCATCCTTTTATAGACTCATTGGATACTTTATATAGACAGCTATTCATTGTGAATGTAGGATGATAAATGTCCAGGTTCAAGGCAGAGCATGGTCATTGAACCGGGAGGGTCAGAAGAGGCTTCTTAGAAGAGGTAGCTTCCAAGATGAGACTTGAAGTAGAGAGTCACGTGATGAAATCAGTGGGAACAAGTTTTCGGAGGTGTTTGGGGCTGGAAGCAAGAACTTGCATGGGCTGGACCAGTGGAGGAATACAATGGGAATGGTTATATGATGGGCAGTAAAAATGTAGAAGAGGCTAGGCAAGTGGAAGAGTTTGGGCACAATGCTATCAGGGAGCTTGGGCTCCATCCCTTGGAAGGCTTTCGGTAGGTCAGCATAGCCAGGGATAGTTTTCAGGGCACTGATGTTGCTGTTAGAGAGGCAGATGGAGGGGAGAGAATGTATGGGAATATTTTCATGATCTGGCAAGCTGGCGGGGCTGAGAGCAATAAAAGATACTGGAGTTCATTTATTCCTTATCCTGTCCCCTTAGGAACATGGGTTCATCCCCCAACAAATGTTGATCTTCTCTCACTGAGATGAGTAACCCAGAGAAACACAGGATGGCTCTCATCCAGGAATGATGTTGCCTTGCAGGGGCATACAGCAATGTCTGGAGATACTTTGGGCTGTCACAATTGGGGAGGAGGAAGAGGCATTAGTAGGTAGAGTCAAGGCCAGAGGCTGGCAGTGTTGAACATCCTATAATAGGCAGAACAGCCCACAAAAAGATGCTTATGATTAAAACATCTACAGTACTTAGTTCAAAAAGTATGTAGAAAAATAAAACAAAATACAAAGGAAGAAAGATCAGGGAGAAAACATTTAACACTTACTGAGCCTGTAAGAATCACAACCAAACACAACTTTACAAAGGTGTGTGTGTGTGTATGTGTGTGTGTGTGTGTATTTATATGAGTGTATAGTTAAATATATATTCTATTTAATAATTTTTACAAATTAGAAGCAGTAATATACTGTTTAAAAGTAACATAAGGCCTAACACCACACATGTCTGACTAGTAGACAGTGGAAAATAAGCTATCAGAAGACAACTAAATCACAAAGCATCGAGTCTCAAAGAAAAACCTAGTTTTATGTAGTATGCAAGAAACAAATACAGGAAGTCTGAAATAGGTGTAGCAAAGGCACCATATAAACAAAAAGGAGGTCAGCTGGTGAAGTGCTTGTCGGAAAAACACAGGACCTGATTTTGAATCCTGGCGTGGTTGTAAAAAAGAAAAAAAGGAAAAGAAAGAAAAGAAAGAAAAAACCTGTTTGTGGTGGCCAGTGCTTGCATGCCATCCCAATGGTGAAGAACTGGAGATAGTCAGATCCCCGGAGCTCACTGGGCAGCAAGCTCTAGCCTACTCAGTGAGCTCCAGGTCTTGCGGAGAGATCCTGTCTTGAAAAACAAGGTCTTCACTTCATTTCTCATGATCAACACCTGAAGTTGCCTCTGGCTTCTGACTTCCGTACCCACCCTATACACGCCCCATACAGATACGTGAAATGAATGTAAACAAATACCTGAACATATTTAGACACACATTAAAAAAGAAAAAAATGTCTAATTGATTTGCTAGTGCCTGACTGAAACATTCTGGCCTTTGCTGCCCGTGGGGTTGTACTGACAGCCCCATTAAGGATGGGCAGTAGGCCTGTGCTGGCCAGTTTCTCTTCTAAAAGTGGTCACAGAGTCTTAAAAGATGAGCAAAGAGCCCTGAATTTTTACCATGGCCTCAGCATCATTGAAACACTGACCTGTGCATATACTTTCCTGAGTGCTAGGCAAAGAGGGTGAGAGAAGTCAAGGGAGATTCACAGCCAATGATCTGCATCACAGAAGTGTGTCACAGAAGTGCATCACAGGGAAATGTTACAGATGTGTGTCCCAGGGACTTGCTTCTCATGCAGAAAAGAGGTAGATGCTTAAGACATTTACTGGTGTGCCAAAGCCCTAACATATTGTTTTTTTTGTTTGTTTGACATGGGCCTCAAAGGAAAAAAATATATAGGTATAATTGTAAATACACAAAATTATCTTTATTTCTAGCTAAGGTGGTACTTAGTGTAAAAAAACTCAAGAATATCAAGAGTAGTTAAACTAAAATCCTATCAGAACTATCAAAATACAGGAAAGTGGTCAGTATACACACACACACACACACACACACACACACACACAGAGAGAGAGAGAGAGAGAGAGAGAGAGAGAGAGAGAGAGAGAGAGAGAGAGAGAGATTTTGTACTAAAATTTAGCCACCAAACTATCATTATGGTTTTATATTCTGGATGACAGGTCAGGTGTGACATAGATTTTTGTTTGATTCACTGCTTATTTGTATTTTTCTCTGTAAAACAAATACATATTATTGTCTAATAAAACAAAATCTAAGAGAGAAAAAATATCATATACTCTTTAATACACTCTCTAAGGAATTCCCTTCATTTTTTTGTCTGCCCCTAAATTCACTTCCCCTGGAAGTATCAGCAGGGAAATAATGAGCTATACTGGTAAGCTTGAGTCTAAGGTTACAAACCCAGAACACTTACTAATCTCACTAATTTATCACATTGATTATACATTAGATTGTGGATGGGCTCTCTTTATTTCTTCTATACAGACTGGAAAAAAAAGAGTATCATCACAAGAGGAGTATTTGCCATGAATAACTGGGTTGTGTTCTCAGGAATTTCAAGATGGAGACTTTTAACTGGACTTTTTGTTAACTTTTTCTTCCACCCCTCACCAACCCTCTTCTTCCATCTTCTCAACCCCATAACTCTAGGTAGGAGGGAGGGAGGGAGGGAGAGAGAGAGAGAGAGAGAGAGAGAGAGAGAGAGAGAGAGAGAGAGAGAGAGAGAGAGAGAGAGAGAATCATCAGACTACTTCCTGCTGATTAGGGGCTTCAAGTTCCTCGACAAGTTTGATCATCAATGTCAGGATAACTAATTTCTTCTTCCTGTCTCCTTGCACATGGCTACTTGACAAACCATGCCAAACTGCAACAAACTCCAGCCAACAGCATCCAACTATCAACTGGCCAAACAGCCCCTTTGATGGGGCTCCAGTGTTTACATACCCTCTGAAGAGTCCCCAGAATTTCAAATGCTCCACAGCTGCAGATAACTGCAGCTGTCAAAACCACACCCCTGCTAGAGCACAAGGCAAATCATAGTCAGCTGCTGTGGACAATCTTAAACAGCCCCATATCCCACACCTAGAATTAAAACGAAAACATTCTTATATTTCTGTGTTTTTAAAGAAACCCAAATTCCCCCTAAAGAGACTCATGGCTTCGAAGATGATTACACAACAGAAATGTGTGAAACTCTTCCTTTGCCTGACACAAAGCTCTTGGTCTTATTGCCACCAATTTCTAGAAATTGAAAGTTATGTTGGCTGTTCTCTGAGGTCTGCTGGGGCAAGTCATCAGGCAGGGCCTTGGATGCTTCACTTCTTTTCTGTCAGCGACTCAGTCTTGGAGAGACCTTGGGGGAGGTTTTGGCACAAAAAAACAAAAACATCATTTCCTTACCTTGTAGGCTTTTCTCTAAGCTCTGCTCAGACTTCCCAGGCATGGAGTTTATAAGGAGGAGGCCATGAGGACCACATGTGACAGATGTGTGAAGGACAGGCCTTTTGTACTCTTCATCTCTTACATCTGGGTTTATACTCCCTACAAGAACACTTAGAAAAGAGAAAAAAGCCAACAATAACAAAAGCTGAAAGAAAGGTGCTTGAGGGAAAAGGGCTTTCTGTAGGAAGCCCCAGGACCACTTGCTTTTTCCATCATGTGCAAAATGGAATCACAGTAAAGATATCAAAATTCTTAGCTCAAAAGAAAACAGAGCTTTCCCTGCAAAAGTCTGAGTTACACATTGACTGTATTTTCTGTTTTCCCATTGCATCCATTTTGGCTTCACTCTAATTATTTAGGAAGGAGTAGTGATGTAGGAGAGAGGGAACATTGTATTATCCTTGGAGATCTATAACTGTCTTTGATGAGTTATTTCTCTTTATTATGGTGAGTCAGGAGGGGATCTGTGGGCTATCAGGTGCCTTGTTACCTTTAACAAACCATATTTTGGCATTTACATACTCACACAGTACTAGAAACACAGGAAGCTAATCCTTTAAGTTTTACAGATGCCCCATTTTTGAGGACTTCAGAAAATGAGCTAGGAAACTAGATCATATAAAGTCATTTCACAGTGCATGAGATTTTTGGACTTCAGACTTGATGTCTAAGATGCCACCTTTATTGGGCTGTTCATCAGTTTCTTTCTTTTTTTTTTCAGCAGTTTCTTTTTAACAACACACATCACTAAACTGATGAAGAAGTCCTACAGAACCACTTGGAGGTGTAGGAGCTGCAAAGACAGGTTAGGGGGATGGTCTGATTGAGGAGACAGGATTCTGTGCAGAAAAAATGCTACACAATTTACCTAAGTGAGTGACAGAGCCAGAATCATTCTTAGAATCCTAGAAAACCCATCATCCACCACAGGCAGAGATTTAGTTCCAAGAGGGCCACGGTTTTAAACCAGATAATTGCCGTAACCATTATCTAACATTGGTTGGCCACACTAAGTATCTTTCTTGGCTTGGCACACACACACATGCTATGATGCCCGACTTGCAGGTAGGAGAAGGAAGGTCTCTGGTTTTCACATCTTTCTTTGTGCAGCACTCAGGGCTTGAGGTGGAATTGTGAGCAGGTGTGAGGCACTGACATACCCTGCTCAGCAGAGTTAACTTCAACCCTCCCCTGTGTGGCAGGCCCTCCCCTCTCTCTCTCAGCCCTTTCTGAACCTTTCCCATCTGTGGCTTCCTGAGTAGCATATGCTGCCCACAGTGCAGCTAGTTTTTAATGGATTAAGTGACAATGTCCAAAAATTTTTTAAATGAGAGGTTTAATTTTAGATGTCTGGGCCTCAGTAAACATCATTATTACAAGTTAAATGTCAGAGATGTCAGGGAAATAACAGTTGTCTCATCCAGCTTCATTTCATTAGCAGGAGGAAATGGCCTCCAAGCAACATTCTGATGAGCTGTATTCTTGTTCCCTGCATGGCTTGGGCAGCTACACACATCAGAATAGACTGCCTTTCCACCCAGAATTGGTCTAGAACCATGTGATGTTTTTCTGCAGAGATGAAACAATTGACCAAGATGTTGTTAGATGGAAGAGCAAATGGAGTAGGCTTTGACATTATTAAACCACAAGAATACCCCACCTGGGTTAGTAGTCGGAATTCTCTAAACAAGTAGAAAGAATAAAACTGGTAACAAAGGGTGTTGTTAGACCCCCACACAGGGCTAGTCCAGGTAGACCAACAAGGGCTATTTAACAACAGAAAGGCTGAGAATCCAGTAGTTGGTCAGTCCACGAAGCTGGATATCTCAGAAGTTATAATCTTGTGCTGGAATCCAGGAGGATTCCTGGAGAGATTCTGGTGTTCAGTCTATGCTGGGATACCAGCTGCAAAAACAGGGTAGATAAACTTGCCAGTGATATTAGAGCCAGCTGGTAAAAAGACAAAACAAAGCTTCCTTCTTCCATGTCCTTTTATGTGGCTGTCACTAGAAGGTGTGGCCCAGATTTAGGCTGTGTCTTCCCACCTCAAATAATCTGATTATTAAATTTCCTACAAGCTCAGGTTTTAGTTTATTCCAGATACAGTTAAGTTGACAAGCAAGGTTAGCTGCCACACCACTCAGAACAAATCCCTTTTATTCACTTACAACCAGGGGAGAGGTTTTGTCTGGTATTTTTAGTATTGCACCCCCAGAATTTAGATCTGTTGGCCTAAGATAGGTGCTCAATGTATACTTCCTAAATAGGTGAAGGAACAAATAAATAACAAATGTTTATTTAGTAAACAGACACAGGTTGTGGTGCAGCAAGATGGTTTAGTGCTAATGGGGCTTGCTGCCAAGCCTGAGAACTTGGGTTCTATCCCTGAGACCCACACGGTAGAGGAGAGAACTGACACCACAAACTGCCCTCTGACTACCACACACTATATCATGTGTGCACATATATACATGACCACACACACACACACACACACACACACCACCACCACCACCACCACCACCACACAGTAAATGGAACCACAGTAATCAGGTTCTGACAGTGAACCAGTAGTCAAAGTTACCGTGTTCATAGAAAAATGAACAATTAGCCAATCAAGATCTGCTCTTTCTGATGGTGGTGAGCATTCAAAAAAAATAAAGACCTATGTAAGGGTCAGAGAATGGAGGGGTGCAAAGTCCTTAAATGAGAAGACCAGGAACGACCATTCCAAAAATGAGTTTAATGTGCTCATTGGCTTTCATTTGTACTACAAAGGTGTAGTTAATGTTTCTATTAATCCCTTGCGAGTTTTTTTTTTTATTTATTTATTTTTTTTTTGGTTTTTTGAGACAGGGTTTCTCTGTGTAGCCCTGGCTGTCCTGGAACTCACTGTGTAGACCAGGCTGGCCTCGAACTCAGAAATCCTCCTGCCTCTGCCTCCCAAGTGCTGGGATTAAAGGCGTGCGCCACCACCACCTGGCCCCTTGGGAGTTTTATATAATATATTTTGATGATATTCACTCTCACTCTTCCTGCTACCTCCTCTCAGATCCCTGTCCACCTCCTTACCCTCCTCATTTGTGAATTTAATCTACCAGAGCTCAATGATGCATGGTGACCTCTGTGGAGATGTTTACGGCAGTTTTATTATGACTTTTCAAACTGAGAACAACTTAACATCCAGAAACAAGTTCAATAAGCTATGCTCCATCAACTGAGAAATGTTAGGCATTAAAGAGGAATAACATTTATGTGTATCCATATAAGTTCAAGTGTGTATTTTCAAATAAATACAAATTCAAACAAATCAGACAAGTGTGATCAACCTGTCTTGTGAAAAGAGAAAACAAAATTGCCGAGTCGAATATGTAGTGAGGGTCATGTGTGCCTGTGTGTGTGTGTGCCTGTGTATGTGAGTGAGTGAGTGTGTGTGTGTGTGTGTGTGTGTGTGTGTGTGTGTGTGCATGATATGCACATGTGTGTATGTGTTCCTGCCTGTGCCTGGGCATGTAGAGGCTGCAGGTTGACTTTGGGTTTCTTCCTCCTGGGCTCTGAATATAATTCTCAGAGACAGAGTCTGTTGTTGAGCCTGGAGCTCACCAGTTAGCTACACCGGGTGGCCAGCAAGCTCTGGAGATCCAGTTGTCTCTGCCTCGCTAGTACTGGGATTAGAAATGCACATCACATGTCTGGCTGTTTACGTGGGTTCTGGGGGTCTGAACTCAGGTCCTCCTCCTTGCACAGTAAGCACCTCACTCACTGAGCCATCTCCTCAGCCCATGAGCCAAATTTAAATGAGGAAATGTGTATCTAATATGTACAAGAATGTGCCTCATGTGCAGCCGTATGACATGTCCCATTGCCCAGATATGTGTGCTCCATATTTAATGCAGGTCAGTAATTTAGTAATTGGGGGAAGGTACCTTCAATGGAGAGGAGATAAAAAATGAAAGACCAGTTGAGTGAATAGTTATCAAGAATAATGGAGCAGAAACCTTTAAATTCGAGGAGGGAGGGAGGGTGAGAGAACAGGGTAGAGGTCTCTGGATACATGGCAGCGAGTGACCAATAGGTGGCTCCAGAATCCAATCTACTGACTGGCCTCTGACTTTAGAACTGTCACATTCCAGGGTTATTCTCAGTTGAGGAGATCTGGTCAGCTGCTACCAAAGGAGAGGGACAAGCTACCTCTTCTGCACTGCCTGGCTTGAGTCCACCCTCCTCTGCCTGTAGCTTAGCAGTGATGAGTTCTACCTTCCTCATCTTCTTCTCTGGGCCTTCCCTCACTCTGGGGCTGTGGCTAAACTATCTGAGGCTTCTCAATCTGTGGATATTACCTGCTCCTCAGGCCTCTGATATAAACTAGCTTTAATTTTTTTTTTAAACACAGTAAAATCCCTCAGATGGCATAAGCTGACTCATAGAACATGACAGGAATAAATAAATAATTATTTAAAAGAGCTTTCTCTCTTCCATTAACTTACCTGCTAGAGAATCTTTAACCCGTTAAAACCTACATTGAGCTTTTAGGATTGCGATTCTGAAAGCCTATTCTGAAAGCAGGACTGTGTGGCTTATACCCTGGACGTGGCTTCTGTTTCCTTTACCTTCCACGAGAGAACTGCCCCGATGGCTGGGGCTGGTTGGTGGATTTCTCTGGTAGCCAGCTTTCACTCTGTGTGTTTCCAGGACACACTCTCTCACTCTCTCTCTCTTTCTCTCTCTGAATATGGTCTATATATCTATCTCTAAATATCTGTATCTGTATCATCTATATGTCTATATCATCCTTTCCCTATCTATCTATAAACTTTTTAATTGAAAAATATTTTCAGACAATATATTCTGATCAGTTTCCTATCCCCAAACTCCTCTCAGATCCTCTATTCCCTACCTACCCAACTCATGCCCATTCTTTCCTTCTTTTCTGAAAACAAACAAGCAGACAAAAATTCAAATTCTCCCCTTCACTAGCTCACTCAGAGATTGGCCTCTTGTCTGGCATCTTAACCTGTATTAGTTCTGCAATGCTATGACTAAATACTTGACAGAGGGAATCTGAAGTAGGGAATGTGGTTTCAGGAGGCCTCGCTCTGACCAGGTGGGGTGGATATGACCAGGACCATGGCAGCTAGAGTGTCAGGTGGAAGCTCTTTCACGGCTGAGGGTTAGGAAACATAGCCGGAATCAGGGGCCAGACTACAGCCTCTAGAAGCCCACCCCAAGTGGCCCACTTCTGCCTGCCAGGCCCCACCTTCTGGAAGTTGCATAGCATCTCTAAACTGGATATCACTTGGGGAAGAGGAGCTCAAAGCATGAGCCTGTGGGGAAACATCTTAAATCCAAGTCTAACATGTTCAGTTGCTTAGGTCAGGCAAGATACATATTTTTTTTTGGTCACCTTTTTACAATGATGACCAGAGCCCAACCCTCCTTCCTGGCAGTAGATTGGAAGTTGGATGTGTAATGCATTGTGGCCAAAGACCACCAGGAACATCTGAGGCTAAGAATCTAGGGCTTAGTAGCTGCCTGGAGGAAGTTTGTATATCCTGGGGTGGGGGTGGGGGGGTCCCTCAGTAGGGGAATGTTATGTTAGAAAGAGCCTGCTACGGGTGTCTAGGGTGGTTGTGCCAAGTGGTTTGGGGGATACTGTTTGGAAGAGCTGTTAGATGCTGCTAATAGGAGGTAAGCTGGAGTTGGATATATCAAAACATTGAATGCAGAAGGAGGGGAGGAATACATGAGCCTTTCCCTCCACTGTAACTAGTAAAAAGCAGGAACAGATATTTGATGATGTTTGTTTGTGTGTTTGTTTTGTGGCACGCAGGTACTCAGAGGCTGTATTCTCACACTTGATTGCACAAGCATCTTCTATCTTGCTTCATCACAGGTCCTGGGAAACCTTATCAGATGTTGATCTTCAGGAACTATGAAGGCCCATCTGGGCCAGGTCCTGGCTAAAAGAGGCAGTCTTGCTTTCTCTCAAAAGGAAGAAAAACAGCTTTCATTCCTTACCCGAAGTCACTTTCAGCAAATGGCAGTCGTAGCTGTGGCTGTGCTGTGCGGGCTCCAGGGATCTGTTGAAGCAGTTGGAATAACAGCTGAATTTAGTTCCAGTAGGAGTAAAACCTGGTGGCCTCAGGCCCAGGGGCTCTGTAGTTTCTGGAGATATAAGACTCTTGGCGTTCTGGGAATAAGTGTAACCAGGAACAGTCTTGGTGACCAAGTCTCTGCATCCCACCTCTTCCCTTTGCTCTGACACTCACATGGGTTTGGCTTTAGCTTTTCTTTTTGACTCTTCCATCCCTTTTAGTATTTTGAAAACACCCAGCCTCCTTTCCATTTCCTTAACTGGAACCTGATTAACAATTTTCCTTTGTTACTATTCTAGTCCTCAGATTTAGTGTTAAATTCTGATGCTGGATTTTATGACCCCTTAGTGACAGAACTGAATTGTCAATGCAGTATTTTTTCAAAGTGATGCCACATATCCCCAGGCTCTCAGGGATCTGTAAGTTAATAAGAGAGAGGAGTGTTGCTGAGCCTTTCGGCTTCTGATGCTTCTGTGAGCAACAGTCATATTTAAAATATCTGTGCTTGGGCATGCACAAGGCTCACATTTCTCTTTTAGGGTTGTTCTATTTTCTGAACATCCAAGCAGTGCTTTCATAGAGCAGAGCTCTGTCCCAGGTCCTATGAAAAACATCTGCAAAGTTTTTCCAGTTAGTTTCTCCAGGGAAGCACACGAGCTGGTTATGGTTCGAGAGTAATGAACTGAAAGTATATGAATCTAGATCTCTTGAAATTGCATTAAATATTAGACTCTAGAATTATCAAGACTATATTAATTTACCAAGAGTTACTCCAAGTAGGACCTATTTCAAGAACACCGTATACATTCAATGTGTGTATCCTTAAAAGGGTTAATTGAGGCTGTGTATTTGAGGGGGAGGGGGAGGAGAGGAAGAGGGAGAGAGGAAGACTGAGGGAGAGAGAGAGAGAGAGAGAGAGAGAGAGAGAGAGAGAGAGAGAGAGAGAGAGAGAGAGAGAGACAGAATTTTAAGCAAAATAAACTCTTATTGGGCTCCAGGCTTTCCCTTCTCCACAGACCTTTTCCTCCACACCCATGGAATTAACTGGGTAGCCTCAGCTAAATCTTGTGGTGCCTCCTTTTTGCCTCTGTATTTCTGGAGATTGAATCTAGGGCCCTGCGCTAGGTGAATGCTCTACCAATGGGCTACATGCTATTCACTAGAGTTCTTCTTTCTTGACCATTACTTTTACCTGCTCACATTATACCCATAATGCATCCCTGTTTCTTTTTTCTTCTGTCAAATCCCAGGCTATGGATTCTCTTCTCATTTGTCCCATCATGGTTAAAGAATTTCCCAACATTTCTTTATTTATTTATACAGGATTCTTCAGGGCCCAGATACCTTGCTATCTTCAAGATAGACAAAGGTTGGAGTTAGATACACTGTATTTGGCCTTATGTTGTGTCTTTGATCCATTTGGAGGTTTTTGTGCAGAGTGATAAACGTGGATCTATTTGGAGTCATCTACAAGCAGCAGTTCACTTTGATCATCATAATTTGTTAAAGACACTACCTTTTTTTCCAGTGTGTGTTTCCAGATCATATATATAATCACACCTATGGAGCTGTGTGGACTTACATCTAAGACTTCCGTTTGATTCAATTTATTCACCTGTCTGTTTGTATGCTAATATCATTCTGCTTTTATTACTATTGCTCTGTAGCATCATTTGAGATTGGGGATGGTGATAACTTCAGTAGTTCTTTTATTATCTAGGATTGTTTTAGCTATCCTTTTTGGTGCTGTTTTTGTTAGTTTGGTTTCCCCTGTGTGTGTGTGTATGTGTGTGTATGTGTATTCATGTTTCCTCATGAAGCTGAAAATTGTCCTTCAAAGCTTTGTGAAGAATTGTGTTGGGATTTTGGTGAAGATTGCATTGAACCTCTAGATTGCTTTTGGCAGGATGGCCATTTTTTACTATATTAATCCTAACAATCCACGGGCATTGATTCTATCTTTTGATCTCTTCTTCAGTTTCTTTCTCTACTGCCTTTTTAGTTTTTTATTATAAGTTTTTATTTTATATGTCTTTCATTTGCTTGGTTAGAATTACCCCAAGATACATTTCAACACACCCCCCCTCATCCAAAGAAGTTTTAGTGAATGATATTTTTTTTCTGATTGCTTTTTCAAACTATTTGTCATTTGTATATAGGAGAGCTACTGATTTCTGTGAGTTATTTTGTATTCAGCTACTTTGCTGAAAGTGTTTATCAGCTGTGAGAGTTACCTGGTGGAATTTTTAGGGTCACTTATGTATGCTATCACATCATCTGCAAATTAAGATACTTTTACTACAGGTGTTATTCCAAAAGGTCTGCCTTTATGTACTACCTGATCTTCTTTCCTTTTTATACTGTTTCTTTGTTCTGTCTGTTTAGTGTTTTCATTATTATGTATTGTGGGGAGTTTCTTTTCTGGTCCATTCTATTTGGTGTTCTGTATGGTTCTTGTACCTTCTTATTTAGGCTAGAAAAGTTATCTTCTATAATTTTGTTCAAAACATTTTCTGTGTTTTTAGCCTGAGTTTCTTCTTCTTCCTCTATTCCCATTATTTGGAGATTTTTGTCTTTTCATAGTGACCCAGATTTCTTGGATGTTTTATACATGGATTTTTAAAGATTTAACATTTTCTTTTACTGAAGTACCTGTTGCAGGAATATTAAAAAGAATGGCAAATTCCTGTGCTACTCCCAGCTACTGTCTGCCCTGGCAGTGGTCTCACTGCCTCTGTCTCTAAGTTAGCCTCCCCACCCCACCCCCCAGCAAAACAAAACCCTAGAAGCTTATAATTAATCAGTCAGATTTATATATCAATAACTTCTCAATACACAAATGCCCACACAATAAGTTTAGGACCAATTGATAATGGTACAAGCTGCCCACCTAGATTAAACAAGTTACCTTAATTATTCTATCCCTATATGATATAGCTACCTGTGGCTATTTAAAACCACACGGAATCTGAGTCATCCTGTTCATCTTCCATTTTGCTTCCTTCTCCCCTACCTGTCTCCTCCATCTCTGTCTCTGCCATTCCTCGATCCACCTTCCTTTTCCATGTCCAATCGCAGTCCTCTTGTTGTGTAAATAATCAAATTAGTTGGATGGGGAAAATCCTGCTATAGGTACCCATTTCTTTCATCTTGTCTTCAATGCCTGAGATTCTCTCTTTCATTTCTTGTATTCTTTTGATGAGGCTTACCTCTGAATTTCTTGAGTTCCTGACTTTTTCACTTATAGTTTTCCCTCAGTTTGGATTTTCTATTTCTACTTTAATGTCTTAATATAACTTTTCATTTCATTTTATTGTTTGTTTCTATTTCTATAGATTTTATTAATTAATTTGTTCATATCATCTTTAAGGTACTCAAACATATTTATAATAACTATTTTGAAGTCCTTGTCTTGTATTTCATCCACATTGAGTTTCTTAGGGCCTACCACAGTAGGGTTGAGGTCTAGTGAGGGTGTGTGGTCTTGGTTGGTTATTAATTGTGTTTTTGTGATGATGTCTAGAAATTTGGGGTTGTGATGATAGTGGTTGTAAGTGTTGATATGTGGTCTTGTGTTTGCTGGGTGGGTATTTGTTTCTTAGTTTCTGTCACCTGTTCTGGATATTAGGAATGTATGGTGGCTGTGGACTTCCTAGTATATAGTGCTTCTGAGTACCTACTAGGTATGACTACTGTTGGTTTCAGGTAGAACACATTTCTAGTTATGGGAGACTGACACAAAGGAATGGTGATAATAAAGGAGGAGCTAAAAGGGACTCTAGGAAGGGGGGAAGCTGGGTCTACCATGAGGTTTGGCAGTCTTCATGGAGTGGCGTCAGAGAGGAAGGAGAGGACCCTGAAAGTGATCAGCTACAAGGGTGGGGATGAAACTGGGGAATTGGAACTGGAGGACAATATTGCTTACCTGATTCCCAGGTCAGAGGAGGGGAAGTTAGTCCAACAAGAGAATCATACTATTTTGATAAGGACTCTCTAGTAGCTTTTAGGATCTTGAATAACTCAAATCGCAAAGAGAGAAGAGACTATTTGGAGAAAGGCATTACTCATTACTCTGCACATCCTACTATCCTGAACACTGGCTGTATAATTTTGTCAACTTGACAATGAGAATCACAGCCCCTCCTACAACAGTGTAATTCTGTACCTACCTATGCCTTCATGCTGAAATGGGGACAGGGGGTAATAGTGTGGGGTTGAGGAAGCATCAGTTTATTAGAGCTGTTTACATAGTGTGGCATCCAGGACAGAACATATTGCCAAAGTCACTATCTGACCAGTTCAGAAATTAAAATCCTTCACAGTTTTGTCCTAGTGCTAAAGCGTCCATTGACATGTCAAGACATGCTCACTTCTGATGGGCTCTCTGACCTGCTGACACACCAAGTTAATATTAATCATAATATCCTTTTGGTTAGCATTTTTTATTATTGTTTCTTTGGTTTTTGATGTTTATCTAGTTTGTTCCTGTTTGGCATCACTCAGCCAGCCATTTTATAGTTCTTATATAGAGCACCAAGATCCAAACAGCTTTGGCTACTTGGTCAGTCCAGGTGTATACTGTGCTCAATGACTCCTCTAGACAGTATGAGGTGGGCTCTTTAAAAAGCTGATGATATCTGGGATTTTCTATTGGCATGACCATGTTGGAAAGAATTAGAAAAATTTCTGTGAGAATAGACTGTAGTTATCCTACAGAATGTTGAAATAACTAGGTATCTTTTTCTTCAATTATCTAAGTTGAACATTTTCTTTCTTACATAGATCTGATTATTTTATTGGTAGGGTAAATGTTTTAGTGTAGGTTTTCAAAATAGTAAAGATGTGTGAGAGAGAGAGAGAGAGAGAGAGAGAGAGAGAGAGAGAGAGAGAACACAATGGAAATTTATTCATTAAATATGGCCATAATGGGAAGAGAAACAAAGAAAGAAGTCATGACCAGCTCATCCCAAGTCTGTCTTCATGAGATTTGTGTTTAAATAGAGAGCAAGTGGTACTCATAGCTAAATAGTCCTCGTCAAGATGTGGCACTGCCCACCAAAACCATATCATCTAGGCTCTAGTCTCTTCTACAAGATCCTTTAACAAGTTGTCAGAAGGTGTGAACTCTCTTTTGGAGAACCAAGGCCCATTCTCTGGCTGGCTGGCATCAGGCTTCAACCTTTTCCTTCTCCCAGCAGGAAACTTTTAGAGGGAAATTAGCTTGTTTCCATAGCTCCGTAGTCAAAGGGAGAGGCTGCCTTACTCTATGTGTTACTGGAATGATAGAGTTCATGCCACCAGCAGAGACGGTAATCAAGTCTTTCAGCTACGCCTTATTCAGGAAGCTGGCAATCTGAGAAAACACAAACACAACACCCAGAATGATCTGCTTTTCCCAAACCATCTCCACTTAGCATATTTTATAGGGAATTAGAAGAAAGGCAAGGCAATCATTCTCAAGCTGAGTCTTAGCCCTCTAGTCCCGTAGTCAACATTCCCCCAGAGTCATTTCATGTCTTTGCTTCTTTCCTTCCTCCTACATTTCTTCCTCATTAATATGCCTAAGTAGGGGTTCCCAATTACCAAGGCTACTGAGTCTCACATTCCCCACAAGGAACCATAAATAAAGTCAGAGTTGTCTTAGAACAAGCAAACTTTTAGAACCGTGTATATACTGAGCTATTTACAATGTATATGTCTAGATGTCGTTTTACAATACGAAGCATAAATGTATCATTATGATATAAAAATAAGTACCTCTATTTGTCCCCTCTGTCCCCTGCTATTCCTACTGTCAATAGTAACTTTTATGTCTGTAAAACCTGTATCATATGGAAGGTGGCAACCTGCTACTATGGGCCCCATCCAATCATTAGTATGGCTTCTCACCAGTAGTTGAGCTTTGGCATAAAGCCGTGCACATTAGTGCACACCGTATATAACAGCAAACAGTTATGCTGACAATAAATAATAAAATTGAGGAGGATGTTTCTTTTATAAGAAGGTAAGAAAAGATGCTTCAAAACTGAAGAAATTCCTCTTCCCAAGATAATTTTATAAACAATCTTAGCATTTTGTTTAATCTAAACAAATTTTAGTACATCCACAAGAGTAATACAGTTTTTGGCAGATGAGAAATTTGTCACATCTCTTTCCATGTCTTGGTGTTTGCATATAATCAAAACATTACAACACAGGCAACACAAGTAGGCTCCGATACCTCACTGCAGCGTCACAGAAATTCCTCTGATCATTGAAAGAGCAGAGGCTCAGGTGAGCCTATCCAATGACCTCATTTTTCATGATGTTATTTCAAATTATTCTTTTGTTTGGCAACTTGGGTGGGGTTGGATGCTGGTTGCTCAGGAAAATGCACATTTAGGCTTTTCTTTCTTGTGGGTATCAATAAAGCAAGATTTTTTTTTTAAGACACTGAAGGAGAGCTATATGGTTATTTTAAGCAGTTGTTAGGCAGACTGTAAGGCCGCAGGTGAAGCTTTTCCTTAGCCCTGCAAAGTTCTAATTCCCGTGAAAGGCAATGCCTACCACCAGGTGGCAGCAGATCTAAAACTCTGGCCAGTTGGTGTGACCCGTCTGGCACAGCCAGCTGAACAAAGGCAACAATTCCCACAGACCTCATGAACCAGAAGTAGAGAATCCCACAACGGACAGAAGCTAGTGAGACTGTCTCGACCTTGCTTTCTGCTAACCTCAGCACGGACAGTCTGGGACGAGCACACGCGCACTCAGCAGAACAACGATCAAGAGGTAGCAGGTGATCTGTAAGAACGGTCCTGATCCCCCTTGTGAAGACCAGTTTGTATAAGTAGCATTAGTGCGTCCCCTTGGGTATCTTTGGTCTAGAGCAAGAGCCGAATGTCATGGAGGTCATTCCCTGGCCCTAGGGTGCTCAGGTTGGAAGGCCAGGCTTGGAACTTCATCAAAATGCTTCCTGGAGGACAAGAGTTTCTGCAGCTGCTCTGATCTTGCTCTGGTATTTTGTAGGGATGCTCATATCGCTTGCCTGATTCTTTTTCAGTGCCTCAAAAGGTCCTGGCATGATGCTCCGTGATTGTAGAGTCAGTTCAGTGCACACTCACAGGCTCAGATTTACCACCAGGTAACTCTCCGACTTGCTCTTGCTGTTTCCAAAATACCTCTCTCTTCCTTCAGAGAGCTCACCAAAATCTTGATGCTATCAGAGGCCGTGTCCCTAGGGGCACCACACTGCTCGCCTGATGTTGTAGTTCATGCCTCTAGACGTTGCATTCAGTAGACCAAGGTAGGATTGCCGTGAGTTTAAGGTCAGTCTGAATCACATAGTGAATACCAAGTCATCAGGACTATATAGAAAGATGTCTCAAGAGCCAAATAATAAAGAACACTGTACCGTGGCCAAGAGGTGACCACTTCTGCAACTAAGCAGGAAGTGGTTTGTTCTGCGCCCCAGTTTTCCTAGCTGTAAAATTATTTGCATTGTGCCCAAAGTAACTCCTTGAATGGAGTCTCTGTCTTTAACACTTCCTAGAAGATCAGGACTTAGATTATTCTAAAGGGTCTCCCCTATATCATTCAAGCCTTTTGGGAAGATAAAAGGAAGGGCAGGTCTTCTCAGGAAGATGGACTCTGAGGCCACCATACAGGCAGTGTGAAGGTTCCCTATGCTGATAGCTTATGTCTCAGGAGTTGGGAACTGGAATGAAATGACCCGCTTAGCAAGTGCTGTTCCTAGAGACAGCTTCTTTGGGTGGATGCTGGCAGCTGGGAGGACCACAGCTTTCCCCATGATTATTCTAACAGCTACAACAATTACAACCATAAAATATGTCATGATGAGCCCTGTCTTCACGTGGCTGACAGCAGTGTCTGCTTAGAGCTGCCACATGCTGATGTCCACATCAGCACAGTGCCAAATTCATAATAAATGTTCTGTTTCAGGGTTAGGGGGAAATCTTGTTGTGGGCACCCAGTCTGTACTGGTAGCACCAGTTCTATGAGGGACCCTGTCTTTTCCCAAGCTGACCAGCTTTGTTTACTTTGTACAGTCCCACTCTCTACCTAGCTATTAGTTGACAATCTCTATCTCCCACCCCCACCCCTGCTTTCTCTTCCACTCTAAACTCTTACTAGCATTGCCAGCCCTCTGTTCTGTTTGCCAGTCTGAGCCCCAGAATTCTGACCATATCACATGTTTATGGAGGAATGCTTTCAGATACGGGGACAGGGAACCTCCTTTCTACTTTATATGATCTTTCTAGGGTACCATTGACTCGTTCCTACCCCAAAAGTGTATTCTTTCTTCCAATTGATGAAAGTCAAATGCAAGGACATCCGTGTTGTTGAGTTTATTTCCAAAGATTCCAATTCTTCACAATACCAAGGCGATTGCAAAGGACTGCAGGAAGCTCACATGTTCTGACTGCTTGGTGGTCTCTTGCGTGAGCCCCATGAACTGGAGAGTTACATTTTATTCATGAGTAACACAACATCTTAAGTAAAGTTCTGAGTCATGGATGAAGCCTGAGGGCAAGCACAAGTCTTGTACACCTTCAAACCAGACAGAACCATAGCACAGAGAAGGAAAAGTAGGCACAGAGGCCCACCTCTGATCAAGAAGCTACTTGCAATTAATACTTACTGGGAAAGGGTGACACAGGTTTATCAATCACACTTCAGGGCAGACCTCATGCCCAGGAGTAGTTGGGATGATTTTTGTTTGTTTGTTTTTGGGTATATGCATTTTTTTCTTGTATTTTCATCTCTTTTGTTTGCTTTGATTGTCTTTTCACGTTTAGAGAGAAAGGATATTGAGGACATGTAGTTGGGTGGGTAGAGAAGTGAGGAGGATCTGGGAGGAATTGGGGGAAGGGAAAGAATATGATCAAAATATATTGGATGAAAAATTTTAAACTAAAATACTTTTATTAGTTCTTTGATAATATTCACTGTCTTTTGAACATTACTTTCCTTTCCCCATCTCCTTCCAGATATATGTCTACTTCCATACCCACCAGATTTTGTGTTCTAATATTTTAAAAACACATGGAAACCCACTAGTACTGCTCATATAGTCTTAGGTATGTGGTCAACTACATCCTTTAAGGCTCAGGGTTCATCGGGGATGAAGGAGCAGAAAGAGTGTAAGAACCAGAGGTGGTAGATGATTATGAGCAAACAGTGTGCTTTCCAGACACAATTGGGCAGCTGCACATATGAACTCAGCAGCTGTGACAGTGCACACAATGTCTGCGCAAGGTCAAGTCTGACAAGATCATGGCATGGAGGGAGGAGATGGGCATGAGCTCCCAGCCCTAGCTGAGGAGCTAGTGGTCACCGATAGTTGCTGGGAGGAGAATGAATTTTCCTTAATAGAAAAGTTTGCAGCTGTGAATGCCTCTCACCCTATACCATTAACAAATGACCTCTGTGAGTGCCAGAGTTACCTCTTTGACTTTTCATTTTTTCTTAAGGTTTCAGTCTAATAATTTTTGATGGATCAGTTCTTTGGTCCCCTAAAAGAGAAGCTACTTAGATTTTTTTTTCTGTTATTGTATTTAGTGTGGGGGATTAAACATAGGCCCTTTTTCATGCTAAGTGCAAACTTTATCGCTGAATTATATCTCCCTACTGTTCGATTTTTGAGGAATGTAGGGGAAGTTCTGAGTAGAATTTTAGAATTATTTGGCCTATTAACAGAAGTGGAGGGTATTGCTAAGCCTGAGTTCCAGGGAATGAAACGGGGCATAACTGGTTTTATGCTTTGGGGGTTAGAGCTGAATGCTATCAATAAAATAATGTAACCATTTATAGCTTTGTGTGCAGGCTTCTCTGCTAAATGCCATAAGCAATACAGAAATGGATCTGCTGGAGAGCCCATCTTCCAGTCTCCCTGGAGCAGCTTGGCAGACATTCCACACACTGCTGATATAAAGCAAACCATCCTAAAAGGCAGGTGTAGACAATAATCTTTGGGAGCCTCGTAGTATCTGGGAAGGTATTCAAGCAGAGGAGATTGTTAGCCCAGGTGTGAAAGGAGGGATATGATAGTCTGATTCTGGACTGGAAACAGAGAGATCAATGGTCCGCAGATGATGAATTCTTCCAGGGAACCCAATGCAGTTCACTCGGGCCTTTCAAACTTGCATACCTCTTCTGCTGCATCTGATTTGTGACAAGTCTGGGATGGAGGTCTGGCTTGTGAAGGGATTCTCTCCTACACCCCTCCCCGCCCCTCAATGTGTACTTAACTGTACTGGTAAGATACTGAGTGCTACAGAGCTATCTGGCCAGGAGAAGAATGAGGAATGTTGGTTTCTGAAAGTATTTCTATGGAGATGACCACATGAGTAATGTATATTCAGAGTCCTAAGTGATATTTCTATGGTATATTAGCAAATGTGTTTAAGTTTCAAAGAATGATTTCATGGCTGGAAATATGGCTCAGTGGTTTAAGAGCACATATTGCTCTCCCTGAGGACCTGAGTTTGACTCCCAGCACCCACATTAGGTTACAACTGCCTATAACCCCAGCTCCAGTGGAACCTGACATCTCTGACCGCCATGTAGACCTGTATTCATGTGCATGTAACACCCTATACACATAATTAAAATTATAAAAATAAAAACTTTTAAAAAGATTTATTTATTTTATGTATATGGGTACATTGTAGGTGTCTTTAGACACACCAGAAAAGGGCATCCTATCCCATTACAGATGGTTGTGAGCCACCATGTGGTTGCTGGGATTTGAACTCAGGACCTCTGGAAGAACAAAGTCAGTTAGTGCTCTTAACCACTGAGCCATCACTTGAGCCCTAAAACTAAATCTTAAAAAAAAAATTATTCCAAAAATAAAAGGCACTCTTGAGGAAGTTATTTGGCCTACACATTGTCAGGAAGCCTGTGTGGTAGGGTAGTGGGATGCCAGCTCCTGCAGCCAGCCTATGATTCCCATGTGTTTTCTGTGACACGTTTATCTTGGCTCTGGTGTTTCTCTGGCTCAGAAGCCTGTGAAAATGACTCATCATTCTGTAGCCAATATGAGTGTTTCAAAAAAAAAAATACAGGGGGGAGTAAAGTTTGCAAACTGGTTTTGTATTTTCAAGCCCAATCATTACTGCGGGAGCAGTTCTCAGATCCACAGGCTGGCATTCCTGTGTGATGAGTATCCATTATTCCATTGAAATGTCAATGAGAGGATTTCCCTCAACATTTAAAACCTTACCCAGACTCTGTAGCCCCAACTACAGGAGGATGAAGAAGAGGGCTTGGTTTGCTTTCTCTTGCCATGTTGATCTGGCTGATAATATGCCAAGAATATCAATAAAAAATAGAGGACAATACAATATCTCTGTAACAATCACCCCAACTAACTAAATCTTAACATTATATTTATTTGAGTTTTGCTTAAAGAAACCAACTATTCAATAGAAATTGAGACCCTCTGTGTATCAGTTGCTACCACCAGTACTCTTTTAAGCACCATCATCAAGTATCATTTCCAGGAATATTGTTTTATACCTTTAGTTCATATTTATTTCCACAATGGTTATAAAGCATGGTATCATAGGTTTTCAACTATGTAAATGGAATAATGTTAATGATATAATTGGAGTTATTTCTCCTTGTCATCTTTATTGCTTGCTTCTTTCTTTTTCATTCATTCATATATATATATGAATATATATATAATTGTCTTTTTTAAAAAAGATATATTTATTTTATATATGTGAGTACACTGTTGCTGTCTTCAGACACACCAGAAGAGGGCATCAGAACCCATTACAGATGGTTGTGAGCCGCCATGTGGTTGCTGGAAATTGAACACAGGACCTCTGGAAGAACAGTCAGTGCTCTTAACAGCTGAGCCATCTCTCCAGCCCCTATTTTTATTGTCTTGATTATGATTTCTGTTTCTCAGTTTGACTTTGGGAACAATAGAGGATTCCACTTATAAATGTTTATACTTAATTTAAATATATCTATATCTACAGCATATATAGATTTAACTTTATTGAAAAATGGGAACTTTATTTCTGTTGCTCACATGACATGAGAAGGGTCTTAATGCACCATGAGACTCTCTGAATACCTACCACTTTTGCTATTAGTATGGAGAAGTGTATTTTACCTCCTAATATGAAATAAGAGATTTTCAAGTAGACATTCCATCTAGTTCGTCAGCATAGTTTTCAAACCGTGTTTTGTTACTTCTGCCAGTCTTCCAATTGTGTTTAAACACATTGTTTATGACAGCTTGTAGTGAAATGTGTACTAGACCCAACCTGTGAATGTTTAAAAGGCCATACCTTTTGTTTTTTCTCTTAAAGGCTGCAGCGTTTACTAAGAATAATACTTTCATGTGAATACCTTGGATATGTCACTCAATTTTCTTCTGGCTAAATTGTGGCTGAGAAGTCCTGATCAATCTACCCATCAGTCTGCTTGGAAATATTTTTTTCTAGTGTTCACTGATATTGCTTCTGTTTAGAGAGCTACTCAAGGGGGTAAAAGCACACTGACCCTCATCCTTGCCTTTCATATCTAATATCCTTACCACTTCATTTAAGTTTTTTTTTCTTCTTCTGAATTTCAAAGCAGAATCTAAAGATTATTGTCCATTGTCATTTTATTTCTGGTCAATCATTGCTTCTCTTTAACTTTTATTTGTGTGATACAGATATCTGTGGCTATATAAAAAAATTACTCCCAAAATTTTGTAGCATAAAATAATGATTATCTTATATAATCCTTGCTGATTTTGAATCATGTGTTTCTTCAGGAGAATGGGTTGTCATGGCTCCACAAAGTCCGAGGCCTGAGCTAAGAAGTGTTGAATTCTTGGATGTGCCTTGACTGTTGGGTACCAGAACCATCACTCAGATGTTGAGAATGTGGGAAAACTCGATGGACACACTAGATAGAAAATTTACCCCAAACATGTTATTAACATCTTTACGTAGTTTAACCAGTCTCATGGAGATGAATCCCAGTGCTCCTAGCTACACTATGGTTTTACTCTACATAGAAAACTTACATCTAATGGAACTGAGAAATACTATAAAAAAAGTTAAATATGGGCAGCCCATCCTCCCATGAAGTCCACAGGGATGCGATCACCAGCTGCTTCTTGGGCTACGCATTTTGATGTTTATGAAAGGCAAGCCAGTCCAGGATCTGTCATTTGGAGGGAGCTATACAGTCACTAAAATCTGGACAGATCTGAAGACAATAAAGCACTGTAGGTTACACCTTCTGCTTTTGGTAAGATCCTTACATGTAAGATGGTTTGCAATTGAAAATGGCTCCAAGGGCTACAGATTTGTACACTTGGACATACAGGAAGAAGCTTAAAGAGCCATCAAAAAGCTGAATGAGGGGCTTGTAAAAGGTTGCACAGTACTTGTTGCATGATTTAAGTCTCATAAAGGATGAGGAGCAAGAACTTGGAGTATGGGCAAGTGTGTTCATCCATGTGTATATCAAGAATTTGGGAAGAGAGAGGGGGGTGAGTATTTTAAGGGTGTCACTTGTAAGTTTGGGCCTGATAGCAGTGTGACAATATGACTGATAACAATCCTAACGCTGTTTGGGTAAGCACAATGACACACAGGAAGCTGTGGGTGAGATGGAAGGTGCTCAAGGGAAAACATATTTACGTTAGCCAAGCTCAGAAAAGTACAAAGCAGAAGATGAAACCTAAGAGCAAACAAGAACAGATGACTCAAAATAAGAGCATCGAATGCCTGTGCAATTCCTCCCGTGAAAAATCTGAAATACTCACAGCATCGATGGTGAGTGTTTTGGGAAGTTTCTCCACTTGGCAAAAGCCTGAGTGGAAGGCTATGGTAGAGTGTACTTGCAGCAAAGGGCTTAGCTTTCTCTTTCACTTTCCCCAAGGAAACCACTAACACAGTTGCAGACATGAGTGGTAGAGGTGTGGCCACGAAGCTAATGTGTGTAGCTATAGTGAAGAGCAACCAAGAGATCTCAGGACTACTTCACTGAGCAGTGGCAAGCAGGGGAGCTCTGCCCAACCCTGCCATCAACCCTCACCAGCCTGCATCTCCTTTAGCTTATTCTATCACAGCTATCCCATAGACTCAGAACTGAACTCACTTGCTGTCACCCTAGCCAAATTGCTTGACTAAGTCTCACTTGGCTAACTAAGGTGCCAAACCTCACCATTCCAATCTTTGCCCAGCCCTATCTGCCCAGCTGCTTCCAGATTTCTGTTTTGTGTAGTGAGATCAACACTCTCATGCATTCCAGGAGTCATACTAAGGCAACGTTTGAACAGTTCTGCACCTATTCCTCCCCTCCACACTATTTCCCAGTATAAATCTGCTACAGGAATCCACAGTACCCAGTAAGTTCTTTATATTCAGCTGCAAGTCACTGTGCGGTGGGATCCCATTCTTGTCCAAGGTTGGAAACCTCAGAATAATTCCATATTAGCATCTGTCCCCCACCAAGAGCAAAAGTTGGTTGAACAGCTGTTTCCTCTTACTCAAGTCACACACTGTCTTCTTGCCGGTAAATCTCTGGCACACTGCTGGATATTAATGTCTCAGAACTCTTTCATACACTTGAGTTTTCAGAGTCCCTCCACTGTAAGGCTGATGAAGTTGCACTACATGACCACCAAGCAATGGGTCTTCCCCGAAAGCAGGCAGCAGTGCCACCCAGGGTCCAGCTGTTTCACATTACTCAGGGACTAGGAAAGAACCTTGGCCTCTACTGAGAAAAAATATCTGAACACTGAAAAACAATAATATTATGAAAATAATTGAAATTATAAAATACATTTGAACTAGAAAGAAAATGTTGCACCTTATAATCTGAGCAAATATCAGGTCCAGAAAGCAATGCTCATTCTAGAATATTTTATTTCAGTACAAACAAAGGGGTTTGGGAGCTATGGCTCAGTGGTTAAGGGCGTGTATTATTCTTGAAGAGAACTGGAGTTTGGTTCCCAGCACCCATGTTGGGTGACTCATAACTGCCTGTAACTCCAGCTTCAGGCACCTCCTAACCCAACTATGTTGCTCAAGGTTAATCATCATAAGTCCACTGTTTCTCAACTTGACACTTGAGCCTGTCACCATAGACCATAGACCCTGATGTCTCTGACCTCTGTGAACACCAGCATTTACATGTACGTTCTCGCCCCCCCCCCCCCCCCGCACATCACATATACACATAAAGGGAAGGAGCGCAGAATGCAATTACATTTAAATAAAAATCCTGGCACATATGTAGCAGATTATTGCCTTGTCTAGCCTCAATGGGGGGAGAATGTGCCTAGTCCTGTAGAGACTTGATGCCCCAGTGAAGGGGAATATTGAAGGGGGGGTGAGGTGGGAGAGGGAGGTGGGTAGATGGATGGATAAGGGGGGTGGGTGGCTAGGGTGGGTGGGGGAGCACGTTCTCAGAGGCAAAGAGAAGGGGGGATAGGGTGAAGAACTCTGGGAGGGATGTAACTTTCACTTTTCAAAGTCTACTTTTAAAGATGGTTCTTTTTTATTATTATTATTATTTTCTAAGTTTTTTTTTATTTACATTCCAAAATCCCCTTTCCTGTTTCCTCCCTCCCCAAAAGTCCCATAAGCCCCCTTCTCTCCCTCTGTTCCCCATTCAACCCCCTCTCGCTTCTCTGTCCTGGTATTCTTAAATGCTTTAACCTCCCTTCTAGTCAGTGGTAGTGGAAAAGAAAGGAGCTGGAGGAAGTGGACCTGTACGGAAATGGATCTTTGAAGCAACTCCCATCTGTGTTGTCAGGAAATCAGCAGTTCAGTTCATAGGTCAGCAGCAGCCGTGGTTTGATCCACTCACAAACACTTCACAGATACATCAGCAGTCCAGTTTGGTAGAGTTGGGATAGTGGCAGTGGTGGCACAACCTAACTGGAACAGCCAGGCCTTAGTGGAATCCGCATGAGTCACCAGGAAGGACCAGGGCCAACAGGAATGCCAGGAGCAGTTCTAGGCTGTGCCTCTCTCACAGCGAAGTGAAGATCAGTGAATAATCCAGATCAAGAAGCATTTAGCTATGCAAGCAAGCAAGGAAGCCAAGCTTCCTCACTGTCCACTGAATCCTATTTATTCTCCCTCCAAACATCACCTGTCCTCACAGGTCTTGCCTCAGCATGTGAGTCTGTCTCAGCTGACACCACTCTGTCAATCAGCCCAAGTCCAAAGAAGCAGCAAGTAGCACACCACTAGAAGTTTTTTTTGGTGAGTTTCTCTCTATGGAGTCCCAACAAAAGGAGCTCAACCACACAATGTAAGGCGGACCAATACATGCACATTGTTAGCAAAGAATTCTTCATGTGTCCTTTCACGTGCTTGCTTTAGCAGAACATCCTTTCATCTGTGTCTGCTTCAGCTAAATGTTCCTTCATGAATCTGCTTTAGCCTTTCACTCGCGTCCCCATCAGGAAAACTCTCTTTCATGTGTTTGCCCTAGCAAAACATCATCTAACACAACTAACTTTTCAAAGAGCCCTTACATTTCCACTTCAAACGGGGGACTGGGGGGGGGAGGGCAACATTTGGAATGTAAATAAATTAAAAAAAAATAATAAAATATTTTTCAAATTAATCTTTAAAATAAGCCAAACATACAGAGGTCTAGGGAACTGGCTTAGTGGGTAAAGTTCTTGCCATGCAAATATAATGTAAATTAACAGATATCAGGTGGGTGTGCCTGTCCACTTGTAACCCCAGCACATAGAAGACAGGGCTGCCTGGAGTGAACTCTGTGTTTAAGTGAGATACCTTATCTCAGATGTAGTATGGCATCTAAGTTCAACCTTTGGTCTCCACACATACATGTACACACACATACATGTGCAAACCAAACCAAACCAAACTACCCAGAAGAACACAAATAAGCAAACACCCCCACAGTAGTACAACATAATAAAATGAATGTTTCAGACTGTCTGAAGAAAATCATTTTTTTCAGTAATACACAAACATTAAAGTATCCTTTCTTATATTAGGTTTGCATACACAGTTGGAGGCAGAATGGGCTACCAGTGGCTGTTGGAGATCTCTCTGGTTCCTCAAAATAAGAAGCTGGAAGCGCCCAACAAGGGTGTATAATTGTGCATTCACTCTGGAAGAGCAGAGCTTGTATGCTCTGGCTTGCTTCATTTTTCCTCCATGTTTTGTCTACCTGGATCCCCAGCCTACTGAATCATGCTCAGACCCTTAAAGCTGGTCTTTCTCCCTCCGTTTTTATCCACATGTAAATAGTCTCTGGAAATGCCCTTGCAGGCAAACACAAGAGCATGGCACTACTCTCGGCTGCATCTCCTAACACAACCAAGTAGATCAAGGCTAATCATTATGAGTCTACCTCTCGTCAACTTGACACTTGAACCTGTCACCATAGAGCATAATTAATCTCCAAATAAAGACAATGCTGAGGGCATCGTTCCATTTAACATACTATCACTATTCTTCATGTTACAAAACTTACTAATTCTTTGCTTGAACTGGTAGGGAAGTTTCTGATGGATGCTCGCTCTTCTAGAATCCTCTGTCTTGAATATGATGATTTCAGAGTTAATAATACGTATAGATTAGTTCAATTGATGCTATGTGATAAAAGAGTACGAGGAAAGAAAATGAGGCTATCTACTTAATGTAGGCATATACAGGTACAAAAATATTCTTAACAAATAGGGAATAAATGCTCATAATAATCACAACCTTCATGTCTGTAGTTGGTCTTAAGGCCATCTGTACTCGTACAGATGCTTGCAGAGGTTAGAGAGGTTGGATCCCCATGGAGCTGGAGCTGTGGGCCTGTGTGTGTGTGTGTGTGTGTGTGTGTGTGTGTGTGCTGCCTAATGTGGGTGCTAGGAAGTAAGTTGGGTCCACTGTAAGAGTAGAACACACTTTGGGCCACTGAGACATCTTTCTAGTCTGTTCAACTATAGCCTAGACTGACCTGGAACTCACTGGGTAGACCAGGAGGCCCAAGAACTCATGACAATCTTCCTGCCTCAGCCTTTGGATTTTGGAGATTACAGATGTGGGCCATTATGTGTGGGCCTGGCTTTAATTGAGTATTTTATGTGATTCTATTTTCTTTCATCTGTAAGTGAACCAATTATCCTTCTTTTAAAACCCCCTTTAGTGGTTGTCTTAGAGTTTGCAATACACATTTACAGGGAATCCACCTCACTTTCAAATAGCAGTACATTGCTCCAGTTGTGGCTAAACCATTTTATAACAAAATATCCTTAACTCTCTGCTGACCTCTTTCTCACTGGTGTCATTTATTTCATTTAACCCTAAGCACATACAACATATGCATATTCATAAATCTTAATTATAAAAATGTTATTTTGAATATTCTTTACTCAATTAAAAATAAAATAATGTTTCATATTGTCGTCACATATTCACTCTGTAGTGCTTTTCATTTTTCTTTGCAAAAATGAAATTTTTTTCTTTTTAATCATGTACATGTGTGTGTGTTTGCACATGAATGCAGTTACAGCAGAGTTCAGAAGAGCACATCAGAGTCCCTGGAGCTGGAGTCATCAGTAGTTGTGAGTCATCCAGTGTGGGTGCTGGGAACCAAACTCCTCTCCTCTTCAAGAACAGTTCATGCTCTTAACCTCTGAGCCATCGCTCCAGTCCTGCTCTTTCTTTCTTCTGATTCATGGTGTTTGTATCATTTTCCTTCTCTCTAAAGAATTTCTTTTATCATTTTTTTTCTTTTTTATTGAATATATTCTTCATTTACATTTCAAATGTTATACCCCTTCCCAGTTTCCCCCCTCCCTGAAAACCCCCAACCCATCCTCCCACCTCCTGCCTCCAAGAATATGTTCCTCCATCCAACCCACTCCTATGACCCCACTCTATTTCCCAACACTGGGACGTCTATCGAGCCTTCACAAGACCAAAGACCGCTCCTCCCACTGATGCCCGACAAGACATTCCTCTGTCAATCTTTTGGCTGGAACCACATTTACCCCTTGGTTGATGGCTTAGTCTCTGGGAGCCTTGGGGTGTCTGATTGGCCGACATTGTTATTCTTCCCATGGGGCTGCAACCCCCCCTTCAGCTCTTCCAGCTTGCCCTCCAATTCCTCTATAGTGAACCCCACCACTCAGACCAATGGTTGGCTGCTAGTATTCACCTCTGTATCTGTAAGGCTCTGGCAGGGCCCCTCTAAAAGACAACCATAAATGGCTCCTTTTGGTACACACTTCTTGTCATCCATAGTAGTTTCGGGGTTTGGTGACTGTTTATAGGATGAATCCCCAGGTAGGAGAGTCTCTGGGTGGCCTTTCCTTCAGTCTCTGCTCCACTCCTTGTTTCCATAGTTGTTCATGCGATTATTTTGTTCCCTTTCTCAGAGGAACCAAATCACCCCCAATTTGGTCTACCTTCTTCATGATCTTCCTGTGGTCTGTGAATTGTAACATGTTTATTTTGAGCTTTTGGGCTAATATCCACTTATCAGTGAGTGCATACCATGTGTGATCTTTTGTGATTGGGTTACTTTACTTAGGATGATACTTTCTAGTTCCATCCATTTGCCTAAGAATTTCATGAATTCATTATTTTTAATAGCTGAATAGTACTCCATTGTGTATATATACCAACATTTCTGTATCCATTCCTCAGTTGAAGGACATCTGGGTTCTTTCCAGCTTCTGGCTATTATAAATAAGGCTGCTATGAACATAGTGGAGCATATGTCCTTATTGCATGTTGGAACATCTTCTGGGTACATGCCCAGGAGTGGTATAGCTGGATCCTCAGGTAGTACTATGTCCAATTTTCTAAGGAACTACCATACTGATTCCCAGAGTGGTTTTACTAGCTTGCAATCCCACCAGCAATGGAGAAGTGTTCCTCTTTCTCCACATCCTCTCCAGCGTCTGAGCTTTTCATCTTAGCCATCCTGACTGGTGTGAGGTGGAATCTCAGGGTTGTTTTCATTTGCATTTCCCTAATGACTAAGGATGATGAACATTTCGTTAGGTGCTTCAGAGCCATTTGAGTTTCCTCAGTTGAGAATTCCCTGTTTAGTTCTGTACCCCATTTTTTAATAGGAATGTTTGACACTCTGGAGTCTAACTTCTTGAGTTCTTTGTATACATTGATATTAGCCCTCTATTGGATGGAGGATTGGTAAAGATCTTTTCCCAATCTGTTGGTTGTCATTTTGTCCTATTGACAGTGTCCTTTGCCTTACAGAAGCTTTAAAGTTTTATGAGGTTCCATTTGTTGATTCTTGTTCTTAGAGCATAAGCCATTGGTGTTCTATTCAGGAAAATTTCTGCTGTGCCCATGTGTTCAAGGTTCTTCCCCACTTTCTCCTCCATAAGCTTCAGTGTATCTTGTTTTATGTGGAGGTCCTTGATCCACTTGGACTTGAGCTTTGTACAAGGAGATAAGAATGGGTCGATTTGTATTTTTCTGCATGCTGACCTCCAGTTTATCCAGCTCCATTTGTTAAAAATGCTGTCTTTCAGCAGTTGTTGGCGAGGATGTGGAGAAAGAGGAACACTCCTCCACTGCTGGTGGAATTGCAAGCTGGTACAACCACTCTGGAAAGCTGTCTGGCGGTTCCTCAGAAAACTGAGCATGACACTCCCAGAGGATCCGGCTATACCACTCCTGGGCATATACCCAGAGGCTTTACCTGCATGCAATAAGGACACATGCTCCACTATGTTCATAGCAGCCTTATTTATAATAGCCAGAAGCTGGAAAGAACCCAGATGTCCCTCAACGGAGGAATGGATTCAGAAGATGTGGTATATTTACACAATGCAATACTACTCTGAAATTATAAACAATGAATTCACGAAATTCCTAGGCAAATGGTCAGAACTTGAAAATATCATCCTTAGTGAGGTAACCCAATCACAAAAGAACACACATGGTATGCAGTCACTGATAAGGGGACATTAACCCAGAATCTCAGAATACCCTAGACACAATTCGCATATCAATAGATTTCTAAGAAGATGGAAGGAGAGACCCCTGGTCCTGGAAAGACTGGATGTAGGGGAACGCCAGGACAGAGAAGCGAGAGGGAGTTGAATGGGGAAAAGAGGGAGGGAAGGGGGCTTATGGGACTTTCGGGGAGGGAGGAAATGGGAAAGGGGAAATGATTTTGAATGTAAATCAAAAAAAAGCTTAGAAAATAAAATTAAAAAAAAAAACATGCTGTCTTTTTTCCACTGGATGTTTTTAACTCCTTTGTCAAATATCAAGTGACTGTAGGTATGTGGGTTCATATCTGGGTCTTCAATTCTCTTCCATTGATCTTCCTGTCTGTCTCCTTTCCAATACCATACAGATTTATCAGTATTGATCTGTAGTAGAGCTTGAGGTCAGGGATGGTGATTCCCCCAGTAGATCTTTTGTTTTGGAGAATAGTTTCTGCTATCCTGGGTTTTTTGTTATTCCAAATGAATTTGCAGATTGCTCTTTCTAGCTCTATGAAGAAGTGATTTAGAATTTTGATGGGGGATTGCATTGAATCTGTAGATTGCTTTTGGCAAGATGGCCATTTTTACTATATTAATCCTTCCAATCCATGAGCATGGGAGATCCTTCCATCTTCTGAGATCTTCTATGATTTCTTTCTTCAGAGGCTTGAAGTTCCTGTCATACAGATCTTTCACTTGCTTGGTTAGAGTCCCACCAATGTATGTAATATTATTTGTGACTATTGTAAAGGGTGTCATTTCCTTAATTTCTTTCTCAGCTTGTTTATCCTATGAGTAGAGGAAGGCTACTGATTTGTTTGAGTTAATTTTATATCTGGTCACTTTGCTGAAGTTGTTTATCAGCTTTAGGAGTTCTCTAGTGGAATTTTTGGGTTCGCTTAAGTATGCGATCGTATCATCTGCAAATAGTGATACTTTGACTTCTTCCTTTCCAATTTGTATACCTTTGACCTCCTTTTGTTGTCTAATTGCTCTGGCTAGGACTTCGAGTACTATATTGAGTAGATAGGGAGAGAGTGGGCAGCCTTGTCTGCTCCCCGATTTTAGTGGGATTGCTTCAAGTTTCTCTCCATTTAGTTTGATGTTAGCTACTTGTTTACAGTATATTGCTTTCACTATGTTTAGGTATGGGCCCTGAATTCCTGATCTCTCCAAGACTTTTATCATGAAGTGATGCTGAATTTTGTCAAATGCTTTTTCAGTGTCTAATGAAATGACCATGTGGTTTTTTTCTTTGAGTTTGTTAATGTAGTGGATTACATTGATGGATTTCCATATATTGAACCATCCCTGCATCCCTGGGATGAAGCCTACTTGATCTTGGTGAATTATCATTTTGATGCATTCTTTGATTTGGTTGGCCAGAATTTTGTTGAGAATTTTTGCATCAATGTTCATAGGGGAAATTGGTCTGAAGTTCTCTTTCCTTGTTTGGTCTTTGTTTGGTTTAGGTATAAGCATTATTGTGGCTTTATAGAATGAATTGGGTAGTGTTCCTTGAGTTTCTATTTTGTGGAATAGTTTGAAGAGTATTGGTATTAGCTCTTCTTTGAAGATCTGATAGAATTCCCCACTAAACCCATCTGGTCCTGAGCTTTTTTTTGTTGTTGTTGTTGTTGTTGTTGTTGTTGGAAGACTATTAACAACTGCTTCTATTTCCTCAGGACTTTTGGTACTATTTAGATTGGTTATCTGGTACTGTTTTAACATTGGCACCTGCTATGTATCTAGAAAATTGTCCATTTCATCCAGATTTTCCAATTTTGTTGAGTATAAGCTCTTGTAGTAGGATTTGATTAGTTTTTGAATTTCCACAGTTTCTGTTGTTATGTCTCCCTTTTCATTTCTGATTTTATTAATTTGGGTAGTGCCTCTGTGCCCTTTGGTTAGTCTGGTTAAGGGTTTATCTATCTTGTTGATTTTCTCAAAGAACCAGCTCCTGGTTTTGTTGATTCTTTGTATGGTTCTTTTTGTTTCTATTTGGTTGGTTTCAGCCCTGTGTTTAATTATTTCTTGCTGTCTACTCCTCTTGGGTGCATTCGCTTCTTTTTGTTCTAGAGCTTTCAGGTGTGTTGTCAAACTGCTAGTGTGCTCTCTCCAATTTCCTTTTGGAGGCACTTAGAGCTATGAGTTTTCCTCTTAGCACTACTTTCAATGTGTCCCATAAGTTTTGGTATGATGTGTCCTCATTTTCATTAAATTCTACAAAGTCTTTAATTTCTTTCTTTATTTCTTCCTTGACCAAGCTATCATTTAGAAGAGCATTTTTCAACATCCATGTGTATGTGTGTTTTCTGTTGTTTTTGTTTGAACTCAAGACCAGCCTTAGGCCATGGTGATCTGATAGGATGCATGGAACTATTTCAATATTCCTGTATCTGTTGAGGTCTGTTTTGTGACCAATTATATGGTCAATTTTGGAGAAGGTACCATGTGGTACTGAGAAGAGGGTGTATTCTTTTGCTTGAAGATGGAATGTTCTATAAATATCTGTTAGGTCCATTTGGTCCATAACTTTAGTTAGTTTTTCTGTGTCTCTGCTTAGTTTCTGTTTCCATGATTTGTCCATTGTTGAGATTGGGGTGTTGAAGTCTCCCACTATAATTGTGTGGGGTGCAATGTGTGCTTTGAGTTTTAGTAAGGTTTCCTTTATGAATATGGGTGCCCTTGCATTTGGAGCATAGATCTTCACAATTGAGAGTTCATCTTGGTAGATTTTTCCTTTGATAAGTATGAAGTGTCCCGTCTTATCTTTTTTGACAACTTTTGGTCCTGAATTCTTTCCAAGGTTTTCTGTCTCCAGAGATGTCTCACTTTGTGATTTCTTTATTGTTTCTACTTCCATTTGTAGATCCTGAATAGTTTTGTTCTGATCCTTTACTTGTTTGTTTGTGTTTTCCTGAAATTCTTTAAGTGATTTTTGTGTTTCCTCTTTAAGGGTTTCTACTTGTTGACCCATGTTCTCCTGTGTTTCTTTAAGTGATATGTTGACCCATGTTGTCCTGTACTTCTTTAAGGGATTTTTATGATTCCTCTTTAAGGGATTCTACCTTTTGATCCATGTTCTCTTGCATTTCTTTAAGGGAGTTATTTATGTCCTTCTTGAAGTCTTCTATAAACATCATGAGATGTGATTGTAAATCCAGGTCTTGCTTTTCTGGTGTGTTAGGACAGCCAGGATTTGCTCTTGTGGGAGAACTGGGTTCTGATGATGCCATGTTGCCTTGGTTTCTGTTGGTATTGATCTTGTGTTTGCCTTTTGCCATCTAGTTTTCTCTGGTGTTAGCTGGTCTTGCTGTCTCTGATGTTGGCTTATCTGTCTTATAAGCCTGTATATATGTACTCTTGGGATTCCTGTTCTCTCTGTGCACACGGGTATGTAGGCTCTCCTGGGAGACCAGCTCTCCTGTGCTCCCAGGCCTCTCTGCACTCCAAATGACCTAAGTGTGGCTGGTTCTCTAGGAAGTATCAGGAGATGGTGTCTTCCCTGTGGCAGACCTTGCGAGATTCTGCCACAGCAGAAAGAGCAAATGCCCTGTGTGCAGCTGGTTCTCTAGGAAGTATCAGGAGAGGTGTCTTCACTGCAGCAGACTTGGCAAGATTCTGCCACAGCAGAAAGGGCAAATGCCCTGAGTGGCTGGTTTGCTAGGAAGTATCAGGAGATGGAATCTTCACTACAGCAGAGCTGGCAAGATTCAACTGTCCTGAGTGGCTGGTTTGCAACTGCCCTGAGTGGTTAGTTCTCAACTGCCCTGAGTGACTGGTTCTCTGGGAAGTATCAGGAGATGGAATCTTTACCACAGCAGAGCTGGCAAGGTTCTGCCCCAGCAGAAGGGCAGACAGTGGTGGCAGGGGGACAAGGCTCAGAAGGGATTGCTATTTGGAAGGGTGGGCCTTTTGGTGGTTGCTGGGTAGTGAGTCCTGCTGGATCTCTGGAGGCAGCTCTGGGCCTCCAGAAGTTGGGGGTGGGAGTGGAGATTCTTACCAACTGCCCTGTGTGGCTGGTTCTCTAGGAAGTATCAGGAGATGGAATCTTCACTGCAGCAGAGCTGGCAAGGTTCTACCCCAGTGGAAGGGCAGACGGTGGTCCTTTTATCACTTTTTAAGGAAGGTCTACTGGCAACCCATTTTCTCAGTTTTGCTTGCTTGAGAAAACCCATTGCCCCACCTCATTACCTCCCTTTACAATTATTCCACTAGCTTTCTGGATCTGTATTTCCTCATCTGACAATTTGAGGAAAACTCTGTTGTCTTGCTTCAAACGTTCCTCTAGCTCATGCCTCTCCTTTAGCAGTCCCATTTTGCATATGCTGGTTGCACTATTTGTCTCATAGTTTGGATGTTGTTGTTAATTATTTTCAGTATTTATGTTGTGTAACAATTTTCCCTAAATTGAAACATCCCCTCCTAGAGGGAGGGGGGCTTCTGAGACAGTTCTGAGAAAGGTGAATCTTCTACAAGCTTCACACGATGCCTCTCCAAGGTGATCTAAGCAGCAAGGAGAACTTGGGAAAGAAGACTCTCCTACCAGCCAAGACACCTGTGAGGTTCCATCCAACCTCTTAAGTTGTCTGCAAGTCTTTAGAGCGCTACAGGGTTGCCGTTTCCATGAGGGTCACCCAGGCTTCGGTAGTCTCTTTGATGCTGATGCTGTCTTTGAATCCATGTTCCTGTAATTAAGACCTTACCCCCATGTATATAAGTATCCATAAAAAGTCTATTAGTTTGTCAGGTTTTTTGGTGGGATCCTTACTTTGGTGTGTCATTAGCTCTCTATCTGGGTTGTGCAAATGGGATGTGCAAATGTTGCTTGTGGATACCCAGGAAAAGCCTTATTATGTTATCTGTATTTGCAACAGGTATGCATATGCCCAGATACACATGTCTTTGGGTTTATACATAGATTTCTATATAAAATCTTATGTTGTGTATATATAATGAGACAAGGTGTAAGAAGTTGCTTCAGGTGACTTTGTCTCAAGGCCTGCAAGTTGAGAAGCAAGCTGAAGGCCCAAGAGAGATGAAGATATTGTTATAGCACTTAAGAAAGGACAAGAGAACTAAGTAAGCCAATGACATGGCTCTTGTCTGAAGCCCCAAGAAAAGCTGATACTTTAACTCTGTGTCTTCAGGCAAGAAAATTGCCTGAAGTCTGTCAGGAAGGATTTTCTATCATCTGGAGAGGGTCAGCCTTTCTGTCTGATTCCAGAGTTCCTTTGTGTATTAAGTTTGTTAAAGAAAGAGAGCCAAACTTCTCCATTCTCTGCAAAGCTAAGTTTAATAGCCTGCTTCCTGTAGATGCAAGAACCATAGACCCAAGAAAGCCAGTGAATAATTTGAAGGCATGAGAACTAGAGAACCCATGAATGAGATTCTACTTTTCAGGTTTTTAGCCTGAGGTCATAAGAAGATTGAGGTCCCACTTTAACAGTCATGGGGAGAGACAATTGAACCTCCCTCTTACTTTTGTCCTGTTTAGATCCTCACTATTGGTGTCTACCCCATTTGGAGGGCTATCTGTTTTATTTGCCAAGTAAATGTTATTCTTTTCTGGAAATAGGCTCATGCAAAAATAGTGTTAAGCTAGATATCTGAGCATTTCATGGCCCATATAAATTGCTACATCAAATTAGTCAGCATGAGTCTCAATATGTTGCTCAGTTGTATAACACCCGCCTAGCATATGCTAGACTCTAGGTTTGATCCCTGGTACTATAAAGCCAAACAAACAGAAACCAAAACCATCCCAAACTCACTAAATGAGGTCTGAGCTTAGAGAAGGCCATCCGTATTACATATTCTAACACAGAAAATGTTATCTCATTCAGGAATGCCCTTACAGAGGCCCCTCAAATTATGTTCAACCTAGTATTTGTGCTTCCTATGGACAAGTCAGGTTGACAGAATTAACCATCACATTGACTGCTCTGGAGTGCCCAGCATTTAAGTTTGGAAGGTTTGTTTACCCTGTGCTTACATAAATAAAAAAAAAGATAAAAACAAAAACAAAAACAAAACAAAGAAAACCACAAAAACAAAGATAAGATTTTGAGGTTCAGGACCGGATGAAATGTTCAAGGGAATAAGGAGTTCAAAGTTTGGAGGTGCATGTTGGAAGCAATGACAGATAAGAGATGGAATGTTACTGCTGGAGCTTATGCTGAAGTGACTTGAATTCTGTGCCAGGCAACGTGTCCTTTTCCCAGCATATAATTAAGGGCTCTAAGCAATGGGGGTGTACTCTGATTTGCATTTTAGAAAGGTCTCCAACCTACCTTCCTATACTGGGCAGAACACTCCTGGTATTCATTACTCAAATGCCAACCTAAATGGGTGCTGGAAAGGCTAAATCAAATTTGTATCTGTAAGAATTGTCAAATATAACCCTGCTCTTATCTGCAGTGACAGCTGGAATCCAGGATATGCAGGCTGGCCTGATGTCTTCTTCAGTCACATGGAGACAGGCCCTCCTCTACTCTGTGAACGCCACGTACTTCAGACCGTGTTACTTCTTATCTCTGTAACAAGGATGGTTTTGAGGTAAACCAGGTCAGGAACTGCTCCCTCTGGTCCTTGCTGTGCTTCTGTGATTTCCCATTGCATTAGGAATGCAGTTTAATCACAACACCCATCCTCCAGGCCATGCACAGTTCCTCCTTTCTCTCTAGCCATTGTCTTGTGTTTTAGTCAATTGAGCCATGTTCTCTCTGTCCAAATCCATGTTCTTTCTAGCCTCAGTTCCTTTATACCTGTCCTTTCCTTTGCCTGAAGCATGTTCCCATTCCTCACAGCAAGGGTATCTTCAAATCTTTCGGGTCTCAGCTTCAATAAAACCTTATACAACAAGTCACTTATTTTTTTTTTCATCATAGTGTTTGCTTATTATTTTTTCTTGGCTCCTTTGCCAATCTGTAATAATTTCACCTATGACTGAATTCAACGAACTTTTATCCACCTTCGCTGCTGAAATATAGTACCAAAAACCAGGAACTTCAAGTTTCTAGCGGATAGAATACTGTTTAGTAAGAAATAGGCACCTGATAAACACTTGCTGATTAAATGAGCAATACCAAAATGATATTCAGTCTGAGGTTGATGAGAGCTGCCTAATTATCAGTACAGTTAAATGTTCACAATTAGACATGACCAAGAAAGCAGAAAATGGGGAAGGGAGAGATAATTGCAACATCGTCCAATTATATTACTTTTACAAATATTAGCTTCTCTAAAGAGAAATGAGTAGATCATCTGGAGACCCATATTCTTTTGTAAGTGATCTGTATTTTCTGTTGCATGTCAAGAGAAGGTCAGATAGTTTAGTGTAAACAGATTTTCTACTTCGGTTCTGCAGCAATGGAATAAACATTCATAATTAGTAACAGCCATGTCCAAGTAGTAAGCAATATTTTTGAGCACATGGTATAGTAGTCAGTGTGCATTGTAGGGATTATGATTTACCTGGCTGGCAGACCAAATGACTTCCTAAATGCTGAAGGCAACAAAGTGAGATTTGAACTCACGTCTGCCCACTCCTGAAGACCACACGCCTTTTACCATACCATGTAGAATAACCACTGCTGACAGCTTTGGAATTAGTGTTGTTCCCCTTCATGGATATAGTGTTGGTAAATGGAAAAATTCCAACCGCAGAGTAGGTTCTCAATAGCTATTGTTGAATGAGTGAATGAGATCAGTCCTAAGGGACCAGTGTTTTCTAATGGGATAACGTTTTTATGTGCTCAACAACAAACCAGCTACTTCAGAAATATTTGCTATTACATTTTAATTTGTAAAAAATGAGAGGGTGGTGGTGGTACACGCCTTTAATCCCAGCACTTTGGGAGGCAGAGGCAGGAGAATTTCTGAGTTTGAGGCCAGCCTGGTCTACACAGTGAGTTCCAGGACAGCCAGTGCTACACAGAGAAACACTGTCTCAAAAAACCAAAAAAAAAAAAAAAAAAAAAAAAAAAAAAAAAAAAAAAAAACCAAAAAAAAAAAGAGAAAGTTTTTTCCCCATAGGAGTACAAGAAAGAGTCAGAGGCCTGTGGAAAGACCTGTGTGTGTGTGTGTGTGTGTATGTGTGTGTGTGTATCTCAATGATTCTCTCCCAGGAGGAGCTTTTGCCCCTAGAGGATACCTGGCAGTGTCTGAATACAATATTGAGAGTCATTACTGAGGACTTGGCATCCAACAGGTAGAGGCGAAGGGTGCTTTAATCAGCCTGATATATTCAGAACAGTCCTTCAACAGAAAAGAGCCCATCCAAATGTCAGCAGTGTTGGGTGGACTAATGAGGGATGATGCAGTGGTGAAGAACATAGCAGGGTAGAGGAAGTGCTTCACAGTTCTGCCTGTGCATGTCAGTGTGTGAGAAAGACGGGGAGAGGAAAAGAAATGGGGGCAGAATGGGCAATGATCTTCCTATCAAATAATTTTTACAATAGAGTATGTCAAGTATGGATGCCTCAAGCCATTTCCATTAAGAGGAGGTCACAGAGTGAAAACCCACCAGTAGGTTTTCAGCCTAAGTTGGGGAGTCACACTGGAATAAACATTCTTCATTGAGAGTACCCTCTTAGACCCCTCACTAGGCAACAGGAGCAGTGGAAATGGGGGCAGGGGAAGGACTGTCTTGCCTGGAGTCCCTCCGAAGGAAAACTCAGTAAGGTGACTTATTTTGAGACATGATCTCAGGAGAGTAAAGGGAAGAAGGAAAAGCTGATCAGAACTGGACTTTTGAGTTGGTCATTGCTCCACTGAGACCTAAGAAACAGGGCCGAATTCACCTATGAATATGTTCAAAATGTGAGATTCTTGTGCCACTGGACCAGAAGGAAATGTTTCTTCATTGGCAGGGATCATTGTCCCTGATTATCCAGACACTTTGGACACGTTCTGACATCCCTGGGCGTTGTTCAGAATGTGTCTCCTAGATACAAAAAAATGCATAGTACTGCCAAGGTTACCCTCATAGAATGCTAACATTCTTCTAATTCAAGGTTATACATGGGGATGAGTTTTGGATCAATTCCCATGCTGATGCTGCAGAGGAACCCAGAGTCAGATGAGGAAATTCTGTCATAGTCAAAGCTAGATTGTGTCAAGTATTTGTATGAATTATCAGGGTAATATCTTGGTCAAGAGACCAAGTAGGTCTCACAGTGATAGGCGGCACTGATACAAAGCCATTGGAAACAGACAGCAGACCACTTGGGTAGCATAATTGTCACTTTGGCAGCCAGATCTTGCCTTGCTAAGATGGAAGAGAGAACTATTCAGATCGCTTAAGCAAACTGAAGTTCCTGCTGCAGTAACCTATCCTGAAATCAATACTGATATGCATTATTATTAGTTTTTAATTTTGTATGTTCTCCAGAATTCCTATACCTTGACCCAGTAGTTGTCTGGTGGAGTGACTTGTCTCTTCACCCCAAAGCATTCTGCACTATTACTTCACTTGTTCTATAGGATGGATCTTGCTACATATGTCTCCTTACCATTATCTCTTGATGCAAAAGCAAGAGTATCCAAGCATGCCTCTCTGCTCCACGTATGCTCCTCAGAGAACTTAGTGCTATAACTCTAGCTTCTAGGGACCATCAGGTACAATATACCCTGTCTATATGGTGGCTGTTTCTCTTACTTTCTAATCAACTGGCACACAAATACAAAAACGACTAGACCGTTTTCATAATATCCCAGCTCAGTGGAATCTTAACCTGTTCCCGGTTAAGTATCCTCCTAGATGCAATCTTGACAGCTTAATTTAGTTATAGAAGCACATGTTTTGCAAGGAAGGCTTTGGGAATTAAGGTGAGAGATAACTCTGCTACTTCTGGCTGTAAGATTATGAAACATTCTAGATACTGAAGGACACAACACCAGGAACCCCTGGTTCATTGCACAAATATTGCATTGCCTCTTACTCAGACTTTTAAGAAGACTTTCATTGTTTTTCTAGGATGTAGTAAATGACCAACGCACAGACAAATGCCTCCTTTGTCATAAAACACAGGAACATATCCTTTGAAGTAAATGAATATTATTTAAGGCAGTTTTGTACCATCCTACCATCCTGTGAATCCTTGCATGGGGTTGCCATAAGAGGCACATTAGGTATGTAAACTAATCTACTGTTTAGATTAGGTGACAGTTTCAGTAAGGCTGACTTATTGTACCCTGTAAGATGGAGCGGTATCATCATCCTGGTACACATGGTGCATGGCTAGTAGTCTTAAGGGACTATATCATATCAAAGGCCCTGTCTGATGGCAGGACAGCTACTCAGCTGCAGAGGGTGTTGGTGAGAGAAAGCCGAAACCAGGAGTCCACTTATCATATCCTCCCCTTCATCTGTGTCTTCTCCATCTGTGAGCCATTGCTCAGGACTAAGTGCATCCTCTCCTACTGAGGCCAGACAAAGCAGCCCAGCTATGGAATCCAAAGGCAGACAACATAGTCAGAGAAAGTTCCCGCTCTAATTGTTAATGGACCCACATGAAGAACAAGTTGCACATCTGCTACATCTGTGTAGGGGGCCTAGGTCCAGCCCATGCACAATCTTTGGTTGGTGGTTCAGTCTCTGTGGGATCCAGGCTGTTTTATTGTAGGTCTTCTTGTGGTGTCCTTGATCCCTCTGACTCCTTTAATCTTTCTCCCTACTCTTCCATAAGATTCCCTGAGATCTACCTGATGTTTGGCTGTGGGTCTCTGCATTTATTTTCATCAGCTGCTGGATGAAGCCTCTCAGAAGACAGTTATACTTGGCCTATTTCTTCCAGAATAGCTAAGTATCATTAATAGTGTCAAGGTTGACTCTCTCCTATGGGTTGAGTCTCAAGTTGGACCAGTCATTGGTTGATCATTCCCTCCATCTCTGCTCCATTTTTATCTCTGCATATCTCATAGGCAGGACAAATTTTGGGTCAAAGGTTTTGTGAGTGGGCTGGTGTCCCCATCCCTCCATTGGAAGTTTTGCCTACCTAGGAGGTGGCCTCTTCAGGCTCCATATTGCCCCGCTGATAGAGGTCTCAGCTAGGGTTATCCCCATACACTCCTGGATGGAATCTCAGAGTTTTGATTTGTATTTCCCTGATGAATAAGGACAGACATTGAACAATTCTTTTTTTTTTTTTTTTAATTTAATTTTATTTTATTTTTTTAATTTACATTCCAAATCACTTCCCCTTTCCCGTTTCCTCCCTCCCCGAAAGTCCCATAAGCCCCCTTCCCTCCCTCTTTTCTCCGTTCAACCCCCTCTCATTACTCTGTCCTGGCGTTCCCCTACATCCAGTCTTTCCAGGACCAGGGGTCTCTCCTTCCATCTTTTTAGAAATCTATTGATATGCTGATTGTGTCTAGGGTATTCTGAGATTCTGGGTCAATATCCCCTTATCAGTGACTTCATACCATGTGTGATCTTTTGTGATTGGGTTACCTCACTAAGGATGATATTTTCAAGTTCTGACCATTTGCCTAGGAATTTCGTGAATTCATTGTTTTTAATTGCAGAGTAGTATTCCATTGTGTAAATATACCACATCTTCTGAATCCATTCCTCCGTTGAGGGACATCTGGGTTCTTTCCAGCTTCTGGCTATTATAAATAAGGCTGCTATGAATATAGTGGAGCATGTGTCCTTATTGCATGCAGGTAAAGTCTCTGGGTATATGCCCAGGAGTGGTATAGCCGGATCCTCCGGAAGTGTCATGCCCAGTTTTCTGAGGAGCCGCCAGACTGCTTTCCAGAGTGGTTGTACCAGCCTGCAATTCCACCAGCAGTGGAGGAGTGTTCCTCTTTCTCCACATCCTCGCCAACAACTGCTGTCTCCTGTGTTTTTGATCTTAGCCATCCTGACTGGTGTGAGATGGAATCTCAGGGTTGTTTTGATTTGCATTTCCCTAATGACTAAGGATGATGAACATCTCTTTAGGTGCTTCTCAGCCATTAGATATTCTTCAGGTGAGAACTCTTTGTGGAGCTCTGCTTCCTGGCCATTAGAAATTCCTCTGTTGAGAATTCTCTATTCTTTGTATGTTCCTGCCATCCCAGAGATGAACCTCACCTGGACTGATTTCTGTTCTTTTTCTCAGCATTACCCCTTCCCCATTCCTGATTCCCACAGCTGTTCCCCTCTCTACCCATCTTCCTCAACCCTACATCCAACAGAGGGTTAATATCAAAAATATATGAAGAACTCAAGAAATTAAACACCAACATACCAAATAACTGAATTAAAAAATGGGGTACAGAGAGAATTCCAAACAAAGGAATTCCTAATGGCTGAGAAACACTTAAAGAAATGTCCAAAGTCCTTAGTCATTAGGGAGATGTAAATCAAAACAACTCTGAGAGATTCATCTTACACCTGTAAGAATGGCTAAGATCAAAAACTCAAGCAACAGCACATGCTGGCAAGGATGTGGAGCAAGGTGAACATTCACCATTTGCTGGTGGGAGTGCAAACTTATACAACAGCTATGAAAATCAATCTGGTGTTTTCTCAGAAAACTGTGAATAGTTCTACCTGAAGACCCAGCTATACAACTCCTGGGCATATACCCAAAAGATGCTTCACCATACTATTGTGGTTGGACCTGGTGCTGTTCTTGTGAACCAATCTCCTAATGAATAAAGGAGCCAATCACTGGGCAAGTAGGTGGGACTTCTGGGTTGGACGAAGGAAGAGAGGAAGCAGGAAGGAGTTAGGTCTTTTTGGAATGGGGACAGCAGAGGGGTAAAATGTAGCTGCTAGAGTTTCCCAGTATCATGGCAGATCTGCAAGGATTGACCACTAGAGGAATCAGATTTTAATAAGGCTTGCAAGATTAGGTGTTAGTTGTGCCCAGAGATTGAGTTACCATTGTTTCTGAACTAAGTTTGTGTTGCTCTTTCCTTCACGTGGCGGCTTGTCTGGGTTCAAGAGAAAAAGGTACAGTGGCAAGGCATGGGTTTGCCAGATGTGCACCACAACGGCTGTGGAGGATTTGAAGCACAGGGCTGGTGTGGTAGCAACCCACCTGTGGGAACTTAGAGAACTGGGTGGAAAGATTTTGGTCAGAGAGTCTCTGCAAGATAAAAACAGGTCAGCCATTGCCTGCCAGTGCATGGCCCCCCAGGCTGCCGGAACAAAGGCACAAGTGTGGGAATATGCCAGTTCTATTTTCTTTTTTAATATTTCCCACCACACCATACCACGAAGACACTTACTCAACTATGTTCATAACACCTTTATTCATAATAGCTAGAAACTAGAAACAACCCAGATGTCCCTCAAATGAGGAATGGATAAAGAAAATTTAGTTCATTTACACAATAGTATACTACTCAACTATTAAAAACAAGGATATTGTGACATTTGCAGGCAAATGGATGGAACTAGAGAAAAATCATCCTCCTGAGTGAGGTAACCCAGATTCAGAAGGACATACATGGTATGTAGTGTGTAGTTATAAAAAACAATCTATGCTCTATCTGGCTACGCACTGGCAATGGTGGTCTCCCCACCTCCATGGGGATTGATTCCCCAGCCATGGTCTGCCCAGGTTCTCCAGTTAGCTGTTGCTCACACTTCCCAAGCCACCTACCCCCTGATGCTAGCCTGCTGAAACTGGCTGCCTCTGTCTCTAATCCCCTAGCCCCATAAAATGGAAACTCCGGAGGCTTGTAATTTACTGGCCAGATTTATAGCAATAAATCCTCAACCCCCAAAATGCCCACACAAATAACTCAAAACTCAATTGATATAGGTACAAATTGTACACCTAGATTGGACAAATGTACCCTATATTACTCAATTGTCTATCTGAAATCCCCAATTACTTATGGGTCCTAGGACCACATGGTTCTGCCTCATCATCCTCTCCTTCAGGTACCATCTTGTCTCCCAGTCTCTCTCTCTCTCTCTCTCTCTCTCTCTCTCCCTCTCTCTCTCTCTCTCTCTCTCTCTCTCTCTCTCTCTCTCTCTCTCCTCTCTAAAACTTTCAGCTTCTCCTTCTTTTCCACTGTCCAATCACAGGCTCTAGCCTTATCTGACTAAGATTTCACCTGACCACACCTGAATACGGACACTCTTGAGGGAACAAAACATATAAGCAATAATGGTGTGTATTCACTTTTAATGCCTATTAGCCATAAGGTACAAGATAACCATGCTACAATCCATAGACTCAAAGAAGCTAGGTAACAAGTAGGACTCAAGGGAGGATATGTGAATCTCACTCAGAGAGGTTAACAGCTTCTCAGTGTGATATTTTTGTTGATTCTTCACTGTATACCTGGATGTCAGAGAATGGAAGTGGGGGGGGGCGGTTAGAAAAGAGGTGGGAGTGAGGTGGCAAGAGAACTCATGAGAATGGTTCCCGGAAGCCGGAAACCTGGGTCTAGTTCTCAAACTGGATATCTTTGCTATATTGCGGGGTGTAAATCACTTGTGTTCGCCCTTGCTCTTGATTTTTCTCACCTCTAAAATGGAATTTGTGAGAATTCTTGCCTTTCGGGATTGTGAGACTTCAAAGGGAAATTGTGCAGAGCTGTCACTGGTAGGAGCAGAGAGAGCAAGTGCCCAGGTCTCCGTATTTACATTTCTCCCTGCTACTGGCCTTCTCCCCTTTGGTCTCTGTTAATTATAATGTCCCAATACAATGTAACTAGAAAGGTAAAAGGAGCTCAACATGACAGATTTCCTTGTTAAGTCAAGTACATGGCTCCTGTCAGAAGCATAGGTCTGTAAATTTTTTTTTTCCTGTAACATTACTAAGAAAGCAACAAGAAGCCCTTGGTGCCTAGCAACCCATCTCCAACTCCACCATGAATCCTGTAAGGAGGATGTGGCAAGAGGTTACATCTGCAGGTGCCAGTGGTAAGGCATTTCTCAGGAGCAACATCCCATTTACACACAGTCAAAAACCTCTGTTTTGCTCTCCACTTCAGATAGCGTTCAGATAGCATTGCCAAGGCTGTTAACCAAGGGATGTCTCTACAAGTCTCTATAGACGAAAACATTATAGAAAATCAATGGGCAACCTTTATTTTCCATTCCAACCCAGGCACGCTGCCCCAGATACAGCCAGCAAGCCAGGTGATAATGATTAGGACAGCAGCGAATGCAATCCAGGCTGTTTGCAAAGTCAGAAATGCTGCTCCGCGTTCACACAGATGGGCCCACTCGACATTAATTTGCTGGATCATTATTCCCCAAACAAGTCTCAGTTTTCTTCACGGACAGACTGAGATTGTTAGAACAGATTTTAATATACGACATTCAAAACTAATGTTCTGCACACTTTAATAGAGCATTTGGCCAAATAAAAATGCTTCAAGTGTTTTCTCCAGCCTTCTGCTTTCATTAAAAAAAAAATCTTTATTTTTTACTATAGGAAAAGGTGACTTTTCCCCCCTTGTGGTTTATTGACAGCCACATACTCTGGGTGAAAATGTGTTACGGTGAAGAGGTCAAGCAACTTCCTGATGCGCCTGGAATGGAACTCTGAGTTCTACTTGGCTGCATGCAACTGCAGATGAATCATTTTGCTGTTCTGAGCTCAACTTTTCCTAACTGTAAAATAAGCCATTGCATCTACAAGAAATCTTTGACCTTAGTTACTCTCAGGGAGATAAAGTAATTACCTAGGAACAAGTTTTAGGACATTATGTGCTATATCTGATTAAAACTATGCTTGATTGGACTGGTACTTTTCCAGGAAGCTTGTAACCCTTTTTACCATATGAATTTTACACAGTAGACATTCGCCACCTATTCACCACGGAAACAAATATTTAAAATGCCAATAAGCCCATTGACTATAAGCCTGTATATTTTTCCCCAAAGCAAAACCTGCGATGTTATTTCTAGTCTACAAGTCCATATTCATAGAAAGATTCATAACATCTCCTTCATTTATCATTCGTACAGACTAATAAATAAGATTTTAAATATTCTATTTCTCTTGCAAGCCACAGGAAATGACAGACGAAGCATTCCAATCTCATTCAGGTCATTAATGAGTGTGAAAAGGGCCAATTCTGTTCGTCAGAATGAAGCATCCATCCTTATTACTGGAGGCACAGGAGATGGTGACACTGTTATCTAATTGCATCTTCTTAATCCGTGACAGCACTTGCAGGGGCATTCAAAATGTGCCCAGCCAAGGACTGCCTTTAGTTCCAGGACAGCAGACAGGATTTTTATTGCCATCAAGTGGAAATTGGTTTAGTTAATATAATAAATTACACCAGTAACTTAATTTAACAGGAAATGCCTGCCATTTGGGACCCATGAAACGCTGAAGATTTCTTACATATGTTTAAACTTTGGCCTACAGAGGAGGGAATAGAAGATTGGTATGTGATATTCGCACAGCTTCTCACAGATGTACAACTGAGACTGTGCCTCGTACACATCTTCCTCATGAGATGATGAAAACTGGCGGCAACATCTCAGAAGCAATGATTTGCAAGAGATTCAATCTCAATTATAATTTCCCAAGTCTATCACAATAAATTTCCAGTAGCATGTCCTGCATTTTAAATAAGAATAGATGGAAAGGAACAGGCATGCTTATGTCTGTGTGTGTGTACATGTGCATGCCTGTCTTTTTGACTCTTTGCCTCAAAGCATCCTCTTTGTATTGGTTTTTCTGATTTAAAACCCAAGAGACATTCTGGTTGTTCACAATTAGCATTAACAAAGAGATTTGTAGACTTTCAGTGCCAATAATTTTGTTAAATCAGGTAAAACATGTGAAAAGAAACAGTTGAGGAGAGGTTGCTAACTCACTTGGTATTAGGCAGATGTGGAGGGAAAAGCATAGAGCCTCTTCTGTGTGCTTTATGGTCCGGAAGAACTCCTGACTTCTGGCAGGTGAATGAAGAAACTTTCTGCCTATGGGAGAATAATTTGAGGTACCATAAAGGTAAAGGAAAGGTCAAGTACTGCCTAGAAGAGGTTGAGAAAACAATAGAAATAGAGTCTGCAAAGGGAAGGCTTCATCCTGTGTAGTTCATGTTTCCAAATTTCATTATTTAAATACCTCCATCCTTTGGAATGATGACACAATTCACAGGAGGGATATAGCTGTGGACCCAGGCTGCTCCCAAAGCACTAGCAAGTTGATCATTCTGCACCACTGGCTGTTATCTTTAGAGCTCTGATTCACCCTGTGATTGGACCACCAAAGAGCATAGCATGTGGCAGGTGCTCTGCAGAGCCCAATGAAGGGGTTGATCTACCGAAATAATCAGGAATCCAAGAGTCTATGTTGACTCTTGTTTTTTTTCCACAGCTGAGGACCGAACCCAGGGCCTTGTGCTTGCTAGGCAAGCCCTCTACCACTGAGCTAAATCCCCAACCCCTATGTTGACTCTTTCAATGCACATGTTGCTTAGAGTAATTAGCTTCGCAACATAATAGATCCAGGATGATCTGAGGAGGTGAAACTGCCTTAAAAAAAAAAAGAAAAGAAAATTTACTTTGTCTCGGTTCATTATCAATTTTTTTTGGTGCTGAAAATATGTTTATTGCATATGGATCATGTGCCAGATATAAGGAGATCATGGTAGAGTGGACTTCCTGTGGAGTAGCAACTTTAAAATCATGTTGGGATGAAAAGATATATGTAAGACTTGGGTGATGCTGTCCCAGTCCCCTATGGGGTGAGGAGCCTATTGTCACTTTGTCATAACTATAGTGTCAGGTGTGACTCATAGACCTGGTCACATTGGGCTATTTTAATTTCACGATCTTAAAGTTTTGATCAGATCTCTTATTTTAATAAAACAATCAATAAAACATCTTAATTTATTCTAGAGCTTGAAGGAGCCTACAGATTGCTCAGCTTAGATCTCTCTGTTTCCTTACGAGCAACTTCCTGATTATTTTTGTAGTTCTGATTTTGAGATGGATTTAATTAGCTATTGTCTTTTCTACTAAGGAGGAGGCTATATTCATTGTAAACTACAAGTCAAAAATCAACAAAAGTAGTGTCTAACACCTTTATACAGTGGGCTTAATTAGAAGAAATCTATGATGAATTTGGTCAAATAATCCTATGTAAGAGGACTGGAGAGATGGCCCAGCTGGTAAGAGCATCGACTGCTCTTCCAAAGATCCTGAGTTCAAATCCCAGCACCCACATGGTGGCTCACAACCATCTGTCATGGGATGTGATGCCTCTTCTGGTGTCTGAAGACAACTACAGTGTACTTACATGTCATAAATAAATAAATCTTTTTTTTTTTAAAGTCTCTGCAGTTGTGCTGAGACCAGGCTGCTGATCTCTTCCCTTTGCTTTGGTTTGGGGTATGTGTCTGTGTAAGCCATCATCAGAATAAAAATAGTGTTCTCTAAAATATGAAGCCTTCTTTTAGTACAGGTGGCATGTTGAGGACACAGTTGGAAACCTGGAGACGGTTGACATGGCGTAGCACACAAATAATTTCATGGTGTGGTGGGGAAGTATCTTCTTCCTCCCTGAGCCATATTTCTATTCTTACTTCCCTCACAGCAAGGTAATACTTTTAGAGGTATTTTTGTAGAAAAATATTGTGATGGGTATGTTATGCTTTTTACATCATGCTTTCCCATTCTTGTCCACAGACTGCAGGGTTTTTTTTGCATTTGGCTTCTTAAGTAGTTATTTCTTCTTCTTCTTCTTCTTCTTCTTCTTCTTCTTCTTCTTCTTCTTCTTCTTCTTCTTCTTCTTCTTCTTCTTCTTCCTCCTCCTCCTCCTCCTCCTCCTCTTCCTTCTTCTTCCTCCGCCTCCTCCTTTTCTCCCTCTTCTTCTTTCTCCTCCTTCTTCTTCATCCTCCTCCTCTTCTTCCTCTTCTTCTCCTCCTCCTTCTCCTCTTCCTCCTTCTTCTCCCCCTCCTCCTTTTTCTAACAGCATCCAATAACACATCACCTAAGTATGGGTCCCATTCCTTTCAAAACCTTTCCTTTAGCGCTATAAATTGTTTCCTACCACAGCTAAAGCTGTTCCTCACATCTTGGCTCCCTACTACCTTTTTACAAAGATGTCTTGCAACTCTTAGCTCAACTCAGCACTGGTAGCTGGCATTTGTATTTCAAGTATCTCTCAATTTTCTCGCCTGACACATCTGGAAAGGAGGAACTGATTTGTGATGGCACAGATTTCTTGGACCCAGGCTCAGTTAGTGTCAGCTACTGAGAGAGTCTCAGCTTTCCAGTTCGGTCACCTCTTTCCAAGTGACACAAGTCTCATTTCTCTGAAACAGACTCACCTTATTAATAATGACTTCATGCTCTGATGGGACTATTCTGTTCCCCCCCCCAACCTCTTGAGGACTTTGCTCTTCAAGGTGAACAGTTGTGAGGAGAAAACCCATTGTGGAAATAGCTTGAGACACTGAAGGACGTAGGAACAGAAAGTGGGGAAAGTGAGAATAAGTCTAACACTATATCTCCGACTGTCACAAGCTCACAATAGTATGTAAGACAGGCTGAGAGAATGGTAGCTGGCTAATGAAGACCACACAGGAACAGACACCTCAGACTCCAAGCACCATAATCTATTGACAGAGAAGCCAACAATCTGAAGTGTGATCTTCTATTCTCAGCATTCCTCTCTACTTACCTAAATATAGTAATGGCCTGTGTGTGACACTGTGTTTAGAAAATTGGAGTTTATACTACTTGTTACCACAAATGTCAATGAATAAAGACAAGAATTAAACTTTGAGGAAGCTGTGGTTTACCCAAAGAGCCAGTGATCTGAGAAGCCACTGGGTCTTAAAGCTTGTTCATCTTAGCCAGCAGATCATATTAGGAAAGGAAAGGCAGTAAGTCATTCAAAATCTCAGTCTTATCCTACTAGTTAAGTAGGCAGCTTTGTCCCTGAGATGCATGGCCTTGATGATCCTCTCCTTATCATCTCATGTATGTATCATTCATTATCAACTGTCCAGGTAGCTGGGTTCTGAGACACAAGGATTCTGAATAGGGTTAGTGTCTGCAGTCTCAGCCTTACTGACTGCTTGGTGGGGTTTCTTTGGTTTAACTCAGAGCAACAAATGCATTAAAGTGTTTCCTGAACTTCTCATAATATATGTGCATATTCTTTTAAGCAATACAGAGTATATGTGTGCCCTTACAATATAGAATATAAAAATACCTCTATCTGTCCTTGTGAGCATCTATTAATGATAACTACCAAAGAACTTTTTACCATGGAATCTGGTAAATCTCTACCTTGTCAGGGAACTATTGAGTTTCTGTTGCAGAGTACTGTCCTCTGGGTATGACTTGTTGTGATGGGTTGGCCCAGGGAGTAGCACTATTAAGAGGTGTAGCCTTGTTGGAATAGGTGTGTCATTATGGGCATGGGCTATAATACCCTAGTCCTAGCTACCTGGGAGTCAGCCTTCTGCTAGCTGACTTTGGAATGAGAGGTGGAACTCTCAGCCATTCCAGCCCCACATCTGCCTGGATGTTGCCATGCTCTTGCCTTGATGATAATGGACTAAACCTCTGAACCTGTAAGCCATCCCCAATTAAATGTTATCCTTATAAGAATTGCGTTGGTCATGGTTTCTGTTAACAGCAGCAAAACCCTAACTAAGACAGGTGTCCATCTTGAAAATGGAGCAGCTGTAACTGATGAGCCACACAACTCTAGTTGTAAGGTTAGCTGACAAGGGCATTGTGTTTATGCAGCTTTCAGAAGGTCATCACCCATTTTGGGGTGCAACTTTTTCATGTGACAGCAACTCTGGAGTCATCCTTACTCCTGTAAATAAACCCAACAAGCTTATTGGTTTAGCTGGGCTTGGGTGGGATTCTATCATCACTGCCATATTTAGGGTGAGTAGATGCTTCTTCACATCTCCTTTGGAAAAGTAGCAGAATATCCATCTGCCTTTGGGCAGGCAGTTGGCAGGCATTGCATGCAGCATAGTAACACTGAATGAGCTGAGACAAACTTGTTCATCCCAAGAAAGAGAGATAGCATGCTTCAAAAGGGCAGTTGCCCTATCAGGTTCATCTCTTGATGGGGATACCTTTCTTTCATTTGTACTCCAGATGTGAGGATTTGAGTTCAAATATTGCTCAGTCCAAGGAGCTCAGTCCCTAACAGTCACAAGTATGTACAATACAGGTTAGAAAACTGTTAAGTACCTGCCCATTAAACCCAAGCAGGTTTAGGAATCCCTGCAGGCAAGTCTGATTAAGTACAGTTAATGACTCTTTATAATCAGCAGAGTACTTCTCCACTAAGGCTGGGCTCCGAAACCATCCATGTTAGTTATAACATATGGGTCCTGCAGACAAGCTTTCTCTCTCTTAAACTTCAAGGTTTTAGTGTCAAGTTCAGAAAGCCAGTGCCCTCTGGCAGATTACTTCCTTCATCACTAGTGATCTCTCCTTGGCCCATTTCCAGTGTCTTCTCTCAGCTTACCTTTCTATTAAGTAGGGGCAAGGGAGGTTAAAAATCTCTTATTTGTTACTTCAGGCTCAGTGGTCCCTGTTTGACTGTTTAATTTCTTACTAAATGTTCTAGGTGACACAGAATTCTTTTCTACTTCTGAAAATGTAGAGCAAGCCACAGCAGGTCCAAAGGGCAAGAAGTCATGTTTTTGTCAGGCAGAATCCTGATCAGAAGGCAGTTAGGGGTGGTGGTTTAGGTTAAAAGCCTATCCTTGGTAGACACAAATTCACACACTGGAAATGATTTGCAGGGCCTTGCAACATAGCTATTTCTGAAGGACCCTGAATACTGGTTATTGGTGCTATTCACACATTTTATCTGCACACCTCATGAAGTTATGCAGTATGAACAAAACTTTTGGTTTAGTCACAGAATTATTATATATTTTTGATTAATGTTATCCAACTTGATGAATTATTTTTCTGTAATGCCAAGAACAGCTGTAGCAACTGGATAGAGGTAGGAATCATCCTATGATTCTCCTTTGAGCTTCAAGGACAGCTAGGCTGAGAGGTGTTTATGAGCATATTTTGATAGGTAAAGCTTGAAGACCCTATAAAGGAATTTGCAGTCATGTAATTATTTGGTTTACAAGAGGCTTACAAAATGGTGACACTAGCCAAACCTAGTAGTGATTCCTATATTAAAATAACACCACACCTTTTTTGTGAGATACAGTTTTTCATGTTTAGTTTATTCACCTGATATTTATAAGGGCTTTGGATGCAGACATAGTTTGGTTACTTCTTTAGGGATCTGTGGAGGTTAATGGTCATTGTCAACTTGTGTTCTGTAGTAATTTTCTCCAAAGGGGAAAATTCTCTCCAGGAGGCTGATAGGATTTAGAAAGTAATCAGAAGTTCCAAGTCTTAAAGAGGAGAGACTATAGGATTCACAAGGCTGTATAGGCAGTACCAACTGCTAGGGAGAGGAGGGTCTCGGATGGGCCAGTTGCCTGTCAGTCATGTAGGGACTCTAGGGAGGCAGCTCTCATGAGTCCTCATCTATTCTGGGGTGGGCTTTCTGGTGATGTAGTTACTTTTCCATCATTCATGATCCTCTACAGCAGCGTTCTCAACCTTCCTAACCCTGTAACCCTTTAATACAGTTCCTCATGTTGTATTAACCCCCAACCATAAAATTATTTTTGTTGCTCATAACTGTAATTTTGCTACTGTTCTAAATTGTAATGTAAATATCTGTATTTTATATGGTGTTAGGCAACCCCTGTGGGAGGGTAGTTTGATAACCCACAGGTTGAGAACCACTGCTCTAAGTAACCACAATTAAATTTAAAGGTTCACTAAACTGGACTTAGATGGAAGAATTGTTTATTTTGGTTTTTCAAGACATGGTCTCTAGCCTTAGCTTTTCTAGAACTCCTCTCTGTAGACTAGGCTGGCCTCGAAGTTATAGACATCTGGCTGCCTCTGCCTTCCAAGTATTGGGACTAGAGGCAAGATCCACTATTACTCAGTTTTGTGTACTATCATCAGTGCTGTGAGATGAACAGACATTTGTTCATATTTCTACAAGAAGTCATACAACAACCCACATTTAGCCATGGTTCTGCATTTCCTGAGAGGTTAAAATGAGAATGGAAGAGTCACCTTGAATGTGGGTAGTACCATCCTATGTGCTGAGGTCCTGGATGAATAAACAGGGAAGAGGAGAAAGTAAACTGAGCAGCACAATCTCTGTATCTCTCTGTCTCTGTCTTTGTGTCTCTCTGTTTCTCTCTCTCTCTCTCTCTCTCTCTCTCTCCCCCACCCCCCCCCCGCCGCTTCCCTGTTGCCATGTTGACCAGCCACTTCCTGCTTCTCCTGTCATGATTTCTTGTACTCCCCTAAACTGTGAGCCAAAATAAACAAGGCCACTTAACTCATCCCTTTAACTGATGCACACAAATAGGCCAATCAATAGACAAAAAAGAAAAGAAAAAGAAAAGCCCCTCTTGAACATGTCATATCCAGTACTGGTGCCTGACCCTGACCATTAACTCTTTACTACTATTGAGTTTGGAATTCTTCTATTTTTACAGACAAGCATCTTCTGTGTGATAAGGGATTAACTTTAATCTCCTGTTTAAGCTTTGTTCACTCCCTTAGAGTTAGAGGATCCTCTGTCATCCTGGACTGACCCCACAGAGCACATGATGGAACAGATGTCCGCATCCTTTGAGGTAGGAAGATTTTATGAAGCAGTGATGTGCAAACTGTCTCCTTTGAGGATCACTGTGTGTTTTTTAATTTCTAATTTGCTCAAGCCAACACATTCATGTATTAAAAGCACATTACTAGAACAGTAATTATAGTGATTATGAATTATCATGAAAATGAACACAGTAAAAATTACAATAAAATGAAGACTTGCAAAAATAAGACAGAGTTGCTTATAAAAATCAATCTATACCACTGAGGTGCTGCAAAGTTTTCAAAGGTTTACTTCAGTTCTTTTCTCCTCTGGTGGGAAGGTGGTGGTCCATGGGTCACAGTAGCAGGAGCATCACATTTTAAGCAACAGTGATGTGGAGGCTTCATTGACTTGCCAGACCTTACACTGAGTGATCGGCAAAGAAAGCTTTCAACCACATGTCTTCTTCCAAGTCCAGGAAGGTTCCTCCTGCATATGCTTTTAATCCCAGCACTGGGAGGCAGAGGCAGAGGCAGAGGCAGGGGCAGAGGCAGGGGCAGGGGCAGGGGCAGGGCAGGAGCAGAGGCAGGGGCAGAGGCAGAGGCTGATTCTCAATTCTAGGCAAGTCAGGGTTACCTAGAGAAACCCTAAAAGAAGAGGGTTTTTCAGTGCTCTGACAGACATATAAGAGTGTGCTCCTCCCTTACCAGTCCCATTGAAAACTAGCACTTCTCCAAAAAAGGCAACACACATCAGTCCAAAAGAGGCAGGCAGATTGTGATGTAGAGAAAAATAGTAGCAATCTGAGTATATGGGGTCACACCCTAGCTAGGTACAGCTTGTCACCAGAGGGAAGAAGCCAGACCAGCACCACAGCAGCCTGGCAGGAACTGATCTCTCCAAGAAAATAGATTGAAACTGAAACATTTCCCAAACTTAGCCTTTAGTCTCATACAGCCTTGTGAACAGGCTCCAACCACATTCCTCAAGCGGAAAGATACCCTTGGTTCACAATCAGGCAACATCACTTGGAAATGTCTCTTTCCAGTTTGAAGACTCAGATATTTAATAAAAATTAAATATCAGAAATTAATAAGAAAGCAAAGATCAGCATGAAGACTAAAGGAAGAAAGTAGAGTGTGGAGCAGAAAAACAAAACAAAATGAAACAAAACAAACAAACAAATCCAGCCAATCATCCAACCAAACACACAATCAAATGAAGAAATTTAATGGAAAAATAGCATCACAATTTTGCTCTGAGTATATGCCATGGTTTCCAAAATAATTGTAATAATTATACCTCTCATAAATAAGCAAAGCTCAAAAAGAGAAGAGAAAGGCAAAGAAAAGTATCTTCAAACAGCCAGAGAAGATAAGCATGAGTTAGGAGAGCGCAGAGAGCAATGGAGGAGAAACAAACAGTTGCTGAACTGAAGTCCTGACTGAAGGACAGTGTGTGTTGATAGAACTTCAAAGAAGGGTAAAGTTTCAATATTGATACATTAAAATTTCATATGCCCTTTGCCTCAGCAGTTATACTTGCAAGGATTTTTTTTCCTACAGGTATTTAATCACTAATATGTGAAATGGTGTGCTCAAGGACATTAGTTGCCATCTTAATTTCCAGCAGTAAAATCCTGGGGATGGTCTAGATATCTACTGAGAAGGAGTCATTAAATAAAGGATATGATCTATGCACTGGAATGTCAACTATAAAAGTAATAAGACAAATGCAAGTGAGTCTGTATAATCTCAAAATAAAGTTTAAGAAAAGAATAAGTCAAGTTTAGTGTGTGTGTGTGTGTGTGTACCAATATATAGTGCTCCTCAATATATTTTGGTGGTGATAAAAATTAATATGTAAATAATATGTATAGGATAATTACCATAGAATAAAATAACACTATGTTAATTGGCATTTGTTTTCATGGTCTACCTATGGAAGGGCATATAAAATGCTGGCAAAGTGGTTTTTCAGGAGAGGATAGCTCTTTTGGTAACTAATATTTGCTGCAAATTTTTATAGCATTGTCTCTATTACCTATTCAAAGCAATAAATCGATTGCAAACAAAATGACATTCCTTTCATTTCTATGACGTCCCAGTCTTTACACCATTCTATATTTAATGGGCAATCCCTTGTTCTGAGACTTTCCTGATGTCCCTCCCGTGGAGAGTAAGGCATTTTCAAGCAGAAGTCACCTGTGACTTACCCACTCTCAAGTGAAGATAGAATTCTATGACTCTTACCCAACCCCACCAAAATGCAACAGCCTAGACAGGAAGCCATCAAAGAGAATTCCTAAGAATTGTAATAAGTATGTTTTCCACAATTCATGGCTTTTTGTGGAGGTTCAGGTGAAGGTTTCTTTAAGGGGCTGGACTCAGAGTTTGACCATGCCTCAGTGACTATATGGGCAACACAAATAGAACTTGTGTGGGTTTTTTTTTTTTTGTTGTTGTTCTTTTCCTTTCTTTTCTTTTCTTTTCTTTTCTTTTCTTTTCTTTTCTTTCCTTCCTTCCTTCCTTCCTTTCTCTCTCTCTTTCTCCCCCTCCTTCTCTTCCTCTTCCTCCTCCTCCTCCTCTTCTTCTTCTTCTTCTTCTTCTTCTTCTTCTTCTTCTTCTTCTTCTTCTTCTTCTTCTTCTTCTTCTGGGAGAGGCAGACCAGAAAGGACTGGGAAGTGAGTGCTATCAGGGTATATTATGTGAAATTCCCAAATAAGCAATAAAAATATTACATTGGAAAAATAAGTAATGAGGCAAAATGTAAAGCAAAGAGAAAATGCTATAAAAATTTGGGGCATGTCTTGTCATGTTAAACATTGTATTTTGTGATGTTAAAGGGAGATTTAATTATTCAGTTATTAGTCAGAGACTGAGAAATGGTTAATATGATGTTTATCTTAGGTGGAAGTTGTTTATTGTTGGCTTTTAAGTTGCATACCTACTTTGCAAGTCAAGAACTAAATGAGGCTAAGGTAATATCTGTAAGTGTCTTGTGTTGCTCCAATAGAGCATGGGCATAACATCAAGATACATCACATATATGACAAGATACATTACATATACGACAAAAGGAAATATATACCATGTAGAAAAGAAAACTTGTCTCCTAAGACTTAAAAACAAAAGACACATGATACAAGATACAGAGCAAGTTTTAGAGCAGCAGACCTTAACCTGGGGGTCGAGACCCCTTTCCGGGGTCATATATCAGATATCCTGAATATAAAATATTTACATTATGATTCACAACAGCAACAAGTTACAGTTATGAAGTAACACAAAATGATGTTATAGTTAGGGGTCACCACAACATGAGGAACTATATTATAGGATCGCTACATTAGGAAGGTTGAGAACCACTGTTTTAGAGTCAAACATCCTGGACTCAAATCCCTGGTCCAGTACTCATGAGCAAAGTGACCCTGGGTGAGAACTAAATCTCTCATTGCTTCAACATCCCATCTGTGAAATGGGAACAAGGGTATGTCCTGATTTATAGCATTTTTGTACAGATTTGGTAAGATAGATCCTAGGACAGATATTCCAGATATAATATGTTCTAAAGAACTTTATTGGTGACATTTCTGCATTTGGGTGCACTTAGCGTGTCTGCGGTATGAGTACATGCATGTTATCCTGTTGTCTGTGCTGATGAAGCTGCCTTTCTTTTGCTTAGCTCAGAGATGGTTCTGGGTGAAACAGGCTGAACAGCAGCATCAACGTTCTGACACAAGAAAGTAAATGGTTATTTCAGCAGAAACCTGGAGACATGTACATTTGTGCCATCCTTAAAAATAGTTTTGTTTATCTCAAAGATCCAGAGAACTCTGGGGAAATCATGGGCTTGGCATTCAAGCTGTTGGATAGAGTGGTCAGACTTTATCTGATCATAAAACACCACCCACAGCACTGGCAATCCATGCAGAACCTAAAGGGGTTTTGTAGCCATTCTTCTGAATTGAGTTTCCTTTCATTGACTTCCGGCAAGACAATAATATTTAGTGTACTGAAGCAAGTTCTAACTTCTTTTTGAAGTTCAGTCTCGTGGATGAAATGTCAGGTCAGCATTTGACAATCCCACTTTTCCAAATGACCTTGGTGAATAAAAAATTCAGTGGGTAGTGTTGTTCACCCATCTGTTACATCATGATAAGGGAAACAAACAAACAAATAGAACCTCTTCTCCCTCAGGGGGAATCTTGTGAAGTTGAGAGGCTCATAGAGAGCTACCCAGATGGAATACAGAGATAAGTCTGCAAACATATGTAAAGCACCTCCTACACCTTGGGCATTACAGTTTATTCTGGAGACTTAGGAGTGGATGAGATTTGTTTGAAGTAATTTTGACAAGAGCATCTAAGTCATGAAGTAAATATTTACAGAGTGCCTATATTTCAGGAACAGTTTTCTTGCTTAATATATATTAACCCAGATCCAAGCAAAGTCATTGTTTTGGCTTCCCAAGTCCCTTGGATGTTGAATATTGGGGTGCTGTTGAAAAGAAAAAGAAGTCCTAGTTACTTCTTTCAGAGATTCAAGTTTCAACTTAACAAAAACTTTATCTATGAATGACACACCAATGGAAGAGAAACTATGGTTTCCCCTTAGTACCATGCATGACCATGGCCCCTTTGGACACTGCAATTTAACAAGTAATGACAATGTCTGGTTCTCCAAAGTACGTTGCCTGACTCTTCCTTACATATCCAAGCACCAGGACAGGAACTCTCCCTGTCTGGCCCTTCCCATACGATGGAATCAAATAAGGCATGGGGAGATCTCCTTTTCCCTTTTCTGCTTCCTTCCCTCATATCTTCCTCATGATAGCTCATTAATCATTTTATTAATCATAAAAAATTAGAAGCTGGGATGTTTGGGGACTCTCTTCTACACATTCTAGGATGTTTAAATGTTAGAGCAGCACAGGTCTCTAGGAACATCTAGTGCAACCCCCTCATGAAACAAGTGAGGAAACAGAAGGCCAAAGACTGTAGCACTTGGCACAAACATCAGAGATGATTGAGCTGAGAGTGGAGGACAAGCCTCCTGCCTCTTTGTTCAGTGGACCACACTCTGATGCGATGCATCTGTCATTTAATGTAGTTGTGTATCTGTGGAGAAGAAGTGGGTGCCCTTCTGGTCCTATGAATGCATTTTAAACTCTCTGTGTTCCACTACAGGTTAGAGCCCAAATCTAGGTTTTCCAGAGCATAAGAGTTTCCAAGGGTGCAAAACCAATCTTTCCTGTACTAAGCAGTCAGGACTCCGAGTTACCATCATCAGACACTGGTTCTGCCTGCTTGAGCAGCAAAGGAATGTTTTGGAAGAAGTCAGAAGCTGACAAATCAGTAGTCATGCTGAAGAAGCAGCTCGGAAATGCACAGGGACTGAGGAACCTGGAGGAGAGAGGAAGGGTGGCTGAAATCCCATACGACGCCATGTCACACTAAGCACCTGCTAAGACTCCATCGCTTTCACAACTCCCAGACCATTGTACCAAAGACACCACAAGGGTGTGGAACAATGTCTAAACTTAGTCATGTGGCTGGCTTCAAATTCACAACTTCAAGAAAGAGAATGGGGTTGGCCAACTGAGGCCACCTGCTCCTTCTCTAGTTGCCAAGGTTCAGAAGTGCAAACTTCAACATTTCACAATGTCAGCTTCTTCCAAAATAAGATAATAAAAAACCTGGACAGCCTTAAATAGCAACAGAAATAATATTAATAACAATAAATATCCTATGACCTTCCAAACATACCAGCCATCTCCAGCTGGACTCTGGGAAGCTTCTGGACAGCATGGAGGTGTCCTGCTGCGCCCCGGACTGCAGTTGAGGAGATTCAGGGAGGAGTCCACTGTAAACCCTGTGCTGCATTGGAAAGAGCTCTGTTCTATTTTCAGATCTGCAGAGTCTGGTTCAGGAGTTTATAGCCCCTTCTGGGCATCATTTGTTTGATCAGCAATCTACTGATAACAGTCTCTATCTACTAGGCTCGCAGGCACTCTGTTCACTGAATCCAAAACTCATGTCTCGTAAGTCTATTGCTGTACATTTCTGACAGTGATGAAGGTCCTCTGAGAACAGGTATTATAGCAAAGCACTTTCATTGAGAGGTTAAGTTAGAGGGTAGAAGCTATTTTTTTATTATTTAAAACCAGTGTCTTAATCTCTGGGATTTCTTTCTGCTTAATACATATCCCTCTAAGTCCTTACACACAATACAGGACTAATGAGGTTTAATGGGATGGGACCTAGAAAACTCCAGGTAAGCACTGTACTGACAGGTGACAATACTGGAGCCCCCAGGAACTGTGAGGATTCAGGATTCTCTGACTGCCCAGAGGAGCAATAGAGGATGCTGTTGAGTGAGCACTAACCTTTGCACCCATGCCCTTTGGGCTGTGCTATTTGACATGTTAAACCAGCAAGGCAGAATCTCTCAGCATGCAAAAAGAGGCTACACTTTACCCTTTCAACCCAGAGAAGGGAAAAGTTTCCCTGGTTCACTGGTACAGTCAAGCTTTTGCCTAGATACCCGCGAGATTCAAAAGCTTTTTTTCCTTCCTTCTTCTTTCTCCTCCCCCTTCTCTTCTCCCTCCCTTCCTACCTCCCTCCCTCCTACCTTCTCTCTCACTCTCCCTCCCTCCTTCCTGCTTTCCTTTCTTCCCTTCCTCCTTTCTATTTCCCTTCTTTCCCTTTATCTCTTCCTCTCTCCCATGCCTTCTTTTTTCTCCCCCTTCTTTCATCTCTCTTCTTCCTTCTCCCTTTCTTCCTCTCATTTTCTCTCTTGCCACATGAATTGACTGAATGTCTATGGCAAAGCTTACACATGCATTTATTTAATCTTCTTCCCAACCCCATGAGGCTTCTTGTTTCACTTCTATAGTTGCAGAGACCAAAGCTCAGGAGAGACTGAGTAAGAAATAGTCTCGAGTGCCTATACAGTCATCAGGTAAGAGGCAATAATGCCAATGCTACAGCTGTGTCCTTTCTAATACTGAGGTATGTTTATAGTACACCCAAAGGAGATCTAATTATGATGGACCAAAAAAGATAGATAGATAGATAGATAGATAGATAGATAGATAGATAGATAGAAAGAAAGAAAGGAACAGAAAAGAAAGTATCATGTGTGAATGAGGGTAGCCTTTGCCTGTCCCTAAGGAGAATTCTGATTTGGCTCATATTTCCTCTGTTCCCATCTTTCCTCTGAAGTAAAGGGAGAAAGTATGTGCACATATAATGAAAGACATTAAGAAGGAGACCAGAAAGAAAATATGCAGAAAGATATAGTTATGCATTTAGAGAGAATATGGAGCATATTAGAGAGAAAGATATTGAAAGAATCGAAGCAAGAAGAACTAGAGTGGGGAAGGTGTTAGTCTCTGAGAAATCCCAATGAAGAACGTGAATATTGATGCATATCTTTTGTGTGGTTTCAGTGGTTGTGACACCCACGGAGACATATCGTGGGCTCAATAGATTTATCAAATTCACACCTGAGAGTCTGTATGACTGAAACTACCCATGTTTCTTAATTCAAGTATTAAATTCAAGTAGAACATCTGTAAATGATTTGTTCTGATCTGGGCACAGTGAGGGGAGCGGTGCAGAGAAATGACCTTCACTACACAAAGGTGTGTGCACAAGACTGTCAAGTAGTAACAGGAGGTAGCAGGAGACAAAATCCCAGGCTCTCTCCAGGGAGAGAGTCCCATGTGAGCCCCTCTGGCTTCAATGTTCTAGCACCCCTGTGCATTAGTCATTTTCCTGCCACTAGACAGAACTTGGAGATAATTATTTTATTTTTAATAGTTTTATTTTTATAGTTATTTTAGTTCACAGTTCTGAGTGCACAAGTCCAAGCTCAGAAAACTCTATTGCACAGGTCTCTGGATAGCAATGGTGGTGGGAGGAATCCTAAGGACTTTCGGGGAGGGAGGAAACGGGAAAGGGGAAATGATTTGGAATGTAAATTTAAAAAAAAATAAAAAAATAAATAAAATAAATAATTAAAAAAAAAGGACTGTTTACTTCAATGCCAAGAAGCGCAAAAGAGAGGAGCTCAGAATCCCAGGAGCTCCTTCAAGAGCTGGGCTCCAGTGACCTAAGGGCCTTCTCCCAGGCCACTCGTCTTTCCACTGGGTAGCCTCAACCTCAGCACCAATTTTGCTTTTTAACACATGGACCTCTGGGATAGATAGTTATCCTAAGCTCATGTACTCTGCCCTTGGACAAGTATGATACAGAATAGAACACTAGTGGAATTTTGCAAGGCCCGAAGTCACTTGAAGGGTAGATTGACAGAATCTGGCTAGAGGAGGCAGTGTAGGATCAGAGACCTGCATTCTACATGTGACTTTATACTGTTTAAATTTTAAAAGTTCTTACTGTTACAAATTTCCAAAAAAAAATGTTAGTGTACAGGGAAACAAGATCAAATAAAACAATCCTCCCTCCCCATTCTAAGGTTTATGTTTGTTTCTTTCTGGAGTTTGGACGCAGAGGTGTTCTTTTAGGATGAAACAGGAGGGGAAGCAGCATTTAAAAATTAAAAGAGTCAGGGAGCAGGTAGACGCCGTCCATCCAGCTTCCCATTCCAATTACTTCAATTCTCTGGATTTTACCAGTCTTCGCTTTGGAAGAATTATCTGCTTGCTTAGGTCTCAATCGCCTCTCTGAGCAACCAGGCTGCAGCAGCATCCGAAGCTCTCTCCAGTGGAGTCCAAATGGACTTCTTACTCAGCATGGGTAAGGTAATAATAATGTTATCTATTATTCCCTGGGCTTGGGTCTTTCTCCCTCTGCCCATCTTTGCCTTCTGTATAAGTTAGCAGATCTTTGTTACACTCCTGGAAAGCTGACTGTCCCTTAGAATGTTTGGACCAAGACACTATTGTTTACAGATTTAGACTCCTAGGCAAGCAAGGTACAGTGGATCAAACACACACACACACACACACACACACACACACACACACAACTTGACCTCTATTTTACCTCTCAGTTGCTTTTGTCCTCCCTATATGAGCTTGGTCTTGTCTGGCATTAAAGTTAAATAAGAGTGAAATTCTGGGAAAATCTAGCTGGTTGCTTAATTACCCCCATGATGCTTTATTTAAAGTATCCGTGTATTAACAGGTTCACTTTTAGACCGCTTCCAGTCATAGTAGGAAACTCACGCAGAGAAGCTATCATGGAGACCATGCCCCACCACCTCCCAAGGATAGAAGACAGACCACAGGTCACAAAGCTAGCCAGGAACCTGCATTTGGTTGCACCCTTGGAAAAGGCGCTTAGCTATTTGTTCAGCAATAGTAAGCTTCCCTCCCCTCCCCTCCCCTCTCTTTTTTTTTTCTCTTCTTTTCTCTTGATTCCACGAGTTTGAAACTGTAATTCTGTTTCTCTAAAGCGCCGTTTGTGTGACTTTCCCAGCTGAGGAAGACAATCTGTATAGATGGTGGCACCACAGGCAGGCTGCCGCGTTTCAGTCCCACTGCAGTACTCAAGGTGGCTTGGGAAAAGCCTCCAGTCCTCATCGATATATCTAATTGGACTTTTGGAAATCTATTCGGTTAAGTGTGTGCGTGCGTGTTTGGGGAGGGCTGGTCACGTGAACGCTAGTCTCTCCAATCTGGGTACCAGTGAAGCCAACACCGGTCAAGAGGGAAACAGCAATGAGCCAAGTGGCCAGTTTGCCGGGGCCTCGTGAAGCACTGCAGAGTCTGAGGCCCCGGAAGGGCCAGCAGAGTGCACCCGGAGAAAAGGAGAGCGGCGGACAGTGTTAGCTTCTGCTTCTCCACTGGGGGCCGCAGTCACCTTCAGCATCGGGAAGTAGGGAGAAGCAAACCCCCGGGGTGGATCTGGCCCTAGGCTCCTTCCAGCTCCAACCTCTGCTTGCTTTTGCCCTGGCGCAGCAGGCGCAACTCTTAGCGAAGCAGAGGCCTTCTCAGGACTCTGGGGGTGCGGGCACCCATTCTCTGGGTGGCTGCAGCCTCTGGCAGGGCACGCCCTCGGCTCTATTGCCGCGCCCCTCTCGAGTCCGCCCCTCCCGCCCCAGGGAGCGCGTACCCACTGCTGAAGAGTCCTGCCTTTCTCAGCTCCCCAGGCGAGAGATGATGGAGACGCTAAACTGGGTCTCTGGCCATCGGGTTCCTGGCCCGAGCTGCCCACGGTATCCGAGACCGTGACGTGGCGACACTGGCTGAGCCTCAGAAACCGAGATTGGGGCTGATCCGGACTCTGAGGCCGCATCCTCCGGCCGCTGAGAACCCCAGCATCATGCAAGTGGGCACTGGCAGCCGACTGCCCAGGAAAACCCGGGTGCGACCCTAGCCTGCAGATCCAGACCTCGCGCTGTGGGGGCTGAAGTTGCTCTACGCCAGGGGTGTTGCCCCAAGTGCAAAGCCTGGGCTGCCCTGGAGCCTAGGACTCCTTTGGCTAGGGAACCTTCGGGAAGCTGTACGTTGGAAGCTGTGTGGACCATCACCTCAGAGTCACTCAAGACCTGCGGAGGACCGGGGACCAAGAGCTGGAGCAGTCTCCAGAGGTAACTTCAGAAAGCGGGAGACCGATGGGGACCTGGGCGCACATGTGCAAGTGTGTGCGTGCAAGGTGTGATCCCTGTGTGCCGGTTGCTATTACACTGGGACTCCTGTAAAGTCCCGGGCTGCTGGCGCTCCTCTCTGGCTCTGATAGGTTCTGGACTACAGGCCGCCTGGGCACAGGGACCCTCTTCGCTGAGCTCGGTACTGTAGTGGAAAAGGGGTGTGTGTGTGTGCACGCGCATGTAGTATGTGTGCGGTGTGCATGTGTGTGCGCGCGCGTGGTAGGAGGTAGGCTTGGCTAAATCTGGTGGAGGGAAAAGAGATGAAGGTAAGAGAGAAGATGGCCAAAGACCACATAGTCCTGGGCAAGTTTTCCTGGTTGAGAATTCATTTCAGACAACGGTGGGTGTTTGGGGGTCAAGTGGGTGAACTGTCTGTGTGAAACACCCCCCCCCCGACCTATCAGAGTAAGGTGGAGAACAGGATAAATCCTAGAAGAAAGAACGGAGCAGTGTATCCCATTCTTAAATTGAGATTTCCAGTCATGTTGATGTGGAAAGGGGGTGTCTTTCCTTCTGGAGATATTCAACTTCATCTGCCAGAAAAACACAAAAGCAAGGCCTGGCTGGTGACGGGGCTTGAGTTCATTCACACACTAGCTCACCACTCTGCAGCCTTTCCCCAGCTGCTCTGCCGCGGTCCCTGCCAAGTCCAGTACTCCCGGAGGCCACAAAACCAGCAAGGAATCACTGGTCCTCTCTGCAAGAGTGCGGGGAGCATCTCAGAGGCATTTGAGTAGCTTGCTCTAAAAGCATGCTTACCAGCATTGCTTGTGAAATAGTGACCCGCTGTATTCAAAGGTTGTAAACACCGGGGTGGGGGAGGGGGTGGGGGTAGGGTGGTGGGGGATGGTGAGGTGAGTTGTGGTCAGATAGTCTTTTCAGTGGGAATTAAGTAAGGTTTGCCAAGACCAAGAGGAAGAGAGACATGGAGTCTGTGTTGTAACACAGGTCGGTTTTTGTAGAACTTACATTTTGTTTGAAGGATGGGGCGATTTTCTTAGGAGCTGGTGGGACCACGGCAGCTGCCATTGCGGCTGCGATTCAGGGGTTTGGCTGTTTGGCTTTGCTATGATGTTATGCAGGATGACATGAAGGGTTTCCAGGAGTGATTGAGGGGTAGTGCATTTGACCGGTTATTTACCCCCATCTCCCTGCAAACAAGCTTCCATCAGCACCTCTCCTGATGAAAAGTCTTCCTTGCAGGTAGAAGCTAGCCACTTGCTTTGGGTATAGGAGCCTTCTGAGATGGGCTCTGTGCCAGCTTATTGACAGCCCAGGGAGGGGACATTGCTCAAGCAAGAGTAGTGGGAGAGAGTTGGGTGGCTAGCCTGAACAAGCCCTTAGAAATTGGGTTTCTTTTTCTATATCAGAGGATAAGAGAATAATGAGAAAGGCTGGGGTGTCTGCAAAAAACCGCCGGTTTAGAGGGTTTGTTTTTTGTTTTTGTTTTGTTTTAGGTACTAGAGTCTGCAGGGAAACCTGAAATGTCTGCTTAGGAAAGTCTGGTTCTTATTGTGTGGGAGAATGATTTGTATAGATCTGCAACTATGTGAAAATAAACGTCAGTTGCTAGGGAAAGAGCAGATCAAACAGTTCATTTGCATTTCTGATGAATTTGGTGTGTGGAAGTGTTGCATAGCACTTAATAGTTGGAAGAGAGACAAAGGTTTCACTGTCAGTGTAGTAGTCCTTAGGAATTTTGGATATATCATGTCATTATTTTCTTGGCCAACACCAGAGGCAAAATTTCTGTCTTTCCAGCATCTCAAAACTCTAATGTTCCCTTTGAAAGATTTGTGCTTCTGGCAAGTTGTCTGTTCTGTGTCTGTCCGTAGAGCACAGCAGGGGTATGGGCTTCTGTTCTTCGGCTTTTCCCTCAAACAAGCTCTTTGGAAACCTTGGACAACATGAAGCAGAAAGCAAGGCTGCAGCCACGGCCTGTGCATAGGGAGCTGGACTGTGAAGACCAGGAGGAGGAAGGGAAAGCCCTGTTTGCTGCTCCAGCCAAGTGGCAATGCGTTGTTTCTCAGACTAGCTGGGAAAAGGTTCCAGATTCCTCTGTGAATATGGTGCTAATGCTCACTGATTAGCTTTTTCCCGCTGACATTCAAATGTTTGTTTTTGGAGCTTACCCTGCAGGCTCAGTGTAAATTAAAAGAAAAAGAAGAAAAGAAGGATATTGAACCTAAGAAAGGCAGAAGCAGTTGTACGCATCTAATTCATTGTACAATCTGGGCAATGCTTAACTTTTTGCATATTATTATAAATATAAAACGTATGTAATATATATAATATATTATATATATTGAGAGTATCAAACCAGATCATTGAATTGTGTCCTTTTCCTCTCTCTTAGAATAGAACCCTTTATATTAAGCTTACATAAAATTTAAGTGGCTGAAACAGATTAAAAATCGGGGGAGGGCCACAGCGGTCTTTCCCTTCTCAGTGTGGTGTCTGCCCCCTTTGGAGTGATTAGGGGCTCAATCAGAACAGTTTGCAAGTCACTGGAAGGCTTCTCGCAAGCACGTGGCCCACTACCTCCTTCCAGTATTCCAAATGAAATGCTGTGGTCTCTAGCTCAGTGATGTCAGTGTGTCATGTACATTTTACCTGCACTGAGTCTCTTCCTACCCCAATAACGAGCACATACCTGAATGTGATATTTATACTCCAACCCCAATGTGATATTTATACTCCAACCCTGACTCTTATGAATTCCTGTCTTAGTCAGTGACAGGGGAGGGGGATGAGGTGAAGAAGCCATGGCATTGCTATGGCAGTACTGATTGACTTTTTAAAAATTCTTTACTTAAATTAGAGAGTGACCTTCAGAATGGACTGTGGGTTGTGTGTATGCGTGCTGGTGTGTGTGTGTGTATGTGTGTGTGTGTGTGCGTGTGTGTGTGCATGTATGTGTGTGAATATGTGTATGACTTGATGCCACCATACCAGCATGATTTATTGACTGTGACCACTATGTGGCTTTTCTGGTGCCCTGAATATTTTTCCATGCCCTCTGCTAATGAGAGCTTCTGTGGGGCTTGTCAGTGAGTGATCTGTTGCGCTCCTGACTTGAGAAGCTTCCTCAGTGATGCCCATTCTCTGTGGTCTTACTCACTTTACTTTTGTATTTGGTAATTTTAACCCTCAGTGACTCCTGTGGTATGACTGGCAGCCACAGTACAGCATCTGGGATAACTCTGGGACTTAAAAAACAAAAGGGTGTTTCAAGCAAGATGATAACCATATAGTTTTATGCATATCTTAAAAGCCTAAAGCTGAGGAAAAAACAAAAACCAACATAAGAGGTCAACAAGCTTATAGCGACTGGAGAACTTTAGAATGTTAGGGCAGCTTAAGTGACCATCGGCATGAGAAGCCACTATTAGGAATGAGGGAAAGGTTGTTGGAAGATTCATCAAAGCTACAGAAACTAGAGGTTTTGATATGTGTGTATATAGAATTGGTGGTGATAGGGATGGAGAGGTAGGCAGCGTGTAGGGAGTGTGTAGGGAGTATGTAGGCGGTGTGCAGGCAGTGTGTAGGGAGTGTGTAAGGAGTATGTAGGGAGTGTATAGGGAATATGTAAGGAGTGTGTAGGGAGCATGTGGGGAGCACGTGGGGAGGGTGTAGGGTGTATGTGAGAAATATGTAAGGTTCAGAGTGAGAGTAGGTGATGTGTAGAGGATGAGTACACTGTGGCTATGAAGTGTATGGGTAGAGTGTGTGCTGTTTGTAAGTAGTGGGTGTGGAGTGACAGTTGAGGGTACAGATGTAGAGTGTAGGATATGGGGAGGCATGTGTTGATGTGGTTAGGTGGTATGTGTTGGTGTGGTTAGGTGGTATGTGTTGGTGTGGGTAGGTGGTGTGTGTTGGTGTGGGTAGGTAGTATGTGTTGCTGTGGGTAGGTGGTGTGTGTTGGTTTTAGGTAAGGTACTTTGTGTTGGATACGGGAAGTTGGTATGTATGGGGTTTGTGTAGTATTATGTGTGAAGCATGTGCTATGGCTGTGGGGAGGTAATGTATGGAATGTTAGGTACTATGTGGCTTCTACACCACTGTCTGAAGGTTCTCCCACCTTACAGCTGCAGTGTAGGCCCATGACCAAGACTTTAACACAGGTTTTGGGGGCAACTCACCTGAACTGTATTAGGAGGTAAAGACTAAACAGTACTTAGTGCTTTTCCACTCAGCAAAGAAAATATTTTTATGTTCCTCATGTTTATAAATAATAAAATAATCAAACAAATTGTTTTTCTGTTCTGCTTCATTTGTTATGATACTATATGTTCTTCTTTGCCTTTCTTCTTTTGTAAATTGGCCATTTTCGTTCGGGTTATTTATTTCTTATTAATTTTTAAGGGCTCTCAGTAAGATACAAGAGGCCTTTTCCAGGTTTTATAATGTCTAGAGATGGGGTGATCAAGCACTTCTCTTGTATCTAAATGAATCTGCTTTTTGATTCCTGATTTGAGCGTTTGGGATCTTGTAGAAGATTCTTTCATAATCTCAGATTATCTGACCCCTGACTCAAACTTTTGCTTTTTCAGATTTTATGTACATGCTCTGAGTAAAGATGAAGTCAATTTTTTTAAACCAATTGGTTTTCTGACTATTCCAGTAATATTTAACCAATACACCATACACACATTTACTTTTTTTGAACACACCACCATCTTGTCATTGCCTTGAAATGCTGTCTATCATGTGCCATGTCCTGACCAACATCTGGTTCGTCTGTGCCATTGATTTATTTAGATTTAATATTTAACTACTCAAACTATTTTCTACTCTGACCATAATTCTTCTATCTTTTACAATTTACTTTTATTTATTTGTGTGTGTGTTGGTATACTACATGCCCCAGGAGGCAAGAAGATGTCAGAATCCCTGGAGCTGAGATTATAGGAAGTCATGAGTCCTCACTGTGAATGCTGGGAAAGAAACTTAGATTCTCTGGAAGGGTAGAGCTCTTAACCAGTTGAGTTTTCTCTCCAGCTCTACCAACCAGGATTCTTAATTAGTTATCTTGAGGAAATAATTATTTCATGCTTCCTCTAGCATGAAGGGCTTTCTTCATAAAATGAAACAAGAAAACAAGGAAACACAATGGGGCAAAACACAAATAGTATCAAACAAGAAAACAAATGCATGTGGTCAGTTGTCTTAGTGGTTCTTGCCTTTGTAGAGCCTTATATCTGAAAGTTTACAGTAGATTAGCTCCACATTTAACATGTCTCAGCCCAAAGTGGGCAAGTAGAAACTTAATTTTCTAGTTTTAAATTTTTATTTAGTTATTTTTTGACACTGGGTCTTATATAAAGCAGGCTGGTTTGCCACTCACTTTGTAGCCCAGGTTGGCCTTGAACTTCTGACTCTCCTTCTTTATGTCTCAAGCGTATCACCATGCCTGACTTTGTTCTTTTTTTTTTTTATTAGTGCATTTTTTTTTAAAAAAAATTAAGAAAGTTCATAAGGTCATCTAACAGATGCCCACTTGCTAATGAGATTTCAATGGTGGCAATGGCTGTCATTTTTGTTTCAGTGTTTTTTTTTGTTTGTTTGTTTGTTTGTTTAAAGAAAGGGCTGTTCTAGTTTGTTAATTTTTTTTGTTGTTGTTGTTGTAGTCACTTGCTGTTCTTCCCCTTGGTGAGGAAGCTGCCCATCCCCCAAATAATTGACTATGTGGCTTGTGACATTGGGATTGACACAGATTTGTTAAGGAGCCTGGTGAATACTGCATGCCGCCCAGGGTCACATGGGATTGAACTTGGGAGCGGTACGAACAAATAGGCTCTGTAATATTTAGTGGTTCTCACAGGAGGACATGATTAACTTGTTTGAATACTTAGAAGAGCTGAAGGGAGCCAAATCCTGCTATTGGGGGATAGGTAGGAACTATGCAATGTTCTTTAATAAGGAGGATTGTCTAAAGGACCTTACCCCTGGGGGCAGAATGGGAACTTATGTATAGGCTATCTGAGGCTGTCTTGATCTCGCCAGGTGCCAAGGCATGAACGAGCTCTGGACAAGCAGAAGCCTTGAGTTTAGGACTTTGACTACATCTCTCTGTCCCTGCCATCCCAAGCCTGCTGCTTTCCTCTCTCTGTGTGTGTCTATATTTTCTTTTAATAAGACACTCCCACGATATGTTTGGGCTTTGTTTCTAACTTACAGTGGTGTAGAAGATCCACATGGAAGCTTATGTTTCCATGCATTCTTTATGTTTTAAGTCTTGTTCCTAAATTTATTAAATATATATGGATTCATATTTTTGAGTAACTCCGAGTCAATTCCTCCATGGCACTCTACTCCTATTAAAGAGCACCTGGGAACAGTTTTATTTCTTTGCGAACCCATGTTGGTAATTAAGTTAAATATCTTGCCGTAAAAGAAATAGTACTTGTTTTTTAGAACTTAACTACAAAATACTTTATTTTAAATTAAGAACTTTATTTTTAGGTCCAGAGTTCTGTTTATAACATCCTTCTAGAATTTTACTAAGAGGCTAATTTTCTTTCTTTAGAATCTCTCTCTCTCTCTCTCTCTCTCTCTCTGTGTGTGTGTGTGTGTGTGTGTATGTATATATAAAAGAGAGATAGGAGAGAGATCTCAAGACAAGATCATGAGTTTGGCATGCTTCCTATACTTTTGTGAATTTTGCTGCATTTATTTTTAAGGTTATATTTTTCTGGTTTTTTTCATCATTCTTTTGTAGTAGTTTGATGAATTTCATTTTTGTTCAATTTAAAGTCATCTCTTTTATGTTAATATAATAAAAATAATTGTAGTTGAATACTTAGTGTATGGCAAATACTGCTACAAAATTAACTTAGTCATATGGCATAGGTGCTGTGTCATCTACATACAGAGAAACTTGTAGGTTCTGTGATCACAGATCTAGAGAACAGAATAGCTTAGATGAGAACTTGGGCAGCTTTTTCCAGAGTCTGTGATCTTTAAGTAGTATGTCATTTTACCTTCAGTGAATATAAACCACACTATGATTTTTTTGACTGTTATATCTGATTTTCTTTATATTTTCACTATCTATGTGATTTTATTTCTGGATACATCTCTTACAGGTAGTATAGGGCTGTTTTATTTTACTTTTTGAGAATACATCTTGAGAGTCGTTGCCTTTTAACTGGCAAATTCATACTCTTTACATTTATTGTGATAATTCTGTCATCTGGTTCTGAAATCCTACATTCAATGTTACAGTTTATTTCTGTTCTTTAAATGACCACCTGCAATGTTTTCTAGCATTACTTTAACTTACCATCCAGCCTTATTTCACTTCTTTTTTTCTACTCCAGATAATATAAGGACACTCAAAAAAAGGTTTAAAATCTCATCTGGCCCATTTCCATTTTGTTTATAAGTTATCAAACCATTTTATGTTTGTACAGTATTATAACATGTTTGTTTCTTTTACCTAAACTCAGTTTCTTCCTGAGGGATGTGAATGAAAAGCCATGAGTTTCTCTTTAACTCTCTAATTCCTCAACAATAGTTTATCTTATAATATAATTATGAACATTTTATTTTCTTTACCATGTTAAATATTTTATTTCTGCTTATTGCTTTTTTTACTCTTGAAAACTAAGACTTTTAAAATTCAACTTTTAAGTTAAGGTTTTCTCTTCATCTCTGGCAGACTTGAATTTCAGTATGATGTGTCTATGTCTAGGCCTCTAAGGACAAGCACCTTCTGATGCTCTTAGCACTTATACAGGTTGTGTGGTTGTGTTTTTTGTTTTGCTTAGGTTTTTTTTTTTCTCTTTGAAGGTTTGTGCTGTAAGTTCTGGAACATTCCTAGACATTATCATTTTTCTGCTGCTCTCTTTCTTCTCTCTGGACATTTTTCTAGACATTTTCTGAAACTTCTTCTATGCGGATGTCTTTCAGTTCCAATTTCATATCTTTTAATTTTGTTTTCTTAGTCCTGCCTTGGCTATATTCTCTTAGGTCTTTCAGGTCACTAAGTTTTACTTCGCTTAAGTAGCATACTGTTTAATCTGTTCATTATTTTTTAAGGAATGATTATTATAAGTACTGTTTATTTTCCAAATTATGTGCTATGATGTCAGTGTTGTACTTAGACTATCTATTCCACATATGTATATATATATATATATATATATATATATATATATATATACATTGCAATATAGTTAATTTTCAATATATTTATACCATTTGAAATTGCTGTTTTCTTTTGGGAAAATCTTGAGCTTCAAATTTTTTTTTTAATTTTCATCTCATTTTTCTTTTCTTTTTCTTTTTTTTATTTATTCTTTAATCACTTTTTACACTCCACACTTTATCCCCCTCCTGGTCTACCCTCTGACTTGACTGAGTGTTCCACATCCTATACCTCCCCCCTCTGTCCTGCCCCCTGTCTCCAAGAGGATATCCCCACCCCACCAAACCTCCCCACTCCCTGGGACCCCAAGTAAGTTTCTCAAGGCTTAGGTGCTTCTTCTCTGACTGTGTATGTGTTGGGAGCCTCATATCAGCTAGTGTGTGCTGCCTGGTTGGTGGTTCAGTGTCGAGCAATCTCGGGGGTCCAGGTTCATTGAGACTGCTGGTCTTCCTATAGGGTCACCCTCCTCCTCAGCTTCTTCCAGCATTTCTCTAATTCAACCACAGTGGTCACCAGCTTCTGTCCATTGGTTGGGTGTAAATATCTGCATCTGACTCAGCTGCTTGTTGGGTCTTCCGGAGGGCAGTCATGATAGGCCCCTGTTTGTAAGAACAGCATAACATTAGTAATAGTGTTATGCCTTGGGGCTTCCCCTTGAACTGGATCCCATTTTAGGCCAGTCACTGGACATCCTTTTCTTCAAGCTCTTCTTGCTAGTTACTTTATGTCTCAAGAATTTTTTTACTTTGTGTTTAAATTTTAAAACTGTTACTACTATTTTTCTTCTAAGACAGTACTCCTGCCACTGTCCAAGGCAGTTTCAGGGAGACTGTCAGCATAGAACAGGTTTTGATTTCTTAGATTAAGAATTGTTGTACCCTGGGGCAACAACTTTAGACCCAAGAGTATTTAAGATGCTGACCTTGTTTTATGTGTCTAACACACACACTGCATTGTTAAATTGTATTGCACAGTTAAGTGCGTACTCCAAGTTCCTGCTGTCTGCCCATGGTGCCTCTCACTGCCTTGCCTTTCCTATAATAGGACCTCCCCTGCCCTCCAGCGTAGGTACTTCCCTGCCTCCTTCTGTGATTTCCAGCTTTATCTCTGCTTTGGTTTTCTTAGTATTTATCTTGCCCTCTTGCAGGTTTAGCATTACATATTAACAACAAAAACTTCCCAGCAACAAAAATGCTTTCCAGAATTTCTAGGTTCAGAATAGGAGCCCTCTCTCCACCACGATGCTAAGAGTGGACCTTTCTTCTGGATCTTGGGATAGCTTTATAACATTTCAAATTCTAAACTAAGGGCTTCAAGACAAAGCTATGCTTCTCAGGGGTACATGCTAGGTAAATAGCACAGCAGTTTCCTTCCCAATTCCCTAAAACCCTCTTCATTAGACCTGTAAGGAAAAACCTGGGCTTTCTTTCCTTTGATTTTAAATTTAAATGAAGGGTAACACAAAGAAAGCTACTGCTCCAGATCACACATTTTAGATCTCTAGGCTGAGACCTTTCTTTTATAGTCCTGTGTCCATACTTGCATTAAATCACAAGAACAACCACAATCAAAAAATAAAAAAAATAAAAAGGCCAGGATTTTCAGTGAAACTGTACATGAATTCTCTCATGGTGTCTCATGCTTTTTATGAGTATGAAGTGATGAGAATATTACCGCTATTTCATTTTGTCTTCTGAAAATGATATAGGAATGCCGTTACAGCTGACGTTTGCTAATCCAGTTTAAGGCTATGTCTTTCATTCTCATCAGATTTCTGAGCAGTTAGTGACAGAGAGATGATTAAACCACTGAAGGACTGAGCAGGAATGACAAAGAGAAGCTTATCTTCTGCCCAGAGATCTCACACAGCACTCCTAGAGACTGCCAGCCTCAACGGGGAGAGAAGCTCTTTTCTGTTCTAGTTTGATTAAGATCAGATGTCAGCAGGTGAGCCCTTACTTCTCAGGTGCAGAGAGGGCAGTCATGCACGTCAGTCCTTGCAGGCTAGCCTTTATCGCTGCTAGCATGTGGCTTTTCATTCTTTGGTTTGAGTTAGATAGAGAGCAGTCCAGTGAACATGCCAAGTCCCTGCTCTCTATGACCTTTGGTCATTGCACACCAGCCTTTATCCCTGATAGAATGTAGCTTGAAAAGTAACACAACTCAACAGTGAATTGGGAGAGTGGAAGTGATACCGAAGTTAGGCATCTGGTTCCTGTCCTTTCCAAAGCTGCATAGTGTTCTACAGTGAGAGCAGCCATGGACCAGGAAACAGAAGAACCTGGAACTCTCCTCTTGTCCAGGCATGTCAAGGATTCTGAAAGGTAGAAAAGAATGTGGAGTCCAGAATGTGGGTCCCAACCTGGGCACCCTAGATGTGGTTTGGTTAGCTTCATCCCAGTGCTATCCTTACAGCAGCTACCTTTGACACTTTGCCCGCTCCTACTTCCTGCAGCCTCCTTCTCTGGAGTCAGCATCCTTCCTGTCAAAGACAGCTGTGCTACTGTCACAGAGTTCCTGAGACTGGGTAACTTAGAGAGAATATTATTTTATTGTTCATGGTCCTGCAAAATAGGTGGTTCCCATGAAAGCAACAGCTTCTAATGTCTGGTGAGGACTTTCTTGCTACATCCTCAACCTGACAGAAGGCAGAAGAGCAAGCCTGTGACAGGCTGTAGGAAGTGTCTTTCAAAGGGACTGTCATCCCACCCATTAGACACTCCATGGCCTATAATCATTTCTTAAAAGCCCATCTCTTGATTGTATCTGAAGTTTGAAGGCATTTATTCAAAGCACAGCACACCCTACTGAAATTTTACCTGCTTGTCCGTTCCTTCCCCTTTTCTTGTCCTAACCAAATGCTGTTGCCCTGAACCTTCTAGCCACCTTCCCTTTGGAACACTTCTTGACCCTTCCTTTTGAACTCAAATCACCTATACCTTCAGTCTTCTAGGCCACTGGAGATGGTACCATCTCTCCCAAATTGTCTTCCCCTCTCCCCTTTGCTGGATCCCATAAATCTTATCACCTACTAAGGTACCTTGCTTAAACTCTCCTGGCCTTTGTCATTCACCATTGGCATGCTGAATAGAAGCTTGTAAAAATAGAATAAGTGTCAGGAGCTCTAGGTACCAGGACCAGATCTGCATGTGCCTTTGAACAGTCAGGTCATCATCTTGTTCTCAATTTCCATATTCATAAAATGATGATCACTGTAGCCACAACCAGCTCTGATCCTAAAGACTGTTTTTCTTCCCTGAGACTATGGGCTCCGAGAGGAGAGTGGTGGTAGCTTTTCCAGCTGATCTTAGCACAGTTCTTAACGCTTATACTACAAATATTTTATTGGTTGAGCCATCCTCCAGCTCCAGAAAAGGGGACTATAGTGCTGAATGATTATAGGTAAGAGATGGGTGCATGGAGTGAGTACCAAGTAGAAATGGTGGTGTGGCGGGCTGGCCTGGGAGTCACATGCATTGAGAACTGAGAGGACATTCCCACTTACTCTGAGGAGAAACTTCTTCCTTGGCTTTCAGAACTTCCCCATGGAATGAGTTTATGATCTTTCTCCCAATTTAATAAGAGTTGAATAATGAGTCTCACAACCAGCTTGTTATTTTCTCTCTGAGGAGATGTGTAAACTAGGCAGAGGCAGTAACTCATGGGACTAATGAAGGTCCCTGGAAATGTGTGATTGAGAATGGAGTTTTCCACAGTGGGAAATTAGAAGGTCTTAAAGAACTCGGGAATGAAAACATAAGGAGGCCAAAATCATGCTTCAGGCAGACTTGTACTGCTCGTTATACAGAATGGAGTCAATTTTCAAAGTTGATGTCACACAGTAGGTCAGCCCCATAGAGGCCTTTTCCCTCCACTTCACCACATACGGATACATCTGCTCCTTTGAATACAAGGTTGAGTCTGGTGCAGTGTCAGAAGGCTTTGGGTTTTTTATTCATTATTGGACTTTAGACAATGTAGGTATTTTCTCTCGTTGGCATGTGTCTGTCAGTTCTTCAGTTTCCGTATCTGTGAACTGAGGCTGTCTTTCTTACCCTGTAAAGTCATTAGTGTGGTCAGGGAGGTAGTCTGTCAGAGGCTGCATATTGAACACTGGCTCCTGCTGTCACTCAGAGAGCCTGGAAGCTTACTGTTCAGCACCCCCACACCCTGCTCCCATCCCTCTCTGGATATGTGGAAGTTTCATAGCAAATCTTACAACTTCTCTAAAGAGTGATCATCCTTCGTGTGCGTGCCACCCCTAATTTTCTCATCCACAGGCATCTAATGCCAGTTGTGCGTATGACGTATGTATGTGTTCACGCAGCTATGTGCACGTTTCTTTGCTTTCTGTTGCTGTGATAAAGTATCACAACGAAAAGCAACTTGGGGAGGAAAGATCTTATTTCATCTCACAGCTTTTAGTCCAGCATACAAGGAAGTCAGGGCAGTAATTCAAAGAAGGAACCTGGAGGTAGGATCTGAACCAGTGGCCATGGAGGAATGTTGTTTATTGTCTAGCTCTCCGTGGCTCACTCAGTTTGCTTTTTATAAAACTGGAATCATCTGCCTAGGGGTGACACCTCCTACCCACACTGGGTTGGGCTCTCCCACATTAATCATTAATTAAGAAAATGCCCCAGAGACTCAGCTAAAGCTAAGCAGAATGGAGGCATTTTCTCAATTAAGGTTCTCTCTTCCCAAATGACTGTAGTTTGTGCCAAGTTGACAAAAACTAACCAGCACAATATGAAGGTATACATTGTTGACATTGGGTGATTTCCCTATTGCTCTCCACTTTATTTTGGAGACAGGGTCTTGAACTGAGCCTTGAACTCATTGACTGGATTATGCTGGAAAGCTGATGAGCTCCAGGAATCCATTCATCATCTTCCTCCTAACCCCCAGCACTGGGGATACCCGTGCACTCTGCAGTGATTGGCTTTTTACGTGGGTGCTAGGTGTCCAAACTTAGATCCTTATATTTGCACAGCAAGCACTTTACTACTGAGCCGTTTCCCCAACTCTCTAATGCCAGTTTTCATAATAATAAAAAATGACCCAGGCTTACCCACAGCTTTTATCCTTTCATCGGGAGACAATGAGTCTTAGTTTTGTAAATAGGTGCTTTTTTGCAAATAGATATTTTGGGGATGCATTTAAGCCAAGTAAAGCAACAGTGAGAGCGGGGAAGGCCTCTCTGGGGAGCCATATCTTGGGGCTTTCCTGGGAGGTACATGGTGTACACAGCTTGGAGTAAGCTCGGCTCAGCAGCCCTGGATTTAGGTCTTATTGCTCTCAGTTTCTGGTGCACTTTGAGTTCCCCAGTCCCATTTCCTCATCTGTCAGAGAGTAATTGTGAAAGTAAAAGAGGTCTCTTAAGGTGGTTACAGGGATTAAAGTAAAAAAATTGCTATGAATGCAATTTGTGCCACCAAATCCATAAAATACAGTTCGCCTTTGCTGCACACTATTCTCTAAATTACATTCATTTGTCCTCTACTCCGATAGCTACTCCCATTTATTTACTTCAAGACCAAGCGTGACAGATTGTCCTCGCCTCCAGCAAGCCAGAACATCCTGACACAGAATGTTTTCATCCGAGGGAAGCAGGGACTGGGGCAGGGCAGAGGCACTGTGTGGGCGAAGTCCATCTCCTGGTGGCTTGTCCCTGGCAGGAACAGAGCCCGTTAAACTTTATTTTCTTTTCTCATGCAAGTAAAGGCTAGCCATGGGTTTCCAGATATTCATGGCAGATACCCTGCTAAGATTTATACAAGCCTATTAAGAGCAGCTGTCCTCAGGACAGAGCAAGAGCCCATGGCCTCCTGCTATTTAAGTATAGTCTGAGGAAATGAATTGCTTTTGTTGAAAATGAGCTAGACCTTCCAGAACACTGTCAATTTAAAAATCAATGGCAATTAGAACATGTCTAGTCTTTAGGGGACAGAGTTTGGCTGGACTGGAACTCACTTTGTAGACCAGGCTGTCCTCGAACTAGCAGTAATCCTCCTGCATTTGCCTTGTTGGGATCACAGGAGGGTAACAAACCTGGCTTCAGTGGGCCCTTTCCACACAGCATGTGCTCAGGGAAGTGAACTCACTGTGTGAGTCATTGATACATCTTAAACCTCAAAAGTTGGTGGTGCCTATGTTTATCAATAGGGAATTTTCTTATAGGAATTTGATTTGATTGGATGCTTTAAACTTTCCTGTATCCGATTAGTTCATGCTATGATTCTCTTCCGTTTTGCCTTCCTCTTCCCTGGTTGAATTCAATGTAGTGATGGTGGGCATACAAACAGGGAGGCTGCTCATGGTGTGAAGGGCCTACACTCGCCAGTAGACCCTTGAGAGTGAAGGGTGAAGCTTTCATTCTATCTCTTAGAAAGACACTGATGTGGCCTAGGCCTGGTATGGGAAGCATGCTTGTTCCAGGATCCACCTAAAGTCCCTATAGGGCAGCACTCAGGGTGGCCAGTGTGGGGAGAAATAGAGGGAACACTCCCCACTGTTGTACCCATTACGAAAACGGCAGAACCAACAGAAAACAAACAATATACTCAACAAAATGACTATGAAGAAGGACGCCTTGTCCTGCAGGTTGACTAGACTGGTCGGCAACTGGCATCAGGTGCTGAGGTACAGGTGTGTTTTTTTCCATAGGGGAAGTTTGCAGGCCACTTTTGTTTGGAATTCAGGGCTAGAGACAAGCTCTGCAGTGGGACTGACAATGGTGCAGAGGAACTGCAGCTCTGTGGCTGCACCTGTCCAGGGCAGCTCTCCTCTGCAGGCTTTGCCAGTCAATGAAAATTAGAAATGACAACGTCCACTATATGGTATCCACAATGCCAACAAAATTATTGCAAACATCCAAATAATAAGAAATGCATAAGTAAAATAAGTTACAATGCACAATGAGCTTCACTGAACATGAAAACTTCATAAATGTACATTCTTTTTTTTCTTTTTTCTTTTTATTTATTTATTTTATTTTATTTTTTTTTAATTTACATTCCAAATCATTTCCCCTTTCCCGTTTCCTCCCTCCCCGAAAGTCCCATAAGCCCCCTTCCCTCCCTCTTTTCTCCATTCAACCCCCTCTCGTTACTCTGTCCTGGCGTTCCCCTACATCCAGTCTTTCCAGGACCAGGGGTCTCTCCTTCCATCTTCTTAGAAATCTATTGATATGCGGGTCTAGGGTATTCCGAGATTCTGGGTCAATATCCCCTTATCAGTGACTGCATACCATGTGTGTTCTTTTGTGATTGGGTTACCTCACTAAGGATGATATTTTCAAGATCTGACCATTTGCCTAGGAATTTCGTGAATTCATTGTTTTTAATTGCAGAGTAGTATTTCATTGTGTAGATATACCACATCTTCTGAATCCATTCCTCCGTTGAGGGACATCTGGGTTCTTTCCAGCTTCTAAATGTACATTCTTACAGTGCAACATATCAGTTAAAAAGAAGCCTGCCAGGACAGGCTATGCAAATAAAGCATGAAAGGAGTCAGAGTCAAAAGACTACACACTGTACTACATGATTCCATTTTATTCCCATTCTGAAGTATGGATCAGTAGCTGCCAGGGGTAAGATGTAAGGGGCATGGAGAAATCACTTAGAATGGTCGTCTACATTGTGGTAGTTGTGGTTTGCTATATACATCCATCAAGTGCAAGCAATGACACACTTAGAAGTGTGAATTTTACTGCATACAAATGATTCCTTAGCTTAAAACTTGTATAAAACTTTTACAATACAAGTATGATTCACTACTGAGTAGAGACTGTGAAAATAAATCTTCATAAAGTAAGATCTTCATGATTCAAAATTATGCATTCCTAGAAACTAAAATGAAGGAAGATGATGTGTCCTAAAATGTAAACAGTTGTTAAATTTGGGTTTTAAACACGGATTTCTTTCTGAAACAGTACTCTCTTTAGCTTGATATCTTATCATGCAAATTTTCAGTCTTGCAGCAAAATTGAAAGAATATTATCTTGAGTAATCATGCATCCACCATCTGGATGCAACCGTTAATGGTTTACTATATTTGGTTGATCACATATATCTATCCATCACCAAGCCGACTGATTTTTTACATACTTCAAAGTAACTTGTAGGCATCTATACTTCTGCCCCTAAATAGTTTATAATGCACATCACTGTTGCAAGTTCAATAGTGAGTTTGGTTTTCTTTTCCTATAAATTTTACATACAATGAAGAGCACAAATATTAACAGTATCTTGACAAATATATTTGTCTGTTTAGTAACTGATGTCTATTGAAAGATCTAGAACAGTGGATCTCAACCTTCCTAATGCTCTGACCCTTTGATATAGAGCCTCCTGTTGTGGTGACCCCCTAACCATAATGTTATTTTTATTGCCACTTCATAAATGTAATTTTGATACTGTTATAAATCACAATATAATTTCTATGTTTTCCAATGGTCTGGGGCAACCCCGTGAAAGAATCGTTCAATCCCAAAGGGGTTGCAACCCACAAGTTGAGAACCTCTCATCTAGAATGTTCCCCATTGCTTCTCTCACAAAGTCCCTAGTACTGTTCTTATTTTATATACAACTTTTATCTTTATTCATAATTTTTCATCTTTTCTAAAATTACTACAATAAGTAAATATTATGCAATTACTAAACCATCATCATAGTTACTGACCTATATTTCAGAATAAAATGCAATCATACAGCACAGTGTCTTTTAACTCTGTCTTCTGGCATGCTTTAACTATGTTGTATGTTCTAGCACTTTGTTTTCTAAGCTGATATGTTGTAGTATAAGAATGTACATTGATGAAATTTTCATGTTCAGTAAAGCTCAGGTGTGTCGTAATTTGTTTTATCTATGAATTTCTTATTATTTGAATAGTTACAATAATTTTGTTGCTGTTGTGAATACCATGTAGTGAATATTGACATGTCTAATTTTCATTGATTGTTTTTTTTTGAGGTAGATTCCTAGGAAAGGAATTGTGACGTGAAATGTTGTGATCATTTTAAAGCCCCAAACCATCTTTAGTTATTAAAGTGTTTTCCTTGTGTTTCTTTAATGGCTCAGACCAATCTGGGCCTAGAACTGTGCTGCTGTTTCTAACTGTCTTTCCTCCCTTTCTTTTCTGCTATTGCCAGGGTAGAACTCATTGATGCTCCAGTGTAGTTACTGAGTCTGTACATCTAAATCATGGAGGCCAACCAGGAAGCTTCCCTCTTTTTGGTGAAGATCTTAGAAGAACTGGACAGTAAACAAAATACTGTTTCCTATCAAGACCTGTGCAAGTCACTGTGTGCCCAGTTCGATCTGTCTCAGCTTGCCAAGTTGAGAAGTGTGCTTTTCTACACAGCATGCCTCGATCCCAATTTTCCAGCCACTTTATTCAAAGACAAGATGAAGTGCTCTGTAAATAATCAGCAGTCAAAGAAAATCATGGTGGCCGCAGATATCGTGACAATCTTCAACCTGATCCAGATGAACGGGGGCATTGCCAAGGAGAAACTGCCCGCAAGTTGCCACAAGGTGCGCAAGAAGGAGGCATCCTTTGAGTCTTGCCGGTCACCAGACACCGAGGTGTGCAGCTCAACAGTTTGTGAGCCTCTAAACTGTGAGCTGAGTGAGAGGCCCTTCAGCCGAGGCTACCCCACAAGGCAGTCATCTAAATGCCGGAAGATGGACTGTAAGGAATGCCCACAGTTTGTCCCTGCCTCTGAACCCAACTTCCTGTTGGGTGTTAGCAAAGAGGGGAAAAATCGGGCAGCCTCTCTGGACAGGCTGCAAGCCCTGTCCCCCTATTCTGTGGCCAGCCCTCAGCCCTGTGAGATGCAGAGGACCTATTTCCCCATGAATATTGAGAACGAGTCCATTTCAGATCAGGACTCTCTGCCCATCAGCCAAAGCATCAAAGAGACCTTCATCTCCAGTGAGGAACCGTTTGTGCTTCAGTCCTGTGTTCAGAAAAGGAACATCTTCAAAGAAGACTTCCACAATCTCATGACTGTATCCCCCAGTTTGGTTGGTACAACTAACAAAGCGGAAGAGGATCATGGGGAGCCCCGGAGTCAGAAGGAGCACCATAAGCCACCCTTCTTCAACCACAGCTTTGAGATGCCTTACCACAACCAGTACCTGAATCCGGTGTATTCCCCCATCCCTGACAAAAGGCGGGCGAAGCATGAAAGCTTAGATGATCTTCAAGCCTCTACCTATTTTGGACCCACTCCTGTGATGGGAACACAAGATACCAGGCGCTGTCCAGGGAGGTCCAGTAAGCAGACTCCGTGGCCCGCCAAAAGCTGGAGCCTAAACACAGAGGAAGTGCCTGACTTTGAACGCTCCTTTTTCAATAGAAATCCCTCTGAAGAGAAGCTACGTTATTCAAATTCTGGCAGCCAGACTCCCAATTTCTCAGGCCCAGACAGGCATCCAGTTTACCTGGTGCCGAAGGATCAACAGAAGGTTCTCCCTGCTGGCTACGCAGTGAAACCAAATGGACTCAAATCTAAAGAGATCTCGTCCCCTGTTGACCTGGAGAAGCACGAAGCGGTCAAGAAGTTTAAAGACAAAAGCATCAGCTGCACCAGTGGGCAGCACAGCTCGGACACCAGCAGTGTGGGGACCCAGACAGAGCAGCATGTACTGGATCCCCCAAAATGCAAAGACTTGTGTGCTTCGGGTCAGGGCAAGTACAGTGACAGGCATACCATGAAGCACTCGGATGATGACTCAGAAATTGTCAGCGACGACATCAGTGACATTTTCCGGTTTCTCGATGACATGAGCGTCAGCGGCTCCACGGGAGTGATACAATCATCCTGCTACAACAGCACCGGCTCCTTGTCTCAGCTTCCCAAGTCAGACTGTGAGAGTTCGCCAGAGCATAACCTCGTCAAAATCACCAACGGGGTCTCCAGCAGCAAGGGAGACAAGTGTAACCGGCCTGAAAACGTCCACCACTCCGAGGAAGAGTTGAAGAGCAGCGTGTGCAAACTGGTTCTCAGGATTGGTGAGATCGAGCGGAAACTGGAATCGCTGTCAGGGGTCCGAGAGGAAATCTCCCAGGTCCTTGGAAAACTCAATAAACTGGATCAGAAAATCCAGCAGCCGGAGAAGGTGAATGTGCAGATTGACCTGAACTCCTTGACTAGCGAGGCACCTTCCGATGACAGCACCTCTCCGAGGGTCTTCCGTGCACACAGTGGCTCCCGCGGACCTAAGTTGGAGAACAGTCCTGACTGGTGCTGCTCCGATGCCAGTGGAAGCAACAGTGAAAGCCTGCGTATCAAGGCCTTAAAGAAAAACCTCTTTGCCAGGCCCTCTTCCAGGTCCCTGACTGAGGAGAACAGTGCCACAGAGTCTAAAATTGCCAGCATCTCGAACTCTCCCAGAGACTGGCGAACCATCACATATACCAACCGGATGAGCCTCAACGAGGAGGAGATAAAAGATGCAGGCCCAGCCAATAACAAAGACTGGCATCGGAAAACTAAGGAGGTAATGGAAATTTAAGTTCTCTGTGAGCGTGGTCACAGCCTCAGATATTCCATGAAAAAAGCCTTGCCTCTTGCTGGTAACTGTGCCTTGCTGGATCCTCTTCCAGAGTTGGCAGGCTCGGCACATTAGAACAGAGAAGGCAACATGAGCAGGCTGTTTGTTCTGCCAAGGTGCCAGTCAGTTGGGTGGAGCTCATGCTGGGATGCTGCCGCCAGTAGACAGTGCAGTCGGGATATTGGACAGGTGGTGTGAGAAGGATTTTGCAGGAGGGGGAGTACTTCGAGGCAGGCAAACATCACCAAGGTTATCTTCTTGTCCTTGCTGAAGTAGTGGGATCTGTACCAGGCAAGCATGGGAAGAGGCTTGCTGGTGTCCTTGTCGTTAGGTCTCTTGCATAAATTTTGTTGCATGCATTATGTTACTCTTGAAAATATGAGCCCTTTCACTAGAAGATGAGTAGTTTATTACTAAGAATAAGGAAAGGATTTCATTGTTCCACCAAGGAGAAACAACCAATCATAAACAATGCCTCCTTCTCCTCTTTAGTTGCCTTTTTTCTACATAATGGTGCGCTGCACTTTTCCTGTGAGTGTTACTTTTGACCATTTATCAAAGACCTCACTCTACCAGTACTGGAATCCAAGCATGTGTGTGTATTCAAATACTTCCTTGTTTTGTCCCGTGGTGAAAGGGACGGTTCCAGGGACACACATCTGATCCCTGTACTCCTGATAGGTTCCAGTGGCTCCTCTCTGCCAGCACGATGCAGTTTCAGGTTATAGCTGGTCTCCTGCCACTCTCAGCTTCTGTGGTCATTCGACAAGCCATGCGATGTCCTCCCAGGGTCTCTGAGGACTAGACTATCAGTGGGAGGGAGGAGTAGGATGGGCTTCAAGGATACGTAGCCAAAGAAGAGGTGTGGGTTTCCCAAGTGATGTTCAGAAGAACAAACTTGCAAAAATGAGTTTGAATACAGGGTCCATAATGAGAAGAAAGGGAAAATTGAAGGAGCATTATATTTTATGATCTCAAAGAAGCTCTTGTATCCCATGGTACTTCCCCACCCCTTCCTGCCCCCATACTGCTTGCCATAGATACCAGGCCCAGACCAGATCTCTGGAATCCAGGGTCTTATATAACATTAAAAAATGGCCATTAAAGAACTCACATGGTTAGGTGATTATAATACCAAACCCAAGTGAACAAGCCTGACCTCCGATGCCTCGCCAAACCAGCAGGACTAGCTACAACCTTAAGTAAGATCCATTTGCAATGCCTCCCATCAAGAAGCTACTGTGTGAAGTAACCTCGCTAGACTGTGTGACTATTTTTATTGTGACTTTTCATCTTGGTATTTGTGGATGATCTTTCTTGGGGTAACCAGCTTTGGTCACTGTCTCAGCTTTGATCCAGTGTCATGAATTGCTGAAGACCAGGCCCTTAAAATGTCCTGTCACCATGCCTAGCTCTCAAAGTCCTTGGGTCTCAGATGATGCTCTCTATTCCTTTGTAGCCCGTGTCTCTTCTTCTCTTTACTTGTGGGGAATGACCATACCCAGCCATGTTCCCAGCTGATGAGCTCCACATGAGCCGTGCCTCACACACGCTCAGTCTAGCTGCCAGCGTCTAGGTGTTTACCTTTTGTGATTTCTCACTCATCTCCGCCTTGTTCGCTATTTGGCATCCTCTAGTCCAGCTTCCGCACCCTATGTGGGATTCTCGTGTCCTCCATCTCCCATCACATCTCATGGGATGCTTCTGTGTTTGCTTCCCTAAAAAAATTCTCTGTAGGTGTGCAGTGCCTCTTGCTCTCACATCCTCTGCAGATCTCCTTTGCCTCAGCAAAAAGTCTTAAAATTCTCACCCAGATTTTTGAAGTTTTTTGTTAGCTCTCTCTCTCTCTCTCTCTCTGACTCTCACTGTGCGTGTGTGTGTGTGTGTGTGTGTGTGTGTGTTCATGATGCATGTGGAGGTTAGAGGACAGCTTGTAGCAGCTGATCATGTTTGTCTACCACGTGGGTCCTAGAGACTGAATTCTGATCATCAGACTTGGTAGCAAGTGCCTATCCTCACGGAGTCTGAAGTTCACATACTTATTTCTAACTAAAGTGCTATATTTTTACCTCAAAGCCCACCCTGCCTTTGTGAGTCTACTTGTATTTCTCCCAAAATGCAATGACCATTCACTCAGTCACCTACTTAGTAAATATTTGAGGAACGGTTGCAGCCAGGCCTTGTGAGATGATCAAATGTTTCTTCACATCATTTCTAGTATGATTTACTTCCTCTGTGCTTAGGATAAGGTGAGAATGGTTGCTGCCGATCTGCATTCTCAGGCCTCTGGGCTCTGTGTGTTCCTCAAGGCCTCTTCATTCACACATACCTGAACACTTCTACAGGGATTGCTGCCCATCTCTGACCTCTAGCAGTCAGTTCTCTTTGTTCAGATATACTGGGAAAAACCCTTTACTCAAATGTATAGATTATGTATATACATACTGACTACTATCTTAGAGGATAAACTCACCGGTAGCAGGTACAAGCCTGGCCTTGATGAGATGATCTTAGGAGTGTGAGAGACCAAATCCTGGCTCTGTTATTTCCATAGCTGTGCAGGCAGCATTGGGTCTATCTCTTAAACTCTCTGACCCGAACTTCCACATCCTCAGTGGGGATAATTTCAGTTCTGATGCTTGAAATGTTAATGAGTCGGTGATATGAGATGCTGTACTTCTGGCACTAGGCAGAGTAGTGGATATTCAGTCAGCCCAGTGGCTATCCAAGGTTATCCTCAGGAGAATGTCTGCCACCCCTGGCTTCGTGAATGATCTGCTTGTTTTAGGAGCTCTGCAAAAAGACTGGGAAATGGTATGTGAGCAGAATAAAGAAAACAAATGGAGCCTCTTAGAAGCTCTTGGGCCCTGATGGGTTAGAAAATAAGAAGGAAATCCATCTTCTTGTTTGACTTACCCAAATCTGTATCTCTTTCCATAGCCTTGATAGCCAAAGTTTACCCATTGCTTCTGAGCTGGTGGATGAGGTGTGCTGATATGTGGTCTTCTAGCCCACATCCAGGGGTATGACAGGCACACTCGCAGCTACCCACATCTGCTCATCATGTGTCCACATGTCATATGGCCTCCATCACATTTGTTTTTCCCTCTTTGTATTATAGAATGCTTTGCTCCCTTTCTCACATGCCCAGAGCTGTAACATTGGACAAATCCTTATGGATTGCCCTATTTATTAGCATCATTGTTTTTGAGCCGGAATTAAAACATAAACAAGCCATTCCCCTGCCTTGGAAGAACTCAAAGTTCAGTGGAGGAGACAGGCTGGCAGACAAACAGTTACAGGTCAGCATGACAAGTTCTGACTGAAAGATCTGTACACAGTCCCATTAGATCACAGAGATAAACACCATCCCATTTGTGACGGGGCACTTGCTGGAGGGCCATTTATGTGGAAACCCTGTGACCTCAGAGTGGATATAGAAAAGATCAGAGACCCTGTTCTTAGAGGTTCGCTGAGAATAGAGAGGACTGTGATGTGTCTCGAGGCCTGAGGACATGATTGACATGGAGCCCTCTCAGACGCTCCTACCTCCACACTGCTGCCCATGCTTGTCCTTTATCTTAAGTGTTGTACAGACACAGATACATTGAGAGGGCCACCTGCAGCAGGGAGTCACTAGACACTCCTCATGTGAGATGTCAACTTAGTTCCTCCCTTCCACAGCAGGCTTTCAGTAGCACTTTTGGGTAATTCCGTGCAGAATGACCTGTGTCTTTTACACACTGAGTACAGGTTAAAAAAAAATGGGACAGAAAAGAAAGGAGTCAACATGCAAAGCCAAGCAAAGACTCCAAAACTAGCTTATTAGGTTTAAAACCTAAGTTTAGTCAGCTCTGGGTCCTGGGGCAAATAATGGAGTAAGTTTTCTGAGCTCCATTGGTCAACTGCACAGGCAGAGTCAATTCTGGTAAGGATGGTATAAAGAACAGGTTACCAAGAACTTACTTTTACTGTGGAAATGTGATTTTATTGGTATTATCAGGATCAAAGAGGCAGACTTTGTATGTGTTCATAAGTAAATTCATGTTGCTACATGGGTATCTCCTGGGGCCTCCTTGATAAAAAGCTGTCTAGCTACTCAACTGCACTGTGAGACCTGATGACACCTCTGTGGCTTTTCTGGATGTCTTTGTGTTCTTCTGCAGGCAGACAGGCAGTATGACATCCCCCCACAGCACCGACTGCCCAAGCAACCCAAAGATGGCTTCCTGGTGGAGCAAGTGTTCAGTCCTCATCCTTACCCCACCTCCCTCAAGGCCCACATGAAGAGCAACCCCTTGTACACGGACATGAGGCTGACGGAGCTAGCTGAGGTGAAGCGGGGCCAGCCTTCTTGGACCATAGAGGAATATGCTCGGAACTCTGGTGACAAAGGCAAGCTGACAGCTCTGGACCTTCAGGTGAGCCTCACCGTTCCTGGGTGGGAGGAGCCCAGTCATGGGCTATGGATGATGTCAACCTGGCCTCTCTCTCAACCTTTAAATTCCCTGGGTCCCTACCATGGATTTTTGAACTTTAATAAACAAGAGAGCAGAGAGGTCGTTTTTTGTTGTAGTTGTTATTTTAAACAAGGGGGTTCTTACCTATTTGTTTATAAGCATTTAACAATGAGGATACTCGCTTTATATGTTTGTTGGCTATCTGATTTGCTAATGATGCTTTTAAAACCAAGTGCAAATTCTAATCTTTGCTCACAAGACCTGAGCCAAACTGTTTAATGAAACACAAGCTGATTTCTCCTTCCATATGTAGCACGTGGGATAAGCATGTTTATGGGAGCCAAGCTATGGATTATGTTTCCATATGGAGCCACCCCAGGTAAGAGTCATTCCTGGAAGGTCTGTGAATGCCATGTGGCTAGAGGGCATGCTTTTTGGTTCACCCACCGCAGGACTGGGTTTTGACTGCACTTTTATTTTGGTGGGCAGCTCTAGGTGGTTCCACTCACAGCACATCTGTCTCCACATCACTATAAGGGATTCACCATGGCCACCTGTGGATTTTGCTGTGTGGACAGCAAGGCCATAGCACCAAGGGAATGAATTCTCCCCAGATAGCCTGAGCATTTGAAGTATGCTGATAGCTAGCTGCCTGTAGGCTCACTATGACCAGGCTCTTGTGTCATGGCCTTGCTCCATACAAAAGAGGGTATGGGAGGTATAGCATGTGGCAGAGAAAAGACACTGAATTTGAACAGCATCAAGGCCTAATCCAAAGCTTCTGAGGAACAGTGTGTGGCCTGGGACACTTATGACACCTGCTTTAGCTTTGGTCCTCTCACTTGTGAAATGGGCATTAACTATTGACATTAATAGCATTGTCGTGAGAACTGAAAATAATATATATATATATATATATAAAACCTGGCACTGAATAGATATTGAGAGACATGGCACTTGGGTGTCAGTGGATGCTGGAGTCAGTCAATGTACTCAGTACTTTCCACATCTATCTCTTGGTTTCAGACACATTTGAATGTTAGGCAGGTCCTACTATGACCACCTCCAATTTATCAAGCAGGAAACAATGGAAGCAGGAAGCTCAGTGAATTGGTCCAGGTCAAACAGGTCTAAGTCTATACTGGACCCTAGGACAATAAGTCTCCTGTTCTTTCTCTTCAGTTCTCTCTGTAGTTTTACCCTTTGTTATTACTAGGAGTTTAACAGATCTTCATCTCAGACAAAAGGCTTGCAATCACTCTTGCATATCTGGGCTCCTGAATGGTAGCAATTTAAGGGATCTCTGACCCAATCTTGGGAAAGAGGTCTGTTATGTTAGCTGGACCATTTTAAGCTTCCCCTCACCCAGTGTACCCTATGTATATAGTGTCTCCATGTATACTACATAGTATTTGTCCCCTGGGGCTGCTGTTTCTCTTGTCGTCTTCCTGGTGACAAGCAGGCTAGATCATGTCGTGAATCTCCCACAAGCAGACCTCTGTGTAACTTTGCTGTACGTGGTACCTCTTCATTAGTCTGTCTTTAGTTATCACAACCTGCCAGTTAGAAAGCCCTCAGGATTAGAAATGGCTCAACAGGTTGTAATAAGCAATATTCCACACTTCTCTGATGGTGACTTTGAAAACAGATTTTGAAAGTTTAGGCAGAGAGAGAGAGAGAGAGAGAGAAAGAGAGAGAGAGAGAGGAGATTTTGTATTTACAAACACATGTAATTTGGGTGTGTTGGTGTTTTTAAATATAAAGATAAAATTAGAAATAATAAAAGGAAACTAGACATTTGGGTTAGAGTTTTAGGTGATTGTTTAACAGTGGAAGATTGAGACTCTAGCCACATGTTCTGAGGGAATAGAACACCCATTGCCTGGCGATGTGTTGGTAGCAAGGCAGAGCGGACAGGGAGCCAGGTGGGACAGTGAGACTCTAGCTTGTTTATCTGCACTGCTTTGCAGAGATTCAAGTTCTGTTTCAGGTTAGCCTTGGAACAGCTTTCCCAGGTCCATTTAGTCCACACGTAAATCCATTGGTAATATCCACAGAACGGGTAGGCACTGGTGTAGGCCTGACTTTCATCATTAATTAACAACTGAGTATGCATGTGTGCGCTGTCCCTGGGAAGCTGGGGATTACCTCTCTGTGCCTTGGTGCCATTGCAGCTTAAGGTTATTGAAAAAAAAACTAATTAAAAATAGTTTATTTCATGGGCAGACTCTTCACCTCTAACGAAAATGTAGATAGCTATGAAAAGAAGCCATTTCCTTCTACCCACGATGAAGAGAACGAAGCACCAAATCTGTTGCTCCTTGTATGTGCTGCATCCTTCCTGGGCCAGCTTGTGGAGAACTGGGGAAAAGAGCGGCTTGTTCAGCCATAATGGCCAGAGTTTGCCTTTGAGGCTGTAAGGCAGGAAAGGCTGCCTGTCTAGCCTTCTACCTCAACCTAATCTTCCTGGGCCTACCATTCATGTGTCAGGTCAGGATTCCAACAAGACAGGGCCATCTTCGGATCTTGTCTTGCTTCTTGAGTGTTTCATCATTTGGTAGGTCTACTTAACACCTGAGCATGTTTGCGCTCTCCCTGGGAACCTAGGGATTACCTCTCTGTGGTGTGGTACCACTGCAGCGGGAGGTTTTCTGTCAGGGAAACTGACAGGGAAAAGTGAAGGTTTTCATGTCAGGGTGAACAAATGGGGCCTCTCTCTCTCTCTCTCTCTCTCTCTCTCTCTCTCTCTCTCTCTCTCTCTGTCTCCCTCCCCCTTCCTTCTCCTGCTCCTTCCCTCCCCCTCTCCTTTTCCCTCTCCACTCCCCCCCTCTCTTTCATGTGTGTGTACATATGTATGCACATATATATGTAAACCTATGTTTGCATATGTATGTTTGGGTGCATGTGCATTAAGGGACTCTGACACAAACACACAACACAGATTCTAAACAGTAGAACTCAGTCACTGCAGAGCTGTTTAGGTCAGCTTCAGGGACAGGCTCCTGCGTGCCGGTAGTGGTCACTAGGTCCTAGGAGTTTCTTACAAGGACATTTATGGGCTTTCCCTACAATGAGAACATTCTGGTTTAAATTTGGGGTGTTGTGGGTGGCTATCCCCAGCTTCTGCCCTTCTATCTAGCTTGAAGAATTTATTAACAGTGTTGAAGTCAGCCACTGTAAGTTCTGTCCTCTTGCCACTATACAGTGTCGTCCAGCCTACCCACAGAAGCGCCAGAGTGACTCCAGATGATCCGTTAATGAATGGGCCTGAATCATTTGATAGCCTTGTCTTGTACATCAACCTTAGCATGTCATACAGTTTTTTTACATGTCATTAAATGTTATCTTCATTTGATTTACTTAAGTTATTGAAAAGCAGAAAAAACACTTTGAGTTGGAGGCCCCCTGGAACTGGCCTGCAGTCCATAGTCTATGGGCCCCCTCCCTCTCCAAATATATGATGGTTATCAACAGGAGGGAGATGAAATCTTGAGACTGAATGGCAGTGGATTGTCAGCCCCCTACAGTAAGCAGATGGCATGCCCAAAGGTATGATGGGAAGCTGGTAAAGAAGACTGTTCACTGTAAATGTGTGCAGGTTGAGGGCCAGCAATAGCCACTGCGATACCCAGACACCAAAGAGAGAGAAGAGCTGTTGCCTTTCTTGGGTCTGAGGGCCAAGGGCAGGGAGCTGTTTCTGAAACTCACTACGGCATACAGCTCTGCAAGTTAGCTGGGCTCTGGTAGGAGCCCAGCTGTTGGCAGATGCAACTCAGTAGGAAGAACTCTGGGAGAGCCATCACTCCAACTTTCTCTCCTCTTGTTTCCCTTTACTGAGCCCATGCTGCAGCTCCAAAAGGCACAGAGCAAGAGGCAGAAGAAAGTAGCTAGCAGGGCAGGTGGGGAATGATGAGTTAGTCACCCCTGCTCCACTAGCAGTTGTCATGGTGAACTTTCTAAGTGTGTCAGGCCTGGGGTGGTTTTTGTTTTTTGTTTTTTCGATTCTGTGTGTGTAACTTTAATGTGCTCGTGTTTATAAAACTCAAACAATTCAAGAACCTTTCTCACAAAGGGTGTGTGATTTGTGATTCAGAGGTTTTGGTGTCCTCACTTGGGACTGTAATGTGTTGTCGCTTTTTTGTGTGTGACACATTATTAAATGCTTGTCATAAAACAAGAACACAGCTTTGCTTCATGGAAATAGATTATAGCCATTGTGCAATAGGGTTCACGGGAAATGTAGGTTAAATATGATACTTCTTCTTCAGAGAATACATTAATCCTGGGTAGGCATTTGTTGTAGGAGCTGGCTTTCAGGAGAAGTGCCACTTACTGTAGAGTCATCACCAAACCGGGTGGAGACCGTCTGCTATGAGTCTGCAGTCCTTGACTTTGAACAGTGTTCTAACCCGCTCTTGCAAATGCTTGAAATGGAAATATTTTACATTTTGATTAAGCTGGAGGTGCCTTTGATTTTTCAGTAAAAGCTCTGAGAAATGAGCTGACTGAAAATTACAAGACAGTCTTGATTTGAACAGATTTGTTCTTAGAGGCTTCTGGTAGAAAATATTTTTCAGTGACTTTTTTTTTTATTCCTTTATAGTGGAGGCAAATCACTCTTGGTCACATACCCTTGAGGCTGAGTCTTATTTGTCTCGGCCATTTTGTTTACTTGTGTAGAGATGACCCCTGGGTTCCCCTGTGTTGAAGCTGTTGTGTCAGTTTTAGTGAGGGGGGAGCCAGTGCAGTCTGTGATGTATGGAATGGGTCCCTGGCAGCCTATTGTTGGCATAGGCCTGATGGGGGAGCATCTTATCATGCTGCAGACAACTTTTAAGTGCTCCAGGAGTGACAATCATCAGAATGTCTTAAACCTGGTTTCAAGTATTAACCATACTTCTAACACCTTCTCTTTACTTTTAGACCCAAGAATCTTTAAACCCAAACAACTTAGAGTACTGGATGGAAGATATTTATACTCCAGGCTATGATTCATTACTAAAACGGAAAGAGGCTGAATTCAGACGTGCTAAGGTTTGCAAGATCGCTGCTCTTATCACTGCTGCTGCATGCACAGTCATTCTCGTCATTGTTGTGCCGATCTGCACGATGAAGTCCTGAACCTGCAGACTCAGCTTTACACGCAGCTCCTGACTCCCAGTGTCTTCTCTGTAATTTCAAAAGCTGGTCCCACTGTGGCTACAGTCTGCTGGAATAGAGACAAAATCCTGGATGCTTTTCTACAGTACCGAAGGTCATCTTCAGAGAGCATATACTCCGGAAAGACATCTGCCTAGCTGTTAAGCTTAGACATAGCTACACTCTGAATATATTTTCAAAAGTACAATATCCTTTTCCACATAAGGAATGCCGTGGATTGTCAGTAAATAAAAATTGGATTCTTTCATTTGGATGATGGGTCATGGTGGGCATTAAGTTATACAGAACAGATCCAATACCTGCTCTTCGAAGGAGCTGACTGACACGGATACAATGAATAAAAGGAAAAAAAAACAAAACAAAGGGGTGGGATCTGTTTCCTTAACATTCAAAGTTTGTTGCTGGTGATGTGACTGGATGTGTGTCCACAAGAATGTGGCTTCTCTTCAGACTTTTATCAAGGGTTATTGACTTCCATCTTGCCCTTCTGTCTTTGCCTGTAGAACATCTGAATTGCTGCTGCTCTTGATAGCAGCTTTCTGAATCTTCTTCTTTGGCCCAGGTAAGAAGGAGTTGTACTTCCAAGCCAAGCATGACATATGGTATCCTTTTTGTAGAATGGGTCAAGACACTCAGGATAGGCAACCTTTCTGTTGTCCCCAAAATGATGTGGGGAAGCTTGCTGGTTGGGGTATGCTCAACATCTGAAGGTCACAGCCACCCTAAAGGACCTCTGGTTCTAGCTCTGGCATGTGGCTCTGTTCCTTGATTTTCTAACTCTTGGTGGTCCCTGATGCTCTATTCTGAAGAATTTGGAACTTGTCCTTGTGCCTTGAAGAGCAGAGACAATGGTGACACTTAAACATTCTAACTATAAACCATGTTTTCCGCCCACCACTGGTACCAACCATTTATGTGGCTTTAAAAAAGATTTTGAATGCTTATTCAATAATGTGATAAAGGTACCAAGGTCTCCTCAACTACAACAACATTTACTCCAGAGTTTTAAATATTTGTCAGCAGTGCAAAAAAAATAGTATCTATTTAATCATTTATCTATCTATATGTCTAAATACCTGAGTTTCATTTTTTGTCTTCACTAAGTAAATATCGAGAGCAAGATTTTTCCAAGTGTACAAGAAGCTGTTGTGATTTTATTAGAGTTTGATCTCTGTTTCCACCTGATTGGTGCTTTGACAAATAATTGGGCAGAAAGACTCCTTATCAACATCTGTGTCTAATGTCTTACTACAGATTAAATAAAAAATGGTTGTCAGAAACTAGCAACCTTTAATCTATTTAATAACAAACTGGAGTGTACACACATTTTGGTAGTAAGAATAATCACTTTGGGAAGTATGCACACTTTATGCAAGAGGAATCTGAGAAGCCTTTTAATTTCTAAAGCAATAGGAGTCCAGCATCCATCCTAAATATTTCCAAATAATGCTGAGCTTGCTGCACCAGATCCTGTTGTCACTAGTGAAGAATGGTCAGTGCATTTTATAATGTTAACAGATGAGGGATGGATTCTCCCACCTGTAGGGGGTCTTTGTTCTTAGAGGTCTTCCTGGTATCTATTTCTATTGATATGTTTACTAATGGTCTTCAATTAGGTGACTGAAACTTAAGCCTTAGAATGGAGGACTTGTCATTGAAAAAGAATGCATACATACACACATATACATGCATGCATTCCAACATACATATATACATACATACATACATACATGTCTGTTGTCAGAAGTTTAATCTTTTGGTGCTCTATTTTAGATTGGGCACTTCAAATAAGGTTATTTATTCACTCCAAAAAGGATATTAGGTTACATCTTTTGGAGTCCCTGATCCACTACCACCCCACTTGTAAGCAATGACTCTGTACCACACTGTGATGTAGTCATTCTGCCCCACACCACAGATTAAACTATCAATGTATCAGAGAGAGCACTTTTCAACTTCTTGCTCTGTGGCTTGCTCAACAGCTGAGATGTACTCTTCTAGGATAATAAAAGATCTTGTCAAATCCCAACCTGACTCCTCCCTTTGACAGGTGGGATTATGGAGACCAGATGGTACTCCTGTGATGAAAGTACTGATATAATGAAGCCAATTACAGTCCATTCATTGTCACTGCCCTAGGGAAAATCTATTTCTAATGGGCCTTATGTGGATCATATGACTATAAGCCTAATTCAAGAATAGAAGTGAATGAATTCTGTAGAATTTCCTAATACCCTTTTCATTTCTGGGGAGGTAGTCAAAAAAATCCAACCTTACTCTAAGTTCAACTCAGTGTTGTCCTATATTGAAAGCAGAATCCAGACCATAAAAGGCAAAATAAGGATGGAGGTTTTCTCTGGAAAGTGGCCATAATCAAGTAGGAGGTACCAAGTCTGGTGTTGATGAACCACACCTTTGCCATGTTTATGAGCTCATGGATGCCTGAAGTCTCAGAATCCTAAAAGATTATGTTTATAGTTAGATCTCTTTCCTTTTGACACCAGCTTGATTTTCTTATATCCTAGACTCTTTCTAGTTCCCCTAACCCCTCAATATTCATAATGAAGCAAGACAAAGTTTGTTTAACAGAAAAGTATACATCCCTCAGTATAATATGTTTGCCTCATCTCCTGTTGCAATGCAACAGCCCCAAGGCAAAGGTGACTGGCCTTCTGTCTTTATAAAATGTACATGTTTCATACCCAAACCTAACATCACTGCATGCAACAAATTCACTCCATTTTTGTTGGCTTGGCTTGCCTGCCTTCCTTCCTTCCTTCCTTCCTTCCTTCCTTCCTTCCTTCCTTCCTTCTTTCCTTCCTTCCTTCTTTCCTCCCTCCTTCCCTCTCCCCCTCCCTCCTTTCCTCCTTTCTTGTCCTCCCTCCATCTGTCTCCTCTTTCTTTCTTTCTTTCTTTCTTTCTTTCTTTCTTTCTTTCTTTCTTTCTTTCTTTCTTTCTTTCTTTCTTTCTTTCTTTCTTTCTTTCTGTCTGTCTTTTTCTTTCGTTCTTTTTTGTATTTAAATAACTAACCAGATGACTTTACCATTGAAGGGATTATTTTTCAAATGCCTCTAGCCAATGATGAAATTCAGAAGCCTTTCATCCTTTTTACTGATCTGAAATTGTTTTGAACACAGCCTTGCAGAAAAGCAATTGACAATCAAAAGAACTTTTCTGCTCCCGTCTATCAGGCATTTTATTCCAGCACTCCCTTGTTTAAGCTACTGACACAAAGAAGCCAATCACACATCATCAGCTGCTAGCTAACCATAAATTGTTTATTATTTTAGGGCATGCATTCATGTGAATAATAACTGCAAGGCTAACTTAATAAACATGATGAAACAATCAGTGTTCTGAATATCTGCACTACTGTTGCCACTGTCTTAATTCCTGGTCAGACACAGGCAATGTGCAGTTTGTGAACAGTGACATCTTATCTGGTTGTTTATATTTTTGCACTAAGCCCCTCTGCTAATGGTCAAATGGTATGAGAATTTATAAATGTTGGAATTCAACGTGTTTCCTATTATTACTATAGCCAAACCTACAAGAATATTGTGGTCAATTGTGTGAATACCAAATCATTATATACTATATATTGTACTGCAGAAGTTTGTATTTTAAGGGAAAGATTTGAGTAACTGTTGGTATAACTGAAGAGTATGAGATATTTATTAAGTAACAGTGACAAATGCAGCAACCTTCCTTATTTATGCCTTATGAACAATAGAGTGTGAAATGTAAGGCAAAGTTTTATGTGAAGACCCTAAAGGGACGGGTTTCTTTGAAGGCAGGGATTGTGTCTTTCTATGTTTGTCTGTACAGCTCTCAGCACACTCTTGGTGCTTGAAAAAATGTTATATAATACCAATAACTAAGCACATTTTTAGATCTTTTTTCAAATGGCTCGTATAAAATTTGGTTAATGTTGGTTTGAAGCTATCATGTAAAATCTGCCTCTCCAAATATAATCAAAATAAATGGAAATATGCAGCAACTTGAATTGGGACTTTATTTTATCCATAAAGTATATCATTCTAGTTTATGAACATGTTACAAACTGCCTGTCCTGATTCTTTTTCTCAAATTGGATGATTCTGAAGTAAAAATCAAAGTATGTGAGCAGCCTAGTCCTCCTCCTACCTCATCCCTACTAAAACCTTACTGAAAAACATCATCAGTCACTCAGTATGATATACGTAAAGAATATCTTCACTAGCAGTTTCCTGTTGTTTCAGAAACTCATTAATACATCATTGTTTATCTCTTCTTTCTACTAATGAATGGATATTCAGGTCCAACCTGTGAGAGTACTGTGGTTAATTGGAATTGACCAACATTTCCAGTCAATATGTGCTGAGAGATGAATATTGGTGCTTCTAGGGGAAAGGGTTTGGGGTTATGAATATTCTTGATGTATTCTTTTTTTGTAATACATATGACTTCTGGGTCATGAGAGATGCTTAAATGCTAGGTTAGGACACAGTGCTTAAGACATCTTACATACAGTTGTGCAAATATGCCCTGTTATTTGGTTTATATATGGATGCTCAATTGCTACATTCTTTCTAACAGGGTGTAGAGTCTCTTTCATTCTAATGGGTATTCAGTGGCACATCATTATTTTTAAGATATGTCCAAGCTGTAGAGATGGCTCAGTGGATAAAACACTTGTTGCACAAGTGTGAATTTGAACTGAGCATGGTAGCAAGCATCTATAACTAGTCCCACTCCTCCGATACTGAGATAGGAAATGGAGACAGGTGAATCCCTGGAAATTCACAGGCCTGCTAGCTGGGTGTATGGCACAGTGCTAAACAACAAAGACCCTGCCTCATACAAGGTAGAAGTTTAGGACGAACATCTGAGGTTCTCTACTTACCTCTACAGTACCAAGTACTGTGTCATTCATGTACTTGGACACACACAGACCTGTGCACATAATAAAATAAAATATCATTACCATGATGAATAATGGAATTTGTTGTTTTGTATTTATTAGCCCAATGGATATTCTATTTTGTGAGGTGTTCCTTTAGATAGTTTTAATGATATAAAACCTAAAATATTTTTTATGATAGCATATCAAGCAGTAGGTTTTACTGTGACGTGTTTGTACTGGTGTGCCATCATAGAGTGTTTTTATTATTAGTTTCTCATTGTCCTCTTCTGTGTGCCTTGCCCTACTCTGGCTTGTTTCCATATGGCTAGCTAGTCTCCCTTTCTCCTTTCATGTCACATGTACGCTGTTAGGTCCTATTTTTCCCCCTTTCATAAGGTGATCTACTTACTCCTCTCATAATCACCTTCTATTTTTTTTCTTTTCCAGTGTTTTTAAATAGATATTTTCTTTATTTACATTTTGAATGTTATCCCCTTTCCCGGTTCCCCCTCCGAAAATCCCCTATCCCATCCTCCCTCACCCTGCTCACCAGCCCACCGACTCCTGCTTCCTTGTCCTGGCATTCCCCTATAGTGGGGCATTGAGTCTTCTCAGGACCAATGGCCTCTCCTCACTTTGATGTTCAACAAGGTCATCCTCTGCTACATATGCAGATGGAGCAGTGGGTCCTTTTATGTGTATTCTTTGGTTGGTGGTTTATTCCCTGGGAGCTCTGGGGGTACTGGTTGGTTCATATTGTTCCTTCTATGGGGCTGCAAGCTCCTTCAGGTACTTTGGTCCTTTCTCTAACTCCTCCATTTGGGACCTTGTGCTCAGTCCAATGGTTGACTGAGAGCATCCACCTCTGTATTTGTCAGGTACTGGCAGAATCTGTCAGGAGACAGCTATATCAAGCTCCTGTCAGCAAGTGCTTTTTGGCATCCACAGTTGTGTCTGGGTTATACAGTCACCAATGAGTGTATATGGGATGGATCCCCAGGTTCTCCAACATGTAATAAGGACACATGCTCCACTATGTTCATAGCAGCCTTATTTATAATAGCCAGAAGTTGGAAAGAACCCAGATGTCCCTCAACAGAGGAACAGATACAGAAAATGTGGCACATTTACACAATGGAATACTACTTGGTTATTAAAAACAATGAATTAATGAAATTCTTAGGCAAATGGATGGAACTAGAAAATATTATCCTGAGTGAGGTAACCCAATCACAAAAGAGCACACATGGTAAGCACTCACTGACAAGTGGATATTAGCCCAGAAGTTTGGAATACTCAAGATACAATTCATAGACCAAATGAAGCTCAAGAAGAAGGAAGACCAAAGTATGGATACTTTGGTCCTTCTTAGAAGGGGGAACAAAATACCCATGGGAGGAGATACAGAGACAAAGTGTGGAGCAGAAACTGAAGAAAAGACTATCCAGAGACTGCCTCACTTTCTAATTTTATTATACACTCACACAAATACACATGCATGTATAATTTTAAATCAATTATCTACATATGAGAGAAAATGCAATGTTTATCTGAGTGTAGCTTCACTCAACATAGTAATCTCCAGTGCATCTATTTTTCTGCAAAAAAATTTTTTTTCGGTTTTTCGAGACAGGGTTTCTCTGTGTGGCCCTGGTTGTCCTGGAACTCACTCTGTAGACCAGGCTGGCCTTGAACTCAGAAATCTTCCTGCCTCTGCCTCCCAAGTGCTGGGATTAAAGGCGTGCGCCACCACCGCCCAGCGTGCAAAAATTTTTTAAAAGAACTACATTAAATAAAAGTAGAGAGAATGTGTACCCTTATCTTTTTCTAGATTTTAGGTAAGATGTTCTCAGTAATTCTCCATTTTATATAATATTGGCTGTAGGTTCGTGTTATATAACATTTATTATTGTGTTGAGCTTTGTTTCTAGTCTTAGTTTATTAAGGGTTTTTATTGTGAAAGGATGCTAAACATCAAAAGACTTTTGTATCTCTATTGAGATGATCATATGATTTCTATTCTTAAGTCTACTGAAGTATTTCATTTATTGATCTGTGCATGTTGAATCAAATTGCCTCTATGGAAGGAAACCACCTTGGTTATAGTGTATGATCTTCTTCGTGCATTCTGGTTTTACTTTTTCTGTTTTGAATTCTTTGAGAATTTCATACATTGTATTTTCATAAAAGTTACCCCCTCCCCCAATTCTTCTTAGAACCACTCTTATCTCCCTGCCCACAAACTCCCAATTTTGTGCCTTTAAAAAAAATGCCTATCAGGAGCTGGAGAGATGGCTCAGCAGTTAAGAGCACTGACTGCTCTTCTGAAGGTCCTGAGTTCAAATCCCAGACACCACATGCTAGCTCACAACCATCCATAATGAGATCTGACTCCCTCTTCTGGAGTGTCTGAAGACAGCTACAGTGTACTCACATATAATAAATAAATAAATCTTTTAAAAAATGCCCTTCCCACCAGCAGTGGAGGAGTGTTCCTCTTTCTCTACATCCTCGCCAGCACCTGTTGTCTCCTGAGTTTTTGATCTTAGCCATTCTGACTGGTGTGAGGTGAAATTTCAGGGTTGTTTTGATTTGCATTTCCCTGATGACTAAGGATGTTAAACATTTCTTTAGATGCTTCTCAGCTATTCGATATTCCTCAGGTGAAAATTCTTTGTTTAGCTCTGTACCCCATTTTTTAATAGGGTTATTTGGCTTTCTGGAGTCTACCTTCTTGAGTTCTTTGTATATATTGGATATTAGCCCTCTGTCAGATGTAAGTTTGGTAAAGATCTTTTCCCAATTTGTTGGTTGCCATTTTGTCCTATTGACAGCGTCCTTGACAGAAGTTCTTGACAGAAACTTTGCAATTTTATGAGGTCCCATTTGTCAATTTTTGATCTTAGAGCATAAGCTATTGGTGTTCTGTTCAGGAAAATTTCCCCTATGTCCTTGTGCTCAAGGCTCTTCTCCAGTTTCTTTTCTATTAGTTTCAGTGTGTCTGGTTTTATGTGGAGGTCCTTGATCCACTTGGATTGAGCTTTATACAAGGAGATAAGAATGGATCGATTTGCATTCTTCTGCAGGCTAGCCCCCAGTTGAACCAGCACCATTTGTTGAAAAGGCTATCTTTTTTCCACTGGATGGTTTTAGCTCCTTTGTCAAAGATCAAGTGACCACAAGTGTGTGAGTTCATTTCTGGGTATTCAATTCTATTTCATTGATCTACCTGCCTGTCACTGTACCAATACCATGCAGTTTTTAACACTATTGCTCTGTAGTACAGCTTGAGGTCCAGGATACTGATTCCCCTGGAAATTCTTTTACTCTTGAGAATAGTTTCAGCTATCCTGGGTTTTCTGTTACTCCAGATGTATTTGAGAATTGCTCTTTCTAACTCTATGAAGAGTTAAGTTGGGATTTTGATGGGGATTGCATTGAATTTGTATATTGTTTTTGGCAAGATGGCCATTTTTACTATATTAATCCTGCCAATCCATGAGCATGGGAGATCTTTTTATCTTCTGAGGTCTTCTACAATTTCTTTCTTCAGAGACTTGAAGTTCTTGTCATACAGATCTTTCACTTGTTTGGTTAGAGTCACACCAAGATACTTTATATTGTTTATGACTATTGTGAAGGGTGTCGTTTCCCTAATTTCGTTCTCAGCCTATTTATCCTTTGAGTTTAGGAAGGCAACTGATTTGTTTGAGTTAATTTTATATCTGGTCACTTTGGTGAAGTTGTTTATTAGCTGTAGGAGTTCTCTGGTGGAGTTATCTTTTGGGTCGCTTAAGTATACTATCATATCATCTCCAAATAGTGATAATTTTACAACCACTCTGGAAATCCGTCTGGTGGTTCCTCAGAAAACTGGGCATGATACTAGTGGAGGTCCCTGTTATACCACTCCTGGGCATATACTCAGAGGATTCTCCAGCATGTAATAAGGACACATGCTCCACTATGTTCATAGCAGCCCTATTTATAATAGCCAGAAGCTGGAAAGAACCCAGATGTCCCTCAATGGAGGAGTAGATACAGAAAATGTGGTATATTTATACAATGGAATACTACTCAACTATTAAAAACAATGAATTCATGAAATTCTTAGGCAAATGAGTGGAACTGGAAAATATCATCCTAAGTGAGGTAACCCAATCACAAAAGAACACACATGGAATGCACTCACTGATAAGTGGATATTAGCCCAAAAGCTTGGCATACCCAAGACACAATTCACATATCAAATGATGCCCAAGAAGGAGGAAGAACAAAGTATGAATACTCTGGTCCTTCTTAGAAGGCAGAACAAAATATCCACAGAAGGAGATACAGAGACAAATTGTGGAGCAGAGTCTGAGGGAAAGACCATCCAGAGACTACCCCACCTAGTGATCCATCCCATATACAGTTACAAAACCCAGACACTATTGTGGATGCCCACAAGTACTTGCTGACTGGAGCAGGATATAACTGCCACCTGGGAGGTTCTGTTAGTGCATGACAAATACAGAGGGGGACACTCTCAGCCAGCCATTGAACTAAGCACAGAGTCCCCAATGGGGGAGCTAGAGAAAGGACCCAAGGAGCTGAAGGGGTTTGCAGCACCATAGGAGGAACAACGATATGAACCACCTAGAACTCCCAGAGCTCCCAGGGACAAAAACATCAACCAGATAGTACACATGGTGTTACCCATAGCTCCAGCTGCATAGGCAGCAGAGGTTGGCCTTGTTGGACATCAAAGGGAGGAGATGCCCCTGGCCCTGGAAAGGCTCAATGCGGCAGTGTAGGGAAATACCAGGACAGGGAAGCAGGAGGGGGTTGATTGGAGAACAGGGCGAGGGGAGATGGCTTATGGGATTATTTTTTTGGGGGGGGGAACCAGGAAAGGGGAAACAATTTTAAATTTAAATAAGGAATACATCTAATAAAAAATGCCTATCAATTCAAATTTGTGCTACCCATGTATTCTTGAATGTATGGCTTTCCACTGGAATAAGGTTAATCTACCCAGAACCACTCCCTTAAGGAGAAGTGTCTGTTCCTTTCCTAGCAGCCAGGAGCACTTTATTTAGGGTTGGAATTTCATGACTAACTTCCCCCTTTGTGCTGGGATTTTGTCTGGGTTGAACTTATGCAGGTCTGTGAATGCCATTGCAATGGCTGTGACTTCATATGCATGTCTGGAAAACAGTTTCCATTTAGTCATCCACCATATCCATGTCTGACTTTTTAAAATCTTTCTGTCGCTCTTCTGCAAAGATCCCTGAGCTTTAGGAGGAAGAGGAGGAGGAGGAGGAGGAGGAGGAGGAGGAGGAGGAGAAGGAATGATGTAGATGTTGTATTAAAGGCTGCTAAGTGTCACACAATCTCTTATTCTCTCCATCTTGACCAGTTGTGGGTAGGTCTCTGCGGTAATCTCCATGTAGAAGTAAAAAGAGTAGATGCTAAAGGAAGCTTCTACTCTAGAGCTGAAGTTGAGAGATACACTAATCTATGGGTAAAACAATAAGTCATTTGGAGGCAGTTTAATGACACCTTGAGGTTTCTGTGTTGAATTTTATTTTGGGTGACATACATACAGATGAGAGTAGGATAGGAAAATCACCACTGTTATTGCATAAGATATGATTTTTTAATGTGCATTAATGTTTATTTTATGAAACTTGGAGTCCCAGTATATATATCTTATTATTTATTATAAATGTGAATAATTGTTATATCTTACTAGTAAATTGCTTTCTTATTAATGTGCAATGGCCTCTTTACCCCTTTACCAATGAACTTTTCTTTGAAATCTTCCTTATCAGAGATCAAAAAGCTATACCAGCTTGTGTTTGATTTCCATTCACCAGTCTTTTCAGTGGGCATCTTCATTCGTGAGGTATATTTCTTGTAGACAATAAATACTGTGATTTATGTTTTTTAATCCAGTTAGCTAGTCTGGATCTTTCTGTTGGCAAGTTGAGTCCATTTTTATTTAAGATTTTTATATTGAGAGATGTTTACTAATTTCTTTGATTTTGTTGGTTGTCTCCCTGTAAGTATAATGGATTTGATGCTTAACTATGTCAGACAAGATAGATTTCTTCCCACTTTTTCTTTGCTTATCTATTTCTGGCATGAAATTTATCATTTCCTGTGTTCTTTTGATTGAATATTTTCTTTTTTTCCCTCCATTGTGAAAAATACTATGTACCTTCTGTAGTGTTTACGCGGTGGTCATGAGATTCCTTAATTTGTATTCCTCTTAAAATGTTCTTATTCCTTTATCAATTTCAAAAGACAGGTTTTCTGAACATAGTAATCTTCATTGGCAATTATTTTCAGGACTTGAAATATTTTGTTCATGTTTTTCTGACTGTTGAGAGATTTGCAGTTGCACTGATATTTCTGTCTTTGTAAGTAACTTGCTGTTTTCCCCCTTATGTCTTTTAATATTTTTTCTTTGTATTTTTCATATCTTGACAAATACATGTCACAGAGTGGTTTGGCTCTGCTCATGTCTGTTTGTGGTTTAAAATGCCTCCTGTCTGTAGACAGATATTTCTATGTCTGGATTTGTGAGAACTTAAAACAATTCTTTTTTCTCTTTTTCTTCTTTTTCATATCCCCTCTCTTCTTCCTCTTTTTCTCCTGCTCCTTTTCTTTTTCCTCTTCTGTCTTCTTCTTGCCTTTTTGGAGAAAGGTTCTTATGTAGCAGATGCTGCCTTTTAACATGCTACATAGTCTGACAATGTTCTTGAATTTCTGATCCTCTGCCCTTCAAGTCCAAAAGGGTACAGCCACACTTGATCTGGGGATCCAGTCCTCAGCTTCAACCATGCTAGGTGAGCCTGTAACTAACCGAGCTATATTCTCATCACTATATTTCAAAACTTTTATGCTATAATTCATTGAATAGATTCTCCACTTTTTAATGTGTTTATCTCAGTTTCTCCTACCCATAGATTCTTTGGGTTATTTTCTCCACTGTATCCCAAAGATATTAGATGTTATACTAGTGTTCATTTTTTTTGTCTTATTGATGTTTGAACATAATATATCACCGAATGAATTCACCATCCCTGAAATTCTTCCTTCTGCTTGGCTGAATCTTGTTAGGGATGCTTCCAACATTTTAAAATTTGATTCATTCAGTTTTTTATTTCCAACATTTCTAGTTTTTAAAATATGAATTTCCTGGCTGAATTTTCCCATCCATGTTGCTAACTTTTTCATTCATATTGCCATTTTCTCCTCCATTTTACTGACCTCTCTGGGCTCTAGATTGATTTCATTTGCTTCTTTCTATCTATTTTAGGTCATTTGCCATCTTTTAAATCTTCTGACTTTTTCTTGTTCTACTTCACTATATTTGTGGACAAATAGTTAAGGAATTATTTTGAAAGCCACATGGCCTTGCTTTTCCTGTGTTCTTGTGTTTGTGATGTTACAATGTGTTCATCTGTTGGCTCATGCAGCTCCTCTTTTTGGGAGTGATGCTCTTATTGAGCAGAATACCTTTGAAGGCTCAGTACTGATCAGTGAGGAGAGGATTTGCTGCTCTTGGAAGTGTCTTCTGTTGCTTTTCTTCGGATCATGGAACTGTATGGCTGAAACTGCTTGTGGCTGTCAGAGTCATCCATCTTTCCTCTCTTCTTTTCATGTATCCTGTCACATCCTTGGTAGAGTTCTAAAGCTCTTCCTCTCTATGCAGTAGTGATGATGATGTTGATGATGATGATGATGATGATCCTCTCCCCCACTAGCTCACATGAAGACAGTTTATGTTTATAGCCACCCAGCTCCTTGTTGAGTTGTATGCCATTTTTGATTTATAGGAATCAATTCTGTATCATATCCACTAATTCCTTTATAGATATACATAAGAATATTATTTTCCACTCAGTGAACTATATTTTTCAACTGTCTTATTGATACATTTTTTTATAAATAGAAGTTATTAGTATTAATATAAAAATTTATAATTTCTTCCTTCTTGTTGACAATCGGGTTTTGGTCAAAAATATTTATAGATTCCAGAGTTTTGAAGATGCTGTAGGGTACTTTTTCTTAGTTATGTCTGTTCTCTTTTTGGAATTCTTTTTTGATATAAGATAGGAGATTAAGAATTGTTTGTTTGTTTGTTTTTTTAACATTTTACTATCCATGAATCAGGGCCACTTATTAGATTATATGATTTTCTGGATTTTTATCCTGCTCTATTGATTTACTCTTTCCTTGTGTAAACACAATTTCAACATAATTTTGTTATCCCAGAGGCCTTAGGTATTCCTCAACTATGAAATAAGGTGAGTGACCCCTGTCTTGGTCAGCAGCCTCAGTCCTCATCTGTGAGATGATGTCTTGAAAGATGGTGAAGAAAGAATGTGTCTAGTTCCCTTCTCCCTTCTATAGTTCTCAAATGTCACTGGCTTCCCTGCTTGAGTCATTAAAGGAGAGTGATTACCTGCAGTATGAGTCACAACACATTGGAAGAAGTAATTAATACTTCGACATCTAAACAGAAATCTCTGAGACAAGCTTGGAAAAATGTTAGGGTGCATATACAATGACGGGTAAAGAATACATCTCTGTTTTGCAATAAAACATTACTAAAAATAATATAATAAAACTAATAAAATATTAATCCAGATGTACTGATCCAAAGTTCTCATTTAGTTGGACTGCATCTGGCTTGACATTTTTCTAAGTGCTTTGAAACAGTGAATTAAAAAAATATGTAAGCTATCCTGTAGGAAAATAAATGTCTGTCCTCCCTAAGAGACAAATCAATATGCAATATGCTCCTGAAAGGCATTTTAATCTATCACTAATTTAGCTTCCTCCATCCAAGTAGAAGCAAAAGTCAATACTTGGTTAATTTACTTTACATTATTGAATGTACTTTTTGGAAAAGCACATATCACTTCCTAGTTCTCTAGAATTCAGGCTTTGTAATTTCCCACTGGCTTTCTCTAACATGACCATGAATCATTGAGCTCTTGCTCAACTTGAATTTTATTTATATCTTCATTAGTCCCTGTGGTGTCAAGGAACAGAACAAGCTATATGTTGCACAGAAGATACTACATTTGGCTGGAACAGTGGCACATGCTTATAACTCCACCGTTTGGGACACTGATCCGGATGAGTGCCAGTAGTTTGAGAACGCTGCTCTATATACTGAGTACCAAGCCAACTAGGACTGAGACCCGCCCCCCATCTCAATCCAAAACTAACCAAACCCAGAAGCAAGTCCACATCATAACAGCATCAACTTTCCCCAAAACAATAAGAAAGAAAAGTACCATTGTAGTATTGGAAAATAAATTAGAACCTGAAAACAGAAAGATAGCCTGTGAATTTCTGGGCAGAAGCAGGCTCTGCATTCAGCCAGTGGGAGAATGCCCTTGATAAACAGTCTCTGTGAATCTCAACATGGATTCCAGCTCATTGTGGTTTAATTAAGATTCTTAAAAGATTCATCTAGTCCTGCACATAAAAAGTATTGTTAGGAGCAGCAGTGCAAGTGTGGTTATCACAAATACAGTTTTCTTTCATTTATCATGGAAAACACTTTATAAGTTATGCCTATATGCCTGAATGGCCACCACACTAATAAAGAAGTTGACATGGCATTTTCGTGCTGGTGACTCAGAGTTATGTTCTACATTTTAAAGAGTCTTGTATAATTTCAAGAGTCCCAAGAAGGAGCTCATTTTCTGTCAAGCATATTTGATCTACATTTATCCGCAAGCTTAATTAGCATTTGGCTGCCTTCTTATTACAGCTCTGCTTCACCACTGACAATGTACGTTGGACCTATGTACTAGTTTCTGATGCAACAACTGCCTCCCTTACCCCCACTGTTTGACTTGTTCATTTATGTACTTCACCAATTGATATTTATCGACCGAACAGTATATTCAAAACAACGCCTTGTTGAGTTACCTGTGATGCCTCTGGATCCATCAATCTTGTATATACCAGATGCCTAGTAAGGTTTCCTGAGTATACAGTGATGTAAGGAATGAAGTCTTTCCTCTGGCCTGTCAGAACTTTAGTGTGAATGTGTGTTCAGATAATTAATAGTGAAGCTAAATAATTTCAGTCGCCAATATGTACAATGAAAGGAAGGAAATGAAATGCTTTATGAGCAATCAATTTGGAGAGGCCAGGGAAAGCCTCCTGGAGGAGGTGCTGTGTGAACAACTAAAGAACAACTATTTGCAGTGCAAAGGACCTTAAATAAGCATGAAGTCCAAGGGAAGCTCGGGGTAGCTTGAACTTGCGAAATAAACTAAAGAGTGTGGGGGCTCAATTTCTAGAGTTCTTTTAGGCCATAGTAAGGAAGTAAAATGTCAATTTAAATGTGAATAGAAGATTAGAAGTTTGCTAGTATGGATCCATATTATCTAGCAGCATCCACATATTGTTAGCAGATCAACATGTCTTCAGTGTCAACTCTGGAATGGCAGAAGCAAGGGCAAGAACAGAGAGACTAATCAGGAGTTGCTTGCAATAACCAGGGACCTGAGTGAGGCAGTGAATCTGAACATATATTTGTAGATAAAGCCAACTGCCCTTACACATGAGGTAAGGGAAAAAATTAAAAACATCTAGGATTTCCCCGGTGTTTGAGATTTGAGAAATAGAGGAAATACTGATTTATTTTTTAAAGAAAACATTAGAAGGAGCAATATCTAGGATTTTTAAGACATATCACATCTGGTTTTTCCTCCTTTGGGCTCTTACATGATGGCTTTGTGTATTTTGAATGTTCATAATATATAACAATTTAGCATATTTGTGGGATATAACACATTTTAATTTATGTATAAATTGTATAAGAGTCAAACCAGAGTAACTAGCATATCTACCACTTTAGGTACACTATATTTCTGTATGGTGAGCACATTCAAAATCCTCCCTTCCTTCTATTTTGAGATACACAGTATATTATTGTTAACTCTGTTTACTCAATAAGACTGTCCTAAACTCTACACTTTGGTGAATTTAGTGCACTGGGTGTACTGCGTACTGCCGTGTATATACCTGGTATTTGCCATTGAAAAATCTGATCAGCATCATTTTCCTTGAAAATGTTTGGCTATCAGTCAAAGTCATTCTATCTTATTCTTACACACAGTCACCAAATCTTAGTTGCTTACAACAGCAAAGATGTATTTATGTCCCACCTGGCATGATTTTTGTGGTCAGATGCAGTTTGGTTTCATCTTGTCATCACAGAAACCAAGCTGAATGAGCAGCCTGTGTCTAGGAGACACTGGCCTCATCACAGAGGAGAAAATATGGCAGAATTACATGCTGGTTCTTGGCACACAGTCTGTATTCACATCTCATGGCAAAGCCAAATCATAGAGCCAAGTCTGGTGTCTACAGTATGGAAACAAATTCTCCATTCATGGAACACTGCGAGAGAAATGAGCCTGATAGGGAAGGGAAGCAGATTGCTTTGAGGAGAAAGGGAGGAGGATATAGATGTGGTTGGCTCATATCTCTCACCCTAGAGCTACTAAAGAAGAAAATCTCTAGAGGTAAACTTGGAGGCCCAGTAGTTAGGCAACTTTATTCAGAACATTTTTATTTTTCATTTTTAACAAGTCAGTGGATTAAACTATGAAGTCTGTGTCCTTATAATCAGTTTCTGGAAATGTCCTCACAGATTTATAGGGGTATTGTGCTTTACCCAATCTCCCATATGTCTTTCAAATCTACTTAATCTGATGGTAAAAGTTAAGCCTTTGTGACTGTATTGGTATGGCATTGGGAACTTTTTAGTACAACTATGTTTTATTCCCAAGACTGGCAAATATCTACTCTTTTCCTCTCTTAAACAAATTTGTAACTCTTCAGCATCACAGGGCCACTAATTTGTGTTTGGATCAATGTGAAAATGCATAGAAAAGGGAGTCTTAACCAATTGTCATGGTTCAAATCAAGATTGTTTTCTGTCCGCCATGACTTGTGCATTGTACCATGGTAGGAACGTAATGAGAATGAAGTCTCAGCAGTGCCAATTACACCAGTAGTTAGCCTTTCAACACTAAACATACATCAGGAAATCTATTTATTAATCCTTATAATTAGTAAAGTAGAATAAAAGCAGCCTCATTGTTCAGTAGAGTAAACAGAGGCTCAAAGACATGTCTAAGATTATATAACTGTAATCTTAAATCTTAGATCTTAGATCTTAGAGCTTGAAAAATTGAGCCATAAGGCCAACAGGCAAGGATGTGATTTCTACTGAGAAAAAAAGCATTCAAAAATGGGGATTATGGTGCGTGAGGGGAGGGAGACCATGTGAAGAAGCCTTAGGAGTTGGCCATAAGGCAAACAAAGGAAGAGAAATAGAATCTTGGTCAAACAGCTTTATCATGATTCCTAAGAGAAGGAATGGGCAAGGGAGGTTAAGAAGGCTTAGGATTGGCTAGTTCAAATGGATTGATAATGTGCTCTTTAAGTGTAGGTAAGTGTAGAATAGCCAAGAATATGGGTAACTGATAAATGTGGTGGTTGATGTTTGAGCTCTGGAAGACTTGGCTAACTTTTGAAAAATATGCTTATAGACAAATTGTTTACTATATCTAGGAATTGACCAACTCTGGAATAATTAACAAGACCCTGGGTATCACAAAAGAAAATGAGAAAGGCACAAGTCAGACAGTCCAGTGTAGTTCTGCCCTTTGCAGTCTCAGTGGGGTATGAAGCACTCTGGGATAGCTGAGATGAATGAATAGCATTTGTAAATAGCAACCCAGCATTCACAAGAAGATGTGGAAGGGTTATAGTGCTTAGTATCAGACAAACTCGAGGTTGATTACTGCCATCTACCATTTTCTGTTTAAATATGAGTAAGTCTTATCCTCTCTGGGTTTCTATAAATGGAAATAACCCAGATCTCATAAGATTTCATGAGGATTAAATACAAAGGCATACAGAAAGCACCTGACTCTTAATCAACCGATATTGATGGCTTTTTCTAATTTGAAGGGTTAGGATGAACCTAGAGAAGACTGGGAGCCCAGTTGTGGAACCTGAGGGTCAAATTAGAAGGCAATGACAGGAACTCCAGATAACATGATCCTTAAAGCTCAAAGACAAGGGACTGACCAACCATATTTGAAAATATAAGTTCAGAGGCACAAAAAGTCAGTCTACAGAGAAGATAGAGAGCAGAATACTGAAAAATAAGTAGACAGTTATTGGGAGAACTTGAACTAGCCTTCCAGGAATCCAGAACCAGGGTCAGGGATCCCACAGAGAAAGGCTCTGTCATTGAAAGCACACTATCAGGAACCCAATAAGAATGTAGGGAACTAGACCATAAGGGCAAAACATCTTGTCTGGGGTACACTTATCAAGGGCAGGATGGGATGCTGAGTTTGTTGAACCATTCGCTTAGCTTTGCAACTCGTCATCTATTCATCTGCCTGTTGATTCATCCAGTACAAGTGTTAAGTATTGTGATCAGAGAAAAACAATGGAATAAAAAAAATTATCTCCAGGAAGCTTAAAGTCAGTCATGGGAGAAAGATGCGTAATTATAGCAGGATGAGACATGAACATTGAGAAAGAAGAGCCTGTGAAGAAATAATGTTGGTATTTATGTCTTGAAGGATGAACACGAGTTTACCAAATGGTCAAAATGTAAACACTGTCCTATTCAGTACTCAGTACTATTGTTTTGGTAAGTCTTGATCACTAGCCTGTTACACTACCAGGAGGTGGTAGAGCCTTTAAGAAACAGAACCTAGTGGGAAGAAGTTAGGTTAGTTGGACAGTGTTCGTGGAGGAGATGTTGGTGATCTCTTCATCTCTCTCATCCTGCTCATGAGGTGAAGAGTTTTGGCAAGTATCCTGCTCCACACCCCTGCCGTATGCTCACCACAGCCCAAACCAGTGGCCAATCGATCATAGATGGAAACTATGACCTAAATTAACCTTTCCTCTTTTTTAAAGCGATTATCTCAAGTTTGCAGTAGCTAAAGGAAGCTGACTGAAACACAAAGAACATACCAACACTCGAACAGCTATAAAAGAAAACTGAGTGCAAAGTAGTTCAGGCATCCTAGAGTCAAGAGCTTCAAGGATGTATCGGAATTAGGGAAATGCCACTGTTCCCATTTTGCTACTTAAGACAGTGAGGATAGTAGCTGGAATAAATTTTGGGGCACTGATGTTCTTTTCCTCCAAATACCATACTATTTCTATTTGAGTACACTTGCTTTAATGATTAGTTTGAAAGTCAGTATTTTGGGACTCAGAATAATTTTCCTATACTAGACAATTTATTTGAACAACACAGAGTCTAGATATCGATGTAATTACATGTAAATTTAGGTATATAAAGGAGGCTTTTATACCTCAGGAAAAGACGGATTATCTAGTAAATTGTTTGCACAATGGCTAACCACTTGTGAAAACTAGAATAATGCCTTACAGTAATACCAAAATGAATTCTAGACGGTCTAAAGAATTCAATGATGAAATACAAGAAACCATTAAGGTACTAGCAAAAAAGAAGTCTAATCAAATAAAAGGGCCTTTCCTAAGCACAACATCAAGGAGAATATAAATAAAGATTTAATGCATCTTACTACATAATATGAAAGAGTCAATATATGCCTACAGCTAGGAAGAGAAATCAGCAGCAACTGGTATTTCACAGTGAAATATACAAACTCTTCCATCTAAATGGCTGCAAAGACCTCTTAGTGTCTCTGCTTTTCCATCACCCCTACAGTTCATTTTCCACCTAGAAATCTGAGTTCACCCTACTCAGATGACACCTGATGACCTCACCCTACACTGGCCATTACATTAAAGTCTACATGTCTGGCCAGATTCTCATCTCTTTTTCAATTCCTAACTTTTATATTTCTAAGGAACTGGATCTGTGTTGCCTTTTGGAGTAACCCATCGTTGTATCTGACACACCATACATATTCTCCTTAAATTCTGTCATCATCATGGTACCTCCTCGGGGACATACCTGGATATCAAAATCAGTTCAGGCCCAGATTAACTAACATTCCATCAGTCATAAGAGTTAATTTGAAGAACCTTTGATATGTACTTTCTTTTTTCTTTTTGACTTTTAAATATGAGAATAGAATTAATCTTGGTGTGACTCTAACCAAACAAGTGAAAGATATGTATGAAAAGAACTTCAAGTCTCTGAAGAAAGAAATTGAAGAAAATCTCAGAAGATGGAAAAATCTGCCGTGCTCATGGATTGGCAGGATTAATATAGTAAAAATGACCATCTTGCCAAAAGCAATATACAGATTCAATGCAATCCCCATCAAAATCCCAACTCAATTCTTCATAGAGTTAGAAAGAGCAATTCAAAAATTCATCTGGAATAACAGAAAACCCAGGATAGCTAAAACTATTCTCAACAGTAAAAGAACTTCTGGGGGAATCAATATCCAGGATCTCAAGCTGTACTACAGAGCAATAGTGTTAAAAACTGCATGGTATTGGTACAGTGACAGGCATGTAGATCAATGGAACAGAATTGAAGACCCAGAAATGAATCCACACTCCTATGGTCACTTGATCTTTGACAAAGGAGCTAAAACCATGCAGTGGAAAAAAGATAGCCTTTTCAACAAATGGTGCTGGTTCAACTGGAGGTCAACATGCAGAAGAATGCAAATTGACCCATTCTCATCTCCTTGCACTAAGCTCAATTCCAAGTGGATCAAGGACCTCCACATAAAACCAGACACACTGAAACTAATAGGAAGGAAACTAGGGAAGAACCTTGAACATATGGGCACAGGGGAGAATTTCCTGAATAGAATTCCAATAGCTTATGCTCTAAGATCAAGAATTGACAAATGGGACCCCATAAAATTGCAAAGTTTCTGTAAGGCAAAGGACACTGTCAAAAGGACAAAATGGCAACCAACAAACTGGGAAATGAGCTTTACCAACCCTACATCCGACAGAGGGCTAATATCCAATATATACAAAGAACTCAAGAAGTTAAACTCCAGAGAGGCAAGTAACTCTATTAAAAAATGGGGTACAGAGCTAAACAAAGAGTTCTCCCCTGAAGAATATCTAATGGCTAAGAAGCACCTAAAGAGATGTTCATCATCCTTAGTCATTAGGGAAATGCAAATCAAAACAACCCTGAGATTCCATCTCACACCAGTCAGAATGGCTAAGATCAAAAACAGAGAAGACAGCAGTTGTTGGCGAGGATATGGAGAAAGAGGAACACTCCTCCACTGCTGGTGGAATTGCAAGCTGGTACAATCACTCTGGAAAACAGTCTGGCGGTTCCTCAGAAAACTGGGCATGACACTCCCAGAGGATCCAGCTATACCACTCCTGGGCATATACCCAGAGGTTTTCCCTGAATGCAATAAGGACACATGCTCCACTATGTTCATAGCAGCCTTATTTATAATAACCAGAAGCTGGAAAAAATCCAGATGTCCCTCAAGGAGGAATGGCTTCAGAAGATGTGGTATATTTATACAATGGAATACTACTCGGCAATTAAAAACAATGAACTCACGAAATTCTTAGGCAAATGGTCAGAACTTGAAAATATCATCCTTAGTGAGGTAACCCAATCACAAAAGAACACACATGGTATGCAGTCACTGATAAGGGGATATTAACCCAGAATCTTGGAATACCCTAGACAGAATTCGCATATCAATAGATTTCCAAGAAGATGGAAGGAGAGACCCCTGGTCCTGGAAAGACTGAATGTAGGGACAGAGAAGGGAGAGGGGGTTGAATGGGGAAAAGAGGGAGGGAAGGGGGCTTATGGGACTTTCGGGGAGGGAGGAAACGGAAAAGGGGAAATAATTTGGAATGTAAATAAAAAAACTTAGAAAATAAAAAAAAATAAAAATAAATAAAAAAAGAAAATAGAATTAAGTATGGCTTATACCATAATAGAACTAAGCCCAGGGACCTTCAAGAAATCTCTGCTGAAAGGAAAATATCCCATTACTCAATTTTTGTCTTAAAGGTGAAAACTAATGCACGTTGCTGTTGAAAAGAACTGCTCACTGGAAAAGAGTATCAGTGTGGGATGAGAATGCTCAATGGACCAGTGCACAAGCTTTTGCATACAATCTTGAGCCCTTCACATGTGCTATAAAAATGACACGACCATGATTTAAAATAGTCCTTTACATGAACACAGCATAATAAAGCTCTCTATGCATTTCAGGGATAAATTTTTAAATTTGAGAATGTATCTCAGGCTAAGTTCTCAAGAAACAAACAAAAATGGATCAATATTTACTGACAGTGTTTTGTTTTTTTAAAATATAAAACCAGGAGTTCTCAGAATATACAACCTAGAGGAACAAAGATGCGAGATTGAGCAGGAGGTGGAGTTGAACCATGATAATTTGTGACCACATTTTATCCCATCCCAAGAGCCCCTGTTCTGCTTTGAAATGGGTATGTGGGCCTTCATGCCTGTGTGGAAATGTCTTCATGTGCAATTTGTTCTCTTGGAGGAGAATGCTGTCTTTGGCTGTGGGAAATTGTTAAAGAGTATTTCACCTTCTCAGTCCCCAGTGTTCCTAGAACCTGAGTACTGACGGGTTTAATACCCAATGAGCTTCACCTGGGAATGTATTCAAAATACAAATTATTAAGCTGCATGCTGCTCTGTTCTGGGAGTATGGTCTTTTACATAATGTGTATTTTTCCAAACCTTCTCTGCCAATATGCTGATGCACACGTAGGATTGAAAGAGGGCTAGGGGCTGGAAAGAGGGCTCTGGCTAGGTACCTCAGAAGGGGTTAGACCTCTCTGATTCTGTGTATAATAATGCTTGCAAATTGATGTGCCTTCTTTAAATAAATCCAGACATGAAACTAGCTTTACATTTTTACAGCCAATTTGTCATGAAAATTAAAATGTAGGAGGAGAAGAGATATGATTTTATGTTTCCCCCATGTCTTAGGGTTTTACTGCTGTGAACAGACACCATGACAAAGGCAAGTCTTATAAAGAACAACATTTAATTGGGGCTGGCTTACAGGTTCAGAGGTTCAGTCCATTACCATCATAGTGGGAACATGGCAATGTCCAGGCAGGCATGGTACAGGAGAAGTTGAGAGTTCTACATCTTCTTCTAAAGGCTGCTAGCAGAATACCGACTAGCAGGCAGCTAGGAGTAGGGTCTTAAAGCCCATGCCCACAGCGATACACCTACTCCAACAAGGCTACACCTACAAATAGTACCACTCCCTGGGCCAAGCATATACAAACCATCAGACCCCATAAAGCTTAATTGCTATCAACTAATATATATATATGTGCATATATATACAGATATACATATATATTTATGCAAGGGAATTAAAAGAAAAGTCAGGAATGTGTATACAACAATGTGTGTTTGTGGTTCCAGAGATAAGGAAAAGAGAGAAAAGAATGAAGAGAGGAAATTCTCAATTGCTTCTAGGGGGGGGGGCACTAATCAAAAACAGCTTTGTTCAACTTGAGGTTGAGTGGAAAAGTAAGTCTCCTTTAGGTTATAAGTTGTATTCACCAATTAGTTACTCATAACTTAAGCATTGTTAAATTAAACTTTGAGAAGTTTGGATTATGTAGCATCTTTTCATTAAAGCAACCAATGTGTACTATATCAATGTCTTTTCTCTTTTTTCTAAATTCTAAAAAAATAGATTTAATCATCATAATTGCCATTTTTCATTACTAAAACATTTTAACAGTATGATAGCTTCTCCCATTTTTGCAACTCTTGAAGTATTTAGCACTGTTATTGCTTTAAAAAATAAAGTCCATTGCAGAGATCATGTCTGGCATGTTACAATTTATATAACAACAGAGGAGTGGAATATGATGACATTTCACTGCATCATTATCAAAGACATAACATAACAAACCAGAGAGATTAATCTTATTGGGACATTGGGAATTATAGATAGAAACTAAGAGAGCAAGAAACGCTATGACATATCATTTCATTTTTTTTTAAAGTTTGAATTATGTGAATGCATGAAGTAATCCTCCCAAAAGTATTATCAAAAGAAGAAGAAAAAAGTCCAAGTATTTTAATGCACTCTCAGGAACCATGTAAAATTAATATCGTTCTCATTTTATAAAAGACTGTTCTCTGAGTGTGTTCAAAAGAGTTTAAATTTGAGGTCCTCTTTTCTGGGGTAGCACTGTTTCCCCCAACCATTTACCCAAACCTGACCATTCTGGGTACAATGCCATATGCCAAAAGTCACTCACACTTATCAAAACTGAACCTGTGTCCCCTGGGCTAACCATCAGATTGTTTCCACTCTTTCTATGGAAACTGGAGCCTGTTTGCCCAGAGGAAGCCAAAGCAGTATGTGATTCATAAACGAAGAACATTCTTCTAGAGTGTATCTTCTATTATCTGTGGAAGATTTCATTAAACCATGACACTAGCTTTTGAAACCTGGAGCTGCCTTTTGGATCGAAGAGTTCTTGGAATAGGCCTAAACATAATGTAGCCTGGATTTGGGGTTTTCTCATGGAGTCTTGGTGTTAAAGGAATCTCTGGGTGGACTTAGTTTCTCCATCAGACTCTCAGCAGGGCTACTACTGATTGGGAAACTGTGCTAGGATCATTTTCTATTCCATGAAAGCAGCCTCAAGGAACCCCATCTGACCAGTAGCACAGGTGCCTTCCATTCTGGGGAGAAGCCCTGAGCAAACTTGGGTGCAAACTCCACAGCCAGTCCCACAACACCCAGAGGAAGCGCCTCTCCCAGGTGCTCTAATATGCACAGGAGCACAGGATCACAGAAGCTTGGTCACACCAGGATCTCTGGGTCCCAGAGGCAGCTTGACTCCCAGGAGCTCTGACACACCCATGATCTCGGAATCACAGGATCCCAGAATCACAGGAACACAGAGACAGCTGGACTCTGAGGAGTTCTGACTCAACCAGGATCACAGGAAAGACAGGTTCTGGTCAGATATAGCAAGGGCAGGTAGCACTAGAGATAGGGGGAGGCATGCTTAAGAACATAAGCAACAGAAACCAATGTTACTTGGCATAATCAGAACCCAATTCTCCCACCATCATAAGTCCTGGATACACCATCACAATGGAAAAGCACGATTCAGATCTAAAATCACTTCTCATGATGATGACAGAGGACTTTAAGAAAGACATAAATAACTCCCTTAAAGAAATTAAAAAGAACACAGGTATATAGCTAGAAGCACTTAAAGAGGAAACACAAAAATTTCTTAAAGAATTATAGGAAAACACATTCAAACAGGCAAAGGAAATGAACAAAACCAGGATCTAAAAGTGGGAATAGGAACAATAAAGAAATCACAGAGGGATACAACCCTGGAGTTAGAAAACCTAGGAAAGAGAACAGTTACAGAAAATACAGGGAGATAACAATGGATCGATTTACATTCTTCTGCAGGTTGACCTCCAGTTGAACCAGCACCATTTGTTAAAAAGGCTATCTTTTTTCCACTGGATGGTTTTAGCTCCTTTGTCAAAGATCAAGTGACCATAGGAGTGTGGATTCATTTCTGGGTCTTCAATTCTGTTCCATTGATCTACATGCCTGTCACTGTACCAATACCATGTAGTTTTTAACACTATTACTCTGTAGTACAGCTTGAGGTCCAAGATACTGATTCCCCCAGAAGTTCTTTTACTGTTGAGAATAGTTTTAGCTATCCTGGGTTTTCTGTTATTCCAGATGAATTTTTGAATTACTCTTTCTAACTCTATGAAGAATTGAGTTGGGATTTTGATGGGGATTGCATTGAATCTGTATATTGCTTTTGGCAAGATGGTCATTTTTACTATATTAATCCTGCCAATCCATGAGCATGGCAGATTTTTCCATCTTTTGAGGTCTTCTTCAATTTCTTTCTTCAGAGACTTGAAGTTCTTGTCATATAGATCTTTCACTTATTTGGTTAGATCCCTTCTTATCTCCATGTACTAAGCTCAATTCCAAGTGGATCAAGGACCTCCACATAAAACCAGACACACTGAAACTAATAGAAAGGAAACTAGGGAAGAACCTTGAACATATGGGCACAAGGGAAAATTTCCTGAACAGAACACCAATAGCTTATGCTCTAAGATCAAGAATTGACAAATGGGACCTCATAAAATTGCAAAGTTTCTGTAAGGAAAAGGACACTGTCAAAAGGACAAAGTGGCAACCAACAAACTGGGAAATGAGCTTTACCAACCCTACATCCAACAGAGGGCTAATATCCAATATATACAAAGAACTCAAGAAGTTAGACTTCAGAGAGTCAAATAACCCTATTAAAAATGGGGTACAGAGCTAAACAAAGGTTCTCACCTGAAAAATATCTAATGGCTAAGAAGCACCTAAAGAAATGTTCAACATCCTCAGTCATCAAGGAAACGCAAATCAAAACAACCCTGAGATTTCACCTCACACCAGTCAAAATGGCTAAGATCAAAAACACAGGAGACAGCAGTTGTTGGGGAGGATGTGGAGAAAGAGGAGCACTTCTCCACTGCTGGTGGGATTGCAAGCTGGTACAACCACTCTGGAAAGCAGTCTGGCAGTTCCTCAGAAAACTGGACATGACACTCCCAGAGGATCCGGCTATATCACTCCTGGGCATATACCCAGAGGTTTTCCCTGCATGCAATAAGGACACATGGTCCACTATGTTCATAGCAGCCTTATTTATAATAGCCAGAAGCTGGAAAGAACCCAGATGTCCCTCAACGGAGGAATGGATTCAGAAGATGTGGTATATTTACACAGTGGGATACTATTCTGCAATTAAAAACAATGAATTCACGAAATTCTTAGGCAAATGGTCAGGACTAGAAAATATCATCCATAGTGAGGTAACCCAATCACAAAGAACACACATGGTATGCAGTCACTGATAAGGGATATTAACCCAGAAACTTAGAATACCCAAGACACAATTCACATATCAATAGATTTCCAAGAAATTCGAAGGAGAGACCCCTGGTCCTGGAAAGACTGGATGTAGGGGAATACCAGGACAGAGAAGCTAGAGGGGGTTGAATAGGGAACAGGGGGAGGGAAGAGGGCTTATGGGACTTTCAGGGAGGGAGGAACTGGAAAGGGGAAATCATTCGGAATGTAAATAAGAAAAATATAGAAAATTAAAAAAAAAAAGGAAAGAAAAGAAAATACAGAAAGCAAAAATCTCCTAACCCAAAACATCTAGGAAATATAGGACACATGAGAAGATGAAACCTGAGGACAATAGGTACAGAAGAGAGCAAAGACTCCCAACTTAAAGTGCCAGTAAATATCTTCACAAAATTATAGAAGAAAACTTCCCTAATCTAAAGAAAGTGATGCCCATGAGCATACAAGAAGCCTACAGAACTCCAAATAGACTGGACCAGAAAAGAAACTCCTCCTGTCACATAATAATCAAAACACTAAATGCACTAAACAAAGAAGGAATATTAAAAGCAGTAAGGGGGAAAGGTCAAGTAACATATAAAAGCAGATCTATCAGAATTACACCAGACTTCTCCCCAGAAACTATGAAAGCTAGAAGATCGTGGGTAGATGTCATACAGACCCTAAGAGAACATAAATGTCAGCCCAGACAACTATACCCAGCAAAACTCTCAATTACCATAGATGGAGAAAACAAGATATTCCATGACAAAACCAAGTTTACACAATATTTTTCCATAAATCCAGCCCTATAAAGGATAATAGATGGAAAACACCAACACAAGGAGGGAAATTGTACCCTAGAAAAAGCAAGAAAGAAATCTTTCACCAAAACCCAAAAGAAGATAGCCACATAAACATAATTCCACATCTAACAACAAAAATAAAAGGAAGTAACAATCATTTTTCCTTAATATCTCTTAATATCAATGGACTCAATTCCCCAATAAAAGTCATAGACTGACAGACTGGATACATAAGCAGGACCCAGCATTTTGCTGCATACAGCAAACTCACCTCAATGACAAAGACAGACACTACCTCAGAATAAAATGTTGGAAACCAATTTTCTAAGCAAATGGTCCCATGAAACAAGCTGGAGTAACCATTCTAACATCAAATAAAATCAACTTTCAACCAAAGGTATCAAAAAAAGATAAGGTAGGACACTTGATACTCATCAAAGGAAAAATCTACCATGATGAATTCTCAATTCTGAACATTTACTCTCCAAATGCAAGAGCAACCAGATTCTTAAAAGAAACTTTACTAAAGCTCAAAGCACACAATGTACCCCACACAATAAGAGTGGAAGACTTCAACACCCCACTCTCATCAATGAACAGATCGTGGAATCAGAAACTAAACAGAGACACAGCGAAAGTAACAGAAGTTATAAACCAAATGGATCTAACAGATACTTACAGAACATTTCCTTGTAAAGCAAAAGAATAGTCCTTCTTCTCAGCACCTCATGGTACCTTCTGAAAAATGAACCATATAATTGGTCACAAAACAGGCCTCAACAAACATAAGACGATTGACATAATCCCATGCACACTATCAGATCACCACGGTCTTAAATACCAACAAAAACAATGGAAAGCATACACACATGGAAGCTGAACAATGCTGTACTCAATGATAACTTGGTCAGGAAAGAAATAAAGGAATTAAAGACTTTTTAGAATTTAGTGAAAATGAAGACACACCATAGCAAAACTTATGGGACACAATGAAAGCAGTGGTAAGAGGAAACCTCATAGTTCTGGGTGCCTCCAGAAAGAAACTTGAGAGAGCTTAACTAGCAGCTTGACACCATATCTGAAAGCTCTGGAACAAAAAGAAGCAAATGCACCCGAGAGGAGTAGATGGCAGGAAATCATCAAATTCAGGGCTGAAATCAATCAAATAGAAACAAAAAGAAATATATAAAGAATCCACAAAACCAGGAACTGGTTCTTTGAGAAAATCAACAAGATAGATAAACCCTTAGCCAGACTAAACAGAGGGCACAGAGACACTACCCAAATTAATAAAATCAGAAATGAAAAGAGAGACATAACCATGGAAACTGTGGAAATTCGAAAAATCATCAGATCCAACTACAAAAGCTCATACTCAACAAAATGGGAAAATCTGGATGAAATGGACAATTTTCTAGACAGATACCAGATGACAAAGTTAAAACAGGATCAGATAAATCATCTAAACAGTTCCATAACCCCTAAAGAAATAAAAGCAGTCATTAAAAGTCTCCCAACCAAAAAAAGCTTAGGATCAGATGGGTTTAGAGGAGAATTCTATCAGATCTCCAAAAAAGACCTAATACCAATACTCTTCAAACTATTTCATAAAATAGAAACAGAAGGAACACTACCCAATTCATTCTATGAAGCCATAATTTCGCTTATACCTAAACCACACAAAGAACAAAGAAAGAGAACTTTAGACCAATTTCCCTTATGAATATCGATGCAAAAATACTCAATAAAATTTTTGCCAACTGAATCCAAGAACACATCAAAATGATCACTTACCATAATCAAGTAGGCTTCATCCCAGGGATGCAGGGATGGTTCAATATATGGAAAACCATCAACACAATCCACTACATACACAGATTCAAAGAAAAAAAAAAACCACATGATCATTTCATTAGATGCTGAAAAAGCATTTGACAGAATTCAACATCCTTTATGTTAAAAGCCTTGGAAAGCCCTTCTAGCCGCCATTTGCAGCAGGGAACCAGGCAGCTCCACAGCCTTCTGTGCTTAGCCCACCAGGAGAGAGTGATCCCCCAGCAGCGATTTCACCTCTGAGCCGGAGGTGAGATCTCCACCTTCTCTCTGGAGGGGTACAGCTAGGAGCGCACAAGGCATATGATCATTGGAGCAGCTGGGACAGGAGTCTTCCTTCCAGCCGCCATTTGCAGCAGGGAACCAGACAGCTCCACAGCTTTCTGTGCACAGACCCTGCCAGAAGAGAGTTGGTCTCCCACGAGTACAGACACAGGTTTACAGGCCCATAGGAGGGGCAAGCTCCAGCCAGAGACAAAAAGACCAACTAACACCAGAAATAACCAGATGGCTTCTTTCAACCAACCTGATCCCCCAGAGCTCCCAGGGACCAAGTCATTAACCAAGGAGCATATATGGCTCCAACTGCATATGTAGCAGAGGACAGCCTTGTCAGGCATCAATGGGAGGAGAGGCCATTGGTCCTATGAAGGCCCAGTGTAGGGGAATCAAGGGTGGGGAAGTGGGATTGGGTTAGTGGGTAGGGGATCACCCTCATAGAAGCAGGGAGAGGGGGGATGTGCTAAGTCATTTCCTGGAGGGGGGGAACCAGGAAAGGGGATAACATTCGAAATGTAAATAAAGAAAATATCCAATAAAAAAAAAAAAGAAAGCAGCCTCTTCTGTACTTAGTAATCTCTGTGTTTATAGGAAACATGTCAGGTACAGAGAGAGGAGGGAAGGAACAGATGGAGCTCAGCTGTTCCTCAAGGTAGTTCATGTCATCAGTGGAACAGAATCAAAATCAGCCATGCCTTGAGAAATTCATTGAAGATCAGTTTGCTTACTTGTAGAATGGGAATGACTCCAGGCTAAGGTCACTAGAAAGATTAACGTGGTGAGGACATTGGCATAGCGCTGGCGGGAAAGCATATTGAAAAGGGACTCTATCTCAGAGTAGTGAGGAGATAGAGGTGGGTTACATCTATTCCCTTCTGTTGGATACAAGGTTGACGCTGTACAGATGACCTTTAGCATCTAACAAGACATAGTGCTTGGAGATGCTTTCCTTTCCATTTCCCTACTGGCAGTTATCTCCTTGTCAGTTTGTTGCTCACAGCCCTTACCTTTTCCTCTTCCTGAAGAATGCTTCACTCAGTCAACCTCTCTGCTGACATTCCACCAGGCAGCGGGGATTCCTCTCATCAGAGGAATGCTCAGGAGTTTCCACCGCAGTAGAACTGAAGGATTCAGGGAAGCACTAGGGTGAGGCCGTGGAGGTGCCATTGTCTTGAACATGAGGCTATTATGCTAGAGAACTGGTAAGATTTTTTAGTGTATCTGAGAAGCCTGAGGACAGAGCCTTGGAGAAATGCCATGTGAGAGCTTGAGGAAGTAGAGAAAATGATACTGGACACTCAGGATTAGGAAGGGAGACAGACATATGGGATGAAGAAAGAAGTCATGGTTACTAAGCTCTCCCTCCACGGAAATGCTTAACATGCCTTTAACTCATTTAGTCCTCTACGCCCCAGTAAAAGGATTACTCCTTCTAACTTCACTTTATAGATGAGGCCTGGAGAATGGTTGAGATGCCCAAGGTTGCCTGGCTGGGAAGAGAGGCCTTACAGCAAGCTGTCTGTCTCCTGTTCCTAGCCCTGTACTCTGCCTCTTATCTGAGGGATCAGGCAGGTCTGAGGAACCAGATCAGTGGTGGTACTGAAAGCACAAAACCGAAATAATTGTGAAGATTCCACTTAAGTTGGGAATGAATGCCATTCTTAGTGCTGGAGGTCAGGTAAGTAGAAGTCTGATTGTAGAGGACAGCAAAGAAGTAACCAGAGTAAGGGCATGAAGGACACTGCTGCAAATGCTGTGTGACAGTAATAAATGAAAGAAAGTGGGTGAACAGGAGAAGAGTGTTGTCAGAGGAGGGCTGCTTTCAAGACATAGGTCAAGGGGTGCAAACCCATTGAGAGAAAGCCTGTGGTGTGAAGGGGATGTTGATGAACAAATGAGAGGGACCCAGGCCCAGGGGTGGGCTGCCTGGAGGGAAGGCTTAACTCTGAAGAAGGAAAGAAAAGGATGCTCATAGAGATGATGGAGTCCTGGGTCTTTGCCTTGGCACTCCTCCAACCCTTAGCTCATTGTTTACTTACCTCAGATGGGAATGAGCTCATTTTACAGGTGGAAAAATTTGGAATCAGAAAGGATGGAAAGACTGGCCCAAATCTCAAAGCCAGGAAATGAGAGGGGAATCAGACTGGTATCTGTTGATCTCAAAGCTTGTCCACTTTGTTCCTATGGATTTGCTGCCCATTTATCACTGGCACAGGAGGAAAGGTAGAGAAGAAAGTGATGATGGCACCAGGACTTGGAGGATGGAAGGGACAGGGCGACCAGGAAGCTCATCATTGACTGATAGGAAGAAAATGAAGAGTTACCAAGGTAGCTGGAAATGGGAGATTCATAAGCAGGGAAGGGCAAATCTTGTCGACCAAATGGGCTAACTCAACCCAGTCAGCCTAGTATAGAGAGAGTATCTTGTGTATTGTATGGATCCATCACCTATCAATTAAAAAACCTATGGCCTATGGTTTAAGCAAGAAATAGAAGGTGGAACATCCAGGAGGAGAAAGGATTCTGGAATAGAGCCAGGCACAGGAGATCCTCCTTGGAGACATGTGAGGAGATGGACACATTGTACCTGAGCACAGGTAACCAGACACATGACAAAATGTAGATTAAAATAAATGGGTTATTTATGATTCTAGTCAGAGAAGAGCCTAGCTATATGCCCAAAGTATTTGTAAATATATTTTGAGTCTGAGTCTTATTTCTGGGAGCATGGGACTGAGAGGTAGAACCAGGAGCTAACACCTACAAAATGGCACCCCCTACATTGTGCACCAATGTTGTGGTAATAATTAATGGGGGGGAGGTTTACCCTGACTTAGATCACTGTGTTCCCAGATAAACGACACAAAACCTTTATACTTATGATAAGCCTTTAAAGCGCTGGAGCTGGGCAGCCATCTACCCTCTAAGCTGTTAGTATCTTCCCTATCAAATTATAACCCTGAGTTATAATTTGTCATCTTCAGCCTGGGTCACTCTTCCTCCAGTTGCCCAGCCCAAATGGCCATGTTTTCATGATTCACATACTCTGTGGTATCTTCTCTTCTCTCTACCTTCTCCTCTCTAGTGGGCTCTGCTTCAACCCCCAAGCAGTGGAACTGAAACCCCACCAAATTTTCTTTGGTCCAGCTGTAGGCGGTAGGCATTTTTATTCAGCCAATAGTTTTAAATCAAGGAGCAATGTTACACAGCATCACTTGGTGTACATGAGGATCTCCTCACCCCTGGTGGCAATCAGATTTTGGGGGGCAGTATTTACCATTACAGTACATAGCAAGACCAAACCGCCCAGCCATCTTACCACAGAGAGCTCTGTACCCCAGCCAGAGAAGGGAGGAGTTAAGGTACTATCTCCCTGGGGAGTTAGGAAGCCATGTGTTACTCTTCTCCTTCTATGGTCAGTGATTCTATATGTGGATTTGTAAAATGTGAGTGAAACCACATGTGTACATGTAAGGTATTTGTAAATAGATGTGGCTGTATATGTAAGTGTTTATGTGAATGTATGAGGATATACTTCTATTTAAGTATGTTGACTTGCTGTCAATTTGTGTGTATGTATATGACCGTCAAAAAATGTAAGGTATGTGTGAATATGAGAGAATATGTACATACATGTTCATGTATACATGTGTATGAATGTATGTGCATATCTATGTGTCTGAGTATAAGGGAGTGATATATGTGTGTTTTCTGGGGCAAAGCAAGCACATGCTTTTGGCATGCATTGCTATCATGAATCAGTCTGGACACCAGCTCTTGGATTCTGGCTGTCCATGTTGTGGCTCCAGATCTCTGAACACAAGTACATTTCTGTGCAGCTCTGAGAGTGTCATCTGTGGCAGCCAGAGGAGGGGGAAATGCACATTGGGAATGTTAAGGTAATGAACTCTGACTCAGCCCTGGGGAAGAAGGTAGGGATGTAGAGGACAAGGAAGAACTTGGGGAAGGTAAGGAACATCACCGTGCTTTACTCACTGAGGGTTAGACTCTAAGCCACACCTACCAGAAATACAGAATTGGAATTTAATTAAAAGATGGTTGAATGAATGTACAGTGAGTGTGTACAGAGTGAATCCTCTGTATATGCAGCACCACTTCTGGGAGCCCTTGAGAAATTCATGCCCAGCTTTCAAAGAGTGAAGAAAACTTTGTCCTGGACTCTCAGAAACCAAGCTGGAACTAACTTTGAGCAGCCATACAGCAAGCAGAGTAGACAAGAGCAGGGCTCTTGATTCCCAGAGACCTAGTGGAAATCTCAGATGCCTACCATCTCACGTTTATGTGAGCTCTGCCTCTGCTTTCTTACCTATAAAATGGGCTGGCAAAAATGTCAACACTCCAGAGGGCAGTGATGAGTAGAGTCCTAGAACGTTCTTTACTTTGCTGGGAGCACTGTAGAGTTTGCTGATATGATTTGGTGATAGGAGTTGGTTGGTGAGAGGAGGAAGCATAATAAAGCAGGAATCAAGTGCCAGGAACATTGAAGGACAGCACCAGGCCATTACCTAGACTGCCATTAAACAGGGAAATACTGTTTCTATTATCCCCTCCCCACTTTTCTTCCTGACACACCTACTTTAAGAGAAGGAAGGGTTAACAGTCTGAAGAGGGACAAATGCCTCTGGTCATTATCCTCCCTCACTATGACAAGACTGTCCTCACACTTAGACTCAAACTGTCTCTGTTCTCAAAGAGAACATGCTGCAGAACCAAATCATAAGAGGTCCCCTCTCACACGGTGGCTTCTTCATTTATTTACTTTTGGGCAATTCTGTAAGGATAGATAGAAGGCCAAACAATTCATCACAGTAATCTTTTCTCCCCTGGCCTTCATAATGAATCATAGTGATTGAGCTAGTCAATCACTCCCACAAAACATCTTGTGATTCCCTTGTTTTAAAGATTCCCATACAGCACCCTCAGACTTCCTTAGACTGCACAAGAGCATGTGTGCCGAGTGTTCCCTAGGGGGAAGAAAATCCCATTTCCTGAGCGTGTGGCAGGTGCTCTGTAGATTGCTTCCAGTGCCCTTGAGTGACAGATGTGATATCTTCCTTTTTATAGCTTTTCGACTGGGATGCAGGAAGGTGAAGTCTGTAGCCTGAGGTGACATAGCTCATAAGGAGAAGAGACATGGTGTCATCTTAAGTTTGTGTCTCTTTAACTTCCACATGAATCTTCCATACCCTAATCAATATGATAAGCATGATTTCTACAGATTTAATCCTTGTTTATACCATATGTTGACAAGCTTTGTTTTAAGGGTATAAATAGTGTTGGTGTTCTATGAATATTCAAAGCCTGATTCCTGTCATTTGGCTTTGTCTTCATCAAGAGAAATGGCATAAATATCCTTGCTATACAGTTATTTCAAACATAAACTCCATAAGTTCCCAGAGATTCCCAAGCTCATGAGTCCTAGAACTGCAGAGTCCTGAGAGGTGGTGAGAGAATGCCATTTGTCATTTGAAAGTTCAACCACCCCACAGCTGGCAGTCTTTCATGCTGTCTCTGTTGTTGGAGACAAGATATTGAGCAGTAGTACAGAAATGAGTGAATGCTTTAAAAATTGATGATATTCATTATAACTAGAATGTTTTGAACTTTTTCCTCAACAGTATAGTGGCTGAAGCGTTCTGAAGAGCTCTGAAATACTGAGCATATTCATAGCCCAGGAATTAAATGCCTTCCTTTTATCTGTGTCCAACTTGCACCACCACCCAGTCCAAAGGAACCTGGAAGAGTTGTCATAGTTAAAGTAATCTTAATGCTGAGACGTAAGACCACACAGACTTTCAATAAACTGTCCAGGCTGAGTAAAAAGGAGGAAGTGAGGCAAGCACCAGAAAGTCTCTTTGCTAAGTGATTGTGGCCTCAATATGACCACCTGCCTTGTCCGTATTCCTGCCGACATGCACTGCCTTCTCCATCATGACTGGCTGTATTCTCAAACTGTGACTTCAAAATTTCCCTCCCTCCCTCCCTCCCTCCCTCCCTCCCTTCCTTCCTTCCTTCCTGAAGCAGTTTTTGTCACAGCAGCATGAAAAAATGTCTAACATAAGTGGTCATGATTTTGTGGTTTGTAAATACGTCATTTGGAATGGGTAGGAAAGTGGCAGTCTATGAGCAGGTGAGGACTGAGGAACATTTCCCTCACATCTGAGCAAGGCCGAGGAAGGAACAAGGTACATGCCCCAACATGCATGTATCACATATATTCTTAAAGTGACTTGTCTTGTGGGAAACACAGATTTTTCCATTCATCAGGCACAGAAAGAGTTGCATTGTTATTTCCCAATGTATTGCCTTTGTGTTTATTTATGCATATTCTACCAGCAAGATGCTATTGATGCCTCTCACTGATCTCTGTACAGTGTTAGACAGAACAAGCTTTGGTTCATATGCTTGAACAAGGAAAAGCTAAATACTAGAGCTCCTTAAATTTATAGATGCATTTCTTTTGTGATTACCTGAATTTAATTTCTAGATTATGCTATTACAGATTAAATCAAATGCACAGAGGAGTCAGAGATCAGCAAAAATAGAGGGTAGAAGAATAGAGGAGTCTATCATCTAGCAAGTGACCCTGTCTAATTATGCTGACAGCAGCTGATTCCGGGGATGACCAGAAAGAAAATTATTTATAGATTGTCTTAGAGTGATAAGTTGTGATGCCTACATTTTTTCAAATTGATGCTTAATAATATATAAAATCTTTAATTACACATGTAATCATTAATTGTACAAGCACTGTAGGAATACATTTACTTTTCAGAAAATAAGATACTGAATTTCTGACTGAAGCTATGTGACAAGTTCATCTTTAGTGCTGGTCGGTAAGAGCTCCCTTTCATCCTGCCACAATTTGGAGATAGCATTATAGAGATTCATAAAATTAGATCATTCTTTAGTAGATTAAAAAAATTGAGACTGAGTCTCACTATGTTCACCATGCTGGCCTTAAATAAAGTTCATCCTGAATTCAAAGCAATAGAGTAATTCATCTGCCTCAGCCCCTCAAATGCAAGAAATTTGGGTTGTACTACCAGGCTTGGCTTGGAGCGTTTACAGTTAGGGACATTTTAGTTTACACGTATAATTGCCTGTATAATATGCAGACAGTCTTTTCACTCAATGATGTCCCTTCAGTTTCCTTCCATATTTCTATATACATTCATGTTTATTGTAGTTTGCTCTCTGTTGCTCTGATAAAACGCTGACCAAAAGCAATTTGGGGAGGAGAACATTTATTTAATCCCATACTTTGCAATTCACCATCAAAGGAATTTGGGCAGGAACTCAAGGCAGGAACAGGGAGGCAGGAACTGAAGCAGAGACCACAGAAGAGTGCTGCTTACTAGCTTGCTCCTTCCTCCTTGTTCAGCTACAAGCCTTATACAGCCCAGGCCAACCCGCCTAAGATTGGGTTAGATTGGGTCGCTCACAAGGGGGTAGGCCCTCTCACATCAATTAAGAAAATGCCTCAAGGACATACCCAGGAGCCAGTCTTGTCACACATAAGGGTCATAGGGTATTTCTCTTTAAAAGTGACCACACTACAGCATAGATTCCGTAATTTTTCATTTAATTGTTTATATTTTAGATTTCCAGACTCGACTTTGCTAGGGTAGAGGTTAGATTGGTATCTCCTTGCTTTAAATTTATATTCTGTTAATATAAACCAGTTGATTATTTATTTGTGCATATTTTCCTATTACTTATTGCATACATGATGTGTAGTTTTTTCAGCTGTATTACCTTTTCCTCCATAATATTTCTGGGAACACAAAGCCTTCCTATAATATGTTTTAAATGCTTTCCTGCAGGTTTCAGGTAACTACCCCTTAGCCCTTTAGTGCTTCAATACGTATTTCATAAGAATAATTCTATGATTCTACAAAACTATAGTAATTCCAAGAAGCCAACACTTCTTCATGTATACACTGCCACAATATATAAGCTCATTTTAAAGTTTCTAAACCATATCACTCACACACAGACACACACACATCCACACACACACACACACACACACACACACATGTAGGTGTGCACATGCATGTGTTCCAAAGTGTTCAGGCTTTGTGTGTGGTTCCAAAGTGTTCAGGCTTTGTGTGTGTGTGTTGTCTAGAGTTAGGCTGTCCAACCACAGGATTAAATGAAAAGCTACCTGCACCTGCAGTTACATAGGGTTGAAGGATACCTTGAGTCATGTCTTTACTCTGTCCATTAAGTTTGCTTCCTACTCATTGCAGTTTTGACAAAATCAGTTGTCTGATCAAGTGGCCCTTCCCCTGGAGTACACCTGTATGTGATGTTCCCTAAATCCTTGCACATCCAAGCCTGTCCTCTTGTCACCCTCACAGGCTTGCTGGATTTAGAATGGCCTCCAGTTCGTCTGGCTTTCTTCGACTTCCTGGAGACCATTTCTCCACGGCTGGCTGCTTTGTGCCTCTTGTTTGTTTAAGTCCCCACCCTCATGATTATGTTGCTCATTCCATCTTGATTCCTCAAGAATATTTTCCTTTTCAGTTGAAGTCTACCGTTTCACTGGTTTATAGGAGTTGGCTGTTACGGGCGAATCTTCCAAAATGTGCACTAACCCCACTTCTGGAGCAGGTTTACTTTCTCTAATGCCCATGAAGTTTTGTGGGTTGCAGTTTTGAGCAGTAACTCATTTTCATGGCTTTGTTTTCTTCCTAAGGCACTTCAGCTGCGTGTCTATTATATTGCCTTCCATTCCAAGCACCGTCTGACCCCTTTTGACTTCTTTCTTTAACTCAATTTCATTTTCTTGGCTCTTTTCCTGCCCATCTTCAATATCCCTTATTAAAATTCCATTGGATTTCCTTCTGCCTTAGGCATCCCGGAACTTACTTTTTTGATGTGAGATTATTTTCTTATTCACTTCCTACTCGATTCCCACCCCCCTGTCTCTCTCTGTCTCTCTGTCTCTGTCTCTCTTTGTCTCTCCCTCTCTCTTTCTCTGTCTTTATCTCTCTTTGTCTCTGTCTCTCTCTGTGTGTCCCTCTCTCTTCTCTCTCTTCTTCTTCCTCCCTCTTTTAGTCCTTTCCTCCCTCTCTCCTTCCCTTCCCTCTCCCTCTTAGTCCTTTCCTCCTTCTCTCCTTCCATTTCTGCTCTCAGTGTTTGCATCTCTAAGTGTCCATTTAGCACCTTCAAAATCTACATGGAAGATATTCCATTCAATCTAAACTGAAACTACACTACAATTTTATGTGGTTTTCTGGTTTTTATAGAATGTTCATCAGTTGGAAACACAGGCTATTTTGTTTGTTTTATTAACATAGACATTCCATTTAGAATTAATTTGAGTTTTTTAAATAATCAGACATTTTAAGGAAGAGGTACCCAGCTCCTGAGCCTTCTCTGACAGAGGAGGTATAGAGTTCTGGTGGAGGTAAAGCGGGATAGAGAACAGTGATGCCAGTGTCTCTGTCTGCTAGAGGTTTTGATTTCTCTCTTCTTTCCTTTCAAGGCCACATCACTGAGGATCTCTACCCTTCTCAGTACAACTCATGGTCTTCCAGGAACATGGCTTCTCCATGCCTTCCTTGTTTGTTTCTGCTTGCCTTGAGCTCTTTCTCTTCAGATGGTGCCACATTACAACCATGTCCCAGGACTGTGCTTACTTAGGACTGGCACTGACATTAGGCTTTATCTTCTTGCGCGCGCACACGTGTGTGTGTGTGTGTGTGTGTGTGTGTGTGTGTGTGTGTGTGTGTGTTGCCGAGCACCAAAATCAGAACCTTGCATATGGTAAACTAGTGCTCTACCATTGTGCCATAATCCCATCCTCTCTTTGGTCCTACCTGTTCTTCACAGGTTTGCTATTTCACTAGAAACACTAGAAGGACTTTGTGTTTATTACTCTGCCTGCAGATCACTGGATACTCATGGTATCTTTTTGCTTCCCAGAAATGCTGACAGCACAGGTCACAGGTGACTCTCTGTTGTTAGACTTCCATCTCTATATGTGTCTGTTTTGCCTTATTGATCTGTCTGTTCAGACACAAACACTACATTGTTTTCACGTCCATGGCCTTATGATTCAGACTGAGATCTAGGGAGCTAATTATTGACCTTCTGTTCTTTTTCAAGCTTGATACGCCTGATGATTTAGATTAAATGTTCTATGTAACTTTTGAAATTAGTTTCATATATTAATTAAAAATCCTAATGAGAGTGTCTGTCTGCTATGTAAGTGATTGATAAGTGTAAACAATAATTGTTAATTGGGAATAAGTTTAAAATACAGAAGAATGGGAAGAAAATTCCTGTCCTGGGGTTTTGGAATCCATGGAATGCTGACTCTTGACTCAGATGTTTGTGCCTTTCAGTAAAGTTTTATAATTTTCTTGCTAAGTTTAGTATAGTATTCTTGTGTTTACAACTATAACTTTTCATGATTAGTTTTGGCACATGGCTTTTCATGTTAACTTCGTATTTTGTTGCTTTTGTAAACACAGAAACTGGAGCATTTAAGAAACAAAAGTGCAGGCTGGAGAGATGGCTTAGCTGTTTAGAATACTTACTTACTTACCCTTTCCTCCCTAACTTGCTTTTTGGTCATGTTTTGTGCAGTAATAGAAACCCTGACTAAAACAATGTATATGTGTATATGTGTGTATGTGTGTGTATGTGTGTATGTATATATATATATATATATATATATATATATATATATATATGCATATATATGCCTGTAGGCAAAACACCCATACTCATAAAATAAAATAAATATTTTTAAAAAAAACAAAATTCTATTTGGTAAAAAGACAGCAAAATTTTCTGGGCTCCAAGTGCTGCTTTATTCCTTGTTTCCACCTGCAGGCTTTTCTCTGCCCCAGCTGTCCTAGCCAAGAAAAGAAGTAGAACAACACTCTTCCTGTTATTACCAGATCTTCCAAGAGAGGTGTTATGATTGATTAGCAATGTCTGCCTTGGGTACAAATGCATGTCTGGGATGATATGCAGAGCGTGTATGTTCTCACCTGTGTTGACTTATCATGTCGCTGTGTCATCCTTATACCTACTTCCACATAGGAACTGACCCTCAATTGTAAATTAGAGGTCTCAACTCCCTACCACTTTTTCTACTATTGGCAGAATCTACTCCTTTTAATGTATTGTCCTTTTAATGAATTTAATGTAACCGATTTAAAGCTGCTTTGTAACCCACTGCTATTGAGCCTGGTGGATTATTCTGGCCTTCTATTTTCTTTATGTCTCTGTTCTTTATTATTTTAGGATCTGTGAAGTGGGAATCTCTAGGACTGTTGGATAAGACATTGCGTCTTTTCTTGATCCTAAATCTATAGATTCTTTCCTTATAGCTGGTGAATCCTCAAGAACCCGGCTAGAGAAGTGGAGTTACAAGATGTATGTACGTGGGATGTGGATGGAGTGACAAGAGAGAGGGAGCAACTTGGGAAGGAGAGAGATGATCCATAGATGAGAGATGGGTAAATATATTTGATATAGATTATAAATAGGTTGAGTCATTCACTACAGCAAATTGGCTTATACAACTGGGGAGACTATATTATTAGACGAATAGTATAAATTGGGGTACCTTACACAATAGACATTTATTCCTTAGAACTCTAGCAGGTAGATAAAAGTTCATTATGAGGCACTGACTGAACTTGACTCATGCAGCACCACAAGATTTGCCAGAGATGAAGCGAAGCAGGCTACATGTCCCATCACCTTCAATTAATCACTCTTCAATGCATCTTCACGCTGCTTCATAAAAAACCAACATGAGGAGGGAGCTGGACTGAATAGCAGGGTAACTGAGAGTGACATACGCCCGTTCTGGCTGCTACTGAATCCTGAGTTCTGCTTGTTCAAACATCCATTATGCCTCTTACTTTTGAGGTCCCCCAAACAAAATCTTATGCAGCTGTCGGCAGAAGTACCTTACTAAAGTCTACATTAGTTTCAAACACAAGCTAATTAATTGGTTTCTTTTCTCTCCACTAACTTTCTTACATTCCTTTCCTCCAAAACAACAGATAACAGATTCACATCTGAGCAAAACCATTTACAAAAAAAAAGAAAGAAAGAAAAAGAAAAAAGAAAGAAAAAAGTGCACTCAATAATCATTTACTTGACTTTATTAGCAGCTCATTACTTGTTTACCTTGTCTTTGGTTCTTGGGAAAGTCAGGTCAATTTTCTATTTTCCTATTGTTAAATATAATAAATTAAAACTAGAGGGTTTGTAGAATTATGAAAATAAATAAACCATAGGGGTAATAGAAAAATCCTTGTTATAGTATCACAGTTTTTATCCCAATAATCCCCAAGAATAATACTCACTTCCTACTGAAATATGGTATAAAAGTCACTACTGCTATACAAAATCAAGATTAGATGCACTGATACCTAGTGTATATGCCTATGTTAAGTATATGCTTAGGTATACTTGTGTTGTATGGTTTTAAGAATGAGCTACACATAATAGCTATGCTTTGTTTTTATGAATAAGTGAGTAGGTTGGTACATAGAGAGCAAACAGAAAGAATAAGTACCAAGTAGCAGTCTGAGATAATCAATAAACAGCAAAACCTCATCAAATCAGGAGTTTACAACATCCATGCAATTATTGGAGTAGCCTGATTGAGATAACAAACAGAAGTAACATCATTGATGGGCGATGTTGTGCACACCTTTAATCCCAGCACAGAGGCAGCTAAATTTCTGAGTGTGAGACAAGCCTGGTTTGTAGAAAGAGTTTTAAAACAGCCAGGGCTACATGGGGGAAACCTGTCTCAAACAAAACAAAACAACAACAACAACAAAAAGTAACATCATCAGATTGGGGGCATACAAGCATCCAGCCGAAATCAACTGTGGAAGTCGGAAGAGTCATCTGAGTTGCCAGTTGAGGTTTTCCTCCACATTGATCTTCCTAGGGATGGACTTCCAGTTTCCTGTTTTTACTGTGGACATTTTTATCATGGGATAAACAATAGTAACATCTGTTGGTGTCTTAGTTAGACACCATGACCCAGGCAACTCTTAAGTGAACAGCATTTAGTTGGGGCTGGCTTACAGGTTCAAAAATTCAGTCCATTACCATTAAGGCAAGAACTTGGTGTTATCCAGTCAGGCATGGTGAAGGAGAAGTTGGGAGTTCTACCTCTTCATCAAGGCTGCTAGCAGAATACTGGCTTCCAGGCACCTAGGGTCTTAAAGCCCATGCTCACAGTGACACAACAACTACAACAAGGCCATACCTATTCCAATGGGCCACACCTTCTAATAGTGCCACTCTGTGGGCCGAGCATACACAAACCATCACAGCTGGAAATGGTGTACCTTGTAGATAATCTCAAGGACACCATATTTTAAATTTTGGGTTGTTCTCTTCCTTCCATGTAAAGGTGTTTTGAAGAACATTTAAAATAAGCAAGCTGGAGTCTAGGGTGAGATGTTGTTCCTTGCTCCTAGAATACAGTCTTGAATTATTTTCATTAATTCTTTGAAAGTTTAATACATCATATTTTGATCACACTCACTCAAATCTTACTAGACACACCCACCCTCCCTTGCTTACCCAACTTTGTGTTCTTTTTTTCCAACTCATCAAGTTCAATCTGCACTACCCACAGACTCTTGAGTGTGTGCCGCCCATGTGATTGTGACAGCATGAACAAGACCTGTGCAAGCTTAATCCTAGAGTCCACTTTCAACAGATTTAAACATCTCAGGTAATTTACCATATATATGTATATATATAATTGTCTATATTATATATATATGTATGTATATGCATATACATACACATATATAAATATATAATAGAATATATACATATAATATATGCATATACTTATGTGTATATACGTATATATATACACAACTCTCTCAAATACATTATATATATATATATGTGTGTGTGTGTGTGTGTGTGTGTGTGTTTGTGTGTATTACAGCACTTGGAGAGCTTAGGTGAATGTTTTAACATTCTTTCCTAAACTTTAAATTCATTTTTGTTCAATTTTCTGTGCCTTTACTTATTTTTAGCCAAAAGCAACTGTAATGAATGCATCTACATACATTGTGGCTCTTTGTCTCATTTCCCTAAGACGTTCCTACAGAGACTGGCTTCTCATAGACAGAAGAAACCCACCTGCCCTAGAGAAGAGATCAATTATGGGCTTTCTAGGCATACTTGTGTTTCTTTTTTCATTTGTTCTATGTACAGCCATCAGTCCTGTAAAGGTTGATACTTGCTTCCCTTACGACAGAAAGAGGACCCAAGGCCTTCTGGAGTGGACTGTAGAGTACTCCTTCAAGTACACCACAGAGAGGAAAGAGTGGGTCAAGGCCCCACCCAACTCTGCTTTGGAGGAAGGGAAAAGCTGTTCCAATCCAGCAGCTGATATTTACACCTCTGAATAATGTGTGAAGGCAAGTGTGGAACCAGCAGCAGATGACTCCAGAGAAATCAGGAAATGAGGCCTTTGACAAAGATGCAGGCTATTTATGTGAAACCGGGTAACTGCTAAAAATACATCCACAGTACCAAATGCTCATTTCTGATACAAGAACTGTACAAAGAATAGAGTCATTTCCATCCATCTCCACCTAGGCTGCTGGCCTAGGTATTTATCATCTTCAGTAAACATCACAATTTCCCAGCCCAGAAATGGCAGGCAAATCTAGTCCCAGCTCCTGAGTGCTGACTTCACCTTAAATGGATGGGAAAAAGAGAACGCAAAGAATAATGTTCATTTTCAGTTTGATGCTTTATGACTCTGGGAGTTCATTCAGGTGACTAATAGCATGGATGGGCAGGTGGAGTTCAGTTTGCAGAAGTTGTGCCTAAAATTGATTGTAGACAGGACATGATACGTGCTAGGTGAGAGATTTCATGCAACCAAACAATTCAAATGGACTTTTCATATTTAAATTAATTTACACAGAAAGACCAACTAGTGATACAAGTTGCAGAAAAAGTGTGCTTGATTGAGACAAATTGTCCGCTCCTAATTGGGATGATATTTTTCAAGACAATTCAGGGAATATCTGAATTATGAATATTTGTCAAACTTTATATATACTGTTTCCCTACACACATATACATGTACATTTTATAATAAGATGCAACATAAATCACTCACAGACAGAGATTAACAACAAAAACTGACAATGAAAGGACAATTACAACAATCAAGACTGAGCCCTCAGTTATAGCAATAAAATAGAATATTGACATCAATCAGACATCACCTCCCTTACTTTTGAGGTCATTGTAAGTAAAATAAGGGTCAATCAAATACAAACACTGAAATATCACGGTCTGTCTGATACAGATGGACTTCTGAGAAGCAAATAGGTAGTATATGCAGTTTGAAGCAATGGCCAAAGGAATGGCTTATGTCCAAATCGATCAGCAGTAGGTTTTATCATGGACCAACAATGCTCACTCAAGGCATCCAGGACACAAGAAAGTGGTCTTGTCCCTCAATAGTTTAGGTTATATGCAAGAAAAATAGACATCTGAAGGAGTACTGTCAATAAAGCCAGCCATTAACATTTAGAGTAATTTTAGCCATACTTAGCAGTTTTTTTATTTCTAAGTTTTTTTATTTACATTCCAAATCATTTCCCCTTCCCCATTTCCTCCCTCCCCGAAAGTCCCATAAGCCCCCTTCCCTCCCTCTTTTCCCCATTCAACCCCCTCTCGCTTCTCTGTCCTACATCCAGTCTTTCCAGGACCGGAGCTTTTAACTGGACTTACCTGATGTGTGTGTGTGTGTGTGTGTGTGTGTGTGTGTGTGTGTGTGTGTGTGTGTGTGTGTGAGAGAGAGAGAGAGAGAGAGAGAGAGAGAGAGAGAGAGAGAGAGAGAGAGAGAGATCTGGGCAGTAAAATTGTGGGAAATTGAAGCTTTACTCTGCCCCCAAATAGCCTGACCTAGCAAGGAACCCTCCTCCTCCACACTTCTTGCCTTCCATTTCTAATTCTGTTACTGGATTCTGAGTTGGGAGCAGGGAAAAGGGGCAAAGCCTGGCGGCTCAAAGTTCTGCTCATATCCCTAAAGATCCAGGACCATGGAAGAACAGAGGCTTCTCATTACCCACTTAATATCAGAAAAATCTAAGGGGAAAACTACAGTTCACCCAACTAAGGCACATGTCTACACAGTGGGCCATCTGCTCCAAGATGTGTAACTGTAGCTGTCCAATGGAGTCAGCAGGCTCTTGCCACAGGAAGTGGAGTAATCATGTGTGTGCTGGAGGGACTCGAGACTCAGTAGGAAGAAACTGGACAGAGTATTGTTCACATCTGACCTCAGTGTAAAAAAATGGAATTGGGACTGAAAGCTATGATAATTGGATGCTTGAAGATATTGAGAAAAGCAGACTGTCATTAGAATGAATCTATCCACTTCAGGGTAGAGATAACAAAAAGTAAATGTCTTATATAGACATGCTTTTTCTTGGCAGGGGGTGGGGATTCTACTTAAGGGAATGATTTTTTACATGGTGCAAAATGTTTACTAGGGCACATTGGATATTGTGTGAAAGAAAATAAGAATAAGTTTCATAGTGTTATTATAGGAAGACAAAAATATACAAACACACAAACAAAAAACCCTGACAAAATCAAAACCAACCTCCAGAGAGATACAGTGAAGTGTCAAGAGTAAGATACCACTTACTGAGACTTGGAGTGAGGCTTTAGAAGAACGACATGCAAATTAAAACAACTCTGTATTTACACGTATTAAAACAGGGAGGCTTTTTTTATGATAATATTCACCTTTGGTGAGATCTTCGTGAAACAAGTACATTTGTGCATTGCTAGAAGGACTCCAACTTGAAACACATTTTGACAACACATGATTAAAACCATTAAAGTACTTGATTTCTTTTGACCTAGCCATCTCTCTTCAAGAAACTTCTCAGTAGGAGTCAAATGAAAAAGTAATTGAAATAAAAATGCTAACAAACTTAGTGAGTTCTAATTTCTGTGTAGGAAGTATGAGGGTCATAGTTCATCTTTGTGTCCTCAACAAGGTTTCTATGGGACACGACACAGAGGTTATACCTTTATGTTTTTTAAAATAGTAAAATATTTGTCCACAAAATGATGAATTCTATTTGTGTGAGATCACCTCTAGGAAAGATGCTGTCCTTAGAAAATTCTATGAAAACAATCTTTCCAAGTGTAAGAATCCTTAGCTGAGGGTTCGGTCACAAGTGACTTTGATAAGTATGTAAACTTTGTTTTTGCTTCTGGACATGGAGTGGAAAGGAACAAAATAATGAAAGGAATTACTAATAAGGACAAATCCATTGTGTGTTCCCTTACCATTCATGCAACACTATGTTTTAAATTATACTGTGAGATCTACCTTTCTAGCTGATCAGACTAAAGAGCCCATCAGAATGATATTTCCTGCTCACTTCCATCCTCAGAACCTTGAGAGAATTTAGCAGTGGAATCCTGCATTGTTTCACCACGACATCATGTCCTTACCTAAGAATGTATACACATGGAGGTGTTAGTAAATCTAGACATACAGACAAGGTCACCAAACTATTAATCAGATATAAATATTTTATATATGAGAGTGTACATAATTTTCAAGGCTCAGAACAAGATCAACATTTTTGAGACTTTTGCTTAAAATTTATTATGAATCTTAAAATGGGCAGCCGCTGCACATTAAAATAAATATAAGGCTCTTTGAGGTACAGGAGGGTAGCCTGTGTTACTACTCTTCAGATCAGTCCAGACTGTGAATATCTGAGAATTAAGCTTTGATATCTGTTCTTTCTTAGCATGGGGCAATCTTGAGCAATAGATGATTCTTCCTCTCTGTGCCCTGATCTGGTCAGTAAAGCCTTCCCCAGCCCCATCCTGTCATTCTCCCCTGCCTTTGGCTTGATTTCCAATCTCATAAGTCAGTAGCGTCTGCTTCTGTGTCACTCTGTTCCAGTGAGGTATGAGAGGTCCTGCTCTTCCAACATAGCTTCTGCCTCCAGGGAATAGTCTTAAAATTACCCATCTTCAGATTCAGCCTCATACGCCCTCTCCCAGCTTCCCATTAAAATACTCATAAAAAAGATGAAAAGGAGAAAACTCACAACAGTAGGGACATTATAGATAATACCCAACTATATGCCAGAATCCAGTGTGGGTGCAGCAACCATGGTTTATGGTAAAGACAGCAGTCATGGCTGCACTGGTATCTTCCATGAAGGCCTGGGACTTTGTCCAGCTGGGCGGTGTCTACCTGTAGTGTGTCCAACTGGGGCTACATTATCACATGCATTTGGAGGTCCTCCCATATATGCTCAGTTTTAACTGCACCTCCTATGAACACCATTCTTACTATGTGCTCTGTGGCCATTCCACTGCTGAGCCTGAAGGAGCTGTAACTTTACTTGCATGCCCTGCATGTTTTTCATTCTTAGTCATCTATTTCTCCACTGATCCTACCCAAACCCTGCGCTTCCTGCTCTGCTTCCCCAGCTTCCCTTTGTAAAATTATATGCTAAAAATACAAACAATGCAAAACAAAACCCAGAGTAAATCTTTGGTTTTTTTTATTTTTATTTTAAAATATTTTTTATTAGATATATTCTTTATTTACATTTCAAATGTTGTTCCCTTTCCTTTAACCCATTCCCCTCCCCCTGCTCACCAATCCACCCATTCCTGCTTCCCTCTCCTGGCATTCCTCTATACTGGGGCATCAAGCCTTCTCAGAACCAAGGGTCTCTCTTCCCTTTGATGTCCAACAAGGCCATCTACTGCTGCATATGCAGTTGGAACCATGGGTCCCTCCATGTGTACTCAGGTTTAGTCCCTGGGAATTCTGGGGTACTGGATGGTTCATAATTTTGATCCTCAGATGGTGCTGCAAACCCCTTCAATTCCTTGGGTCCTTTCTGCAGCTCTTCCATTGGGGACTCTGTGCTCAGTGCAATGGTTGGCTGAGAGTGCCCCCCTCTATATTGGTCATGCACTGGCAGAGCCTCCCAGGTGACAGCTATGTGAGGCTCCTGTCAGCAAGCACTTGTTGGCATCCACAATTGTGTCTGGGTTTTGTAACTGTATATGGAATGGATCCCTAGGTGGGGCAGTCTCTGGATGGTCTTTACTTCAGTCTCTGGTCCACACTTTGTCTCTGTATCTCCTACCATTGGTATTTTGTTCTCCCTTCTAAGAAGGACCAGAGTATCATCACTATCCTTCCTTCTTCTTGAGCGTCATTTGGTCTGTGAATTGTATCTTGGGTATTCCAAGCTTCTGGGCTAATATCCACTTATCAGTGAGTACATATCATGTGTGTGTTCTTTTGTGATTGGGTTACCTCACTCAGGATGATATTTTCTAGTTCCATCCATTTGCCTAAGAATTTCATGAATTCATTGTTTTTAATAGCCGAGTAGTATTCCATTGTGTAAATATACCACATTTTCTGTATCCATTCCTCTGTTGAAGGACATCTGGGTTCTTTCCAGCTTCTGGCTATTATAAATAAGGTTGTTATGAACATAGTGGATCATGTGTCCTTATTACATGTTGGAGTATCTTCTGGGTATATGCCCAGGAGTGGTATAGCAGAGTCCTCCAGTCATTGTGCCCAATTTTCTGAGGAACCACCAAACTGATAACCCTATTAAAAATGGGGTACAGAGCTAAACAAAGAATTCTCAACTGAGGAATATCGAATGACTGAGAAGCATCTAAAGAAATCTTCAACATCCTTAGTCATCAGGGAAATGCAAATCAAAACAACCCTGAAATTCTACTTCACAGCAGTCAGAATGGCTAAGATCATAAACTCAGGAGACAGCAGGTGCTGGCAAACATGTGGAGAAAGAGGAACACTTCTCCACTGCTGGTGGGATTTCAAGCTGGTAAATCTCCTTTGAACTGAGAAATCCTTCTCAGGTAGGGTATAATGGTTCTCACTCCTCTCCAATTGATAGGTCAGAAAGAGGAGTTGGGGCTGAGTTAAATAAAGCCCTCTTCTCCCTGGGACCAGGTTTTTGGATCTTGGAGTCAACTGACTGTGTCCAGGGTCTAGGCCTGAACACACATATAGAGAGACTCTGTCTTTACAAGGGGGGCTGAAAGATGATCAGATGCTCACCAAGGGCTGCTCTGCTGCAGCCTTCAGCAGGTGGTCAAAGGAAGGAAGAAGCATTTGAATACTCCTTGGTGCCTCTCTGTCTTTAGGATTAAAGAATCAAACCAGAGCCCCACTGAGACACTGTGTCTTCTCTGCCTTAGAAACATTGACACAGGTGCTTGCAACTGATAAGGGCAGGAGGAAGATGCTGTTTGTCTTGGGAACAGATGCTGGGCTGGCGACCAAAGCCAAGGTCACCATGGTTGCAGAGGTCAGAGATGTCAGCTCATCTGATCAGAACATGGCACCAAGGTTTTTGCTTCCATCTTTACCTCTGTGAGTACATAAACCTCCTGGTGTGCTCCTGAAGATGACAGAAGAGACCTTCCCACTGGCCTCCTAGCTCCCTTCTGTCTTCTGATGCCTGCACATTTCCTACACATGGCCCAATGAATACAGAAAAGTTGTTAGCCAGGACTTGTTTTTACACACTACTTTAGAAATGTGTTATTCTTCAACAACAACAAAATTGACTGCAAAGATAATGGATTTTTTTTTTCTGTAGAAAGGAAAATTGGCTGATTCAGGCTTTTTCTTTTACAACATTAAATTGCAAAAGGCAGTGGATTTTTATAGAGCTGCTGCTTAAGGGGAAAAAAGACATTTTAAATATATCGTTTAAATAAAAGAAGGCAGTGAATGATGTCATAGATAAACATATGGGCACACAACTTAGGTATCTTTCTTATAAAAAATAAAATTTGACAAACAATTCAATCAAATAATTGAATGAGGAGGTTTTAAAGAAATTAGAGAAGTAAATTTGAAATTATAAATTGAATTGCACTTATATTATTTGTGAACACATTACAAAAATAAAAGGTAAAGACAAGCAATTTCTGATAAGGTACATCAGAAAAACAAAACTAACAGGGGACATTGGAGACTGTTGTAACTCTAGGTTATATAGATTTCCTGGGCATCCCTGTATGCATTGTCGGAATTGCTTCTCTCCGGGAACTGTACCTGATACACATGGGAAGACCCTTCTAGCATGACTACATTCTGTGTTTCTGCTTCTAGGTATGTGACCTAGGCTAAACTACTAGATTATCTCTTCCAGGAATCTGGAGATGCAATGTCACCCTTAGCTTACTTAGAAGCCTCTGAAACCAAGGGTCCTGCATACTGCCAAGATTTCTGGGTCCACCAAACTCAGTTCATCTCGAAGCATGACAACTGTTCAACTTTTCCCTGTACTCCTCAACATTACCTACTTGCCTTTATCTATCAGCAAATGTCCTATTGGAATTGTCTATTAGCCATTTCTGCTATCCTTGGCTAACTTGAACCTAGCTAATGAAGAAGTTGGTTCCAGAAGTTGACATTTTCAATTATCAGAATGTCAGAGATAATGAATGTGGTAAAGAGAAAAAAAATACACATCTTTTCTTTTTGTCTGTGAAGATAGTAATCTTTGTCCTGCCATGGTAACATAATTGGGAAAACTGTTACCTGTGCTCTATGAGGACTCTACTCAGTGCTAACAAGGTAGGATTATAGCCTTGTCACTCCTTGTGTCTTCATAGTGCAAGATGATAGAGTTCTATCCTCAGTTACAGACAGCCATTCTAGAACTAATAGAGAAAAATCTTAGAAAATACACACCTCTTTTAAGCAAGGCTAGCCGAAACCTGAATTGGCTGAAGGTCATTTACTATAGACCTTGACAGATTGCAGCAAAATTTCCACTTTTCTTGTTTTTTACCTTTTTGTTCCCCTCCTTTTCACACAATAGCATTTCTACTCCCTCACTTTTTCACACTCTCTTCTCCCCTCTACTTCCCTCTTACCTTCTCTACCCCCCCTCTTTCCCACAGTCTCCCACACTTCCTACTCTCCCACCTCCAGTCTTTTTCTCCCCAATGACCCACAGAGCTACAAGAGATTGCCATCTTCTTTACGAAGCTGACATGGATTGAATATACAGCTAAGTGTAATGTCCTGCTCAGAAAACTGGAGGCCAGGGAAACCCTAGGAAAGTAAGCCATCCAGGAATCCTGGAGCTGTCTATCTGATCCCTTCATTCTCTCAGACACCTTTAGAAGAAATGGGAGATTGATTAATCATCAGGCATTATGAACTGGGAGAAGGGGCCCCATAGCACCAACTGGAATGCAGCCTCAGATGTGATGTTAGGCATTTTCTTCAAGGAGACAGAAATTAGGTGAATGTTACTGGGCAGAGCCCTCTTTGAGCATATTCAAAGATATTCAATCTATTCACATGTACATACATATGAACATGCATACATGTTGATAGATCATGAGTTGGAATATAGTGAGCATGTATTTATTGCTTCATCTATGTTCTATTATCTTTCTTGGGAAAAGTTCTCTGGAGGGATACAGGATTTCTCTCTCTTCCATCTGCCAGCATTCAACTTGAGCTTCATCTGATTCAGGCTGAGTCAAAGTCCTATCTGACATATTTCAAATTGGCATTATGGAATTGGAATATCAGCTATGACCCACAGCTGTGGTTTGTGGATCCTAACCTGCATGATTTCCCTACATTCCTTAGGGAATAGTCACCTTTAGGCTTAATCTGGATCAAGGTTTCTATTTCTAGAAACCAAGAGACTCTACGCACTAATCATAAGGATATGTAAGATTTACATTTTAAACTCGATCTCTCAGTGAGTCATCCATTTTACAAGTTTCCTGTGCAGTTTGAAGAAGTCTTTTTCATAGCACCTACTGAAATGGGCAGTAATGATTTTACAGAAACGCCACCCACTAAACGATGAATTCATTAGGAAGGTCTTATTCATCTCTTGCTCCATAAACCAGATAAGGATGTGCATTCTAACTGTGCACGTGAGACATGCTGTGAGTGGATGGTAGGCTGTAGAGCAAACAGCAGTTCCTGCTTTGGAAAATGATTCCAAGCAGTGCTCATGGTTCTTTGGCTCCACTCACACCCGAGAATGATGGTGTTTATAAGCCCAGTCCAGAGAGGCCAGGAGATTGAATTGATGGTGAGAGAAACTGAGTGAGTACAGTTTAGCTAAAATGTTAACACTATTAGCTCACTGACCTATTAAATCTTCCAAGGAATTTGGTACCTGAGAAGAAACTAAGCTATGGAATATACAGGCCAGTCCCATCTCTAATGTTTATCCTACAAAGTGAATAGGCGCTAAGAAAAATAGTATATCCTGCTCACAGCAGATGTAACGATGGGTTTCTGCCATGTGCGTATAGATGGTGAGGGTCATGGCAGGAGCAAATTTATTCACTAGAGTTAGAAGCAGCCCAGCCTTAACTTGGTTAACTCTCAGAACAAGAGAACAAACATAGAGCCATACACCATGTACCAAAAATATTTAAAGGTTATAAACCCAGATAAAAAGTTAAGCCCTGTACATTCCATCCTCTATCTGGACAAGTAATCCTTCCAGTATATTTGGAAGACCGAGATCAGAAACAAAATTTCTGAACTTCTTAGGATTCTGCAGTCAGGGAGAAATGACCTCACTAACTACCTTCTCTTCTAGCCCTTGACTCTGCTCCACACTAAGGGTGTGGGCGGGGAGGGGCATAGCTGTAGAAATGCATCCTAAGTATCTGACCTTTGATCATATTCTGCTCTAATATCTGCCCCCAAGCCTCTACTGGGTCTAAGAAGACACACATACCTTCAGAGAATGAACACAGAGTAGAGGCTGTGACAGACTTGTGTAAGAAATACAAGTCGTTTGAACAGGAACCTCCAAGATTCTAAGTTTCAGAACATCTTGAGGTTGGAGTAATGGCAAACATGAACATGACTTCATCCCATCTCACTCAGATTTCTTACACCTAGGGAAGAGCAGAGGGGGAACCTAATAGGTATAATGAACAGGACTCTCCTAAATCGGAGGGTGGTCCTGGTTACAAAGATCGGTGATGCGACTCTAAGGGGCTCTCCTGCGAGTTGAGAGGCCAGCCACTGAAGTGAGACACATAGCCCAGTCTGGTGTGGTAAGCATAGGCAACACTCTACCCAGAGAGAGGATAAGAACACCTGAGAGAAACTTCTGGAGTCCCACGGGAATCCTGATCACATCTGTCTGTAGGGAAAATCTTAACACCCAGGCTCAGGTGTTACCAGAGAATTGGTCTTGTAATGAGTCTACCCAGTTCTGGACTCAGAGAGCCAGAAAGGACACTTGGAAAATAATAGATTGACACAACAGCCAGCAGAAGAGCCCAGGGGTCAAAGCCAAGTTACTGGTCAGGGAGAATCAATGGAGTGTGGCTTACTTTATAAGTGCCCTTTCCTGTGACCATGAGACTCATGCAGCCCATGAGAATGCAAATGCCCTTCTGCCCCAGATTGGCTCTGATGCCTCAGAGCCTGTGGTGAGAGGCTTCAGGCTACAAGCAGAAGAAACTGAGTAAGAAAAAGTTGGGGAACAAGGTAGTGGTGGCAAGGGGAAGGCATTTTCAAGGGGATCCCGAACTTAGTAAAACCTAGGATTCTGCTAGCCAGTGTGATGGCCATTAGCCTCCTGTGGCTGACCAAACTCTTTTGATAGGAGATGTGCAGTAAGTGAGCACTTAAGACTGAAGTATACAGAGGAAATAGAATGTGGCATATCTCCTTCATAATTCTCATATTAATTTCATGTTTAAAGGACCATACATTTAATATATTGCTTGACTCAAAGCCCATAATTAAAGTTAATTTCATTTTCACCCTCTTCCTTTTCAAAGTCGAGTTAGAACATGTAAAATTCTGTACTATCTCACACCATATTTCTGTCATCGCTACAGGCTTTGTCTGACTGAAGAACAAAAGCATCTGAGGAGAAGGTGGCGATGAAAAAGGAAGAGGGAGGTCAAAGGAGCGATTTATGTTTAACTGTGGTAGGACATTAGTGTTTTTAAGCATTTTCTATGCCTCAAGTACTGATCAAAGAGCTTTAATGCATAGTGCTTCACTTAGCTTTCACAGGTCACAGTATCATTTCTATCATTGTCTCCCTCTTACTGATGAAGAGACTTAGAAACTATAGTCATCCTATACCCCAAAGGAATATTTTCCAAAATTCCCTATAGAAACTCTTTAAAGTTATGGATTCTCCCCCAAATCTAGTCATACATAGAATTCCCTCCTGTACATAGGTATTCACAATAACATTCAATTTATAAACTAGACATGGCCAAGAAATCCATCTGAGGAAATACAGCCTCTTTAACAAATGGTGCTGAGTGAAGTGGATTTCTCAGTGTCGAAGAATGGAACTACATACATACTGTTCACTTCACACAAAAAAAATTCAATTCAACATGGGTCAAAGTTCTTAATATGAGACCCAAAGTTCAAACTCCTGCAGGAAAACATAGACAAGTGCTTCAGCATGTAGGCAGAGCATTTTCTGAACAGAACTCTAGTTGCATAGGAAATAATCTCACGAGTCGATAAATGAAATTATGTTAAGTATAGAAGCTGCTGAAGCATGAAGGAAACAATCCAGAGTGGAGAGACAGCCTACAGAAGGGGGAAGATATATTTTCTAGTTATATATCGCATACAGGGTTAATATCTAGAATATTAATTTGCACAAAGAACTTCACAAATTAAATAGCCCCAAACTCTAATCAATAAATAGGTTAATGAACTGAATAGACAGTTTTGCAATGAAGTGTTCAGTAAATACTTGAAAAGTGTTCGATATCCTTAGTTATAGGGATAGCAAATTAAAATTGCTTTGAGATTCCATCTCACCCTAGGCAGAATGCTTGTCATTGAGAAAACAAATGACAATGAATGTTGGCAAGAATTCAAGGGAAGAGGAACTCCCCTCTACTGCTGGAGGGAATACAAACTTGGTAGCCACTACGGAAATCAATATACAAGTTCCCTAAACAGCTGAAAATAGTATCATATGATTGGCTATACCACTCTTGGGTATGCACCCAAAGGACTCACACCACTTGCACATCCCTGTTGATAACTTTGTAACGCACAAGAGCTAGGAAATGGAACCATTCTAGGCATTTATTAACAGACTAACAGATAAGGAAAATTGTGGCACACATGTATAATTTTCTTTGGCTCTACAGAAAAATGAAATCACACGTAGAAAAACAGATGGATGCAACTGGAAATCATGTTTAGTAAAATAAAGTAGACTTAGAAAGACAATCACCTCATGCTTTACTCTTATATGTGGAACCTAGGTTAAATGACACACTCATGCATATGACAAATGTGTGTGCACGTGCATGCAAGTATGTGTGTGTGTATGTGTGCGTGTGTGTGTGTATGTGTATGTATGTGTGTGTTTATAGTTGTTTATTTATAAGCCAAGAAACTAGAAATTGGATTATTAAAGGAGGGGGTAGATATTTTAAGGGAAGTGGGAAATCGAAAGGGTAATGGGATAATGTATTGGGAAAGCAGAGAGGAGATTAACTGGAGAAAAGGGGAACTAGCTAGAAGCAGTAGCATGGAGGAAGAGTGAGTGGGAACAGAGTATGACATATGTATGTGAAGATGAAATCTATTGCTTTGTGTGGTACTATAAAATAGTTTTTAAAGAACAAAACATGGTAGGTTGCATTTCCATAAATAAATAAATAAGACATGTATAACAAGAGTCAACAAAGTGACTAATAATAAATGAGAACAATTATTGCAATATTTTGCAAAAAAAAGTTATCTGCATATGGTTCCACTCTTGAAATATATTATACACTACTCAATCTTCTTGTGATGAGGTGATATTTTAAGATGCCTTTGTGATGAGGTGAAGTGAGGTGGCATGGCACTGAGCTGCATCTAACCTTGTCACAAGGAGTAATGTTGAGCTGAGTCAGTGCTGGGTGATTTAAAAAAAAAAACAAAACTAAAATAATGTAACACGAGACCTCAGATGTGGCAGGTTAAAAACGACCTGGAAGTTCCTCAAATAATTGGAAATAGTTCTACCTGAAGACCCAGCTATACCACTCCTGGGCATATACTCAAAAAATGCTCTACCATACCAGAAGGACGCATGTTCCACTATATTCATAGCAGCCTTGTTCATAATAGCCAGAACCTGGAAGCAACCCAGATGCCACTCAACTAAATAATGGATACAAAAAATATGATTAATTTACACAATGGAGTACTATTCAGCTATTAAAAACAAGGACATCATGATGTTTACAGGCACACAGATGGAACTATAAAATATCATCCTGACTGAGGTAACCCATAGCCAAAAGGACATGCATGGTATATACTCACTGATAAGTGAATATTAGCCAAAAAGTACAGAATTCCCATGATACATTCCACAGACCCTAAAAAGTTAAACAAGAAGGAAGGCTCAAGTGAGGATGCTTCCATCCGACTTAGAAGGGGAAACAAAATAATTATGGGAGGCAGAAGGAGGGAGGGGCCTGGGTGGGTAAAGGGAGGGGAATTGCAAACGTGGGGCAGGATCTGGTATGGGGGGGACAGGAGAGAAGCTTAGAAGACCAGGAGACTGTTGGGTGTCTTTTATCTGGAGTAGTACCTGGGCTTTCTCAAATTTCTCAGCCTACATCCAGCTAAAGAGCTGGGATGGGCATTGCATCCCAGAGCTTTGCTGTATTAATTTTGGGAGACTTTGATAACAAAGTTCCTCAGCTTAGGTGGCTTTCATAGCAGGTAAATTTACCTCATCAATATAGAGTCTAGAAAACCAAAATCAAGGTATCTTCAAGGTGATTCCTTCTGGGACTATGACAAACAATCTGCCCATGGTTCCCTTCTAATTTCTGGTTAATCCAGTCTTGGGTGGTCCTTGACTTGTGGCTATAACAATTTGATATTATCCTTTATCTTCATATGGTACTCTTGCTTAACACATGTCTCCCATATTTGTCTGTCACTGTGTCTAAATATCCTCCCTTATAAAGGCAGCTATATTGTACTGGGCCCACTCTAATGGCCTCATCCTAATGAGAATCTATGAAAAAGTCTTTGTCTGTGTAGCTACAATAAAATTCCTCAGACTGGGCAATTTATAAAGAATAAAGATTTATTTCTTATCAGTCCAGAGGTCGGGAATGTCAAAAGCAAGTTCTTGGCACCAAGCAAGGGCTGTCTTGAGAAGCTGTATCATAGCAATGTGAATGGTGTTACATGACAAGGAAATTTATGTGAGAGATAGAAAGAAAACACAGGTTGAACTCCTTCTCTCATCAGGGACCCATTCCTGAGAAAACTAACCTGTGCCTGTTATAACTACCTCGATCTGTTCCAACTGGAGTGCCCTCTCAGTCCCTTAATACTTTCACCTCTTAGTGCTGCTATGAGAGACTTCAACATGGGTTTTGGAGGGGATATCAGACCACAGTAGATTCTAGCTCTAAATAAGTTTGTACTCACAGGTACTGCACCTTAGGACTTCAATATGCTTAGGGGATGCAAAATCCAACCTGTAGAATCTGCGATTGCTGGTATTCCTTTGGAGAACAATTTGGAGTATAGTATCTCAAGGTTTCAAGGGCCCAAGTCTATCAATTAACCACACTAGTCCCTGTCATAAATGTGCTCTTCCCCTGTGACACTAGGAACTTTCTGTAGAGTAATGACAGGGGCTTTGGAAGGCAGTTCTCTTTTTTCCTCTCAAACCCTCCTCCTGGGTCTGTTGTTAGGAGATTCATGCTATGACTTCTCCCCTCTGTTATGGTTCCAACATCAGGTAAGGCAGAACCTATGCTGAACACTGTCCTTCTTCCTCTTCTGTATCATCTAGACCCAAATTCAAGTACAGTCTGCCATTTACCAGCAATATAACTTTGGACACAAATTCATTGACCTTTTCACATGCTGCATCAGGGATATTGGAGGTTATTCAGTGAAGGCCACTGTCTTGCACAGAACTGCTGATGTGTAGCCAGTGACAGCCTTGCTCCTGAGGCTCAGCTTAGTTTTCATTCTGCAAAAGTCTGTGCAGAAGGCATTCAGAATACCAACATTCCCAGGTCCCATTTCTCCTGGACAGTCACACCTCCATCTAGCTTTGGATAAGTACCACTTGTCTGTTCTTTTTGGTGTTTGAGTCTTAGAGGCAGATGCTGGTCCTGACATTCCTGGGGTTGGGAACAGATCAGCAGAGAGTAGAGGAAATGCATATTGATGTAGAAGATTTGAAGACTTATATATTGAATTTATAAGAGTCTACCACAAAAACAAAAACAAAAAGTCACTTGCCCAGTTTCAGAGCCTAAATAGAACACTAATTTTGTAAAAGTGTCCTTGAAATGTGAGTGTTTCTTTTGCTGTACCTTACTTAGAAAGAGAAAGAAAATGAGGGAAAGGGAGAAGGGAGTAGGAGAGAGCACTGACTGGAATATTTCCACTTCTCTTATTATAGTACACTCTCACCTTCTTTGATGAACTCTTGAGAAGTCTGATCATGAGCTACCCTGTCTCTGCCCTTCCCATGCCACTTCCCTGTGTCTCTCCTTAGAAATTCATGACACCCCATAATCATCTACCTCCCTAGTCTACTTTCTGTTGTTAGTTACAAAATACCATAGACTGGATAGCATAATAAAGCAAATAGGTTAAGTTTTCAGTCAGATTGCACAGAATCACAGGACAAAGGATGAAGTGTGTATGGGGATATTTCTGGTTTCTCTATCTCTTCTTACAAAACTACCAGGATTCAATCACCAGGCTCTACCTTAATGACCTTATCTTAAACAAATGACCACCCAGAGGCTCCTCCTTTTAAAACTACCAAGCTTGCACTCTCCTAAGACCTTGGAATAGGGACTAAATTTCAATACTCTATGTGGGAGAGACATTCAAACCACATGTTCAGGAACCTGACTCCCTTCTACACAATGGGCTCCCACCCCTGGGTGCAGGACAGACCAGGCCTTTCCTAGCACATGTCTCAGGTACCTAGTAACTGCTCAGAAAGGCTTATAGAGCCAGTTCATAAATGCCTACAAGTAATGATATATAAGCTCCATCTCTGTCAAAGATTCAGCCTCCCCAAACCTCCTGTACCTCAAAGTCTACCAGAAATCGTGACCAATTTTAGGTCTAGGCCCTTGGCTTAGCATCCTGGTGTTTCTGCTTGTGAGCAGTCATTCAGAGCAGCCACACAGAGGCTTTCCATCTTGAGAGGAGATTGCACTCTATTACTCTACAAAGATTCACTTCTACTCATCCATGTGACCCGGTGTTCTTGGTACAGGATCGAGCTCTGAAATCCATTAGTTTCCTATGATCACTAGCAACAGGATTCAGAAAAAAAAACAAATAAAAAATAAAAAAACAAACCAAAACCCCGACACCCTACAAAGCAAAGTGCAGAACTTGGAAAGATTTATTACAGAGTAAAGTAGGGCACATTCGAGGGAACCAAGTGGATAGTGACCAAAGGGACCACTGTACCAATTCACATTTTATGTAGGCTTTATGCTGCATCTAAAGGCTATAAAACAAACAAGTTTTTCTGAGGGACAATATCCTGTCTAGATAATTGCCAGGCCCATTTGAAGGTACTCTTATAGAAAGGGCAACAGTACGTCCTTGTTCTCCTGCTAGATAATCATCTTATGAGGTTTAAAGCCCCTGGAAACAGGTTCAGATAATTATCTCTTAATGACTTTCTGGGCAATTCAGGATACCACATCTCCTCCTAGGGTCAGAGATATGACCTCAGGTTTTACTCTTCTGGCCAGTAATTAGTATTACAATTTTAGTCTTCAGCTTTACAGACTGTTGATTCTGGAAGAGGAGTCCGGTCCCAATGTCCTTCAATCCTGTTAATATCTAACCAACATTCCCCATCTCAAAGACAAGATGGTCCCTCTACTCTATCAACTAGAGCTACTTTGTCCAACTGGTGGGGGTTATGACACAGAAGATCCACTTCTAGGAAGCAAGAAGTGGATGTGAATGCAGTCCTGGACGAATGTGTATTTTTTGATATGGGAATGGCCATCTGAAGGACCCCAATGCCTCCAACCCATGGGCGTGGCTAAACCTTCCCAGAGTGAGGCTCAGAGGCATGGCAAAGCCTTCTTTGCATCTGCTTGCAAATGGTAACAGTGTTAACCCCATACTCCTCTACTGTAGGTATTTTTCACAACCTACTTTAATAAAGGTTCTCCTCTCCTCTAGCCTACCACCCACCAGAGGTAGTGGAAAAGAAAGGTTATTTTGGTACAGAGGAAGGGGACATGTTTAGAAATAGATCTTTGGGGCAATTCCAACCTTCCTTCTTCTTAGGCCAGTCCACTAACAAACACCAAACACGAATCTGCAGCTGCAGTCCAGTCCACTCAGTAGACACCACATAAGAGTCAGCAAGGCAGTTCATTCCAGAAGAAAATGCGAGGCTTGCCAATCAGCCTGAGTCTATGAAAGTGGCAAGAACAAGTTCTTTGGTGAATTTCTCTCTAGGAAGTCACCACATGCAAAGCTCAGCAATGCTATGTAAGGCGAACCAATACATGTGTGTTGTCAGCAAAGACTAGTGAGGGGGAGTGAAGCAAACAAATGCATGAATATCCATTGTGGGGTCATTTTTATATTCCTTCTAAACATCATATGTCCTTTCATGTGTTTGCTATAGCAAAACGTCCTTTTACCTGTATATGTTTCAGCAAAGCATTCTTTGATGTGTCTGCTTTAGCAAAACATTCTTTCACTTGTCTGCCTCAGCAAAACAACATTTTAACCTGAGTCTCCAAAAAAACAAGAAATTTCCACTTTATCCTAGTTGTTTATAGCCTAAAGACTGCTCCTACACAGAGACTGCTCCTACTGAAATAAACTAAACTTCATTCAACTATATATGATAATTCTTCTCCCTTGTTTATCTGTAGATAATAATCCTTTTTCCTTGTTCAACTATATATAAGGATTTTGAGCATTTGGGATGCTATGGCTTGCTTCTCCATCAGAGAGCCCAGACCCCTTGATTCCAGCTTTTCTGGATCTGTCCTTTCTTCATTCCCTTGGGGCCCCTGTTAGGCCAATCCCTGAAGCCTGGTAGAGCTTAGCAAATCATCAAAGTTTGCATACTGCTGGGTCATATACACAACCAAACATTCTCTTCATGACGGTCTCTTCCAGTTTAGGCTTTAGATCCCTAAATCTTTCCCAGTATGTTCTAGAAAGGCTGCTTTTATGGTATCTTTCACCTGAGTCTTTATGAAAAAGCCAGAGATCAAAGAATGTTTCATTGATGTCTATCATTAATATTCCAGTGTGGGCCAGTACTGTGGACCTGTCATAATATCATACACCAACTGAGCCTTCATCCCTATGTGGCAGTTAATTTTATGTGTCAATTTGGCTGGGCCACATGACCCAAAATATTTGGTAAAACCCTGGTCTGGATCTTGCTGTGAAGGTATTCTATAGAGGTGATTAACATTTCAACCAATGGAATTTGAGGAGAAGAATTGGCCCTCCATAATGTAAGTAGATATTGTTCAATTGGTTGAAAGCCTTAAGAAAAAATATTACTGACTCCGTCAAAGAAAATATGTTTGTGACTATGGACTGCCTCAAACTTGAGCTACCCTGTGCTTACTCCCTGACTCTCCCATCCACACCCTGCAGCAGCAGTTGATCCAGAGAAGCCACCTAAGCCCATAGTGCAGTTATAGCTCCCCAGTGGTTTCTCTAGATCCTACTCAAGACTCTCACTGAAAAGTAAATGAACCAAATATACCAGGATTTGATTCACTCCTTTTCTACTAAGGAATGTTCTACTCTCTAATATCAAATGGGAAAGAGACAAGCAGGAGGTTGTGGGACTGACTGAAACTGGGCCTGGAAGCTCCTTGGAGATAAATCCTATTCCTGATCTGTCTCAAGAACTCCAGCAAGGGCCTGACCCAAGCCAGCAGCTTCTATCTTGCCCCAGGCCAGAACCGAGTCTCAACTTATAATTTAAAGAACAGGGAAGACATCTGGAAGCTTAGAACGGTCACAGGACTTGGACCCCAGTGCTTTTCTGTTTCCTTCTGTCAGCTCTTTACTTGGACATAACAAGTAGAGATGTGTTTCAATCTTCATTTGATGGCTGAAAATTTTAGAAGATTTTATAGATCTCCCTATTCAGCTAGAGCCAGTTTGGGCTCAGAGCATCCCCTTCTCTATTCCTCTCTAGAGGGAAAGGAGCCTGTTTGATTTGAACAGACATCTTGCATGCTTCTCAGTGATTTGCTTGGGAGAGAACTGTAGGAGGGTTATCTGCAGTTAGGGCAGTTAGCCCCTTATGGAGGGAAACTACCTTCCATAAATGCAGTATCTGACTTCTTCTGAGGAATGACTTAAGGACAACTGACTCAGATCCAATCTCATTCTATCTGGCACCTCAAAGTGTCTCAACTATCAAATCATATTAGGAATGAAAGTTTGCAAGTGACAGATAGATTTTCAAAGAAACATCCATTGATACAAGGAAACAATCTGACTTAACAATCTTCAATAGTCTCAGAGAACCTTGCTTCTTCTAGACAAGTGTTTCCTATGCCTTTTCATCTTGCTCATGTCCAAGGTAGCATCTGGAGTACAGAAGAGGTGGCTTGTATGACCTCAGATGATGACAGATACCTTGGCATCAGACAAGCCACTCTCCTACTCCTCAGATCTTCCAGGCTCCATAATGGTTTCAGAATGACAGGGGCCTCTGGCATGAGAAGCCACAGCCTGTCCCCTTGATGCTGTTTAAGTGAAAAAGTCATGCTGTATTAATTCCAACTCAGCCTTTTCTGGAGTTGTATGTCTTTCAAGGTGGCACGATGTTGCTCATAGATTCTTGGCGAGATTTATCTGCTGTATAACTTTCAGCTGCAGCATTCCATCACCATAATTTCTGTGACCTTCTGGAGTTTGCCAAGATATACTGGATACTGTATGGCCAGAGGAAGTCTTTAGAAAAGCAACTAAACTGAAAATGACTCTTCGCCCTATTGAGATAGTCAGGACATCTTTCTCCCTACCCATCTTGCATCATTGACTTCTTTTGAGCACAATATTTTAGAAGTTATAGATGGCCTTTCTCCTTTCTCTTTGTTGTGGTTATTTGTGGTGTGAGCCTATGTGTTAGAGATCCAGAACTGAAATGGTGCCAAAACCATGTTCTTAAACCTCCAAGGCAATAAGATAAATAAACATACTTCCCAAGATAGCTAGCCTGTCTCGGGTATTTTGTTATAGTGATGAAAAACCAATATATTCTTCCTGTCTCACGGAGACAGCTCCTACATCATATATTTTATAGGGATATTTCTCATCTTTCCTTGGAGTTTGATGGTGGGATGACTTCCAGGAAACTTAACTGATAGGACAGATATAGATACCAGCTAGGTACTTCCAAAATATAACAAGTTTCTCTAGCCAAACTACAAAACTGAGAGGGAAGGGCAGAGGATTTCCTTCCTCCCTACTTGTTTCCTTTCTTCCCTTCCTCTCTATTTTTCTAAAACAAAGTCTCATGTCACTCTAACTGGCATCACACTTATTCGTGACCTCTGCCTCAACTTTCCAAGCGCTGGAAGTAGGAATGTACACCACTACAGATGGTCGAGAGTTCATGGGGTTTTTATGGTTTATTTGTTTGTTTATTTAGCTTCTGCCCATTTTAATGGTGTCTTAGTTTCTATCTTTTTCCTGTATGTATGTATGTATGTATGTATGTATGTATGTTTGTTTGTATGTATTTATTTATTCACTTATTCACTTTAAATCCTAATCACAGCATCCCCTCCTACTCTCCTCCCAGTCCCACATTCACACCTCCCCTTCCCCAATGCCCTCTCCCCTTCTCCTCTGAAAAGGGAAATCCCATGGATACCAACTTGCCCTGACACATCAAGTAGCAGCAGAACTAATCACATCCTCTCTCATTGAGACCAGACAAGGCAGCCATCTAAGGGAAAGAGATCCAAAAGAAGGCAACAGAGTCAGAGTCAGCTCCTGCTCCAATTGTTAGGGACTCATATGAAGACCAAGCTGCACATCAGCTAGATATGTTAGGGGGCCTAGGTCCAGCCCCTGTATGCTCTCTGGTTGGTGGTTTTGTTTCTGTGAGCTGAAAGAAACATTGGCCCATGTTAGCTGGCTCTGCGGATCTTCATGTGGTATCCTTGACTCCTCCATCTCCCTCAATCCTTCCTCTCAGTCTTCTACAAGACTTCCTGAGCTTTGCCTAATGTCTGACTGTAGGTCTCTGCATCTGTTTCCATTAGCTGTTAGATAAAGCTTCTCAGAGGACAGTTATGCTAAACTCTTGTCTGCAGGCATAGCAGAATATCATTAATAGTGTCATGGTTGGCTCTCTCCCATGGGGTGTGTCTCAAGTTGGGCCAGTCTTCGGTTGGCTATCCCCTCGATATTTGTTCCCTGAACATCTTATAGGCAGGACAAATTTTGAGTTGAAGGTTTGGGGTTGAAAGGGTTTTCTACATCCCCTGCTACTAGGATTCTCAGCTAGAATTACCCCTAAGTACTACTGGGAGACTCCCCAGTCCACATCAAAAGAAATTATACACCAACATACCAAATGACACAATTAAAAATGGGGTACAGAGTTAAACAGAGAATTCTCAACAGAGGATTTTCTAATGGCTGAGAAACAAAGAAATGTTCAACATTTTAGTTATAGAAATGTGAATCAAAAACAACTCTAGGGTTCCATTGTACACCCAAAGAATGGCTAAGATCAAAATCTCAAGTAACTACACATGCTGGTGATGATGAGGGGCAAGGGGAACATGTCTCTATTGCTGTTGGCAGTGCAAACTTGTATAACTACTCTGAGAAACCAGTTTCTCAGAAAATTGGGAACCCAGTTATACCAGTCCTGGGCATATACCTAAAAGATGCTCAATCATACCACAAAGATACTTGCTCAACTGTGTTAACAGCAGCTTTATTAGTAATAGTTGAAATTGGAAACAACCTTGATGTCCCTCATCTGAAGAATGGATAAAGAAAATGTGGTACTTCTATACAATTGAATTCTACTCAGCTATTAGAAGCAAAGACATAATGCAACTTGAAGGCAAATGGATGGAACTAGAAAATATCATCCTGAGTGAAGTAACCCAGACCCAGAAAGACATGCATGGTATATACTCACTTGTAAGTGGATATTAGCCATAAAGTATAGGATAACCATCATACAATCCACAGACCCAAAGAAACTAAGTAACAGGGAGGGCCCAAGGGAGGATACTTGAATATTACTCAGAAAGAGAAATAAAATATACATCAGAGGTGGATGGAAGGAGGTCACTGGGTAGGAGAATGGATAAGGAGGAGAATAGGGGTAGGGATCAGGTGTGGGGAGAAGTGGGGATGTGAGGGCTGAGAGAAAGAAGAGAAACCGCTAAGGAGGCATCTCCGGGATGATTGGGAGACCTGGAACAGGGGAATTCATTCTTCAGGCCATAGTTGATCTTAGCAACTCTGATCTGGGAAAGTGGGAAGGATCAGAAGAGCTTCAACCCCAAGGAGCATTGACGTTTCATAGCAAGGTGAATGCTTTTCCTGTACAGAGAGACAAAAGCTAAACTCTTTAGTTGGTCATGGCTTTAATCTTAGGGTACACCCCTAAAACTGTGATATTTTTTCAGGGATATTTTGTTGGCAATGTTCAGTTCAAAATGTTACTTGGCAATATCTGGATGTTCTAGCCTAACTGATATGAGAGCCTCATTTACCAAGGTCACTCCTTTGATTTGTATCTGTACTGAAAAGTATCTAGTTTAGGACTGTAGCTGGTTCAGTGGAGTGGACCAGTTAGGGCAGATATCTGAGCATTTGATGTCAACAGGGGACAATGTAAAAATATAAATGAGTATCTCGGAATACCCAAGACACAATTCACATATCAATAGATTTCCAAGAAGATGGAAGGAGAGACCCCTGGTCCTGGAAAAACTGGATGTAGGGGGAATACCAGGACAGAGAAGCGAGAGGGGGTTGAATGGGGAACAGAGGGAGGGAAGGGGGCTTATAGGACTTTCAGGGAGGGAGGAAACAGGAAAGGGGAAATCATTTGGAATGTAAATAAAAAATATGGAAAATAATAAAAATAAAAAAAAGAATATAAGTGAGTTATCAATTTGGAAAAATACATATTAAAACTCATGTATGGACGCCATAATCTAAGCTCCATGACTAGAGGACTGCAGAGAATGTGGCAACATCCTGAATCTGTACACAAAATATGTGTGCATCTGAGTGCTGTGGAGGGTGGAGGTAGGTGATTGAATATTAGGCTTATATCAGAGTGTGATAGAATGGGTTTAATGCAGATAATTGATTACACTTGCTGAAGAGCTAAGGGGTCAGTGAGGCGAAACCACTACAAGGCAGTGTCACTCAAGCTGAATGAATAGAACATTAACAGAGGTCAGGAAGTCTAGTCTGGTGGAATATGGGTCCAGCCAGTACAAATGTCACCTGAATCAGAGGATGTAGGAGAGATATGCCCTGTTTCCCACTTCATCTTTGTTTCTAGCCTCCCATTATTAATTGCCATTGGTTTAGGACATCTGAAGCTTGAGAAATTCATCAGGTAAGGTCACCTCCAAGTACAGAGCAAAAAAGAAAGAAAGGAAGGAGATAATCCAAGGGCAAGAACTCTGTCTTATCCTCTAGAACCACAGTTCTGGAAGCATTGTGGTTCAGTGGTGCCATAATTTGTAACTGGGTACTTCCCAATGTCCCATTTGTTGAAGGTTTGATCTTGAGTTTGTTGCTATTGAGAGATGATTGAGACTTTAGGATATGGGGACTCGTGGAGGCTCTGCAGAATGCTGTGGGCATAGACTTGAAGTGGTTTACGAGATCTTAGTATCTTCCTCTCCATGTCATTTTTGCATCTTAGCTCTGAGATAAGCAGTTTTGCTCTACCATGTACCTCACATCATTATGTGCTGCCTCCCACCAGGCCTCAAAGCAAAGGGGACAAGTGATTACAGGCTGGTCCCCCCAAAACTAAGTGAAGAGGCCAATATTGTAACTCAGTGGTAGAATCCTTTCCTTGCATAATGGAAGCCCCGGGTACTATACCCAGCAATGCATGAGTCAACAACCATCAGCAAGCCAACTTAAACTTCCTATCTTTATAAGCCAACTCAGGTATTTGTTGAAGTGATGCAAGGCCGACTAATGAAAGATAAATGCCCTGGTTTTATCCTTGGGGAAGATACAAGGTCTGGTCTTTTGTCTGAATTTTCCTGAACTTACATGGTGATTTGATCATATCCTATCTCATTTAGGGGTTCTTAAAGTGTGCTTCTTCTTGGTTTCAAGAGAAAAATGAGAGGACTTTGAATTCATATTTTCCTAGCAACTTAGTACTGAAAACTGCCTGATTCCATAAGAAAGGACACCTCAAAAACATCCAACAGGTCATGGACTCATTGCTGAAATCTTCAGTCTTTGTGTTCTGGGTACCTTGGTGCACAGGGAAATTATCTGACTGAATAGTAAAAGAACCAAGAGTAAAAGTGGGACTCTAAAAGTGTTTAGAATTTTTTTATTATTTCTTTGAGAGTTTTGACTATTATTAATACCCAACTCTGGGAGATTATCATTTAGCACAAAAGAAAATAGGCAAATTGAAGGAAGAGGAAAACAAAAAAAGACTAGCAGACATAAAAACTACTAAAATGGTAAGTATAAATTCTATCTTTTCTCTAGTTATGCTAAATATAAATTAATTAAATGCTATAGCTTAAAAGAATACTTTGACACAATTGATTGATAGTACAATCCAATTATATCCTCCTCCAGGGAAAATATTCTTTAAATCCAGTAACACAAATATAAAAGTAAAAGCTGGGTATGTATCTATATATCACACAAACAGGTACCAAAAGAGAGATGAATTAGCTCTAGGCTCAGGCACAACAGACATTAAATAAGATATTACTAGAGACAAATAAACATTTAAATGATGAAGGGCTCAATGTATTAGGAATACACAGTAGTTATAAATTTGTCTGCGTTCAACAGCTGATGAATATATCTGTGGTTTTCACTTTTGTACTTAGAAGATAGCCATTATATACAATGTTCAACTTCCCACAGGCCAGCTCCTGTTAACCATGGTGAGAAGGCTATTTGAAGCAGTTGATAGCCAAAGCTGATTGCCAAGATATCCAACTGAAGCCAACCCTCTGGTTATCCTCTAGCTCAGTGTTTCTCAACTTATGGACCACAAACCCTTGAAGGGAGTTCAACGACTCTTTTACAAGAGCCAACTAAGACTATTGGAAAACACAAATATTTACATTACAATTAGTTACAGTAGCAAATTACAGTTATGAAGTAGTAATGAAAATAATTTTATGGTCGGGGTCACCACAACATTAGGAACTGTATTAAAGGTTGGTAGCATTAGGAAGGTTGAGAATCACTGCTCTAGATAGTTGAAGACTCACAGGTTGTGAGGACAAACCATCCTCAAGCACTTGCACAGATTATCAACTTAGAAAATAATCTATAATATGGCTTGTGGCCTTTCTAAATTGTATGCTGAAACCTAACCCTAGAGGTGTAGTGGAAAGAGGTGGGGCCTTTTGAGAACTGATTCAGTTGTGGGGATTCTGCTGTTGTGAATGGGAACAAGGGGACAAAATAGGCCCCTTTGTTCCCATCAGCCCTCCGATGTGTAATGTGGCAGTAAACATGATCAGAATAGTTTTATGTATATGTACGATGATTCCATAGTTAAATCCATTGTCTTCCATAATACCATAATGAGGGGGGATGGAGAGACAGCTTAGCTTTTAAGAGTGCTCGCTGTGCATTCATGAGAACCATAATTCAGTTCTCCACACCCACAGAGGAAACCAGGTATCCCATGCATGCCTGTATTTCCAGACCCAAGTAGAAAGAAATGGGAGGATTGCTGGAGCTTGCTGATTCCCAGTCTTGCAAAGAAAAAGAAAAGGTTCAGCAAGAGAATAAACAGAATAGACAGAGAGTGTGGAGAAAGACCTACTCAATGTCTCTTTCTGTCCTCTGTGAACAGGCATACACTTGTGTACCACACCCCACACATCCTGACCATATTTTAAACATAGACTTACCCTGCTTCTGCTTCTGCTTAGAGTTCCCAGATACCTGAACTGTGAAAAATAAATTTATATTGTTTGTAAGTTATCCTGTCCCAGATACTTTGTTATAATAATAGATAGACTAAGATACTGAGCATATAAACTATAAGACTAAGTTTTGACATAGTTTGTTAGCTAAGTAGGTAACTGATATAAAATCAATGATAATGACATTATTATACTTTTGCTTACAGTAGTATGGATATGTAAAGCCATGTAGGTTTTAGCACAAGAAAATGATAAAAGATAGAGCAGGACATTTATACTAATATAAATGTATATATGTAATTTTTATATGAAGTTCAGTTTAAATTGGTCATCTTTTATTTTTATTGGTATGTCTGGCCAGCATATACATATAGTAGTTAAATCACATAATCAAGTTTTATTTCATCTATGGCTAGTAATCACTGGACCCCAGTAGTTAGAAAATAAGCATTCTCTTGAAACATGCACAGTTTGACCTAATGCTGGGCTTTAAAAACAAGACTCAACAAATCAAAAACAACTGAAGTTATACTAAATATATTATCTGATTGCGGGAAATTTCCTATTTGAAAACTAAGCATGAAACAAAAGAACCTTCTTTAAGTCACTACATTATGAAATATAGCACATATTTGAATCCTTCTGATTTTAAAAATGTCATCAGAGCTCGTGAGATACAGATAAAATCATCCTCGGAGGGAAATCAGTTCTGTGGTTTCATGTATCACAAGAGAAGATGGATTTTTCAGTGCTGTGTGTAACCAGCTCAAGACATTAAATAAAGAGCAGAAGCTTACCTCAAGGAAAATAGAAAAAAAAAGTTAACAGGAGCCAGACTCACAATAGAATCAGGGAAGCCAAAATTAGTTCCTTGGAAAGAATAATAAACTTGATATCTATTTCTATGACATTAAAACAGGTCGGCATATTCTTTGCTCACCCTTTGGAAAGTGGAGCCTTTCTTGCATTCCTTCATATCTCTCTTTGAGTGTATAGCTGGATCAGTTAAGTAAAGACTAGATCACAAAAGGCATAGATGCCTTTGCTTTGTTCTCTCCTAGATCCATACTAAGGGAAAGAGAGCTGCTGACCATGGGCATACTGGAGCAACCCTGCTGGAGGATTGATAAAGTGATGGTCCAAGGCCCCTCATCATCTCTGATAGACTGTCTGGCCAGCCAGGCATATGAGGGAGCTGCTTGGGAAACTGGTCCTTTGTCCCTAGTCTAGCCTTCCCATGGCTGCAACCTCAGGACGTTCCGAGCCAGAAGAGCCCATCTAATTCTTCAGAACCCATTCTCCCACACAGCAACCATGTGAGGCATTAAACTCTAATTGTCTTAAATCATTTTCTTAAAAATATGATCATGCTGGGTGTAAGCCCATGGTTACCTTCCATTTTACTTCCAGCATTTTCTTCTTTTAGCTACTGCTTAGAGCCTCTGGGGCGCTTTTGGAGAGTAAAGATGGCAGATGCCAAGTCCTGTGTGCGTTTCCAACCTCAAGGGGAGACCCAGTTGCTACTGTAAGCTTTTCTAGATATTTTTTAAAATCAGAATAATGACTTTTTATTTTTTGTTTTCTAAGTGTGTTTTTAAACATAGAGAGCAAACTTTATACAATGCCTTTTCTGCATATATTGAAGTGATCATCTCATCTTTCTCCTTAAATCTTTTAAGATGATCAGCTGTGATTATAATAGCTTTGAATGTCAAATTCACCTTCTATTACTGGTCCTGAGGAGATCATTCTGCTATTGGGTTTGGATATGGACTTTTCATTAGGATTTCTGCATCTGTGTTTGTGAGGAGGCTGACCTGAGTTTGACCTTTCTGCAGTGTCCTTGTCAGGTTCTTTTGTCACATACTTGTCTCCCTAGATAAAGGTGGCATTATTTTAGAGCCAGGCATGGAATTTGCTTTCTGAAGTTTTTTTTTATTTCTTTGGGGCAAGTTTTTGCAAATTATATTTTGTATGAATTTTCCATTTTAAAATTTATTGCCAGGAATTCTTCAGACAACGCTGTGCCATCTCTCACTCTTGCTCAACAAGAAACTACCCTTACAGTTAAAGAAACTTAACCCAATACAAAGGTTGCATAATAAAGGTTTTTTCCTTTGTTAATAAAGGAAAGCAGAGCTGACGAATGTTTTTTCATAGCTTTAAAAAGATAAATTTTCTAAGAGATAAATATGATGTCTGGTGCTTCTAATGTTACATTTAAGCAACAATAAAAATCTAAGCAATGCTTCACTCCAGAATCAACTTTTCTATGTGTGTGAGGCCAGAGACAAGAAATTATATTAAATCCATTATGCCAGCCTTTCAACACAGTGGCAAACTGTATGATACCAGCATAAACTAGAATTAATGTTTTAAATGTGTTTCACAACAGAAAGCCAGTCCTTGTGAAAATGTACACATCTATACAAATTCTTTGAAGTCTTAAGTTTATATATGATTTTATTTTTACCAAGGAAAATCAGATTAACCAACTTTAAAATGAACCTCAAGGAAAGTAAATTTTACATGTGGCTAGTAGAAGTCATTCAGTAGAGTCTATAGTTCAATGTGGGTTGCATGCTAGAGATGCCTTTGACATTATATGTCTGTGAGGGCCCTTCTGTCTAGGAACATGACCCAGCCACAGAACAAGCCCACACCACAGAATCACACTGTAGCATCTGGTCTATGTACTTGGATTTCCTCAAAAGCAGATCTTAAATTGGAGGCTAGAGAGACATCTGGAAAAGACATAGATTGAGGATGTGAGACGGGGCAAAGTGGAAGGCAATCAAGCAAAAAGCTGGGGCTAACTGGAGCTTAATAGCAATGAGGAGGCATAACAGTCAGAGCAGACCACACATGACAGAGATGTCCCCGCTGAGGAACACATGAGCTGGGGTCAGGGGTAGGGGTTAATCCTGACTGTCTTTGGTCACTAGCTAGGTGCTTCTGGAGACAGGTGTTAACTCTCCAAGGCTTTAGCCCACCGTAGATGAGAGGTAGTAACATAGGTAGTCATAGGCACTGATAGATGGAAACAGCCAGGTGCCCTGAGCAGGAGCTGAGGAGGCCAGGCAGAGCTCTGACAGCCTCTGCTTCACCTCCTCTCAATCTTCTCAATGGGACATAGCTTTGATCTTTTGCATCCTGGTGTTTTGCTGACTATAGCACAGGTTGCAATAAGGGGTTAAGAAGCCACAACACTCCCCGAGCTTGTCGTTTGTCCTCTGTTCTGTATTTTCCCATTAAGACTGACATCTAGTGTTTACCCACCAATATGGTTGGGGGGCGGGGGGGGGGGGAAGACCGCAACAGAAACTTCAGGACTTAGGGCCCAAAGCAATCAAGGAGGTTTTGCTCCTAATCCATAATTAGCCAGCCGCTGACATGAATTAGCCCCTCTGTGGCACATAACTCTGAGACAGCCAGCTGCTTTATTCTGCCTGTGTGGCCTCCATCCATCTTCTGAGACACTCCCTACCTGCAGGAGAAGAGCTCTGTTTGATCTCTGCAAAACATCACCAGGGACCTGAAGATGAGAACACAGCTTGAGCAGAAGAACTAGCCCTGTTCAGCGTAGCAAGCATGTGAGCAGAGAACCTCTGTGCTGCGTTCCCAGCCCCTAATGCTGTGCTTTGGCTTACCATGCCTCTCCCCAATGACCTCCAGGCAACAGAGAAGATAGGATGCTGAAATGGTTAACTTTCAGGGAGAATCTTTTCTAAGATGCTGCCCATGTACCACGCTGCTCCTCAGAGCAGTGCCTGCAAAGACTGAAAAGTTATCGGAGCTCACAGTCAATGTTAAAGGTGATCCCCAATTAAGGATAAGCTTTGGCACTGAGGAGATAACTTAGACAATAGCTGGAGAAATATTTGATATGGAAGGGTGCTGGTGCACAGTGGAGAAAGATTAGTGATGCTCAGAGATCAGGGCAGAAACCATGGCACGCACACAATGCACAGGCTGACCATACACCAGAAGGGTTTATGGCTCAAGTGTTAGTTAAGCCATCCAGGTCTTAGGAGATTTTCTACCAGTCTACGTCAGGATGCTCCCTTACCTTGCCTACCTTGTTCCTGTCCTCAGAACTTGCAGGCATAGACCTGCACCTTCTTTGGATCTTGGCTACCCTTCAGAAATCCTGCTTTAGCCTCTTCCTACCTTTCTCTAACCCTTGTCCAGGTTTTCTCCATCCTATAGGCCTTCCTAGTCTCTGCATTGAACTCAGCATTCCCAGAACATTCCTTGTCCTTAGTCTCTAGAAGAGAGAGACTTTTTGGAAGAATCCCAAGCTCTGAGCCAACCACTTAGGAGGCCATCATCACACAGAGAAGATGCCAGAAACTTTCATTGAGCTGGATACCCCCAAAGGCCTGACTAAAAATAGTGTCTCTCTAGGCTTCAGGCTGTTTACCATTGTTGATTACTGCAGCTCCTATGTTTGTAACCCATGTGGTATGTGAGCTGTCTGGATTGCAGCAGAGAAGCTGCCTGCAAGGGCAGTTAAACATGGCTGCATTTGGGCTGGGGCTGGAGTTGTGAACACTAGAAGCATTTTGAGTCACAAACCTCTTTACAGCTTGGATGGATTGGCACTGAAAGCTTTGACTCAGAAGGAAGGGGAACAAAGTTGTCTTGGGATCATTCGGGTTTTAAAACTGGAAGTCCGGGCATCTCAGGAATGCCTATGGGATGTGGCTTTCTACCCACCTGGGATGATCAAAGTAGGAGCCACTTTAGACTCAGGTATCAGAGCCGAGCTGCCACTTTGACTCAATGTTAAGCAACAGCGTGCCTTTTCCTAATGTTGGGTCTTTGTCTCCTGGGTGTAAGTCTGCAAGTGTGACTCAGAAACAGACTCAAAGATTCCAGTGCAAAGTGATTCAGTTCAAAAGACAGTGTAGAACAGTTGATATATAAGACTCAATGACAGTGACTTTGGCCCCTGCTTTGATGTTTGACTAGGTGTGGAAAGATAAACAATATAGTCTGCAAGTATATTACTGACTGGCCAGCAGTGGAAAAATACATTGAAGAGGCAAGCAGGAAGACTTCCTGAAGGAGGTAGTGACTGAGAGCAGAGGCTTATAAACCAGCAGAGTGGCAGGCAGAAAATATAATTGGTGGATAACAGGAAAACCTATACATGGAGAAAATTTAGGAGTGCTTATAAACCAAGATAGAATGGAAAGAAATGTCATTCCCCTTGGCATTAAGTGCAGGTTCGTCCTTATATTAATAGCGGATGATAATAATGTTTCAAAATACACCTGTATCTGCTTTTTTTTATTTTCAAAACCTCTGTGCAAGGATGACAAGACAGAGATTATTATTCACATTTACATTTAGAGAAGCTGGCCCCAAAGAGTTCAGCAATTTATGCAAATCATATCTAGTTAAAGCCTTCAGATGCTGACCTTGAGGCAGACACTGGAATGCATCAGGATTGCCTGGGCTTTGGTGCTAGACAGATGTTGGGTCCTGGATTCCTTACATACTAATTTCGTGACTTTAAGCAAATTACAAAGTGATAGATTTCTCACGTGTATTGGGAACAAATAATGCTTCCCATGTAAGGACTGTCATGTGGATGCCATGAGATAAGCAACCTAAAGGGACTAGTAAGACCCTGGCAATTGGTGAACCGTCTCAAAAAAAAAGTCAAAATTTGGGCTCTTAATTACAAATATCAGAGTCATCTTGCTATCAACAAAAGATAGCTTGTTGTTTAGCTTTCTCTCCCCGTGGCTGTGCTTCTCCGTATTTCTAGCAAATTGATTCCCGGTGTGTTCATATTAATTAAACAATCTTTCTTCAAGGATGAGAAAGCTGATATGCTTTTGAGGGGATGGTAATTACACTTGATGTCTCCTTTAATAATATGAGATGGAAAAGAGTAAGGAGTGTGGTTTTCCACATCAGAGGCAACCATGGGTACAGCAAGCTCTTCTAGAATGGCTCTGTTAACTTGTTTACGCTAATGTTTATCCTTGTTTACTATTTTAACATAGACTCAAACCAAGGAGCAGAGAAGCCATTGTATATGGTATCAAACAACACCCTTCTCTGTTTTATTATGAGTAACCACGAAGAGTTTATATACATGGCTCCATTATCCTGCCCTGCTCAAATCCTCTCAAAACTAACCATTCTCCACTAACAGTTCAGCCATCAGTGAGGCTTCAACAGTTTTGTTTGTCCATGGATATATTGGGGTGGCTGGCAACAGATACCCTTTGCCTGCTGACTACTAAAGGGTGAAGCCTCCTTTCTTAGCCACACTTCTATCCACTAGTCACACATCTATTGGTCAATACAGGAAAGACCTAAGAATTTATTCTTGACTCATGGTTTCAGAAGGGTGAGTTCAAGATTATTCAGTTTCATGTGCTTGGGCAGAACATCATGGTGGTGGGAAGAAGTAGGAGATTTTTCATGGAATGGGAGAAGAGGAAACAAGGTGGGAGAGGCCAGGATACAAATACGACCATCACAAACATGCCCCTAATAACCTACATTCTCCATCTAGCTCCCCCCTCCAAAAGTTTTCACAATCTCCCTAAATAGCGTCTCTAGCTGGAAGTCAAGTGTTCAACACATGAACCTACAGGAGACATTTCATACTGCAACCACAGTTCTCACCAACAATCCTATGTTTGTCCTTTTAGGCTCCCTCTACTTATGTGTGGAAGCAGCGCTATAGAGGAGAAAGGTTTTGGACAGCTCAGACAGCCCTAAGTTCACATCTTCACTCTGTCTCTACTTCCCTGGAACTCATGAGAACATGTGAACTTCTACCTGTAAGAAAAGCACAGTGGGTTCCTTGGTGGGTGGTGGACAAAAGCATCTCTTTCCAAGTATCTCCCATGGAACAATGAAAAAGAGATCTCTGCCCAAGAAGTCTGGTTCAGTCCTGCTGTTGCTATGTGGACCACAAGCAGGACCTTAAGATGTCTTCTATAAAAGCAATAGTGCTCAGCAGCAGCAGGAGGCTGTAAATGCTTGTGTTTTCACCTGAGAAGAGGGAACCTTAATTAAAACAGTATGTCAATCAGATTAGCCCATGGCCATGTTTGTGAGGAATTGTCTTTATTGATGATTGGTACAGGAGGGTGTGGTGGTTTGGGTGTGCTTGGTCTAGGGAGTGGTACTATTAGGAGGTGTGGCCTTATTTGGGGAAAGTGTGTCACTGTGGAGGTGGGCTTTGAGACCATTCTCTCAGCTGCCCGGAAGCCAGTCTTCTCCTGTTTGCCTTTGGATGAAAATGTTGACCTCTCAGCTCCTCCAGCACCATATCTGCCTAGATGCTGCCATGCTTCCCACCTTGATGATAATGGACTGAATCTTTGAATCTGTAAGTCAGCCCCAATTAAATAGTATCCTTTATAATCATGGTGTTTCTTCACAGTAGTAAAACCATAACTAAGACAGGAGTTGGGACTTTGGATTTGGGAAGCCGTGGAATGCTTAAAGTGGGGCTTTATAGACCATCTTAGCAGGAATATGGAAGATCCTGCTGCTGAGGGTGATTTGAACTGTGTAGGCCTGCTGGCCCAAGAGGTTTCAGTGGCAAAGAATTTCAATATGTGGCCTAAAAATTTCTTGTGAAATTTTGGTGAAGAATATGGCTGCTTATTGCCCTTACCCAAAGAGTCTGCCTGAGGCTGAGGTGAAGAGAGTCAAATTAATTGCATTGACAAAGGAGGTCTCAAAACAATCCAGTTTCAACTCTGAGCTATGACTTAGTCTCATGAAGAACATTTTGATGAAGCATAGCAAGCTTAAAAAGAAAAAATACAAAATGTGTGGTTCAAGTAGCAAAGGGGCACCAGGAAGTGAAATGGAACTGAATCCTATGTTCAAGGAGATAAACAGATTGAGGGAGTGGTGACCTCAGAGCAAGATCTCACTCAGCTAAGCTTATTCTTTATGTGTTTGCAGTTGAATGAGAAATACTTATATCATGTTAGGCATTATTATGAACTGGTTATTGTTTTCATTTGGATTTTTAATCTGGAATGAACTACAATCCAGAAATGGTGGTACACACCTTTAATCTCAGCATTCAAGAAACTGAGCCATGATGATCTCTGAGTTCAAGGTCAGTTTACAGAGCATGTTCCAGAACTGTCAAGCCAAGCGAGATAGTGAGGGATGTAGTAGAACCAGGGGGCCATGTTCCAGTCCCAGCAAGCATCAGAACTTGGCAGCTTTGGCCATGTGGCTTTAGAGTAAGGAATAGAAGGAACTACTGGGACAATTGATGCTGGTTAGCCCAAGCTAAGAGATTAGCGGTGATTAAGAAGAGACCAGCATCACTGAGGTGAAATCTTCTGGGAAGTGTTTGCTGAGAGCACAAAGAAGCTGTGTTTCAGAGATAGCCAAGGTCGTACCTTGTGATCCAGCTAGACTTGGTAATGAGTTAGAATCATATTACCAAGTACTATGTACTGGTTTTGAAGGTCATGGAAAGCAACTGAGGCTTGGCACTGTGAGAGGCTAGGGAAGGCTATTGGTGAAGGTGCAGCCTCAGTTGCAGTTGACACCCAGGACTGAAGGGGTCATGCAAAGAAACTGAGGCTTGGCACCATGAAGGGAGCCTATGAGAGGCTATTGGTGAAGCTTAGTTACAGCAGAAGACCCCAGGGTAATGGAGATGAGATGACCACCAAATACAGCAACAGCAGTGGAGTGTAGTCAACCAGAGCCTAAAGTGCCACAGAGGGCAGAAGTGATGCCAGTCCTTTGGAGGAGTCAAGATCATGTGTAGAACCCAGACAATGGAACAGGAAACTACAAACTTGAAGTTTCCCTGAAGACCCCAAGATGTTAGAGATGCCAGAGCCATGGGATATCTCACTAGGAAAGCTGTTAACAAGGAATGGAACCAGCCAAGGAGAAAGTTGCTGTAGTAAGCAAAAGAGTTGGATATCAGAAATGGAGATGCCGAGTTTGGAGTTTGCCCAGCTGGTTTTGATTTGGTCCAGTATTTCCCTAATATGATGTTTTGGAATGATAATGTATAGCCTGTGTTATTGAAAGTAATGATCTGTTTTTTCATTTTGATTTTACAGGGAATTATAGTTAAGAGATCACATGAATTTCAGAAGAGACTTTGAACTTTTAAACATTGTCGAGACTGTTATAGACTATGGGACTTTTGAAGTTGGACTAACTGTATTTTGTATTATGCTATGACTAGGTATGACCCCCATAAAGTCATTTGTTTGAACAAGCTTATGGGGGCTAGGGAGTGGAATGTCGTGGTTTGAATGTGCTTGTATGAGGGAGTGACACTATTAGGAGGTGTGGCCTTATTTGGGGAAAGTGTGTCACTGTGGGGCTAGACTTTGAGACACGCCCCCCCCTCAGCTGCCTGGAAGCCAGTCTTCTATTTGCTTTTGAAAAAGATGTAGAACTCTCAGTTCCTCCAGTGCCACATCTGCCTGGATGCTGCCATGCTTCCTGCCATGATGATAATGGACTGAACCTCTGAACCTGTAAGCCAGCCCAAATCAAATATTGTCCTTTATAAGAGTTGCCTTGGTCATGGTGTCTCTTCACAGCACTAAAACCCTAAGTAAAACAGAAGGTTCAGATCATTGTGGGTGGTACCAGCCAAGGCTGACAGATCTGAGCTATATAAGAAAGCAAGATGATTATGGGCCAGACAGCAAGCCAGTAAGCACTATTCTTCCATGTGTGTACTTCAGGTCCTGCTCGAGTTTCTACACAACTTGCCTCAATAATAGATAGTGGCCCGGAAGCATATGATGAAATAAACCCTTTCCTTTCCAAGTTGCTTTTGATTAGAGTGTCTTATCACATCAACAGAAAGCAAACTAGACCAGCATCCCCGAGGGCTTAGTGCGATGAGGGTACATTCTTTATGGATTTGATAATTGATGTGTTTTCTGGGTCTTTCATAGTATTTAGTTGTCTTAGGGTTTTATTGCTGTGAAGAGATATACTATGACCAAGGCAACTCTTGAAAGGGACAACGTTTAATTGGGACTGGCTTACAGCTTCAGAGGTTCAGTTCATTATCATCATAGCAAGAAGCATGACAGCATCCAGGCAGACATGGTGCTGGAGAAGGAGCTGAGAGTTCTACATCTTGATCTAAAGGCAGCTGGAAAAAGACTATCTTCCAGGTGGCTAGGAAGAGAGTCTCAAAGCCCAACCCCATGGTGACACACTTCCTCCAACAAGGCCACACCTCTCAGCCTAGCCATTTCTACCTTAAAGGGTCCAACTCAGATGGGCACTCTCCTGTCCATGTTGACCAGAGCTCTGTTTAACCTGCACTGGAGTTCAACACTGCCTCTCTCCTTTTACATCTGTTACTCCCTGATCAACAGCTGCTATCCCTAACTCCATTTCAGAATCTTGTAGCTCTCACCATGAAAAGAGAAACTGTACCTCTCAACCTGTGTCCACAGTCATACCAGAAACTGAGTAGGGAGGCCTAGCCTCGTGTTAGTCTGAGCTGCCAACACAAAGACACTCTAGCTGGGTGGCTCAACCAATAATCTCATAGCTCTCAGTAGTTCTGGAGGGTAGGGAGCACAAGGTAAAAGCACTGGCAGACTTGGTGTCTAGGGAAGGGTCCACTTTTCCCATCACAGACTAGGCCTTCTTGCCATCTCTTCTCATAGGAGAAAGGGTAAGTAGGCATTCTAGGACATCGTTTACAAGGGTTCCAATCACCTTTATGCAGACTCTTACCATCATGACCTAATTACCTTCGAAAGGTCTCATCTTCCAGTCTCATTACTCAGTGTGCAAGAGTTTCAACACAGGCACTTGGGGTTGATATAAATAGACCATAACAGGCACTGAATGGCTATGCTTATAAAGCAAGCGGGCCTGAGGAAAGTCAATTACAGATTTTTATCCCTCCACTTTCCTCCGCTAGCACTAAAAACTAACAGATATGTCAGAGAACTCAAATTTTTTTGGGGGGTGGGGTATTATGTTCAGGTTGGAGCATTAAGCAGGATTCGTCCAGTGGGACATGTGCTCATGAACTCTGTGGGTGGGGCTGGAGGGAGAGGAGAAACAAACATCCTGCATCTGCTACGGGAGCGAGTTGTCTCACTCACTACAGCTGTGTCGTCTCCCTCTGGGCTGCCAATGCAGAGCAGAGTGCAGGGCCCAGCTTTGCCCACTCTGGATGCCCTTGCCCTTCTGACACAGAAATGTTTGTGGAAAAGTGCTGACTAGTCCTGCTTGGAAGGGATGAATCAGTCAATTCAACAAAGCAAGCAACCATATAATTTCATTCTTTTTAGTCTGTTTATTTCAAAGCCTAGACCAGCTATGGCTTGGCTCTTTTCAGGAAGCAATCTAAGAATGTCTTCCATCTTAAGCTAAAGTGCCCAAAATATCTGGGAGTAATTTATAGAGAATTGACTGTATCAACTATGCATAAGCTTCCCTGAAATTCTAAAATTTCTGGGGCAATGAAGAAAAAACGTATCAATATATCTGTTTATTTCTGTTCACTAGTTTTTAACTTACTGAAAATGTAACGAATTTTCTGTCTTTAATTTCATAATTTGTGTACAAAATGGGAGGAAACTGTCCTCCCTTGAAGATTTAGAAACTCAGAATTTAAGTTCTTGAGATCACAAAGCTAAGAATGAGTGAGCATAGCCAGTTCCACTGTGGTCAGAGGGAAGCATGAGGGGCTAGTCTTGGTCACTGGTCCTATTCCCTTAGGACCTATTTGCATGTTTGTTTGGTCTTTCAATTTGCCCACAAATTAAGAGTCAGCTACACTGCACAGGGTTCTGGGAGGAGGTACTGAAATCAGGGGACATTTTAGTTACACACGTGCTGACACTTGGCATCTGCTAATTAGTGACACCTATAAATAAATGAGTTGTTCCAAGGTGGGCATGTGTCAGAATGTGAGAAGTGTCATTCTCACGTGAGAATTCTTTGGTATTTAAAAAAATGTACATGGCATCTTAACCCATTACTACCTCTTGGCAGCTAAAAAGAAGTTGTATAACCTGCTTTGTCTGCATGTGCATCAATCTGTACACCAGAAAAAGTCATCTGATCCCATGAGACCGCACTATAGATGGTTCTGAGTCATCACATGGATTCTGGGAATTGAACTTGGGACTTCTTGAAAGAGCAGCTAGTGCTCTTAACCACTGAGCCATCTCACCAGCCCAAGAGGTTTAATTGAAATCATGTGACACTCTTGTCAGCTAAGCCAGCTTGAGCCCAAAATGAAAGGTTTTTAGGAGGTGCAGACAGAAGAGAGTATTACCAGAGTTTTGACAGTCAGAACCTGGGCCCTGGTCACCCTAACAAACTGGGCTTGGCCTCCTCTCCCCAGTGTGGTGATTAAATAGGTCAGTAATGGTGAAAAGCAGAGAAAGGGAATGTATTCAATATGTTCACACTGGGAAGAGGAACAAAGAGATTCCGTGGTTACCATCCCTGCCAATTCCAACTTTTTGTCAACTTGACACAAACTAGTGTCATTTGGAAAGAGGGAACCTCAGTTGAGAAATCACCTCCTTGGATTGCCTGTAGGAATGCCTGTGGGGCCTTTTCTTGATTAATGATCGATGTGGGAGGAACTATCCCATTTTGAGTGCCACTCCTGGACAAGTGGTCCTTTATTGTATAAGAAAGGTAAAGGAACAAGCCAATAAGTAGTACTCCTCCATGATTTCTGCTTCAGTTCCTGCCTCCAGCTTCCTACCTCAAGTGCTTGCCCGATAAACCTTCATGATGGACCCTTTAGCTGTAAGATGAAATAAACTCATTCCCCTCCAAGTTGCTTTTGGTTCTGTTGTTTATCACAGCAATGGAAAGCAAAGTAAGACAGAGGGAAGGAAGCAGCTGATGGTTATGGTCCACCTGTACCTCCCCTGTGAAGCCACTTTGCACCTCTCCTGCCTAGCAACTGTCCCTTTGATGGAGTTCCAGTCTGCAGAGCAATTAGCATTTGTCAGTGAAAAATAAATAGACTTAAATAAATTAGAATCTCATTAAAAAGTCAATGGAGCTCTGTAATACCTGCAGCACAGCTATGAAAACAGTGGAGTACAGCTACTGGAGAGAATCCTCTAGAATGAGAGCTCTGTTGAATGAGACTGTGCCCATGGCTTATAGGAGAAGACCATGACTTAGACATCCTTGAAGTCTGATGAGAAAGAGCCTAAGAGACAGGGGAGTCCTTGCATTGGTGTGTGTTTCTGCCATTAGCCCTGAATTCTTCTCCCACTCAATTTCATCATCAATTGCATGTCTGACTCTCACCTTAGAACTCTTCAAGTCTTAGGCTATATTTCCTGGCACAGATGCGAGCTGAACCCTGATTCACTCTTCCTTTTTGAAGCATTGGGATAGTACAAGGTAGCTGTATGCATTTTCTATCACCGAACAACCTTTGGATTGTTTGTCTTACAAGCCTGCAAGGCAACTGAGAGAGACTGTGACATTCTCAGGAAAATTATTTCCGTGTTATAGACGATACTAAAATTGATTTCCCAGTTTCTCAAGTCCTGCTGTCTAAGTCTGTTTCCTGTTGCTCTACCAAACTACCCGGCACTGGATAATTTGTAAAGAATAGAAGTTTGTTTGGCTACTTGGTCTGAAGACTTGGAATTCCAAGAGTATGGTACCAGCATCAGGAGGACATCAGGTGAGAACCTCCTTATATAGCAAAATATGAGACTGTGCATACTAGCAAGTACAGTAAGCATGCAAACTTGTGTTTCTCTTCTTACAAAGTCACTAATGCTGTCAATTGAGTCCTATCTTCATGACCTCATTGAAGATGAATCACAGCTCAGTAATATAGTGTGTGTGTGTGTGTGTGTGTGTGTGTGTGTGTATGTTTGTATGTGTATGTGTGTGTTCATGTATGATACAGGTGGGCCTATAATTGTGTGCACACACATGGAAACAAGGTGTCAGTTTTCGGTGTTGTGCCTCAGATGTGGTCTAACTTTCTCCCCTTCCCCCTCACTGGGACCTACAGCTCGCCAATTCTGTCTAAGCTGGCTGGCCAGTGAGGCCCAGGGATTTGCCTGTCTCTATTTCCCCAGCATTAGGATTACAGGTTATACCACCCCACTCTGATGTTTTTTTTAAGGTGGATTTTGGGGATTGAAGTCATATTCTCTTGCTTGCATAGCAAGCACTTTACCAGATAAGCAAACCCCCAGTCCTACTTCTCTGTAGTTTCTGAGTCCTGGATTCATACTCGCTTTAACACTAGCTGAAGCTTAACAACACACTAGCAAACTGCATTTCAAAGCAGCCTTGTGACTTAAGTGTTCAATATATTAGAATTCAAGTCTTCTTTATCTATTGTGGGAACTTCTTCTCCACTCAATGGAGTAATCTCTTGCTCACTATGTCTGATTTTAGGTTAGATGAGATCACCAGGAAGGGCAAGATGATGTGTATTCACTGTTGGCAGTGGCTATTCAAAGGTTCCCCTACCCCCAGAATCCTTGCTGGGAGACACAAATATCACTTGCATTAAAGCACAGAGCAGACTTCCTTATCATGAACAGGCCCAAGGAATCAGAAGTTAGCGATGTAATCAAGACTTTAAATTGTTTTTTTTTAATGTGCATTAAATTGTAATTATCTGCATTAAACTCATTAGCCATTGTACAGCCTAATTATCATGTTTGGAGAGATCTGAGATTTCACAGATCTCCCCTTCAAGAGGAGAGTCACTGCAAGAGCCACACCTCTGGCTACAGGTTTTTTGCGATGCTTCATGGTGGCCATTATTCTGAGTCACAGTTCACAGGCCTAGGAACCTCGGAAACTGATTTAGCCTGGACAGTGGACCGACAGTGAGGGTTAGGAGGCCCGGGCTACACCAATCAAGCAGCAGGCTTTTCCTTCCCTGGACACACACAAGTGTGGCTGTAGCTACAGGGTTTCTTATACTATGAGGACTTCAGGAGGCCTGGCCCAGCCTCCGGAAAACCATCTGGCCATGAAGTGGTCTTCTCTGTCTTTCCAGGATCCTAGGGTTCCTTCTCCTGTGGCTGGCCTAGAATAAGCAGTAAGGCAGAATTACAACGTGGGGACCTGACGAACTCAAAGAACATCTATTCTAACTTCTTTCTATTCCATAGAAGGGAACAGAAGCCCAGAAGATTTGGTTTCCCGTATAGCTTTGAAGAGAAAGAACCATGTTTCAATTTCAAGCCCTGTGATTGCCAACTTTGTTGTTTAGTCTCCACTAAAGGAGACAGGCAAGACATTTTGGAAACCCAACTGAATAATTCAAGAAGGCTTTCTTCACAGCGTATACCTCCAGAATAAGGTTAGGAAGAAAAGATGCCCCTTATAATCATTCATTTCCCCCATCCCTTTAGTCATGTGACTTATTCCATAAGGGTCTACTCCATGCTGGCTCTGTGTTCCCATTGATAAGGAAAACCAAGTCCACACTTCCAGAGAGTTTATATATCAGCAAGGGAGACAAGTGGTACTTAAGGAATTACACAAATAAATGTACAATTATCTACTTGGAAACTGTCTTAGGGTTTTACTGCTGTGAGCAGACAACATAACCAAGGTAAATCTTATAAAGGACAATATTTAATTGGACTGGCTCACAGGTTCAATTTAGATCAAGGTAGGGAGCAGGACAGCATCTAGGGAGGCCTGGTTCAGGAAGAGATGAGAGTTCAGCATCTTCATCTGAAGGCTGCTAGTGGAAGACTGACTTCTAGAAAGCTAGGATGAGGTCTTAAAGCCCACGCCCACAGTGACACTGCTACTCCAACAAGGTTACACCTTCTAATAGTGCCACTCTGTGGGCCTAGCATATACAAATCATCAGAGAAAGAAAGGGAGAGAGGAAGTGGGGAGGAGAAAGAAGGAATACAATGTAACAGCAAAATAATGGTGGGCATCACTAACCCTACCCCTGAAGGGGAGGAACAATGAGATATAAGAACATTAGGAGTAAACTAAGGTCAGAAGGCATAGGACCCACGCCACTGAGCAGAAGCACCAAATCAGTTACACTTTTCACTATGCTCAGAGAATGTGGACTTGGTACTAACTATGGAATGAGCATGGACAGCTAAGTGTAGAACAGTGCCTGCAGCCAAGATCATGGTCCACACTTTCCAAACATCAAATGTGGGTCTTGAGTAAAGGAGGCAGGACCTAGGAAGCTTTGCTTATGAAGGTGGTAATGTGGATTGATATTGGGTTAAATTATAGCCCCATTGATTATATGCCATAACTCTAGGGCAGTGGTTCTCATGCTTTCTGATGCTGTGACCCTTTAATATAGTTCTTTACGTTGTGGTGATTCCCAACTCTAAAATTATTTTTGTTTCTATCTTATAACTGTAATTTTCCTACTGTTATGAATTGAAATGTAAATATCCGATATAGCAGATATCTGATACATGACCCCTGTGAAAAAGCCATTTGATTCCTAAAGAGGTCGAGACCCACAGGTTGAGAACTTCTGCTCTAGAACCTGCCATTTCATCTTTTTGAGGTTTGGTTTCCTCAGGTCAGAACTGTCCTCTCAGGTTTTCGGTGGGGGAATAAACCTATTTGGCAGTTCTTGGTCCTGACTAGCATGAAAGACTGAAATTTACATTCTGACAATGGCAGATCCTGGCCAGAAGTTAGCGGTGAGAACCTCTCACACTGGTTACCTCAGGGTTTAGGGATTTAATCTACAAACCTATGAATTTCAGAGAGGCATCGACAATTTATCACGGTGCACGATAAAAGCATAGTCATTTCTTTCTTAGATGTTTCCTCCCACTTATGAAGGTCACTGTAGAAGGAAGGAGTAATATGTTATGAATCCTTTAAGAGTCAGGATATCATCAAAGTCCATACCAAGGTGGAAACAGAGCTCCTGCTGATGAGACCTCTTCCCGGTTTACAAAAACACCATTCTGGTCTTCCCTCTGTGAAGAGTTAAGGGATCTTTCCTTCTTCATTTATGGACATTGTTCTTGTGGCTGGAGTCCATCCTCTGGGCCCCTGAAACCTTAATTGCAACTGCCGTAGTTACATCGAACCAGGTACTTGGAAGGGAAGCTGGGGATAGATGGGAAGGGGGCGACAGAGAGACCAGACCAGGACAACACAATTGCTGATCGAGGTCCAAAGTTTAATGGGTGACTGAGAATTTAAGGTTGGGGGCGAGATCCTTCCCCCCAAGGTTCGGCTCAGCGGGTGTTGGCTCCACTGCTCCACTGCTGGGCGGGGTAGCCTGTTTAATTCAGGAAGCTGTAGATCTGGAAGAACAATGGACTTCACCTTGGTCCCAGCGCTCCACCCTAGGTGGGGGAGATTTGTGGCTCACTGAGGTCTGGAAATTCCCGCTCAGAAGACTGAGGGGGGAGGACACACTTAATCACCTCTCACACTGGTTACCTCAGGGTTTAGGGATTTAATCTACAAACCTATGAATTTCAGAGAGGCATCGACAATTTATCACGGTGCACGATAAAAGCATAGTCATTTCTTTCTTAGATGTTTCCTCCCACTTATGAAGGTCACTGTAGAAGGAAGGAGTAATATGTTATGAATCCTTTAAGAGTCAGGATATCATCCAAAGATGTGCTATAGAAGTATTGCTGTGTTTGTATTTGTTCTATAGTATTTCACTTGAGAACAATCAATGGTTAGCTGAGAACAATCAAGTGGCAAACCTGACAGGTCCCTCACCTCAGTAAGTGCTGCCAAGAAAAGAAAGGAAATGAGGAATTTGTGCATGAAAAATTACATGGGAAAAAAACAAAAAAAAAAAAAGAAAAATTACATGGGAAGTATAGAGGTCTATGTGCTCACTTTTCAAAACAAAACAGGAATAACAATAAGAATGTCAAGAAAAATGTCATATATATTCTATAATATGAAAAATGAAATCAGATCCGGAGCATTAAATTTATTAACTTTAGATGTGGCTCAAAAACAAATTGCAAGTCACCAGAACTCAGAACAGAAAGAGTATGGGAAGGCAAGTAGCTAGAAGGCCAGACCCTGAAACAACTGAAGGAAGCCTAGGAGGAGCTAAATTTAACCTACAGCTTATCCCCAAGAAGTGGATGGAGTTAAACACTGAATTTGTTTAGAAACCTTAAAAAGTAGGACTGTCACTTTAAGTGTTTTAAGAGGGGTGGGAGACAGAAGTTGAAGATAAATATTGCTTTTCTGCCATAAGCATCTTGAGTTAATAAAAATAAAATGAATAAACATACTAAAATATTGTACTGTAGTTCTTAGATGTTTTATTATTATCAGTCAATAAAAAAAAAAAAAAAAAAAAAACCTAAAACTAAAAGTAAGAAAGTTACCTTCGGCAACATTTTGAGAGAATGGTATATATTTTTATCAAATTGTGCATCAAAGACCAAAAGAACATTTCTGGTTGAGTTGAGTGGCAGTAGGAAGATTTGGAATGGTCTCATCACAAGGAAATATTAAATGTTTGAGATTATAGACAGCCTAAGTAAGCATAATGTGTTGTTCAATATAAATGTACCAAACACCATGTTGTATCCCCCACAAAGATGGATAGCAGCTGTTGTGTTAAGAAAATATTAATTTAGCTAATGTAAAATCAAAATAGAATTCATAAGACAAAATGACATGATAAACGGTAAACCCAGCAGGATGAATACAAAATTGGATAAGTGATCTGTCACAAGCTATCTGTAAATTGGGAAATTTCTTCTAAGTCTTAGTGTTATCTTGCCCATACAATGTGTTTATGTGACTGAAAGATTAAAAAATAAATATTTGGGTACAAATATGCCAGTCAAATGAAACACGAAGAATAGGAGGATTAGCTCTGAGTAACATATTATTTACAAGTTGAGAAGATATGCAGGAGCATACAGAAAAACTGGTAACAAAAAAATGTGAGCAAAATAAAATGTAAGCATGACTGCTTAGAGAAAGGCAACTTATCATAATCAGTCCATTCCAGGCATAAGAGTATAGACTTTAGATGAGGACCCAGCTATACGAAGGCACAATCAATAGTCTATATGTTAGCTGTGACAAATCCTGTAGCCTAAAATATGGAGGCCTTTTGATTTTTCAAAGGTTGTGTGGTTGTTTGTATATGCCTGGCCCAGGAGTGGCACTGTTAGGAGGAGTGGCCTTGTTGGAGTAGGGGTGGCCTTTTTGGAATGGGTGTGGTCTTATTGGAGTAGGTGAGTCCTTGTTGGAAGAAGTGTGTGGGGCTGGGCTTTGAGTCACTCCTCATAGGCTTCTCCTATCTGCCTTTGGATCAAGATGTAGAACTTTTGGCTCCTTCAGCACCATATCTCCTGGACACTGCCAAGCTCCCACTTTGATGATAATGAACTGAACCTCTGAACCTGTAAGCCAGCCCCAATTAAATGCCGCCCTTTGTAAGAGTTGCCTTGGTCATGTGTCTCTTCACAGCAATGGAAACCCTAACTAAGACAGGCTGTAACTTAGTCTATCCACAGAAAAGGATCACCTATGAAATAAGAATGAGAATGTCTTACATGTATAAGGAGAATGTATGTTCACAAAAGCATGAGTATATAGATCTTTTGAAATCACAATAGAGTCAATTAAGGCAAATATGTTGGAACTGAAGAGTAACGTTCGGAACATGGCAGAGGCAAAGAGGGAATTAAAAGAATGGCAATAAGTGTTAAACAGTGTCCCACCCCCAGTAATGGGCAAAGAGACACCTTGTTGGTGGTGGTATTCTTATAACAGTCAGGGGCAGAGCAGATGGCAATCCTTGTTCATAGTCAAAGACTTCTCACATGAGCTCCACTATCTGAAGACTAAGATGTAAAGGCCTGAACCTGGGAAGATGCTTCAAATCTAGATCATGACCCTCACTCACCCCTCAAACAGACAAGAGGAAGGGAAACAAAAATTAGTCTTTAAAAATTCCCAAAGATGCTCCTGGATTTATTGATAAAAACCAGGCAAATGCTTGTAAGACTTGAAATCTCCACCCAATACCACCAACTACTACAGCAATTCACTCTGTTCATTAGAAATTTCTGCACTTGTGAAGAGGCCCAAAGTCCCTGGAACAAATTTCACATTGACTACACAGTTTAATTAAAAAAAGGAACCTTGGACTCTATTATAGGAAAATATCAGATAATGTTCTTAATAGCTGAAAATAGAGAAAATGCCTTTAATCATAGCACTCAGGAGACAGAGGCAGATGGATCTCTGTGAGTTGAAGGCCAGCCTGGTCTATGCAGAGAAACCCCGACTTGAAGAAAAAAAAAAAACAAATAACCAACCAACCAACAGAAACAAATTAGAAAGAAAGAAGGAAAGAAAGAAAGAAGTGTCTAGAAAATAATTGTATGATACCTGTTAATTCAAATAATTAATTTATAAATATCTAAAGAGCATCCATTAATCAACAAAGAGAAAAACAGTAACTTTTTTATATGACCATTGGGGCTAGAGAGAGCATTAAGTGTTAAGAGCACTTATTGCTCTTACTGAGGATCTGGATTTGGTTCCCAACACCCTTCTTGGATGGCTGACAATAACCTCTAACTCTAGTTCCAGGATCCAAGGTCCTGTGATCTCTACTAGCACCTGCATGCATGCAATACAAATAAACTCACACAGGCACACAGGCATGCACATGCTGATACACACACAAACACACACACACACACACAGTGAAAATAATAAAATTTAAAAAAGAGAATCATAATTTCCAAATGCCATTAAAGAGTCAGTTAATGCAGTCATAATGGACTCCTGCTTTTGTGTGCCAATACTCAGTCATTCTGTCTCTTTAGATGGCAAGTGGTCTCTTGTTGTCCACACCGAGGACTCTCAACTGTCATCATTCATCTAGACACACACATGAGAGCTCACAACCATTTGTAACTCGAATTTCAGGCTTTAAATATTGAGTAAAGTTCAAGCGATTCTAACATGAGAAAGCTCAATGACTTGCTAATAATATATGAAAAGGTATTTAAGCTCATAAATAATCAAGGAAAGGCAAGTTATATAATGCAGTACTATTTCATAACCATTACATGACCTCTTTTATTTTTTATTTTCTTTTACAAAATCTGTCAATATTGCTCTTGCTGAATCAGTAAAGAAACAGGAATTCTCACTTTAAGCTAGCAATGATGTAAATCTGGACAATAATGTTTCCCAAGCAGATGAATATTGTCTAGAATAACTGAAAACATTTACTACGTGACTCGGCATTTCACTGTCATGTTACGGTTTAGAGAATCTTTCAGGATGTGTTCTATAAGGACACCCATTCACAGAATCATTGAAAGCCTCAAAAGGAATTTTAAAACCTTTGAATAACAATACAGAAATCAATAAATAGAACGGATGTCATCAAACCAAGCTGCTCAATGACCCATGCAATGTCATCTTGCTTTCAATGAAAATTTTAAAGAAAACAAAGAACACTATAAATCATTCATAAACTCTTAAGTATGTTCTTAAAAATATTTTTAAAACAGACCACAGGATACTTAATTCATAAAAACTTTTTTCCTGAACAACTGAGGCAAAAGTAAAGTTAAAGATGTGGAATTACAGGAATGCTAGGGTTTGAATCCTGAATGCTCACCAGAGGACATCTGTTGATGTTTTGGTCACCAACCTGTGGTGGTTTTAGAAGGAAGTAGAAGCTTTAAGAGGTGCTATTCATTGGGAAGTAGTTAGGCCATTGTGGACATGTCCTCGAAGTTGATATTAGGGTATATTTTAATTATTCTTCCATTGTTGTGAGGAGACACCACAAGAGAGGCAACAATTATAAAAGAAAGCACTTAACAGGGTTTGCTCACACTCATAGAAAGTTAGTCTATGATTTTTATGGTGGAAAGCAGACAGGCATGACACTGGAGGAATAGCTGAGAGCTATACAACCTGATCTACAAGCAGCAGACAGAGAGAGACACTGGGCCTGTAGTGGGCTTTTGAAACCTCAAAGCCTATCTCCAGTGACATATCTTCTCCAAAGAGGCCACTTCCCTAATCCTTCCCAAATAGTTCCACTAATTGATAAGTAAGCATTCAGATACATATGCGTCTATGGGGTCATTCTCATTCAAAGCACCACAGGACTCCAGTCCCTCTGTTTGCTCAATGGCCACCATGAAGTAAACAGATTTTTTTTTTTTAAAACAATGAGCTTTCATCAAGATCTTCAGTCCAAAAGCAATGCTAGGCCAGGTGACCACAGCCTGAAATCTCTGAAGCTAAAAACCTAAATAAATATTTACTTTCTTTGACGATGTTTATCCCAGGTATTTGTCTCAGCAACAGAAAGCTGGCACATGAGGACTTAAAAAAAATCCCTCTGACAAATTGGATATATCAAATGTTACACTGGGTCTATTTTTAAGCAAACAGTTCAGTGGCAGTTCATACTTTCACATTGTAGTAAGGCCGTCACCACCATCAACCTCCAGAACTCTCTTCATCTTACAAAACTAAAACTGACTATTAATATGGCCTCCTCATAACTCTTTTCTCTCCAAGCTCGTGAAACCATTCCATGGTGCTTCTGTAATGTTTACCACTTTGGTGTGACGATTAGCTTTAACTGTCAACCTGATACAACCCAGAATCACCTGGAAAGATAGAGCCTCAATAAGAGATTGTTTAATACTAGATTTGTCTGTGGTTGTTTATTCTGAGGATTGACTTTTAAGTTAACTTATGCGGGACTCAGTCCACTGTGGGTAGCACTATTCCCTAGGCAGGGGATACTGCTCTGTAAAAGTAAGAAAATCAAACTGAGCACAAGTAAGTAAGCAGCTACATGCATTTATTTCTCTCTGCTCTTGACTGTGGGTGAATATGACTAGTTGCTTTAAGCTTTTGCTAGTGTGACTTCACTTTGATTATGTGCTTTAACATGGAATTCTGAGCTAAAATGAAACCTTTCTCCCCTACATTGCTTTGGTCAGGTTTTGGGTTTTGTTTGGTTGGTTGGTTTGGGGTTTGTTTGTTTTGTTGTTGTTGTTGTTGTTTATCACAGCACCAGAAGTGAAACTAGGACATCTGAATATCTCGTATAAGAGAACTCACACTGTTCACCCATTTTTAACTAGTTTATTTCACTTAGAAAAATGTCTTCTTTTCATCAATATTATCTCACATGCATAATTATACACTATTTCTTTTGCCTGTTGTGTAATATTCCTTTGTGTGAGTATCCCATTTTGCTTATTCATTCATCAGCCTATGCAAACTTAGTTTTGCTTCATGGTTTGAAAGTGTAAATAATGTTGCTCTCAATATGACTGTACAAATAATTTGGAGTTTCTACTTTCAGTTTTTCTGGATACCTGCTTAAATTTAAGGAAGATCTCTCTCTCTCTCTCTCTCTCTCTCTCTCTCTCTCCCTCTCTCTTCCCTCCCTCCCTTCCTCTTTCTTCCTCCCTCCCTCCTTTTCTTCCTCCTCTCTTTCTCTCCCTCCTGTTCTTTTTTCCTCTCTGTCTCTGTTCTCTTTCTCTCTCCTTCTTCTTCCTCCTCTTCCTCCTCCTCCCTCTTCTCTCCCTCCCTCCCTTCATATCTCCCTTTCTTCCTTCCTTTCCACACAGTCTTCTATGTATCCAAAAGCTATCATCTCTCTATTCCTGGATGGTAGGTGTGGTAATTTCGATGGCCTTGTAAGAGTAGGCCTTGTTGGAGGAAGTGTGTCACTGGGGGTGAGGGGTGGGGGCTTTGAGCCTTTCCTCCTAGCTGCCTGGAAGCCTGTCTTTTCTGGTTACTTCTGGAACCAAATATAGAACTCTCTGTTCCTCCAGTGCCATGCCTGCCTGGACACTGCCATGTTTCATGCCTTGATGATAATGGACTGAACCTCTGGAACTGTAAGCCAACCCCAATTAAATGTTGTCCTTTATAAGAGTTGCCTTGGTCATGGTGTCTAGTATATGTGCTGCCGAAGCGAGCACGGTCATGGTGTCTATTCACAGCAATAAAACCCAAACTAAAACAGTAGGTGTATACCATTACACCTAGCAAGACCTTGTTTTCTTTATCTCTCAAAAGCTGCATAACTTTTTTTTTTTCAAAAGCAAACCAAGGTTTGAATTAAAGAAGCCAATATGTTCACGACTTCTCAGTTCTGGGAGTTGCACTACTTTTGTAATGTTCATGAGTTTGTAGATTTCTCAAAGTATAGTATAATAAACCTTTAGAAAGAAATACAACCCAGAAAGATAATAAACTAAGCCAATTATGCTTATATATTAAAAATAGTATGTGGTCAAATTAATGCTTCAACTGTAAACATAAGACTACTCTATAGAGCAAATGAGCTCTGTTCTGTGGCTGCAAAGATCAAACCTCAACACTGGGAACTCAATTAGAAATTGCTACTAGGCTAAGCAAGAAAGTCTTGTGGTCATTTACCAGACACCAAAGTAATATTTGCTCCAATAGTTATAATGAAGTATGTGTTGTCAGAAGAATAGCTAGGGAAAGAGGAAAGGGGTGGGGACAGTCTAATAAGGGACAGAAGGAGGAGGTAAATGAGGGGATGAATCCATCAGTTAATGGTGTGTGTGTGTGTGTGTGTGTGTGTGTGTGTGTGTGAGACAGAGAGAAAGAGAGAGAGAGAGAGAGAGAGAGAGAGAGAGAGAGATCAGAATGATTGTTTTCTTGCTTACCCAAAACAAGTTTAGTTGAGAAACGACTCCCAAATTACTTCAGAGTTGATAAAAGCAATTCCACTGGAAAAAGTATGAGCACCCCGTTCTCAGGAGCCAGACTGGTTCCTCTTTCTGCTGGGGTCCACCAACATCTTTGTGTGCTGTGACCCATCTATAAAATGGAAAGTATCATGAAACAAGTGGCATGTGTGTAATTGCCTACAACAGTGACTAGCACATAACACCACACGTATGTACCAGGAAAAGCATTTGCATGGTTGCTGACACTCCAGCCCAATAGGTTCACATTCTAGGAGGGGGAACTGCACAGATATTCCCTCTCAGCAAAGCTCTACCAACACTTTCAATTCACAAAATCATGAAAGACAGACAAGACAGAGTAATAGATGACCATTAGAGAAGGGTGGAGTGTCGTCATGCATAAGTACTATGGCTGTATAACTACAGAATCAGAAGGTTTTAACTGAAAACCCTCAGAATCAAGTTCTAAAAGTAGGATGTTAACCAGTAGATAGTTCCTTCCAGCTGAGTAGAGCAAAATGAGATACAAGCTTAGCATGAACGCCCATCTAACTCATGGCAAAACTACAAAGTATTAAGATAGAAATATTTTCTGAGAACTGAAAAAAAAAACCCTAAGTATTTAAAAATGTTTAGATTTATTTCTTTGTATGAGTATTTTGCTTTCATGTATGTCTGTGCACCACATGTGTGCCCAGTGCCCATGGCACTTAGAAAAGAGTGTCAGATCCTCTGGAACTGAAGTTATAGGCAGTTGTGGGTCCCCATGTAGATAGTAGCAATTGAAATTGGGTCTTCTGAAAAAACAAGTGATTTCAGCCACTGAGCTATTTCTCCTGCCCAAATTCTCAATATTTAAAAAAACAATAAGACAGACTATGAAACAGTGTTGGCATGTGCTGACCTGGACTTTCCCAACACTGAAGTATTACAAAGTAACAACGAAACGATAAGGCTTCAACACAAGAGAAAACAAACCATCTTTTTGTGTAAATATTGCTTATAGCCAACTAAATTCACATCAAAGAAGTAAACGAGGAAAATTAGTCAATATAACATTTATAAAATCCGTGTAATTTAGAAAAGGAAGCGGTAAAATTCATACATCTAACAGAAATAAATTTCGGTTGGATTTGAAGGCTTCCTTTAATTGAGCTTAGAAATGTAAAATAAGGTTGAAATGAATGTGTAGCAAATGACACGGGGAATCTCAAAGAGAAAGAGATAATTAAGGAAATAGGAACAACTCTATGCTTTCTGAAATTAGAAAACAAAGGACTGGGAAAAACCATTGTAAGCTCCTCCCTTCCCCCTCCCCCCCCCCCCCGCCCCGCGCCCCCTACCTTCCTTCTCTCTCCCAGTTCCACGCCCCTCTCCCCTCCTCCTTCCTGGTCCCTAGCACTGACTTAGGAGGGCTATAGGCAGCTCACAATAAATGCGGAGCTTCTGAACTGAGACATTAATTATGTTTGGAGCAGAAAGAAAATGGCTGCGAACAAAAGAATGAGATCCAACTAGAAAACAGGAATAAAACGGGAGGGTCCAGTGCTCTAGCAATCAGAGGATGGCAAGTTAAAAACAACCGGGCTTTGTTATCTCTTTTATTACTTCATTAGCAAGACAAATATGCTCTGGGTGCTGTGGTTTATGCCTGTAATCCCAGCACTTGAGAAGCTGAGGAAGAATGCTTCTAGCTTCGAGCCATTCCTGCTTCTTAGGGAGTTTCAGGACAGCCTGGGCTACCAAATAAGACCCAAAGAATTAAACAGAAAACAAAAGCGAATAGGCAGTCAAGGTCACACAAAACCTGGAGGCCTTAAGGTACGACTGGGTGACTGGGTTGTACCCTCTCTGCCAGTCAACCTAGAGAGTCATTGTTTAAGATTTATGGTGATGGTTCCCTCTTTGCTGGGGCCTTTATTTGCTTATTTTGAAATGTGGTAAATCCCAACGCTATGCAGATCTGTGTCCAGAGCCCACAGATGCAGCATCCTTCCTCAGCTGCAGTGACTGAAGTCTCGAAGGGCGGTTTTAATTTCCTCTCCCTGCTCATCTGAGGTCTGGTTTCCCAGGAAGCCAAGGTGCTGGGTGAACGCAGGGAGACCCATCCATCAATTTTGTGGCTGCCATACCATGGCGATTTTGAATCTTGCAATAAAACAAGATTAATGGACTTGACTTCAGTCGCTCTGACATTTCAGCAGCAAAGCCGTGCTTGCCGGTTTCTACACCCTCCTCGGTCTTGTCGCTCAGCCATTTTGTAATCACCAGCCAGGTTTCACTTTCTCCCTGGGACTCAGGAAGAAAACTGTAAAAGTAAGATGTAGTGCGTGCTCCGAAAAGATAAATTACTCTGATTCTTTTAATGTTTGGAGACTAGTGGGGAATTTGGTGCGAGACTGGATTTTACAGCCATGGTGGTGGGAGAAGGCATTGTTTATTTCATTATATCACCCAGCGGCATACACCTAGATGTATCTGGCTGTGTCTAAACACTTGGGAACTGACAGAGGGAGGACAGAAGGATCATACAAAGAAGGCCAGTAGGAACTCATGGTTTGGATTTGGACCCAGGGTCTAGGGACTGAGGTGCATATTTTACATATCAAAGCGGACCTGGCCTCTAGTTTCTCCCAGCATCCCTCAGTCCCCTACCTGACTTTCCCTGTCCCCAACCCTGAATTTTCCAGCCCAGAAGCTGGGTTGCCCTTCCCCAGAGGATCTTCCCTATATATTCCAGACATTTTTGGTCTCTCTCTCTCTTCTCCTTCTCTTCAATCTCTGTGTGTGTGCCCTTTCTCCCCCATCCCCACAGCGACTCCCCTGATCTCAATCCTTTGGGCCAATGAACTCGCCCGCCCCAAAGTAGCTTCCCAACAAACCTGCCTTTAAAATAATCTAATCTGGCTTGAATTGGCTCATTTTGCCGGCTACAGAGAAATAACCTATTACTCCTTAACCACAGTTAGATATCCTGTAGTTTCAGTTACCCTTGATTGCCATGATCTAAAAGTTTCAGAAATAATTCAAAATTTTAAATTACATGTCAATATAAGTAGCAGGATGAGATCTCATTCAATCCCACTCTTCACTATTGGAGACAAGCACCATCATTTCGCCTGGTGTATCCATGTGTTATAGATTCATGAGTCACTTAGCAGTTGAATAAATTGAATTAGTTGCCAGATGAACTGGGCAATTCCAGGCCTCATAAGCTGCCCGTCACCTGCCCTGAGGTGAAAGACCCTCAGTCCAGAGGACCCTTGCTCTTGCCTGGGAAGTGCACCACCCCAAAAGCACTCACGAGAAATGATCCTTGATGCAAACCGCAAGAAGATTTTATTCAGGCGCCAGCTAGCTGGGACTCAACTCATACCCAGGAGGGGAGGAGAAGAGCCTTGACCCTAAAATCACACAAGCTTATAAAGGTAAAAACCACAAAATTCGGGATGGGAGAGGGGTAGGAACTTCTAGTCAGAAGCACTTCTCATGGGGTATCTCCAGATGGTCAGGATATGGTCCTTTAGTAACTGGACTCATGTCCCTTATCTGGCACACGCAGCTGTAGTTCTCAGGATTGTTCTGCAAGTTCTCACCCTCTGGGCACTCCCTCAGAGTTCACAAGTTCAGATTCTCAGGCCCCAGAGGAAGAGGGTCCAACTTTAAATTTTCCATCTTTACAGAGGCAAGGACAATGGGTCAGCAGCAGTTTCCAGACCTCCCCCAGCAAGTTTCCAGCCCCCACACCCCAGAAGTGAACTGTCCATAGAGATGGACCCAGCAGATTAACAGAGAGGTCACCTACCCCGAAATTCCCTAATGTGCTTTAAATCAGGACGGCAAGCTCACTTGGGTGTCTCACTCTTCTGGCAATGGGAGACCCCAGCATGCTGGACTTCTGCAGAATAAAACACTCTTTGTTTTTACATACTATTTGAGTCCCGGGTATCACTCTTTGGCGAATCATGGACCCTTTACAAATTAAGAATAGCCTTAAAGAATAAAAGTAGTGATGCTTGCATTTTTAGAGGATAACTTCAATTTTTAAAAATTAATTTAGTTATTTTATGTGTATGAGTACACTATCGCTGTCTTCAGACGCCTTGGATCTCATTACAGATGGTTGTGAGCCACCATGTGGTTGCTGGGAATTGAACTCAGGACCTCTGAAAGAGCAGTCAGTGCTCTTAACTGCTGAGCCATCTCTCCAGTCCCCAAACCCATTCAATTTTATCACTATTGTTGTTAGTATCTTACTATGCTCAGAAGGGTCATCAATTTCAGGCATCTACTGGGGTTCTTGAAATACATCCCTCATGGATAAGAAACACCTATTTATATGTGAGGCATTCACTCTAGGAGAGCCTGAGGGATGGGGCACTATTGTACTGGATGACAGTGTTTTCCTTACCTCTGACCCCAGCTCATCCTGGTTCTTTCTAGAACCTTTCAGAGCTCAGACCTCCAAAGAAAAGGAACCGCCATGCCCAGTCTCCTCTACCCCATGTTGTGAAAATGAAGAGCACAGATTCACACAAAGAATGTAAACACCTGGGAGGTGGTGCATGCTGGGTAGAGGTGAATGTCAGTAGCTATAGCTCAACTGTTTCCTCCCCATTTCTGTCAGCATTTGACCATAACTTCAAAGTCAATGCAGTGCAAAGATACACGAGAAAGATGAAATGCAGAAACATCCAAAAAACAAAATCATGGAATCATTTTGGCTAGTTTAACTAAGTCATAGAAATACTTTCAGAGCATCTATGTCCCAGACACCATACCACTTATGCTAAGCTTGATGTCTACTGTAGGAGTCATCCCTAAAAATTAAGGCAGTCTCTGGATCTATGCTCTTCATCTTCACAGCACACCCACAAAAGAAGTGCTGCCCACATCCACATTCATAGATGATGACGTGGGGATGGGAGGAAAATTAGTAAGCTCTCAAGAGGCAGAGGTAGCTGAGGATTGCTCAGCGGTTAAGAGATCACTTCCAAGGAACCTGAGATCAGTTTTCAGCATCCTCATGAGGTGGCTAACTTCAGTTTGAGGGGATCAACATAGAAAATTCTCTCTCTCTCTCTCTCTCTCTCTCTCTCTCTCTCTCTCTCTCTCTCTCTCTCTCTCTCTCTCCTAACATCCATTACAGCTACTATACTGGACAAACAGCTGGCCAGAGAACATGTCAATTCAGGTAAAGGTGGCTTTGAACCCTATGTTCCAACAGAGAACTATAGTCCAGTTCCAGTACTCAGCATAAAAATGCTCAAAAATAATGTTTAACAAAGAGTTATGCATTTACATTTTTCTCAAACCATGGCTGAAGTCTAGCATAGGAAATCAATTTCGGAGAACAATAATGTTTGTGATTTCTGTCACATTGAGATTAATAATACTAGACAAAAATGTAGCTGAGAAGTGTAGCAACTACCTAGCCTGAGGCAAAGCCTTGGGTTCTATCTTCAACTCTACAAATGACTAATACCCATTATACAGAGTGTCCTGAGCATGCATGATCTTCCTGACTCTTTCTGACACTGTGACACATGGAACATAAGAAGATGAGCACTTGTCACATCAACAACAACAAAAAAGGAAGTCCCAGAAGTGAGAACATCAGGATGGTTCTAAAAAGGAATGCTGAAGTAAATACAGGGGAAATTTGAAGAAAAACAGGGGCTTAAGTACCAGCATCAGGAAAAGGAGAATTCAGTGATAGGTCCTAGAAACAGGAGAGAGGGTCACACATTTTTTTTTTTATGTAAAGTCTAATTCATAAAGTTAAAAACCTTAAGGACTGCTGTTGTTAACAAGCAATATTCAATCTTGCATGTATATGTAGATATTAAATGTACATACATGCGTGTGTGTGTATGTGTGCGCGCGTGCGTGCACACACACACACAAACACACACACACACACACACACACTGTGGGGGACATATATGGGGAGGGAGATGTATATTTTACTAGGTAGTTCAAGCTGGCCTTCATTTCACAATCCCCCTATTCCATCCAGTCTTATACCACATGAGTATGAGATTACAGGTATGTGCCACCAATATGCAGTTTTACACACACACACACACACACACACACACACACAGAGAGAGAGAGAGAGAGAGAGAGAGAGAGAATAGAAGAAAGAACAGAGAAACAATGAGAGAGAGACAGAAAGCAATGTATTTACTTTAATGTTCTGCAGGTGGGTAATATAAAATAAATAAGAACAAAGGACTCTGTCTGAGTAGAAAATTTAATAAGACAAATTGTAAAACTTTATAGCCATGTGACCATAAAACCTTACCTTGTGTCGGTGCACGCTGTGTGACTGCATGACTATGATCTCTATTGCACCACAAAGAAATTCTGATAAAGCCTTTCCACAGAGGAAGCAACTAGGATTTCCTCTCCAAGCTAATAAAATATTTATTTTTAAATTCAATCACCCCCAAATTTTAAAGACTATATTCTCAATAATTGAATGGTGAATAAATAAAAAGGTAATTATAATATTTTAAATAGATTAAAATAATAATGTCATTGTTAATACTTCAACAGTAATCAAAAAATGGTTAATACAGTAAAAGTATTTCTAAGGAAGAAAAATGAATATAAATTAAGTATTTCACTCTACATTTTAGAAACAGAAGGACATTTTAAAAATACTGATATAGAATAAAATTAATGATTTGTGAAAGGTGTAAAATTAATGATTTCATGCAGAAGCTCTATTATCATTTAACCCATAAGATACAGAAACTTTCTCTAACCGGAAAAACCAAGTAACTTCAAATAAGAGAGCTTGGGATAAGAAGACATCTAAAGACTATCAACTTAAATCTGTCCTAACACATTTGAGAATCTTGACTAAACATTCTCTAAGACTGTACCCCTTAAGGCAACCATCTTCTGCTACAGTACCTTTTTGCTAGCTACTTACCTTCTCTAAAGTAGCACCAACTTCTGTCTGAAGATTCCTGTTGTGCCCCAGATCATGACTTTGAGGCCATAGATGACCAATGAAAATATTGTCAATGATGCCCCCACAATACACACAATAAAAATGACAGTAATCATTAAAGAAACCAGCAAATAAAGTGTTTCTTTATTCAGCATACCATAAGCCAGGTGGAAGCAAGGACCATTCATTCTTTTTTTTTAAGATTTATTTTTATTAACACTAGAACATGAGAGAAAGGGATAGACATCTTGATTCTTGTCTTTCTTCCATCTTTTGGTAAAGAAACCCTGGACAGGCCATTTAAGTCCAAAAGCTTCAATGACAGGTTGGCACCTACGGAGTCTCATTCCAAAGACTCATCAAAAGGAGAAAGTGCAGTCATGTGCCTTTTGGGTTTACCCAAGGGAAAGCTCCTGGGTAAATGTCAGCTCTTAGTCATCATAAAAGTAACAAATGTAGGACAAATATATAAGAGAATATTCTCCCAAATATAACAGAAACATGAACAAATGGTGAATGGGTTCAAGTCCCTAAGTTCTGCCAATGTTCCCAATTTAATTTACACACTTAATACATTTTCTAACCAGTAACAGTACAGTCCCAATTACAAGGTGTTGCTTGATGCCCTGGCTTTTAATGTGATATCATATTAACATTCCCCCCCCCATAAATTAGAATTTAATATCAAGACAGGAGGTTCAGAGCATTTAAATAACTTTCCTAGTATCCCATATGGCAAACATGGAATAGCCAAGACATAGAAGCAGGCTTCCTAGCCCTCCTAGACTGTCTACCCAGAACTGTTCCTCTGTCCCATAGGACCACATATATGATGTAGTAGAGAAGGCCAAGTTCACTGTCAGTGGAGATTATTTCCTCTCATCCCTCACCACCCTACATGGGTCATGGGCAGAGCTTGCATACAGGGTCAGAATTATTCGCTCTCTAAAATTAAAACAGTCAGAAAGGAGTGATACATCGATGGGATTACCTTCCACAGGCACCACTAAAGAGGCACCAGTGGATTTCTTAGTGGGCAATGGAGCTTCTGAAATGTTTTGAGGCTGAAGGAAGGTTATTTACCAGGGTAAGCTTCGTCAACCTTGCTTATGACTTCAAAGAACAAAGTCTTTGTTTCATTGACTCTTTGTATTGTTCTTTTAACTTTAGTTTCATCCATTTTTGCCCTTGATCCTTTTTCCTCAAGCTAGTAATAGACTTGTGATTTGGCTTCCTCTTGTTTTCTACTTCATTTAATTATTTATTTGCATATTCTCTGATTTCGTAAGTGGGCATTTACAACTTCCATCTTAGAACATTTCATTGCATTCATCAGGTTCTGGAATGATGTTTGTTTAGTTTCTTTTTATTCTAGGATTTTAACAAATTTTCCTTATGATTTATTTGATAATTCATTCGTCTTTCAAGACCATCCTGTTTAAGATCTCTGACTTTGCTCCAGCATCAGGGCAGTTGGGACCGCCAGGCTCAGAGACAGACAGAATCTCACAACTCAAGGGGGCTGAATTAGCCAGCCATATTATAGCAGTTCCATTTAATGGTGAGACTTTTGACTCCAAAGAAAGTAGATTGGCCTCTTTGTCACTCAACTGTGGTCCTAAAACCCTGAGTGAGTCAAATCTGGATCTTGGTTTATCTATTTGTTCTTTCTACTTCAGGCTTGTGATCTCCACTCCCCCAAATCTTGTAAACACCACTTTTGCTACCTAGATATGAAAAGTTTGAAGGATATGTATAAAAAGACACAAAGGGTGGATAAACAGGTTAACTGCCAGGAAAGAACATCAGTGATCCAGAGCTTCTCTTGTCAGATCTCATGTAACTGCCTAGGGTGTCTCTAACCATTAACACATATCACTGGCACAGACTTCCTGACCATGGGCAACCATAATATCCATCCCTGTTGAAAGGATGTCAGAAACAAGGCAATTCTTTTGTTCATTTAAAGGTTTATTGAATGGGAGACTACACTCTTTTATTACTGAAATCCCTTCATTTTATGAGTCCTTACCTTACAGTCTTAATCTCAAGTGCCAACCATGCAAGAGAATGCACCTTGGTGATCAAGCCCTTACTATGGCTTTCCTGACATCACAGTGATCATGATGAGAATAAGCCATGCGTGTTGGTATGAGCAGCTGAGGGAAATAACCACAGCTGATCTGAAAGCAATGTATATGGGGGTGAATAGCCATGGCTCATCGGGAAACTGTGTGAGGGTGTGAGAGACTGAGGAAATGACCGTGGTTGAATGGAAAGCAGTATGTATGGATGTGAGAGGCTGACAGAAAAGACTATGGGTGGTCTGGACACAGCAGATGTGGGTGGAAAACCTATGAGGAATAGCCAGAATCCAGAAGTTTCTCTAGACATATAGGTTGAAGCAGGAAAACATCTTCCTCCTTGAAGTTTGGACCAAAACGTATAACACACTGTTCCTCAAGCCTATCTTCTCCCATAATGACAGGGTCACAGATCTACATTAAAATAGCTATTCATTGGACCTTCATACTGAGTATGGGTCACAGGCTCTGGGGCCTCTACCTCTTTCCACTTCCTGTCCCTTCTCCAGCACCTTCCTTTGAGGTCTGTCACACAATGAAGAAAGGCTCAAATCTAGCTAAGACTTCCTGCAAGGTGCCTGCAATAAACACAAAGACAGTCTGCCAGCGTCTTCAGTTTACCAGGAGCAGAGCCTCTGAGCTGGTTTCTTCTTTCTCCCAGGAGGCATCTCATCAACTATGTGAAATCTCCCACCTCTTTTACAAAGATTTTTTTTTAATTAAGAAATTTCAGTATAAGGTAATTGAGACTTATTAAAAAGCATAGGCAATCAAGTTACAGAACAAATTCACCACCTGGGTCTGACCGATGTTGACCTTATTATCAAACTGTTCTCCTTTTTTTAAAAATTAAAAATTATAGCATTTGGCATTCCTAACCATCTAAGTCCATAAAACCCAGAGTCACTTTATGTAACCCTGAAGATGGTATGTAGCACTATAACATGGGAGGTTGACAGTAGAGCTCTTGGGCCATTAGATAAATAAATAAGCTCATGCAATTGCTGGTCCTGCCCCTTAGTTCTACCATCTATCAGGTAAAAGTTTGTGAATTAAATGAGATAATACATCCTAACAGGGTTCAATACATACAATCATTCAATACATCTTAGCTGGCTGTCTATATAAGAATATCACCAGCGCCATTTAAATTCCCCCCCCAAAAAAGTCTATGGCTTATTTATTTTGAGATTTGAATATGTTAATGTATAGGTTCAGCTTATTGTTAATGAGTTATAATATCCCATCATGTGAATATACTTCAATTTAATTATGCATTGCCTTATTGATGGGCCCTTGAGTTCAGTCTAGTGTTGCTCAATTGCTGCAATAAATCAGCACACATCTCCATGGGTATATGCAAAGATTAGCTGCCCTGAAGGAAAGCTGCTAGTTGTGCACAACTTGAGACTCCGTAGATATTTTTACTTCCTATAAATATTCTTGAACTCTATCTTGGGATGCAATTAAGTTACTTGAAAACAGTTTGATTCTTTGGAGACTTTGCTTTTGAGCTCTGTTAGGTAGGACCAGAGCAACCTTAATCTGGGGCTAATTTTTCCACGTGATTGATTCCTTCTGATTACTCTGACATCCTGTGAATATTAAGAGTTTGTTGCTCTGCCTGGCAACACAAACTACTCCTGTTCTTGTACAAGTAGCTCCCGCTAAAGTTTTCCTGTGTCCATTGGTAGGGTAGCTTCAGGAAATGCACTGATGGATCCTTGGGTGGAGACTTGAGGAGAGTCACATACAGACCCCTTGGTCTCTTGCCCTTGCAGCTGCTTTCTTTTAAGGGTTTTTAAATTGGACTTCTCACATTACAGCTTTAAGAGCTTCCATTGCTCACAGCCAAGAGTTTTAATACAGAAATACTGTTGTATCAGCTTATCTTTGGTAGGAATTTGCCAGACAGAACCTTTCTTTTGCTCATATATTTTAGGCACATATCTTGTACATGGCAGACAGCTGTGTTTAGAAACATTTATAATACAATCTAAGCACGTACATATTTTAAAAGAAGAACTTAATCCTCTTCTGATAAAGTTACTAATATATTTGGAGTTATTTATATTTTTCTCTTTTGACTGTTCTCCTCATCAGGATTTGTTTTTATATTTTATGTTCATTTTCTCTCTTTTATTGAGCTCTGTGCTAGACAGTTTTATGTCAACTTGACACAGGCTAGCATCATTTTAGAAAAGGGAAACTCAATTGAGAAAGTGCCCCTACCAGATTGCTTGTAGGAAAGACTATAGCTCATTTCTTTGCTTGATAATTGATAGGTGAGGGTCCAGCTCACTGGGAATGTACCACCTCGGCTCAAGTGATCCTGGATGCTATAGGAAAACAAGCAGAGGAAGCCATTAATTGCAAGCCAGTGAAAGTGAACAGTGTTCCTCTGTGTCCTCTGCTGCAGCTCCTCCTTCTGGGTTCCTGCCTTGAGTTCCTGCCTGCCTTCCCTCAGAGATTGGCAATGATGTGAAATTATAACCTGAAATGAACACGTTCCTCCTGGAGTTGCTTTTGGTCATGGTGTTTTATCAGTGCAATAGAGATCCTAACTAAGATAGACTCTTTCAAATTTCACTTTCCTCTTTTTCTAACCTTAACCAGACTCATTGGGTTTTGTTTACTCTGTCACGTCCTCTGGGATAACTGGGATCTTCAGTTTTTCCAATGAATGTGTAACCAACACAATCTAAAGTTAATCCCTCTTCCATCCTCTCAGACATTGCACAAACTGTACATTTGACCCCTTTCACCTTCTTCCCACCTTCCTGGTCACTGTTCTCAGAAGTTACTCAGAAATAGAGCCTATGTACTTTCATTTGTATTTTTCATATAGAAATAAAAAGAAACAGTTACATTTATTTCAATGGTATAGTTTACTTAATCCAGTTTAACAAAAAGTATTAATGTGGTGGTTTGAATGTGCTTGGCCCATGGGAAGTGACAATATTAGGAGGTGTGGCCTTGTTGGAGAAACAACATGGTAAGGGTGAGCCTTGAAGCTCTACCCAATGCAGAAGAGACCCTCCCCCTGGCTACTTGCAGAAGAGACAGTCTCTTCCTGCTTACCTTCAGATCAAGATGCAGAACACTCTCTTCTCCAGCACCATGTTTGCCTGTAATCTGCCTTGTATCTTGCCATGATGATAATAGATGGAACCTCTGAAATTGTAAGTAAGCCCCAATTAAATGTTGTCCTTTATAAGAGTTGCCATGGTCATGGATATACTAAGTTCCATTTTCTAATTCTATGAGGTTGACTACTTTAGATACCATACATAAGTGGCAAATGTATTTGTCATTTTGTGATTGGCTTATTTCATTAGCATAATGTTCCTAAGGTTTAGCCATGGAGTAAAATATCATATGCTATTTTGAGAATAAATAGCATTACATGGTGTGGTATGTGCCATGATTTGCCCACTGAGTCATTTATGGACATTATGTTGTTTTTAATCTTTAGCTACTGTAAATAGTGCTGCTATGAATATGGGGGTAAAAGTATTTCTTCAAGATCTCACTTTTAGTTTTGGGGGTTTATATCCCGAGTGGAATTGCTGAACCATACAGTACTTTCTAACTAGATATTTTTGGCAAAGCTCTCAGACTGTATCTACAGCAGCTGCATCAATGCACAGGGGTTCCAATTTCTCTTTATCTCTACCAACATTTGTTATTTTGTGTGGAAAAAAAACCCCAGAAAATTTGCTATTATCAGAAAGATAGTAACTATCCTAAGAGACACAAAGGGGTCTCCTATTACAGCTTTGATTTGCATTTTTGTAATTACTATGAATGTTGAATCTGTTTTCACATACCTTTGGCAATTTATTTATAACCTTTAGAGAACTGTTAATTCAAGTATTTTACTCACTTTCTTATTGTGTTGCTTGCTTACTGTTAATTGAGTTATAATAATTTTTATATATTCTGTATTTGTACCCCTTATTAGATACTGTTTTCTGAAGAAACTATCCGTTTCCCATTGTATAGTTTTGTTAACTTTACTGAAATCACCCAGCCTTCTAAGCTGAGATTAATTCTGAGCTCTTTATCTTGCACTGGTGCACATGTCACCCTTACACCCTTAATACCAGTGTAGCCCAGTCTCAACAGCTAGACCTTTGTGCTATGTTTTGAAATCAGACAGTGTCACATTCCCAGTTTTGTTCTTTCCCAAGATTACATTGGTTATTTATTGTTGAAGGTTCCACTTGGACATTTGAATTTTAGAATTTCCCCCCTTTCAATAATACACACACACACACACACACACGCGCGCACACACACACACACACACACACACACACACACACACACAGAGAGAGAGAGAGAGAGAGAGAGAGAGAGAGAGAAAGAGAGAGAGAGAGATTTTGGAAGGGGATTATACTGAATCTGTAGACTACTTTGGATGCTATGAAAATTATATGGAATTGTATTGATATTAAGTCTTCACAACAATTCCAGGACACCTTTCTGTTTACTTGAATTTTTTCCCCAGTTCTTTGAACAATGCCTTGTGTTTCTCTGTGCACAATCATTTATCAACTTGGTTAGGTTTATTGTTAAGTATTCTATCTATGCCGATGTTATGTCAAATAGGACTGTTGTCTTCATTTCTGTTTTTGGAAATGTTTACAATTTTTAATTAGTTCTTTGAGATCTTTGTAGAATGTATTTTATTCATATCCACCACCCTCCTCAACTCCTCCCAGACCCAGCATCTCTTCCCTATCACACACAACTTTGTATCCTCTTCTCTTTCTTCAACCTCTCAAGTCTGATTTGTACTCTCCATATACTTTTGGATATGTGGAATGTGGTTGACCTATTAGGAGACATAGAGAAAAGTGATTCTCCCTCCTTCAGCAGCTATCAATTGCTAATAGTCCCTCAGTTAGGAGTACAATTTCATGTCTATTTCCCACCTCCACACTGAGATTTGATCTGGTTTAATCTTGCACAGGTCTCGAGTATGCTGCTACAACTGCTAAGAGTTCATGTGTGCAACTGCCCTGAAATGCTAGAAAATACTGTTTCCTTGTAGTCGTCTACTATGTATAGCCCTTACAATCTTTATACCTCTTCTCTACAGTGATCCTCAGTCCTTGGGAGGAGGAAAATGATACAGATGTCCCCCTTAGGGCTGAACATTCCACAGTCTCTTATTCTCTGCCCTCTCATTAATTTTAGGTCTTGTGTTAATCTCCATCCATTACAAAAAAGAAGTTTCTCGGATGAGGACTGATAGATGTGCTAATCCATGAGTATACCAATAAGGCATTGGGAGGAATAAATGTAAGAATATCGTGCACATTTAGCAAGATAATAGCACTAAGTTCTCCACTAAGCCCTATCACTCTTCGAGCTATAGGTTTTTAGTCCTAACAGCAGTGTTAAGTTTATGTTTCATTATGTGGAACAGGCCTTAAATAGATGTGATGTGGTTGTCAGATGTGGTTGTTTACTCCCATGACATTCATGCCACTATTGTGGCAGGGGGCACATCTTCTATATCAGTCATTGTAACAGCTCTCATCATGAACGACTATGTAAGACTGTTGTCCCTTAATAGCATACGTTATACCTTCTTGTACTATGAAATCTAGTCACTAGGGATGAAGCTTCCAAGTCAGTACTAGCCTGATTCCTCCACATACTGTGACTCAGTTATGTGGTATCTTCTGCAATAGTACTTTACTGTCTATTTCTATAGTGTAACCAAGAGCATCACCTGCAATGTTTGGGGAGTGGCCAACAACTCCAAAAGACATAATCCATCCCAGGCACTGGGCATTTTTATTTTTTACCTGTGCTGTATAGTACAGGGGGGCTATTACTCCATTTAAACTATTTATGTGTGTGTACTGGTACATGCCATAAGAAGATCTACAGTAACTCAATAATCAATACTTTATAAAATTATAGCTAGTTTTTAGGTCTCTGTTGTTTCTTAAATACTTTTAAAATCATTTATTATTTGATTACAAATTTGTGGATGTTTTGGCATTTTCAACATATAAGATCACACCATTTGAAAATATAAATAATTTATTTCTCCTTAGCTTTGGATGCCTATTGTCCTGGTTATTTTTTTTTGTTTTGTTTTGTTTTTTTTTTTTTGTTGTTTTTTTGTCAATATGACACAGCTAGATTCATTTGAGAAGAGGGCACCTTAGTTAAGAAAATGCCCACACCAGACTAGCCTGTGGACAAATCTGTGGGGGATATTTCTTAATTAGTGATTGATTGGGGATGGCCCAACCCATTGTGGGTGGTGTCACTCCTTAGGCAAGTGGTCTTGGGGTACATAAGATGGCTGGGTGAGCAAACCATGAGGAGTAATCCAGCAAGCAACATTTCTCCACAGCATCTGCATCCTGTCCTGACTTGCCTCACTGATGGACTACAAGCTGTAAGATGAAATAAACCCTTTCTTCCCAAAGCTCATGTTTATCATAATGTTTTAGCACAACAATAGAGATCCTAACTAAGACAGGTACTGTTTCTTTTTGATTGTCTGACTGTCTTGACTGAAATCTTTAGTACACGCTTGGGAAGTAGTATTTGAAGTGGCAATCCTTGTCTTGCTCCTGATCTTAAAGGGAAAGATTTCAGTGCTTCACCATTAAACACGAGATAGCGGTGTTTATATGTGGCACTTTTCTATGTTGAACAGTTTTCTTCTGGAGCTAGCTTGAGTATTTTCATTATGAAAAGGTGTTCAGTTGTGTGATGATTTTCTGCATTCATGTGATTATGTGTTTCTTCTTCATTCTGTTGATATGTTTTATTGCACTGATTGATTTTCAGGTGGTGAGCCATTCTAAAATTCCAGGGCCAACTCCCGCTTGGTCACGGTATATGATCTTTTTAATGTGCCTTTGACTTCTGTTTGCTCATATTTCATTAAGGAATTTTTCATCACTATTCTTCAGGGCTATTTGTCTAGGATTTTCCTTTAGATTATGTCCATGTTTTAGAAAACTGCTGGATTCACAAGATGAGTTTGAAAATGGTCTCTGCTCTTCAATATTTTGCAGAGTTTGTGGGTATTGATTTTAATTCTCCTTAAATGCTCAGTGGATTTCTCCAGCGAAGTCATATGATCTTGGACTGTGTTGAGGAATTTTTGACTACTAATTTAATCTCTCTAATAGAGTGCTATTTAGATTTTATTTTATAATTTAGTTTTAATTGGTGCATTTTTACTAGGAATTCATCCACTTTATCTAAGCTAGTCAATGCGTTGACATATAATTGCTGATAATTTTCTCCTTTATATCTGAAAATTTTGGTGGCAATGACCACTTCATTTCTGATTTTGGTTAGGTGAGCCTTTTTTCATTTTTCCTCATGCTAGTTAAAGGTGTGGAAATTTTGCTCATATTGTTAAAAATTAACTGTTGGCTTTACTTATTTCCCCTGTTATGCCCAGGCCCCAGTGTCTGTGGTTTGTTTCTCATGGTTTTAGTTGCTCACAGGCAATCCTGATGACTATGAAATAGAAAGTTCCAGAAATAAACAAACCATTTAAATTGCACAGTATTCTGAGTACCCTGATAGAATCTCATGCTGAACTTTCCTTTATTCTCCTGCCCAGAATAGAAAGCATCTCTCTGTCACTCATACATATTTGGCTCCTCTGTTAATTGACTTCATAACTTTCACAGTTATCAGACGTGGTCTCCTTATGCAGTAGCCCAGTGTGGCAGCCTGCTGCCTACACTGCTCTCTTTATTATGTTTTATCATGTATGTGTTCTATCATCTCACTTCATCAAAAGAAGAGTGAGTAAAGTAACCTAAGATATTATAGGCATAATGTTTTTGTGCACTGGGTAAAGGTTATCCTTGTCTTATTCCAATGTTGGCTTCTCTGTCCCCGTATCTTGTTTTGATCCAGACACAGCACTGTAATGCTCATATGCTCTCCTGTCTCAAGGTTGTGTAAACAATTCTTACCATTTATTTTTTGTCTTGTTAATAAATGCTAATCACCCAATGGTTGGATAGAAGAGAGTATAGGGCAGAAGCTTCGCCAGCCAGGGGAGAGAAAAGGAGGAGGAGGAGGAGGAGGAGGAGAGAGAGAGAGAGAGAGAGAGAGAGAGAGAGAGAGAGAGAGAGAGAGAGAGATTCAGATTCAGATCTGCCATGGAGGGGAGCCAGGAGGAGAGGGTCTTAGAAGATGCCACAAGAAGAAATATCTAAAGTAGAGAAAGCTAGAAGAATATTAAACTGCAAATATATTTGGGATCATAGGTGGGAAGTAGACATTATCATAGGAGTTATTATAAATCAATATTGCCCAGCTATTGAGGTACAGTTTGAAATAAATCTTTGTTTCTCTGTGTATTTATTGGGGGTTAACAGGAGTCTTCTGTTTACACTTATATTAAAAATAATTCATTTAACAAGATATTTTGGGACAGATTGCATTCACTTAACCTTTATTATATTATATATTATAACTGTATTTTACAACTAGTTATTACTGCCAATCTCTTACAGTGCTTAAATAATAGTTAAATACAGTTACATATGTATCAGAAATATGTATCATATTTAGAATTATGTCTATATATGAATGTAAGTGTTCACTACAGCCTTGTCCTCCATGTATAAGTGATAAACACTGTATTTCCTTCCATTTTCTAGCTTTTAGTTTAGTTTCTTCTTTTTTCTAGTTTCTGTTTTTAAGTTATAAAGTTAGGATAGTGGTTTAAAAATCTTTCTTTTCTTGATTAACGTGGTTTCAGCTATAAGATTCCCATTTATCACTCCTTTCTGTTGCATTCTGTAAGAGTTGGTGTGCTGTGTTGCTTTTATTTGTCTTGAGCTATTTTCTCCTTTCCCTTATAATTTCTTCGTTGTCTGGACTCCACACTCCTTTAAGCTTCTATTTTATCAGCTTAAGTGACCCCCTTCATTCCCAGAAAGGGAGGAAATTCTCTATGTTCTTAAGCTTGTCTATGCAGTACTGGAAAATTGAATCTTATTAATTGAATGGGTGAGTTTGTTGTGGGAGAATAGAACTAACATATAGCCAACCTTTCTCATAGATGCCCCCCTCAGCAGCAGTAGAAGCACACATCATGGAAACACATGGTATTTAACAAGCTGAAAACAAGAATTATTCATAATTGAGAAATATTCAAGATAGTCCTTTCTGAGGCAAATACATCTATCCTTTCAGGTCTTCTGCTATCTCCACAGTGAGCATGGCTGCAGACAGAACTTCAGTAGCCTGTTGCCCACAAAATGCCTTCCCAGCTCACTCCTGAGACTTTGAAGGAGATTTGTCCTCATTCGTAGGCAGTGGACCCGCTCCAAAGCACCTAGAAAGAGCAACTCCATGCTTAAACAAGTTATCATATGAACCCTTGCTTCTGCCATTCCCAGGGCAAACTCCAGAGAGTTTGAAGAGTGAGCTTCAAGTGTAGTAGGATGAGAGTCTGTAATGTTGACTCATTGAAAGCTTCTGTGTGTTGCTTGAAGATTACAGCAGAGTGGATGGATGGTCTGGCCTATTGGCAACAGCAGAAAGCAATTTCATCTCCTTTATGAGCATAATTCAGACATGTATTGCATGTCCTCTATCTGCTTCTGAGACAACACTTGCCCCTGAGAATGGCAACCATCTCTCTTTTTGTGGTACTAATCTCATGTTAAGATGAAGAAATGCATATTACTTCTCAGCCTTTTGGCTAAGATCAAGTGAAGCTGAACATTGGAAAATTTAAAAAATTAATGTCCATTTTTAGGAAAGATAATAAGATCATTTAATATATCTGGTATCAAGGGTTTCAGTACTCACCCATTCTATCTGATGGTGTTCTTTGGTTTTAGCTAGCCAAGGTTGATTTCAGCTTGAAGAGAGAGAGGAAGAAGGAGAAGGAAAGGGAGAGGGAGAGGGAGAGGGAGAGAGAGATAATAAAGGGGAAAGAAAGAGAGGAAAAAGAGGGAGGGAATGAGGAAGGAAGGAAGGAAGGAACAAAGGAAGGAAGGTCATTATACAAAGATACTGGAAAGATTGCTTCAGATTCTCATATAAGAAAATCTAACACTGCATGGTTCACATATCTGTCCCTTGATGATGCTCAGGGAGAAGAGTCAGGGAGCATGGTTGCTGGCAGACTCAGCAGTCCTGTAGAGGCAAGGAAAGGGACATGGGAAGATGAAGGTTATATGCAAATCCTGATGAGAACGGGACCTAGATGCTGGAGTTGGAACTTCTCTCACTAAGATCAGAAAATAATAGTAATTTTCCAGAGTACATAAACTAGTGAGTACTCAAAAGCTTTGTTTTAATTCGTTATCTTAAAACCTACTTTGCAAATTATATCTGAGATCTTCCTGGCCTCTCCTATCTTTGAAGGTAATGCACTCTTTCCATCTGCAGTTATTGATTAGTAAACTGATTTCCAGTGAGCTGACTGGTGCTGTGGCCAGCTGGCATAAACCATGGTCCTGTCCCTGAAGAGTGATCATCAGAACTAGACCTTTGGATGCATCTTGCTCTTTGTGAAAATAGAGAAAATGAGACCCAGAAGTGAGAAATACCTTAGCCATGTTCAAGATGACCCAATTTAGAACTTAAGTCCAGCAGCCAAGGATACACCTGATACAGAAGATGACAGGATGTGAAAGTTCTTCTTCCATTCCGTATATTCACACAAGAGGATCCAAGCTCTCCTGCCCACAGGAACCAGAGAAGTAAGATGTGAATGTAGAGGCAAGAGTTTAAGATAATCATAGTGCAAAAACACGACAGCTGACTGTGGCTCCATGCTGGAGATATAAAGGCAGTTTTGACAACTGTTACGTGTCAGCCTCCTCACACCGAATCTGGACATAGAATTGGTCTTACTGATAAAAATTGATTTTATTTTTTGAGAACTTCATGCATGTGTATAATGCATTTTGATTAAATCCAACTCTCATTTCCTCTCCTCCAATTCTTTCCTTTCGCTTTTTGCTTCTCCATTCCAATTTCATGTGTGGTTCTTTTTTCCCTGTGCCTTTATTCACTCACTCACTCACTGAGTCCACTGAGTGCTGGACCATCTACTAGAGCATAGCTGGCCTCTCAGGGACCACATTCCCAAAGAAAACTAACTTTCTCTTCCCCATCAGTCATCACTTGTCAATAGTTCCTCATTCAAAGGTGGGATATCATGAACCCTTCTTCTGTCCGTGCTGGGATTTGGTCTGGCTTAATCTTGATTGTGTGTTGGTTTTGTATTTGCAGTTCCCACTGCCGTGGGTTTATGTGTGCAGTGTGTATAATGTGTGTCATGGCCTTGTCAGGTCAGCAACTACCATTTTGCTGTAGACAGCTACTACCTCCGGCTCTTAGAACATTTCTGCACCTCTCTTCAAGGATCCCTGAGTCTTCCAGGGAAGGATCGGGATATAGATTGCCCATTTAGATCTGAGCATTTCACAGTCTCTTATTTACTACAGTTGTAGGCCTCTGTGTTTCTCATCATCCACAGCAAAAAGAAACTTCTTTGATGAAGGTTAAGAGATGCACTACTTATATCTATAAAGACTTAAAGCTCGTTCCACAAGATAGACCTCATGCCTGGTACTACCAACTGGGCCCAAAACCAATGGCAGGCTAGGTTATATGCACTAGGGGAGCTCCTCATACTATTGGTGGATCTAAAGATTATTAAAAGAAGTTGGCATTAGGTTGTTACATGAAATCCTTATGTTTGTTTAAATTGTTGACTCAAAATATTGGAGCTGACATAAAGGATATTGGGTTCATTCCAAGCTAGAGGCTACCTAACTTCCCCTTTAGGATTTTATAATCTGTTGAGATTTTGAGAGAGCTGTGAGCTTTGTAAATAAAAATATCATATATTAATTATTTATTGACCCCTTCCAACTTACAAGTAGCATTTTATTTCACTGGGATTGCAGGCTACAGATCACATCAAAACCCAAAGAATGGAGGCTCCAGAATCAAACAGAAGATTTTTATAAAGCAAATTAGTGGCTGAAATTATTGATAATGTAATTTATATTGCCTCTATTTTGAAATTTAATGATTACTAAGTCTTCTACCAGATCTCAGTTCCCTGCCTATAGTTGCCTGTACAACACCACTGAACCTTTATTAAGTAACTCTTCACCTGGTAGAAGTTAAGCCACCACACAGGGAGGTTATATACCTTGGTCACTGTCACAAGATGACCTATTCATCCACCTATCATTTATATATATTTTTACCTACCAAGACTGATTATTGCTATAAGGAAAGGGGTCAAACACCACCCACATTTACTGTTTGACTGAAGGCAAACATACAATGACACTATGCCTTTCAAAATGAGAACTTAGTTTCCCTGTTTTTAAAACGAATTTTCTTATTTTGAATAGATTAATAAAAGCACCTAAAAGATTAGATCATTTTTAGATGAATACTGATATTTATATAATTATCTTTTCATGTACCTAGTATATTTTGTTGTTTTTGGTATTTTATTTTTAATATTTGAAAGTTTTCTTCTACTAAATGTAATCTTGAATTTGATTCACATTGGCATATTCAGTATCAGAAAAAAAAAGGTGTAAACCTGAAGAAATCTGTGTAAATTGAGTTTAGTGTTTAGTTAATTCTTATGTAGCTATATTAATTTCTTAGGTTATACCTATGCTGTGTATTATGTTAACAGCACAGGAGGCAGGTATGGAGTATATGGAAACTCTTAGTAATATTTGAATGTGTATGAAGGTTAGAGTTTGTCAAGTGACTTCTCCCAGGGACCATCTTTGACTATGGTCAGGTCCCACAGGGGAGACAAGAAGTCAGCAAGGGAGGAGTGAGTCAGGCATGGGAGTCAGGGAAATCTTGCATCCTAACTGGCAGACAATCAGAAAGCTTCTTTATTTATACAGAAATCAGTAGACAAGGATAGATTTATATTGTTCCAAACCATCGATCATATCATTTTTGCCCCAGGACATGTGTTTTAACTTACTCCTGGTCATAAGTTTTGTCATTATTGATAATCAGTGACAGAACAGAGTTATCTTTTATAACAATTTTCCCTCATCAACCCCATAACCTAGTATTTAAAAATTTAGAGATATATTTTGCCAAAGCCTATTCTCTGACTGGGAACTCTTGTGGTTTCTAGGGCTTAGAAAGAAAAAATAATCTCTCTAAGAGTCTGGGCAGATTGTCATGTCCCACGCAGTGTATTAACTCTTAAAGATCAGAGTGTATAGTAAGAAGAGGCTTTTAAGGAGTTGATCTACGGCCAACTCCTCTAGGCCACCGTATCTTGTTTACCTTTTTAAGTTTATTTTGTTTTGATTATCTTGTTCCTGAGCAAGTACAGAAGTAGATGCTCCAAGAATATCTTGGAGTCAGAATCTCATAAGGAGATCTTCAGCATCTTTATTTTAGGTCACATCCTCTAGGGTATAAGGAAGACCTTCAAGTAGGCCAGAGAAGGCCTCCCTAAAAGTAGGAGGGGTAGTATGATCAGGCCTGTCCTGGGGAAGCTTAGAAGTGGTACTCATGGAAGAAGGCATAACTGATTCATAAGAAAATGTCTATCAATCTGATATCCCAAGTTGTACAAATATTAAAAGCTCACAAGCATGCTACAGGTGGCGATCAAGGCTAAAAATGGAAGACACATAACAATGATTGCATCACTTGGCTTAGCTTCACTGGATCTTTGTCAAGCAGCTGTGCTGGCTTTATGACTCACTATTCCTATTAGACATGTCTGTGCCAGTCTTCTTCAATCGCTGTTTGCCTTATTATTATTTTTTTTTTTTGAGGTAGGGTCTCTCACTGAACTTAGAGCTCACAAATTTGGCTAGACAAGCTGTTCAGTAAGCCATGGGAAACCTCCTGGCTTCATTTCCCTAATTCTGGGATTATAAATTGACTATTGGTGACAAGCTACAGACCATGATGGGAAAATAAGAATTCTTTGTGATCCAGATGCTCACAAAGGGGCCCAAGGGCATCCTGGCTCCAGACAACTACAGCATCAAGTCTTTCTTCACTGAGACCTTGCAAACTAACCACATGTTTTTGAAATAAAATCTTATTCTTAAGAAAGAAATAGAAAGATAGCCTTATCTAGGAGGTAAGGAGGTTGATTGACAGATAGCAAAGTCTACATGCCTTATCTCATGCTCCTCCTGACAACAAACCAAAATGCTACCATGACAGTATTTCTGCCTAACACTCCCAACTCTTCTAGCCTACAGGCTCACAGTCTCTAGTGGTACACTGCGGCTTCTGTCTGTGCATTTGTTGGAGGACTGGTAAATACCCCTCCTTTGCCTTTTTAGGTGATTCTCTAGGTTCCCTTTGTAGGCCCTAGTTGTGGCTTCACTTCTAGAAGAAAATGAAGCATTGTCAGGATTACCTAGCCCACCTAATCCCTGCTTTAGCTAACTTCTGCTTTAGTGTGGTACCCAGGAAGAGCTGTCTCTGCGTCCCATCACTCTTTGGCCAATTTATCTATCACTCTCAGTCATAGTCTGACCATGATGCCATAAAATCTAGAATGTACCCTGTGACATCTTACCTGTGGTTCAAATACTATGACTTACATAGGGAGGTTTGGGGTATATACAGGCTTCCTACAGGTTTGGTTAGCCCTGGCTGCCCCACCCAGGCTGGATATTTTCAGTGGCCAGAGGAAGATCAGAATGGCTAAAAACTATGCTGGTACAATAACAGTTCAGATCTCCTCATGTTTCTGTCCTTTTACTCCCACAAGTAGTACCTAGAGTCCCCTTTCCCACAGAGAGGCTTTTAAGAGAGAAAGTCAATAGCCTTACTTGTCTTACCTTGGTCCTATGGCCTAGACCTTGTGCTTGATCTGTCAGTTTGTATTGCCTCACTTTGGGCTGCCTCTCCATGATTATCAGTGCTGCCATCCCTGGGTACCCATTCTTTCCATACCCGATTAGAACATGGTCCCTCAACGGAGGAATGGATTCAGAAGATGTGGTATATTTACACAATGGAATACTACTCTGCAATTAAAAACAATGAATTCATGAAATTCCTAGACAAATGATCAGAACTGGAAAATATCATCCTTAGTGAGGTAACCCAAGCACAAAAGAACACACATGGTATGCAGTCACTGATAAGGGGATATTAACCCAGAATCTTGGAATATCCTAGACACAATTCACATATCAATAGATTTCCAAGAAGATGGAAGGAGAGACCCCTGGTCCTGGAAAGACTGGATGTAGGGGAATACCAGGACAGAGAAGCGAGATGGGGTTGAAGGGGGAACAGAGGGAGGGAAGGGGGCGTATGGGACTTTTGGGGAGGGAGGAAATGGAAAAGGGGAAATCACTTGGAATGTAAATAAAAAAACTTAGAAAAAAAAAAAGAACATGGAACCAAGTGACACAGTTGGGAGTTTTGTCCTGTGCCTTCCCTACTTTTCCCTGGTCTCTATATTGCCTCTGTCAGGCCTATACAAGCAGAAGAGCCTGTCCCTACTTCTCTTCCGAGTGAGAAATAAACTTCCTAAAAAGAAAAAGGTTGACCTGTTTATAGGCTAGTGATTATTAGGTGTGTGAAGCAGGAGGTTGAGTATGGGATGTGAATGAAGGGCTGAATTTGGTTAGGTCATCTTATATGCATGAACTCAAACGTCACAATGAACCCTATTACTTTGCACAATTGATACTCGATAATAAAAAACAAAACAGGCCTTCAGCGTCCAAGAAACATGGCTTAAGAGGTGGCACCTTTCTTGTCATCTGAATGAACTTGATTGACCATGTTTCCTTCCTTCTCCATGCTCAGTTTCTTTATTTACAGGATGGAAGCAGACTTAGGAGAGGGCAGCAGAATGAGATGCTTCACAGTGGGTGTGCAAGCCCACAGAGCATACCCAGTAAAGAGTGACTGTAACTAAAACAGAAGCGATATTTGCTGGTGGTAAGAACAGAGGAAGACAGACAATTCAAGATCGGAACAATTCTCATGCAGAGGAGTAAATGGAAAGAGACATGTAAGCTGTGACCTTAAGTGATGGGCCAGACCTGTCTCATGTGAGACAGAGGCACATCTCTGTCATCTCAGAGATGAGGCAGAGGCAAGGGCTGTATGTGGAATTGCAGAGAATTCCGAGAGAGGCAGGGAGAGGACACATGAGATCAGAATGTTCCATTTCAGTTCTCCTGGCCTGATGGGATGTAGTCAGCCATGGGCCCCTGCCTCAGTGATCCCTGGGGTTGAATTTTCAGGGAGCACTTTACAATGTCTTTCTAGAGCCCACAGTACAGCATTGTTTTCAGAGGGATCCTTCCCTTAGTGTCTGCCAGCTGTTGCCCACCAGCTTCTACTTCACAAGCTTTTATGTAGACTCCATATCCCACCTTTACTCTCCTTCACCAGCAGAGATGTGTTTGCTCAAGGATCTGTTAGCATAGTGGGGTAAGGAGATGACCTCCTGTTTCCCTGTAAAATGGCCGAATGTCCTCCTCTGGTTGCAGCAGAGAGTAAATTGGCATTCACAGATCCCAGTGCAGTTCCTGTATTCCAGACAACTTCTGCTGACTAGAATTCTAATGAAACTTCTATCCTGAGAGTCATTTCCAGACAGTGTGGCTACAGTGACTTTGACACTACTGTTTCCAGCACCTACTACTTTGAGAGGCTTCTGAATTTCTCAGGGACAGTGCATCCTCCGAGACCAACTGACCTTAGAGCTAGTTGTCTTGAGGAGTTAGCTCTCCATAGTATGGAGGCAGTGGACAGGCCAAGGAAACATCAATTAGGCTGTTGCCTATATTAGGCAGTTTCTATGTGACTCACAAGCCATTCATTTGGTCCCTAGGTCAAGGAACAAAGGGATAAAGCATGAACCACTTCAGTGCTCAGATTCTCCTGAACTCATGCCCCACAGTCCAAGGTTTACAGAAGGCCACCTGGGTGGGCTTGCCCTTACCGCAGCTCTATAATCTGTGCAGTTGGTAGAGCTCCTGTCCAGATTCTGACAATGGGGTTTCAGCTTTAGGCAGAGTGGCTTCTATTATATAACAGGTATGGAGTTCTGTGGAGGCCTCAGGAGAGGTTAAGAGGACATTTGCTAGACACATGCTGTTATAAACCAGAAGCCACCCATGATATGGTACCGACAGACCTAGGGCTGCTTTTCCCACACCCCAACTTGGCTTCTTCAGACTTCTCACAGTGCTGTTTCCTCTCTCCATATCTGCCCCTGCTTAACCCTTTGCTGTCTCTACTGTGCTGAACGGTTACTAGTCTCAGGGCCTGTGGCACTCACTCCTTTGAGATTCTATATATTTAATTTATTTTTAATAATGTCTTTATATTTACTCTGGGAGAATTTCATAAATATATCTTAATCATATTCTTTCCCTTTCTCCAGATCTTTCCCATCTCCTTACTAATCCAACTTCATCTTTTCTCTTAAGAAAAAAGCTAAATTGAGACACCCCTATCCTGCGCACATAGATAAATGTATAAAAATGTAGACTATGATTTGTTTTGGCCACCTACTCCTGAACATACTGCCTGCCCTGGAGTGTAGTTGATATACCTGGTGTCACCCTAGTGAAGAGATCTGATGCTGCCTCTTCTAGCAGGTATCAATTGTGAATAACTTCTTGGTCAGAGGCAGGCTTAGTTACTAATTCCCATCCCTCCTGCTGAAATTTTGTCAGGCTTCAGCTTGTGCAAGCTTTCTGCATGCTGTCATGCTCTCTGTGAGGTCATATGCACATCTGCCTTGTGCCTAGAAACTTCTGTTTTTGTTGTTTTGTTTTGTTTGTTTTTGCCACCTACCACCTCGGACTACTACAATCTTTCTACTCCTTCCACACATAGAACCCCAGCTTTGAGGGAAAGTATGTGACATCAACATCTCACTTAGGACTGAACAGCCCAAAGTCTCTTACTCTCTGCACTTTGACCAGAAGTGGGTTTCTATGTTGCCATCTACTGAAAGAAACATCTTCAATGACAGTGGAATGATGCGCCGATCTGTAAGTATAACAGAATGTCATTAAGAGTTGTTTTATTGCTGTGTTCCTTTAGAAGAATAACAGAAGTAGGTTTCCCCCTAGGGCCCTTGGCCTAGATAGCCTCGGGATCTTGACCTCATTACAGTGCCACGTGTGGACTTCTCCTTGTATAATGGATCTTAAATTCAATAAAATCCTATAACATTCATGTTACTATGGCACAGATGGGGATATCTTGCTTAGCCTTTGGTTATTAGAGCTTGTATTGAACAATACAATACCATAGGTGGGTAAGACTGATGATTATTTCTACTCCTCTGATAGTGTACCCTTTGGCACTGTGAATGCTGACCATCAGGGATAAAACTTCCTGGATCACCAGCTAGATTTCTCTATGTTCAATAACTTAAGTATGTAGTGCATGTATGTTCAGCAATAGGGTCTTCTTATCAAGTTCTGGAGGATAACCAAACATTAACAATAGTCTTAACATCTGGGAGGTCGATGGACTCCCATCAGTCAGCAACTCAAAGGTAACTCATTCCTGCTACTGGAGTGTTAACTTGGTAGTATGTAATATCTAGTTGGGATGTTGTCTCTCTCCCTTGCTATAGGGTAATTCTTTATAAATGTGTATATATTTAGGAATACTGTACAGTAGTAGGTTTCCATATGGCTTTTTCAAGAACTTTTAATGGTGTGTTTGTAGTCACATCCATATGTATTTGTAGTCACATACATATATATTTCACACACATACATATGTGTGTGAAAGTGCATATGAAGATCAGAGTACAACCTTGGTTGTTATCCCTTAGAAACTATCCACCACAGCCTGTCTCACTTGCCTGAAGCCACCAATTTGGCTAGACCAGAATATCAAATGAGCCCAAATTATATACTGCCTGTCTTTTCCTGGTGCTGGAATTATTAACCATGTGCCAGCATGCCCATTTCCTTAAGGGTACTCTGAGGATTAAATGTGGCTTCTTATACTTGCATGCCAAGCACTTTGCCAAATGGGCCATCTCCTCAGCCCCTTTATTTCTCTTTGGACCCTTCTTTTGTCCCTTGATTGTCTGGGGAATTAATTACTGTTCTTGTCCCTTCCTGTGGTAAACAGAGCTAAGAATTGGCTCTGTGATGTGAACACTCTGGACTATTCCTCTAACCTAGCATCTCATCCTACAGTACATTTTACTGTTTCATTACAGGAGAATATTTTCGGTGTTCCTCCTTCTCCTTCTCTTAGTCCTTTCTGTTCTTGATACTCCCTGGGGCTCTCACTCCATTAGTCCTCATGGCTGTCTGTGTTCATGGTCTGGGGGAGGAACTGTCAAGGGGACACAAATATAAACAGCTTGTCAGTCTTCTTGCCTTCTGCTTCCACAACGTAAGTTAGTTAATTAAGGAGATTGTGCTCGATCCCTCAGAGGAAAACCTTAAGAAATAGGAAGGAATACTTGGAAAATAAGAAGGAGAAATAGAAGGAGAAATTGAGCCTGTGTGTGGTAACTATTTCTCACACAGAGAATGGAATGGTGACAATATCTGATGAAATGGAACCTCAGATAGCTTCCCAAAGGCAGCCTTGGCTATGGTACCCATCCTTCTTTCCATGTATCACTCAGAATGAGGAGAAATGGTTTTCCTTACCCACATAGGATATGGGAGGAGAATACAAAGGGGTTACATGGATAAAAATAAAAGATGCCTCTGCTCTGACCTATCTCTACCCACCACCAAGGACTTTGTCTGTACCTCACAACACCCATCATCAAGGACTTTCTCCATCCCTTGGAACCTTCAAACTACCTGGGATTGATGTTAAGTTTTTTCTGCCCCAAACATGAGCTAGAGCAGAGCTAAGTTGAATTATTGGTAAACAGGTATATTTGTTGCACATCTAAGGTTAATGCTTCTTTCTGCCCTTTGACATTTAGCCTGGAGTACCTAAAAGAGAGGTCTGTGCCTGTATCTCCTTTGGTTGTTCTCATAAATCAAGCTACATGTAAAAGTCTTCAATTTTACAACATTCCCAAGTGTCTTAGCATACTAATTTGACATTCTCAGCTGCCAATTTGATTTCTTCATCAGACTGGGACTTCCTCAAGGACAAACCCTATGTGTTTAGATTAGTATCCCCAGTACTAGACTTGGAACAAGAATGAGGGAACCCAGAAATGTTTGCTGATCCAAGGGATGAATGACAAAATAAGTAAATTACGTGCTAGACTAAGAGGAGGGATGCTGGAGTCATGGCATACTAGGCTAAGAGGAGGGAAGCTGGACCCATGACATGTTAGACTAAGAGAAGGGACGCTGGCACTATGACATGCTAGGCTAAGAGGAAAGATGCTGGAGCCATGATATGCTAGGCTAAGAAGAGGGATGCTGGACTCATGAGCAAGCAAAAGGATGAGTTTGAAAACTGCTTTTAGAACTTTTTAACACTGAGTATAGGAAAGTTACACAATCTTCACAAGTAAAATGGGGATGATAATACCTATTAGAAAGGAATGTTTTAAAGATGAGGGGGATAGAAATATTGTTTGTGAATAGATATTGCAAGTCAAGGCATGCAGGATGTGTTTTTAAAATGAGAAAACAAACAATCAGAACCTTTTTCATTGATTACCTATAAGAATGCCATTTGCAATATTCATTCTTCTAAGATCCAAGGCAAGAATAATAATCCTTGTCCCCATGGAATTGGATCTGCTTGGAATTTCTTATGTGTCCATACATCAAAACTGCAATCTTGCTCTAAAGGACACAATTCAGAACAAAGTCCTAACATTATCCTCTAATACTAATATGGATGCTCATACTATCCTTCATAGAATTCTTTAATATCAGTCAGTTCTCAATTGTTTCTTTCATAACTGAAACCATAAAACTCTACTGCAAATGCATTGCCATTAGATTACCTGACATTTTGACTAATCAAACATCACCAGGCTTCTCAAATGTGTATTATAAATCATCTTCCAGATGACTGGATGGGCAGCTGCTTTCACAGCCGGGAATGGTATCCAGGTAGGTGGGTGCCTCACCTTAGTAGCTGTGACTCACAGAGACACAATGGGGAAAGCAACCAGGCTGCAAAAAACGGCAGAGCAGGTTCTTCCCTAGTTTCCCTTCTATTAGTTTCAGTGTGTCTGGTTTTATGTGGAGATCTTTGATCCACTTAGAATTGAGCTTAGTGCAAGGAGATAAGGATGGGTCAATTTGCATTCTTCTGCATGTTGACCTCCAGCTGAGCCAGCACCATTTGTTGAAAAGGCTATCTTTTTTCCACTGGATGGTTTTAGCTCCTTTGTCAAAGATCAAGTGACCATAGGAGTGTGGATTCATTTCTGGGTCTTCAATTCTGTTCCATTGATCTACATGTCTGTTACTGTACCAATACCATGCAGTTTTTAACACTATTGCTCTGTAGTACAGCTTGAGGTCCGGGATACTGATTCCCCCAGAGGTTCTTTTACTCTTGAGAATAGTTTTAGCTATTCTGGGTTTTCTGTTATTCCAGATGAATTTTTGAATTGCTCTTTCTAACTCTATGAAGAATTGAGTTGGGATTTTGATGGGGATTGCATTGAATCTGTGTATTACTTTTGGTAAGATGCTCATTTTTACTATATTAATCCTGCCAATCCATGAGCATGGCAGATTTTTCCATCTTCCGAGGTCTTCTTCAATTTCTTTCTTCAGAGACTTGAAGTTCTTGTCATACAGATCTTTCACTTGTTTGGTTAGCGTCACGCCAAGATACTTAATATGGTTTGTGGCTATCGTAAAGGGTATTATTTCTCTTACTTCTTTCTCAGCCTGCTTATCCTTTGAGTATAGGAAGGCTTCTGACTTGCTTGAGTTGATTTTATATCCGGCCACTTTGCTGAAGTCGTTTATCAGCTGTAGGAGTTCTCTGGTGGAGTTCTTTGGGTCGCTTATGTATACTATCATATCGTCTGCAAATAGTGATAGTTTGACTTCTTCCTTTCCAATTTGTATCCCTTTGACCTCTTTTTGTTGTCTAATTGCTCTAGCTAGAACTTCAAGTACTATATTGAAAAGATATGGAGAGAGAGGGCAGCCTTGTCTAGTCCCTGATTTTAGTGGGATTGCTTCAAGTTTCTCTCCGTTTAGATTGATGCTGGCTACTGGTTTGCTGTAAATTGCTTTTACTATGTTTAGATATGGGCCTTGAATTCCTGATCTTTCCAAGACCTTTAGCATGAAAGGATGCTGAATTTTGTCAAATGCTTTCTCAGCATCTAATGAGATGACCATGTGGTTTTTTTCTTTGAGATTGTTTATGTAGTGGATTACATTGATGGATTTCCTTATATTGAACCATCCCTGCATCCCTGGGATGAAGCCTACTTGATCGTGGTGAATGATCGTTTTGATGTGTTCTTGGATTCGGTTGGCAAGAATTTTATTGAGTATTTTTGCATCGATATTCATAAGAGAGATTGGCCTGAGATTCTCTTTCTTTGTCGGATCTTTGTGTGCTTTTGGTATTAGTGTAATTGTGGCTTCATAGAACGAGTTGGGTAGTGTTCCTTCTGTTTCTATTTTGTGGAAATGATCTTTACCAACCTTACATCCGACAGAGGGCTAATATCCAAGATATACAAAGAACTCAAGAAGTTAAACTCCAGAGAGGCAAGTAACCCTATTAAAAAATGGGGTACAGAGCTCCACAAAGAGTTCTCACCTGAAGAATATCTAATGGCTGAGAAGCACCTAAAGAGATGTTCATCATCCTTAGTCATTAGGGAAATGCAAATCAAAACAACCCTGAGATTCCATCTCACACCAGTCAGGATGGCTAAGATCAAAAACACAGGAGACAGCAGTTGTTGGCGAGGATGTGGAGAAAGAGGAACACTCCTCCACTGCTGGTGGAATTGCAGGCTGGTACAACCACTCTGGAAAGCAGTCTGGCGGCTCCTCAGAAAACTGGGCATGACACTTCCGGAGGATCCGGCTATACCACTCCTGGGCATATACCCAGAGACTTTACCTGCATGCAATAAGGACACATGCTCCACTATATTCATAGCAGCCTTATTTATAATAGCCAGAAGCTGGAAAGAACCCAGATGTCCCTCAACGGAGGAATGGATTCAGAAGATGTGGTATATTTACACAATGGAATACTACTCTGCAATTAAAAACAATGAATTCACGAAATTCCTAGGCAAATGGTCAGAACTTGAAAATATCATCCTTAGTGAGGTAACCCAATCACAAAAGATCACACATGGTATGAAGTCACTGATAAGGGGATATTGACCCAGAATCTCAGAATACCCTAGACACAATCAGCATATCAATAGATTTCTAAAAAGATGGAAGGAGAGACCCCTGGTCCTGGAAAGACTGGATGTAGGGGAACGCCAGGACAGAGTAATGAGAGGGGGTTGAACGGAGAAAAGAGGGAGGGAAGGGGGCTTATGGGACTTTCGGGGAGGGAGGAAACGGGAAAGGGGAAGTGATTTGGAATGTAAATTAAAAAAATAAAATAAAATTAAATTAAAAAAAAAAAACAAAAAAAAAAAAAACGGCAGAGCAGGAGTCTCCTTGAAGACCAAGCAGTGCTTCTTGGGAGAGGTAAAGTGTTCTGTGACATTTGAGGTGACACCAGACAGGATGAGGGGCTGTACAGATGGCCTCTCAACCTTCACGCTTTCTTTTCTACACTGCAGTCTCCAGGGGAGGATTAATTACTTTCCTCTGAGATCAGAATCAACAGATGTTGCTGATATAAGACTTGATGGGACTGGAAGTCTGTATTGTGAATAGCACAGAAGCTAGGCTTTTCTGTCTCCTTTTCTTCCTCCTCCTTCCCCTCTGCTACCTCTGCCCTTCCTGTATCCTTTCTCCTCACTAAAGTGACATTAATGAAGCCTTCAAAAGTAAGCCATGGTTTGCATTTTATAGATTCACATGCAGTCTCTCTTATTTCAAGTGAGCATTGCTAGGTTGCTGCTGATGCTAACTGCCTCTCGGATTCCTTGGATTTCAGGCTTGTTGCAGAGACCAGGCCTCTGTTGACAGAGTTGGCACTGCCATCAGGGAATTCTGACCCTTCTATTCTACACATAGTAAACCTTTCCATGCAGGAATCTTTTCTAGGCTGATGGATGTGACATCTGCCTCCTGTGTGTATCTCGTGGCAAATGAGAAAGTGAGAATGGGAAAGAATTCTGGACACTAGTAAATGAAATTGAAGCACTCTACAAAGAAGCTAACAGAAAACGAATCAAGCCTCATTTTTTTTCATCTAAACACTGTCTTCTAAGTGTGCCATTTGATTACAGATCTTTGCCCTGTCTGCTTTTCCTCCACACTCCATCCTTTTGGGGTTCTTGAGATGGAGTACATTTTGACCAGAAACTGCAGCTTCATTTGAGGTGATACCAGCCAGGAGAGGGGCTACACGGATGGGTAGTGTCTGTTTTTGTAGTACCTTAGGGAGAAAATTGGTCTCTAAGTCCACACTACTATTCCTCAATCTTTACCTTCTTTTCAGTGTCCAACAGAGCTGACGTTTCAATTCTCTCTCCTGACATATACCCATTAGACCAAGTGTGGAAAGGATTTGAACTCAGACTCCAGTGTTTCTAGCTGAGTTGGCTCCTGCTCTGAATGGCCTGCTTACCAGAAACAAAATGCTCACCCTCACCTTCGGCTCCACTGGTCCTCTCATCAAAGCAGCCCTCCAAAGTTGCCTGGGCCAGCCAGCCAGAAACTAACCAACATCTAATCACTATATGATAAACTTTGATCTTTTCCAATGATATCTTACAGAAGGGACCAGGCTCCCAGGCTCTTCTCCTGCCTATGCTACAGTCATCATCTTGGATATCTACCTATCAGCATGACTTAAGACAGTCACTCAGCAGCTACTCAACCAATCCCCACCATGGCTCAGCACCCAGTCCCTGACATGAACTCATTCTCTGATCTCCACAAGTTCAGAGTCTAACAGAAGAAATATACCAGCAGACATTTACTATGAGGAAAATTAAGTGCTTCTTCAACTATAAGCATATACCAGTGGCCGAAGAGGCAGACTCAACAGGCAAGGCAGAATATAAACTAATAAAGACAAAATGTTTTGGAAAAATATGAACTTATCCAAAAAGCTGTGCTGAATTGTCATTATAGGGGAAAACCAGAACAAGTTTTAAACTTTCTCCCATAGATGTTATGGTTTGATGACAGCTTTGATGACATGTGGGACTTGGATGCCAACATAGCTCTCCTTGCTAAGTTCTGACAGTTCAATCTATCTTCTAGAAGATTCAAGGAAAGCTTCCCTGATGACCACTTTGGGGAGCAATTTCGGAGGGAATGGTTCTGCTTTATACAGTATTCCACTTTGTCTTGTGGAAGAGAAAAGAAAATGGGCCAGATAGGATTGGTTTTCATGTCTCTGGGTACAAGCACATGGGGCACACTATCTTATCAAATACTAGCTGTATTTTACACTACCTTGCAAGGGGTAGTGTGCCGCTGCCAGTGGCTGACTCTGTTTCTCCAGAACCTGAAGCTTTCTGCCTCTCCCTAAGTACCACAGTCATTACACACAGCCGAAAATGAAGATGTGCTTTCTTCCTAAATTGGAACTATGCAAAATGGAGGTTCAATTAATAAGCATATAGACAAAGATTCTTATCGCTACTGTCCTTCTTATTGTTGATGGCAACCTACAAAGAAATCATAGGCAAAATACAATAGTGCAATAATTAGCAAGTATCATTGACTGAGCTTCCATGACTGTCAGCATATAGGCTACAAAGATTCTTATCATTATGTGTCTTAAGATCTGTATTACATCCTGATACTTTAAGATTTAAACCATCAGATAAGTTAAAATTAAAAACCTATCCTTTCATCCCTTACTGACCTATGTAATACTACATAGCACACAGATGTGTCTTATTTTGCTTTTCTGTTGTTTAACAAAATACCCAAGACCAGGTAATTTAGAAGTAGATATTTATTTAGCTCGTGGTTCCAGTGGATGTGAAGTCTGATAGCATGGAGATTGCATATGCTTAGTGATGCCCTTCCTGTGGTATTATCATACAGTAGAGGTTAGCACATGAAGAGACAGAGTGATATCTGGGCTCCAGTCCTTCTTTCTAGGTTGTCTTCTTGCTATTCTTACAGAGCCACTCTGAGCAGAGAGACCCACTCCCAAGATCTTATCTAACCCTAACTAACTACAAAAGGTCCCATCTCCAAACTCCCTCAACATATAAATTTTAATCCTATTTAACAACCTCTTAATATTGCTATAATGGCTATAAACTTTATTACATGAATTTATTAAGGGGGCACATTCAAACCATAACAAGAAACTTTAATCATGTTATTTCTATTCATAGAACTTCCCTCCTTCTGCATTTCCTGTCTTTTGTGCTTCCTGACTGATTTTTCATTTTCTACCTCCCCTTTACGTGGAAAGCATATTGAGTGGCATAAATCCCAATGTAGACTCCTCAAGATTCAGCTCTTGCATTTAGATGTATCAAGGAGGTTTGTGTGGACTTGCCATAATTCAACAATTTCACTGGCCTAAATCGGCCATAATGAAGTCTTCCAGCAGAACTAAAGGGAGACTGTACATGAGTTTAGGAAATTCTTAGAAAAAGAAAAGTGTAACGCTCATTGGTAATACCCATGAATGATGGGCACATGCCCAGACAAGTAAATAGAAATAAACATTATTGTTGGACAAGCAGATAGAGGTCTAGAGAAAAGAGTTTTAATTTAGGTTAAATTATGGCAAAATGTACATCCTCCAGGTTATGAAAATTATAATTTTCTCTCTGAATAATAAAAGAGTTGAAATTCTAGAAGGTGAAAGCTGGGCAGTTGAAGGGATTTTGCTACATGTTCCTTATTTGTATTTCAAATAAACATGTTTCTCATGCCATTATGCGCTCTATGAATAATGTCACTGAACATTCGTGAGCTCACTCCCACCCTCACCTGTGTGGTAGAATTAGCGTTCCATAAATAGTGTTATACATATTAAAAAATGAAAAAAAAAGTGAAGTAAACCTTAGAAAACCAGGACTCTGAGAAACATAAATGGCAACCTACGAAGAAGTCATAGACAAAATACAATAGTGCAATAATTAGCAAGTATCATTGGCTGGGCTTCCATGACTGTCAGCATATAGGCTACAAAGATAACTGAGACAGGCCCTCTGATCTCCTGGGGCTCAAAGTTTGACTGGATGTAAAAATAAGTAATATCCTGTGGTCATTACCATACGGCAGAGCCAAGAACACTCAGAAAGAACAACTGGATATCTCAGGGGTTGGACAGCCACTAGCAAAACTTCTAGAGGTTTGGACTGAATTTGGAGAGACAGAAAGGAGTTACGTGGATGAAGACAGTCAAGGTGTGAACAATAAGCCAATGAGGCTCAGTCCTAGGGAAACTGTTCATTGGGTAAAGTCCTTGCTATGGAAACATGAGGGCCTGAGTTAAATCCTTGGAACCCACATTTAGAAACCAGATGTGGTGATGTATAATTCTAATCCCAAAACTAGGAAGGTGGGATAGGCTGACCTCTTGTGCTCATTGGCCAGCCAGTGTAGCCAATTTGGCAGGTTTCAAGCCAAATGAGAGACCCTGTCTCAAAAAGGCCAAGTAGGTGGCACCTGAGCTTGACCCCTGTCTTGCAGTTGTACACATATATGTGTACACTGGTGCATGTGCGCACAAACACACACACACACACACACACACACACACGCACACACACAAACTCATGGAGTGCTTTTGTGTTAGCCAGCTATCCCTGGGGTACTCCTGGCGTGCCCTGGAGTGTGGTTGATACAACCAGTGACACTCCAAATAATACCCAGAAGCTTGGCTTTTCCTTAAAGATGGGTTTTGCATCGGCTCTTAGTTCTGGGATTTTGTCTGGTTTGAACCTGCGCATACTGCCCCAGTCTGTAAGAGCTCATATATGTATCAATTCTGCTGTGTCTGGAAAGCTCTGTTTCTATGGAATCATCTGCCACCTCTGAGTCTTACACTTTTTTCACCTCCTTTTCCTTACAGATTCCTGAATGTTGAGGGGAGGAGTTTTGATAAAGACATATATATCATTTCGTGTTGAATGTTCTTTTGAAAAGCTGAGTATTTTTCTAATGGGCCTGTCTTTGTATGTGATCATTTTTCCCATTTTACTTTTTAATATTATTCTATTGTTCTGTGATTTAGTGTTCTAATTATCATATGTTGTGAGAAATTTCTTTCCTGGTCCTGTCTATTTGGTAGTCTGAATGATCCTCGTACACTGAGAGCCATCACTTTCTTTAGATTAGGGAAATCTTCCTCTATGACTTTGTTAAAAATATTTTCTGTACCTTTGACCTAGGTTTCTTCTCCTTTCTCTATACCTATTATTCATAGGTTTGATCTTCTCATAGCATCACAAATTTCCTGGATGTTTGTGCCTGGACTTTATAGATTATACATTTTCTTTGACTGACCTATCCCTTTCTTCTATCTTGTCTTCAAGACCTAAAGTTCTCTCTTTCATGCCTCTTAATCTGTTGGTAAAACTTAACCCTGATGGCTTTGTTTGATATCCTGAGCTTTTTATTTCCAGTTTTAATTTGGTTTGGGTTTTTGTTAATGATTCTATGTTAAATTTTACTTTCATGTCTTGAATTGTGTCTGCTATTTCATTCAACTGAAGTGTTTCTTGGTGTAGATGTTTGGTCTCATCTGGGTGGTTTTCTGCAGGGTGGGGTTATACTTGCCCACTCTGAATCCTAGTCAAGTGTGGTTGCTGTGGGACCACTGAGAGAGGGCCTGTGGATCTGTAAGTGTCAAAAAGTAATGGATATGGGCAAAAAGGCAAGGTTGAAAGGGTTGGTAGGAAATAACTGGGGGGGGGGTGTTTACCAACAAGCAAAATTCCTAGGGGATGGAGCTGGGGTTCTAGAAGAGGTTTCTATAGGTAGATTTCAGCATGACTAGAAGTAAGTCTGAAGATACTAGAATGGAGGTCAGGAATGTCTGTAAATGTCATATCCCTGAGTCCCCTAGGAGTCCCATGGGAGTCCCTGATAAAAAGGGCTTCTATGGGTTGATGGGTGTCACAATGGAATGGAGGTGGACTAGAAGGAAATGCTGAAAGGGACAGTGGTAAATTAGGGTGCTCCTAGGTCACTACTAAGTGGACCATTACCACATTTCTGCAACCTATACATTAAGTTAGAATGCCCTATATGTGATGTTGGTCAAGAGTTTAAGAAGCTGAGCAATAGACTATTCTTTTATCTTGGAGATCCGATATATATTATGCACTCAATGAAATATAAAAGCCAAGACAACCATTTATTCTCATGCTACTCAAATTCATTTGACTAGTGAGTCCTTTTTCTACACTCGATCTTAGCCAAAAGGCTGAGAAGCGATAGTGAGTCCATTTTCTAATGACCAAAACCATAGACTGATTCTAGAAACTCCCGAGTGTGAAAGACTAGAGCTAGACAGTGAGTAAAGCAACAGAATGCATCTGCAGATTCACGCAGGAAGATGTGTCAGATGAGTGGATGTCAAGGGAAGAATTTTGCCAAATCCACTCCGTACATCTCTTGAATCTGATTCTTTATTTACAGTATACACCTTTGCTTTCCAAAGAAGGGCTGTGGCTATTTCTGCCTCACTTTTGGAAATAGCCAAGGTTCTTCACTTTCTTGTTGATATTGTTACATAGGAAAGATGTATTAGGAGTGGGGAGAGATGGCTCAGTAGTTGAATATATACTGCCCTTGTAGAAGACTCCAGAACTATGTGATAACAGCTTTCTCTTTTTTTTAACTATCCAGTTTGGGGTACTTTATCACAGTAACAGGAGGAAGTAAAAACTCTTTTGTCCTCCTGACCCAGGGCCCTTGCTCCTATTCTGAATTTCTTCTGAACCCCAATCTCCCTGTGCCCCCCTTTCAGATCTCATGCAACACCAGCTCCAGTGGAACCTGATGCTCCAAACCTCCATGGGCATCTTTGTGTATACACCATCCCTCCAGACATATACACAATTCAAACTATAAATATATCTTAATGAAAAAAATTAAAGATTTCTGGATACTCTATGACTTGGTGAATAGCACTGAATGTGGACAGAGGAATCAGCACCTTCTGTAGTTGGACAGCTCCATATAGAGCCAACTCCTCTGCTCAGTGTGTGTCCTTTGTGCTGAAGTCCATGGACCTATTAATAGAAGACTTGGGCGAACTTTGGCAATCTTTTTCCTCTCCTAGAACTAGATTTGGAATCCCCAAATCTAACTCTGCATCACACTGGTTAGCCCTTAAGGACGTTTAGCGAAGGCAAAAAAATGTGTGATGGAGAAAGAAAATAATAGGTCATGAAAATCAAGATGCCCTGTCCAGTGAGGTCCAGGAAGACATCGTTAGGGACTTTCTTTAGAAGAATTTTGGAGAAATGAACTCAGCCCACTATATAGTAGTTTGACTTCTCAAGGAAACTTGTGGATGGGGGGTAGAATATGATAGGGAGGTGACGTCATCCCAAAAGCAAAGGCTATTTCTTTTTCACTTTCTTCCCAGACCCTGACCAGTGAGCATACATTATAGTCATAGTCTAATAGAATGTTTCTCATTCCCTTCCAACCATGACCCTTCCTTGACATTCAGGCATAGCTAGAACACTCTGCCCTTGATGGGTCCAGCAAACCAGACAGAAACTAAAAGACAGAGAAAAGAGTGGAGGCTATTCTCAGCTTTTGACTTTCAAATTAGGCTTTAGAATTCTCAACAGAGGCAATATTGGTGAAGAAGGAACAGTTAAAGTTTGCACCATAAATAAAAATGGAAAAGATAAATGATTTATTACTCAAAGGACACATGTTCATGCCCTGGACCTCATTAAGATTATGTAGTCTTTGGGGGAAAAAGGCGACTAGCAAGGCATTGAAAGTCAGTGAGGAATTTTGTTCCTGCTCACGAGACACTCTTGCCTCCAGGCTTCATCTCTTCTCTTACCCCAAAGCTTCTCTTTCTTCTTCTAAGATTTACAGATTTGAGCCTCCACATATGATTAATGAAGGCATTGCACCCACTTTACAGGTGAAAATATGGAATGAGAGCATAAGACAATTTTTAGGGGAGTCACATATATAGTAGCCTATACAGCCATATTTAATCTCTGGAATCTTTTGGGAAGCAAAGTGATACTCTTGAATACTACACTATCCTGGCTTGTTGTATAATACACCTTTTAAATTAAATGCCATCTTGTGGTGACTAGAAAGAAATGTAAGGAAATGTATCGCCAGGAGACACCTACTGTGTGCTAGGCACTATATATTCACGTATATAGCCTCATTTTTCGTGCTCAACATTTGCATTCATCACTGACTCTAATCTTCCTAGGATTGGAAGCTTAGGTTCCAGAGAAAGCATCAGACTGACTTATGGATCAGTGATTTCACTCAATTTGCACCTAATGAGATTCATATAACTAATTCTCTCTTTTCTTTTTCTAATGCTCAAGAGAATTACATTGGTTTCTCCTTTAAAATTACAAAACAGAATCTAAGCTCCTAATCTGGCTCTCTGTGACCCCCTATGACCTATGTGATACAATTTTTCAATGTGAACTGCGCCCCCCCACCACCAATACAGTCTGAATTAACATCTCTTTCCTGACATGCACACATTTATCTGGTTCTCCCATGTCATGATCATGGTCAAGGTTTGTATGGCAAGTCCTATTCAGGAAGTTCCTGTGCTCCAGTAGTGGGTATATTAAGGTCAGCTCACCAAGTAATACCTACTCCCCAAAGCACCTTTGTCAGAGTCTGGCATTATAGCCCCTTGAATGCTATCTAAATGTGGTTTTTATTTTTAAGCAAAAATCCTTGGGGTCTGGGAGTTACTACTTGGTAACTGAGCTTCACCCCCAAAACTCATATTCATTTTAAAAAAGTACATGGTAATACATGCTCATAACTCCAATACAGGTCTCAGGGAATCACTAGCCAGTCAGTATAGCTTACTTAGCAAGTTTTTGCAGTGAGTGATCTTGTCTCAAAAAGCCAACAAAAAGGTGGAGAGCATCTAAAGAACAACAGTGAAATTGTTCTCTGTCCCCCACATGCATATGCACACAGAGAGAGTCAGACACACATACACACACATATGCACATGAATGTGTGTACGTGAAAACAGAATCAATAAAATAAAAACCATATTTTTGATTCCCTGTAAAAGAACAAAATACAACAGTCCCATCCTATGAAAGCTTATCTACTAAAGCAATGCTGAACCTCACATGAAATAAAGTTAGTGTGATACAAGGCATGGTGTGGAGAAACTTGAATGTCAAGTTCTTTGGTTGTATAACTTTCTTATTTCAGTTCTGAAATTATAAGGATTGAGATAGCTTTGGAATGGCCACAAACACTTCCAAGTTCCATTCTATTTCTTCAAGCTAGAAGGTAGGAATATGAGCTTTTCTGATTTTCATGCTTAATGTTATCTGATACTATTAGTGGTATTCCCTTGCCTTATCTCAGGCAGTGCTCCTGGTCATGTCCAGCAGATACTTCTGGCCTGCTTAATTTTCTTATTAAGAAGACACTAGGGCATGCATAGCCAGACTCTGAGACAGGATGCAACGAAATCTAGAGACAGAGATGAAGTGAATAGACTTTCTGGGCTTCATGAGAGCAGCGAGAAAGAGAGTGTGGCTAAAAGGACATCCAGGGAGATCCCTACGCCTGTTCCCAAGAAGCCAGACATTTTGATTTACTCCGTCAATTACAATGTTTGAGAAAAGTGAAGTAGATGCTCAGGGGCTAAAGTTCTCTGTGGAAACCATCTGCTACCAGCTCTTCAGTAAGCGCAGTTCTTTGGACAGACAAGCTTTTTGACCTAGTCTTATACCAGGTAGATGAAGATGGACTCTGTTCCTGCTGAGGATGAAGTGGAGAAATTTTCAAATATTCCCCTCTCTAAATTTAATTTTACTCTCAAATTGGCTCACCAGAAAAGTTTAGGCTAGACATGTTTACCATGTCTCCTTGTAAAAATGCTTTGACTTGCCTACAACCTAATTGTCTGACTTGTGTTTTCATTGTAGACTTGTTTTAATAGAGCTGTTGTGTAAAACTACTGTGGATGCATCTTAGTTCTATTTGACATCTCTGAAACAGTTGGAATTCAGAACTGGTGAATGTCTCTAAGAATTAATTGATAAGGAAGTAGCAGCCCCCAACCCTTTATGTTTCACCTTTGTCTTGTCCATAGGACTGTTTACTGCCCATTTGCCTAGGAATTTTGTGAATTCATTGTTTTTAATTGCAGAGTAGTATTCCATTGTGTAAATATACCACATCTTCTGAATCCATTCCTCCGTTGAGGGACATCTGGGTTCTTTCCAGCTTCTGGCTATTATAAATAAGGCTGCTATGAACATAGTGGTGCATGTGTCCTTGTTGCATGCAGGGGAAGCCTCCAAATGGTCAGAACTGGAAAATATCATCCTTAGTGAGGTAACCCAATCACAAAAAAACCACACATGGTATGCAGTCACTGATAAGGGGATATTAACCCAGAATCTCGGAATACCCTAGACACAACTCGCATATCAATAGATTTCCAAGAAGATGGAAGGAGAGACCCTTGGTCCTGGAAAGACTGGATGTAGGGGAATGCCAGGACAGAGAAGCGAGAGGGGGTTAAATGGGGAAAAGAGGGAGGGAAGGGGGCTTATGGGACTTTCAGGGAGGGAGGAAACAGGAAAGGGGAAATGATTTGGAATGTAAATAAAAAAACTTAGAAAAAAAAAGACATCACCCCCCCCAAAAAGGATTGTTTACTGCATTGTGACCACCTATTATCCATCTCTCCTCCTTATCAGACCTTAAATACATTTGAACAAATATTCTTCCAAGTTGGCTCTTCTGCAATCAGTGTTCACAAGTACACATGCATATGCACATTTACATGTATACATACACACTCACACAGAGTGTGAGAGAAAGAGAGACAGAGACAGAGACAGAGACAGAGAACATGTCAGGAAAAGGGTTGGATACTCCCCATCTGTGATTTAAAATTTGAGATAAGAGACTAAATGGCTGAGGTTTATTCATTCTAGGCACAGGTCCTTGCCAGCCATTCTTCTGTCTGCTGGACCTGCTCTCATCTTCTCCATCTATGTCTATAGTTTTACATCATGTTATTTCAACAACATCCCTCTTACTTGAGTCCACCTGAGTCTGCCTGTGATGAACAGCCAAATATGCCTAACTAATGAAGCATGAGTATCAGGAATTGCAAAGTGGCATCTTGCTCTTGTTTCATTTTGCTTAGCTGCTTAATTACTGTGCTTGCCGGAGTTTAACTAGCAAAGAGGCATAGTGTGAAGCACACGGGAACCTGTCTCTCCTCTGTTTCCGTTGCTTTACCAATTGCTGGCTATGTGATTTAGGAGAACCTAGTCTCAATTTTCCCACATACAAAACAGTTTACAGAATTTGATCAACATTAAATTAGGAAGCATATGAAACATTTAAGTAATAGCATCTCATTACAGTTGAGATTTTCATCTATCTTCACTTTTCCCTTTTCTCCCTCCTCATTGCTGACAGCAGGCAATATGGGAAAGTTCATAGCTATATCCTAAGTGATGCTGAAATTGTACTTAGAAAGCCAGTGGGGTTCCTCAGCAGCACTTAGATGCCACTTAGCCTAAAGTAGGGAAGGGGTTTGCTCATTTCACAAATACGGGAACCTGAAATCATGGCCCATGGGCCAAATTGGGCCTGCTGCCTGTTTTGTAAATATTTTATTGAAACACAGCTATGATCATTCATGTCTGTATTTTGAAGCTGCCTGTGCATTACAATGGCTATAGTGAGAAGCTCTGAAAGAGACTGAGAAACTCATAAAACCTAATATGTTTGCTGTCTGGCTTTTTACAGAAGCTTGCTAACCCCTGTTGCCAAGTGTGTTCAGAATGGGCTGAGTAGAGACTTGATAATGGGTGGAAGCTGACTCCGGGATGGCTCTGCCCATGTAAGTGGTACATTCTAATGTCTCAGAGCATGTGTGCCTCTCTACCTCATCTGAGCAGCCCATACAGAACCCACTCAATCTCCATACCAGATGTGCATGTTATTAACCCATGAGCTTCCTTCTGGATTCCCAATGGTCTCCTCACACCATCTCCTTGATATTTTCCTGAGCACCCATCTACTTCTCTGCTTTGCCTCTCTATTACCTATGCTTTAAACATGTTTCCTCTCCCATCTGCCTCCTGCTAGAGTTGAGTCTTTGGCTTTACTTACTTGAGGTATATCTTCCTTTCTGGCCCTTGCTCTGTGCTATCCAACTGTAGCAGATTGTGGGGACCACATTCATATCCCTGAGACCCTTATGCTTACAACTGCAGGGCTCAGGACTTACTTCTTTGGGGATCATCCCAAGGTTCGGATGTTGGGGTATAGCTTCCATAATCCTTAACAATTATTGATGGAAGTCAATTGTGAGATATATATATATCTTCTAAAACTTTCTGCATATCTTGGGACTAATCTGTCCATGCTGGTTACCTGTCGAAATCCATGCTTCCTCTTTCCCCAATTGCCTACCACTGTACTTGGTGTCACATTCAAAATAAACAACCTGCACTCCCATCCTTTTTCATGGTCTCTTCCTAGGACAGCCAACGTCAGACATTTATTTACCAGCACTCACACAATGTGAAGTGCGTGAAGTCTCTTCTCAAGTAAGAGTAGGCACAGGAATTTCATAAAGGCAAGTATCTCAAGAATTAAAAGAAGCCACATATAGAACGATGTCCAGAACAGCCAAGACCACAGAGAGTACAGATTAGCAGTTTCTAATGTCTAAGGAAAGACCTAATGGATTGGCTGCTTAATGGGTGCAGAGTTTTTGTTTGAGGTGATAAAAAGGACCTGGTGATAATGACTGTATGTGCTGTCAATGTGATTAATTTTACTGAACTATACACCTTAAAATGATTACTATTCTAGGGGTTGGAAAGATGGTTAGGTAGCAAAGAGCACTAACTGCTCTAGCAGAGACTGGGGTTTGGTTCCCAGCAAACACATAGTGCACACATGGTGCACAGATATACGTGCAAGCAAAACATTCATACATATCATAAAATGATAGTAATTTTTAAAAATGATTAGCATGCTAAATAAAGTTGTATGTACATATGTCTGCAAAATAAAAATTGATGAAAACCTCAGATGGTAGAGTCTTAGAATATTTGAAATACAAAAAAAAAATGCTCTGTGTTTACTGAGGTCCTTTGTGTAAGAGATTATATGTCACAATTTGGCCTATGATTCTTCCTATTCCAGCTGCGTTTGTTCTGTCTTAAGCCTTGCCTTTTGTGGTCATGGTGGTCATGCCCTGCCTTTGCAGGGTCTGTAGATTCCTACAGGGAGTCTGAGGAACCCAAGCTGGTCTGACCATACCATTCTTAGAACCACTCATGGATAGCAGAGTCCACAGAAGCCCACAGTCCACAGACAGATGGGACTTTCTTCTCAATTTACCCCCTATGAACTCTTTCCACACTCCTTGGCAGTCCTGTCACACATCCAGATCCTGTGGGTCAATTTGGAGGCTAATGACACACATATGGGCCATATGGACACTGCTTAAACTGAAAATGTGTGCAGCTGTTGGGGTTGCCGGAGCCAGATGTTCAGCTGATAATCTTCTTTGGCTGAGTATGATCTTGCTTGAAGTGGCTTTCATAGGAGTCTCTGGCTGCTGAGAACCAGGCTTTGTCTTCCAGAACATCTGTCTCTTGTTAACTCTGAAATAGAGGTTCATATTTTAAGATATGGACCAAAGCGCTGTGTGTGCATGTGTATGTGCATGTCTGTATGTGTGTGTGTGTGTGTGTGTGTGTGTGTGTGTAAAGGGCAGAGAACAATCTTACTAGTTGTTGTTCCTTAGTAGCTGTTGACCTTGTTTCTTGAAATAGAGCTTCTCATTGGGACCTAGAATTCCTCAAGGGAACTAGGTTAGTTTACTAAGCAGCCTCAAGAATATGCCTGTCTCTGCTGGTACTGGTTTAGAAGTGCATGCCATAATACCTGTTTTGTTGTTGTTGTTTTGTTTTGTTTATTTGTGTGTTTCTTCATGGGCTTGTTTCGTATTGTTTTACATGGATACTGGAGAGTGAGTTCAGGTTCTCATGCTTTCAAAGCAAGCACTTTACCAACTGAGCATCCATCCCAGTCCAGCAGATATGGTTTAGCTAGAATATGCTATACATATATTTGTTTTGTTTGTTTGTTTGTTTGTTTACTTGCTTGCTAGTATTTAAAATTTGCTTACCCAAGCACCACCTTCCACACCTGGCTTGCTTTTCTTACTTCATCTTACCTGCCTGATTAGAACATGAATTTGTCTGTTTTCTCTGTTTTAATGACTTGAGGGAATGAAGAAAAGAAATGGCTTTGATTCTCATGTAGATATTAAAGAGAGGTTCATAGGCATAATAACTGAAACACACTGTGTGCTCTAACTTAAAGTATACAACTTCTACTTTTGACTCAAAAGTGTTTAAAAGATTTCATTAACTTCTTTATGATGCAAAGAATGGAGCCATTATAGAAAGCTTAGAATCAATGGGATCTCTCAAGAGAGGGATTCAGGGTCTTGAGAATTCATTCATGACTCTACCAGTCATCTGTTAGAAGGTATAAGAACTTTCCTATACCTCAATGAACCCTCTTCCCTCAAGATCATCCTTAAAGGCACACAGTCTACACAGTAGACTCTTACTTCAGCAAACTCTTCACATTTCACTAGTCAGTGGTACCACCTTTTCCAGCTCCTTCTACACCCTGTGGATTTGTAGAGCTAAGTTCTTTCTGGCCGAACAGAAATAAAGGCTGCCTGTGCATCATTTTCCAACCTCTGTCCCTTTGTTTGGGTTAGAAGAAAAAAAGCTGAGGTTGTTTTGAAGGGCAGAGCTGTAATACTGGGATCCTATGTCACAGCTTGGAGGAAAGTTTCCAACAAGAAGACATTTACATCAGACTCTTGAATTAGTGACAAACACTGGATTTAATTACTTAATTCCAAGGCCATCCATTATATCAATTTGCCTGTCTAGACTAACAAATAGTGAACAAACCAAAGTGGCTAAAGCAAATAAGGGAAGTGCTCTTGTAATGTAACACATAAAACCTTTCAGGTGTGGTCAGAAGTAGCCCGTAGCCTGACAGTTACCAATTCTCTGCCTCTATTGAAACTAGTCAGAGATCCCACACAGCCAGTGCGAACACTGTGAATGGCTAATGCACCACTAGATCTGCAGAGACATCTGACTGAGCCAGAAGGGCAACTGCCCTACAAGCTGTGTCTGCTCCAGAGTTCTTATTTTGTGCTACATTAGATCCCTGAGGTCTCAGACCTGATAAATGGGTTCCTCACATATTCCCAAGTGCCTTAAAAATCAGAAACCCACAAATTCTGTCTCCTTGTGGTAAGGGGATTGAACTGCAAAAACTTGTCCTTACAGAAGAACAAGATGTCAGAGCGTACCCCATGATTTTGGACTCCTGAGAGCCTTTGTCAGCATGTCCAACTCTTGAAAGCTTTGTGGTACTTTTCTCTCATCCTCAGATATAATCAGAGTTCTTGCCAATTACTGTTACATCCTGACCCAATTATCACATCATTAGTGGTAGAGTATCTTAGTGTGCTATGAAATGAACATGAAACTGATCAGGATCCCTTTAAATTGTTGTCATAGAGAAATGGGAGGAGAGTTAACCAAGCCTTGGGACAAAGGAATGAACATGTACTCCTGTGTTTTCCATGTCAATGGAACTAATATGTCGCTTTATTAGTGTTGAGAAATTAAGAAGATCATCACCAGATCAAAGGCTGAGAAAACTTTTCCAATGATGAAACCACATCAAGCAAAGAAGGTGAATTAAGGCTATCTTGGTTAAGCTTTTTTTGTGGTTTAGTGAGACTATCAACCATCTTAGTGTTAAATGAACAAGTGCTTTCAGTAGGCAATTTTGATAATCAAGACTGAGAAAGGTTTCCACCTTTAGTACAGTAGCTTTAAATGTTAAATATAAATCACTTGGAAGACTCATTAAAATACAGAATTCTGGAAGCCCCCCAATTTCCTTTTTTAACTAAATATTTTAATTTTTAGATTAATTCATTATTTTATGTGCATGAGTGTTTTGCCGGTTGTATGTCTGTGTACCACATGCATGCATGGTGCCCACAGATGTCAGAAGAAGGCATCAGATTCCCTGGGAAAGGAGTTAAAGATGGTTGTAAGCCACCATGTGGATGCCGGGAATCAAACATGGGTCCTCAGGAAGAGTAACCAGTGTTCTTACCAACAGAGCCTCCAGCCCTCATATTTCCTTTTTTGAGAATTTTCTAAATAGCCCTAATACTCAAGGGAAATCACTGATTTAGGTCTTCATTAAAGACAATGTTTCCTTCAGATTCTTTAGGGAGATGGTAATATTTCTCAGTTGCTAACTTTGCCAGAAATTTAGAGGACAGGGTTAGATGTTATTTGGGTCTTTTCATAACAATGGCTCTTATTCCAAGGTCAAGATACCAAGGAGAGAACTCTTACACCTGCTAAATATATTCATCCCAATTACACACTCAAACACCAGAAATACAACAGCTACAATGATTCTTTGGGGCCCAATCTATACAGCAGGGGCCAGGACGCCATTCATCATCTGATTTCTATAGGCTGTTACTGTGACAAGTGATTATGAAACCTTCTGAGATAGAATTAGGAGTATCTATGGAAAATGCTTACAGTAGCTACTTGAAGGGGACCTCATCTCACCTTCAGTCACCAAATTCTGTCTTGGATCTGGAAGCTAGATGACAGACTTTGACCTTCCATCCCAATAGCTGATATCAGCCTTATTCTGCTGGTATGTTAGTTTTATTTTGATTTAAAAAAAAAAGTCAAGCCACTCCTTGACTATACACCCTCCTTACCCAATAGGACACAGCAATGCCATCAGGACAAGCTGCTTTGTCATGACCCTGACATCCAGAACATAAATTTACCTTCATTACTTGGTTAGCAAAACTCCTACTCAACCCTTGCTGTTTTAGAAGCAATCTTGTCATTCTTGTTGGAATGATGGAACCAGCTTCATGAAACCTCCAAGGGAGTCATTGGAGGGTTTCAAATAAGCTCTACTATTAGAGTTAATGTTAAAGTGTATTTTTATTGACTTAATGAAAGGTATGTCCTCTAAGGCTCCCAAGGCACATCAAGTCGAAGACTATCTTCTACAACTGCTCTGCTTTAATGGGCTCACCTTTCTGTCTCTTTTGATCCTTGGCCCAATATCTTCCCAGGCAATTTCTTACATCTCCACCTAATTGACTACAGGTCATTGCTGGGTCAGGTTTCCAGGAGCCATCCCAGCAGCTATTTGGACCATTCCAGTTTTTATTTCTAGGTCATTAAGTCCTGAGTCAATGGTTTTCACGTCAGTAAATCCTTTCTATGTTCATCCAAGATATATCCAACTCCACCATATTAGTGCAAGATAAAACAAAAAAGAAACAATGGAAAACACTGCTTGCATGCTTGTTCATTCATGAGGAAGAATTATCATAGAGAAGACATTCAAGTAGACAAGATGATTCACTCAAGTGAAAGTCAATCTACTTTCCTCTTTGGACATTATTGCAAGGCCTAGGCAACAGTGGTCTAAATTGATGTTGGGCTTTATCATAGTAAAGAGAATGGCTATTATGAGCCCAAAGCCATGGGCTCCATCTCATCAAAATTATCCAGATAGTGTCAATAACTACATACTTCCTTCCCAACCACAGAAATCTTGATGTATACAGTATGAGTCCCCAAGGAAATCAAACACTTGGTGTGAACTGCATTAAATTCTTCCCATTTGAGGAGAACAGTTGTTCATCTTATCTGGATTTGAACTTACGTCCTTTTGCCTATATTACTTCTGCTAGCACCAGTGCTCAAGAGAATACTAAGAGATACTTTCATGGCTGTTTACTTTAGGCTTAAAACCCCTCCTTCAACAAAGGTAAATTTTCAAGTTGAGAAGATTAAATCCCTAGTTTTGTTTTTAAAATTAAATTAGCCCTTGATAAGAGTTGCCACTTTTAGGTGTTAGCCCTTGACCACTATGGTGTGATATCATTTCCATTTTAGTTGACCTGTCTCATCATCAGACCTGTAACTCTCTGTGACTAAATGTACAGATGTTCATATTTAAATAGTTTTTCCAAGAAGAAAATGAGCAGGTGTGAGTGATGCACGTCATGTATCCTTGGTACCTCCACACATTCACTCAATGCAATAATGGTACCTCATCTCCACCTATGCTGGGTACCTACCTGCTTTAGCGTTTGACTTCTCAAATGCTACGGTATGAAAGGTCCTTGGGAACCTGCTCAGATCTGCACATGTACAGTCTGAATGTAATAAATAAAAGAGGTTATACTCCCATGGACAAGCCTCAGACAATGGTTAAAGGTTAAATCATTCTTTGACATATCTGATCTAGTGATAGACAATTATGAGATGAATCTACCAGGTCCACTAAAGATCCCATTGGGGTCAAACTTTAGTTTCTGCTGTAGTGACCAACATGGCCATTCATTTTTCTGTTAGTTTCATCTCAGTCACTTATTTTAGTCCCATTTTGCTCTCACCCATGTTCATTGGAACCCTTTTCCAAACTACCTGTGTGAAATGCTTCCACTCAAGCTAAGAGAGAGGATCGAGTTTTAAGAAGCAGAAGTGAGCCGGGCGGTGGTGGCGCACGCCTTTAATCCTAGCACTTGGGAGGCAGAGGCAGGTGGATTTCTGAGTTCGAGGCCAGCCTGGTCTACAGAGCGAGTTCCAGGACAGCCAGGGCTATACAGAGAAACCCTGTCTCGAAAAACCAAAAAAAAAGAAGCAGAAGTGAAAAATCAGAAACAGAGTAGCAAATAGAAAAGAGAGAATTGAAACTAAGGTATGAAGTGTGTTTTGTTTCTAAAAGAAGCAAGTTGGTCTCTATGCTAAAGTAGAGTGAATAAAGGGGCTGATGGAAGGCGGATAGTTGGATTAGCAGCAGGAAAGTGTGGATCCTATGTGTAGCATCAGGGAAAGGGAATGAGATCTATGGTACAGAATAAGAAAATATTTGGCTAAGAGGACATGGATCCTGAGGAAAACAAGAAGTAAAGAGTGGGATGTAGATAAGTTTGTAAGTGAAGGGGATGGGAAATGGGCTAATTAGCTCGGAACACCCAGGCTGTGCATGTGAGTCAGTGAGAAAAGATCTGAGGAGGGAATTCCCAAGGGTATCAGTGTGCAAGAGAAAACAGAACAGACATTAGAGGAACTTGGAAGAAGCAGTCACAGAGGCATGGGAAGAACTGGCCCAACATTTTCGGCAGCTAGAAGGTTATAAACACAAGTGCTCCCCTGGAGCAATTATAAGGAAAGAAAAGTGGAAGAAAGTTGGTAACAAAGCAGAATGGCAGGGGTTCCTGGACTCGCAGAGGCAGAGCTGGTAACACTGCCACCTTCCTCTTTACTTCAGCGCACCTTCTCCTCCGCTGCTGACTGCTTCTGTGATGCTCTTCCATCTCCACTTCCCACACCGTAAACGTCCATTCCCTGGATGCTATTTTCATATTTTCTCTTCCTTCCTGCCACATAGGGCTCTTCTGTGACCTTGACCTATTGACTTATATTGATCACAAAACACAGATAAGACTCCTATATAAATCCCTATATATGAAAGCCTATCAAACAGACCCAGAGAAAGGGAAGATAATAACAAGTTCACATATTCAGAAGGCAGAAAATTCTAGATGCTGGTACATGCTTTGAGGAAAATAGATATAGGTTAATGGGACAGGATATTACAGAGAGAATTGGGGTGGCAGTTTAGACAATGAAAGTGAATCATCTGAATGATGAGGACTCACTTAGGGAGATGTGTGAGAAAGGTTCTTAGTGGAAACCTATGATTGGAACCAAATACAGTGGGATTCTGAGACTGGAAATCAAGCCAAAAGAGTCAGAGCCTAGTAATCAAGTGGAGAAGATAGAACAGTCAGGCAGGCCAGGGTCAGGTTGGGCTGCTCCTATCCAGGCTTGTAGGACTGCATCTTCTCCTGTTTATATTAATGAACCACTGAAAGATATCAAATGTGGGGCTATTACGCTTGGGATTATTACAATACAGTGTGTTCTGAAAAGATTGCTGCTGTGTCCCCACGAGAATCAAAGTGGTATGGGCTTATAGTGTCAGGGTTTGTGCTGTAGACCCTGATGGAGATGAAGGTAAGCAAGATGTGAGAGCAGTGCAAAATGCTGCTGCAGGATAGTGGGTGAGATGAGGAAGCTTTGTGCACTAATTAGCTGAGTTAGTATAGGACCATTCAGCAGCATGGTAGAAATATTGGAAGAACAGGTTAGGATTATGGTGACTTGAGTTTAGATTAGCAGTGATAGGGATGGTAGAAATGGAAAATGTAAAGGCAGAAAAAATACGTAAGAAACCTTCTTTTTATGTATTTTTGTTGAATATTTTATTTATTTACATTTCAAATATTATCCCCTTTCCCAGTTTCCCCTTCACAAGCCCTCTATCCCATCCCCCTCCCCCTGCTTCTATGAGAGTGTTCCCCCACCCACCTACTCATTCCCACCTCACCACCCTAGCATTCCCTTACACTGGGGCTTCAAGCCTTCACAGTACCAAGGGCCTCCCCTCCCATTCATACTAGATAAAGCCATCCTCTGCTACATGTGTAGGTGAATCCATGGATCCCTTTATGTATACTCTCTTGTGGACAGGAGCCTGATAAAGCTGTCTCCTGAGAGGCTCTGCCAGAGCCTGACCAATACAGATGTGGATGCTCGCAGTCAACCCTCGGACTGAACATGGGGACCTCGATGGAGGAGTTCGGGTAAGGACTGTAGGAGCTGAAGGAATTTGCAACCCCATAAAAAGAACAACAATATCAACCAACCAGACACCCCAGAGCTCCCAGGGACTAAACCACCAACCAAAGAGTAAACAACCTTCTTATTGCTCCTATGAAGTCTTGAGATTGTTCTTAAATTATGTTGCAATTTACCATAGATGTATTAACTTAGCAAAGAAAATTTTGTCTTCCTTTTTAAGAGAGTCAATATAACTGAAATAGTAAATGTATAAGAAATAGAAATCAGTTTGAGTATTATGTAAGCAAATATCAAGACGTTTTAAAATAATTTTATTATCCTCCCAGTCAATGTTGGCTCTTAAGTTCCTCCGTAACCCTATGTACTACATGACTTCACTGTTTAATAAAGCATTTATGAATTGCATACTACTGAGCACCATTAGTAGGTATGGCTGTCCTGAACTGAAAAGTGTTGAGAGTATAAAGCATCTATCCACTTTGAATATTCAAAGGACAATAGAATAGAAAATATCTTGTTCATATTAATTATGTTTATCACATTTAGGATGGTGATGTTTTACATATATTTGGTGAGAGTAAACTATTAAATCCAAGTACATATGTTTACCTTTAATTTTAAAATATGACTACTAGTAATGTGAAGTTTCACTCCTGGATTTTTTTCTTTTTCTCTTTTCTTTTTTTTCTTTCTTTCTTTCTTTCTTTCTTTCTTTCTTTCTTTCTTTCTTTCATCTCTATAGGACAACACTTCTATACACATTATGATAATTTCATAAAACAGTACATGCATTTTTAAACAATTCTTTTGCTAATTATGTGACATTTGACAATAACTCTTTACTTAGTAAGTTTTATTTTATTTCAGGAAGTTCCACAATGTATAAGGAATACATAAATGTAGCATTATTAACTTTTTAGTTAGTAGTAGACATGTAGAAAGCTGGAACTTGTGTAAATTCAATAGGCATGTCCTACTGGGTTTGTATTTGGGGACAGGAAACCTACAGCGTTGTGAATTGACTGAATAAGAAGCTGTTTTCCACATACAATGTCTAGTGGTGAACTTCTGGCCTTGGAGTGGCAGTTCTGGAAGGGCAGAGATGGCTGTATGTGTGTCTTGGGTTTTAATTTTTACTAACTATAAGGGACACCTACTCCAGCTATAATACTCATAATACACAAAAGAAAGGGGCAACAAGATGCCAACATATTTACTCCTCATTGAAGAGTTTTCTATCATTCCTATCTGGTGGCTTCCTTTTACACCCATTGCATTTTTTTTTTTAAAAACTGGGCACTGGGTAGTGTCTCGCAGACCATTTACATACAGTCTCAGTTGCTTCTCACTGACACTTTCAAGGTGTCCATTTCATAGACAAGAGTCTTGACCATCTGGCACCATTGATTACTCCTTTTCAGCCCTTCTTATGACTATGATGAAGGACATAATTGTGTATTGCCTGCTTATCTTCCATTGTCCATCACGAGGGTTATACGGAGCTGAACCTGTTTAATTCTCCACTGCATAGCAGAAGCCAGGTTAGGGGCCAGGCACAGAGTGGACACTTGCATGTGTCTGTCCGGTGACCTAATGATTAAACTGAACAGAGCAAATGTGTTCCATCAAGTATCCCAGTTTTGTTTATTGGTTGAGCCTGTTTTCACAACTTTTATGAGAAGACCCCAAGGAGCCAGAGCTGGGGAAAGAATCTTGATTTAGTAAAACCTGGGATAGGGGGGGAAAGAAGAAAAGCACACATGCTCTGATGCTTTCAGCTCTGAATTTTTACATGTTTGATCATAAATTTCATGTACTGTGTTGTTTCTACACTAACCATGATGGACACCCTGGAGCAAACACTCCTTTAATTAACTGACTCTATCAGGTAGCTAATGCACGGACACCCAGAAGGAGTTCAGCTCAATAAAGATCATGCTCCAAATGTGCCCAGCAAAAGAAAAATAATCCTTCAATAATGTCCCATGGTACCCATTAGTCATCCTAATAGTCAATATATAGTTTATAAATAGCATTTGTGGACCCCTAAAAGGCTCTGAGCAAATGCATCATATTCTGCAGCAGTCTGTCCAGTAATATTTGCCAACTCTTCCTTTATTGCTTCTTTGAATGAAAATTTAGCTATTTCTTAGCCTCCTAGAGATGTTGTGATGAATAAAAAAATCGGCAAATATTTATAAGGCAGTTGACACAACTGGAGGGCTCACTGATGATGGGCAAGGGAGATTTCATAAATACCTTTTCCATCATCCCATCCATCTTGGATTCTCCCTGCCCATTCATTTACCATCATTTATTTTTAATCAGAAAAAGTTACATCAGCTCAGAGGACTTTCTAAAGATGTCATATAAAATATGACTAAAGAGAATGAATGTAGACATTGAAAAATGTATTGTTAGTAAACAAGAGATCCAAACTACTCAGACTCGCCCAAGCTATTTTCAATTATCTGTGGCTATGACCATGTGCCACCTGTATTGAATCAAGGATCTGAGAGCAAGCTGATGATATTCTCTCCCCTTAGGGTCTTGTGTATTGTATAGTGGTATTTAGCCCCTTGAGCCAAGGGATGGAGTGCAAAGGAGTAAAGTAAAGGAAATTGATAAATGAAAAAGCAAAGCTCCCATCTTGGGTGTCTGAGTTTCCATTATGTCTTTTTATGTCGTTGTTTTGGCTTACCTGACTTACTGTTGTTTATAGGTGAAATGCAGCTGAATTAGTGTCTGGTGTGGAACAGGCATTCAATAAATCATTGTTTACAAGTAGAGTTTGCTTCAAGTGAAGCAGCAGCTAGAACTAAGTCTTTACCAGATACTGATACATTTCACACTAATCATTATTTTGTATGCAACCCCAGCATTTATATTATTTAAAAAGTCCCTCCCCCCGCACCAAAAACCAACTCTTCAAATGCCATAGAACTAGTTAACTTCTAGGCAGGCCTATGGTTGGTTTGAGGAGGCAAAGGAAAGAGAAATCTTTGGATGCTGTAAGCAGTCCCAACTTTATTCAGAATGCTTTGAACATGAGAACAAAATGAGTGGGTTTCTGATGGATGGGTATTGCACTGCAGATGGCATGTGGAAAGACTTAAAGAAGAAACAGACATAGTAAGACAGGTGAAGATAGTACCTAAGGTTTCTGGTGGACATCAGCTATGCAAAGCAAGTGTGATGTTGGGGGTGGAGTCAAGCACTCAACAGCACTGAGCAGCACAGAAAGATAAAAATCTAATGCTAGAGAGAAAGATTGGAATATGAGAAGATTCTCCATATTTAAAACAAACAAACAAACAAACATACTCTTACTTTGAACCAATATCTCATTTAAAATTTATTGTACACTAGAGCAAGTGTAAGCATACAACTAGAGGAATTCCAAGTATGCTTTGCAGTCTGATGGACCTGCTGAAAGTGTCAGTGTACCACAAACCTCATGAACCAAAGTCAAATGGCAGGACTTTCCCACTGAGCACTTAGGGCCATAAGGAAATTGTAGGGCAAGAAAGTCTCCTATCCATGGAATGTTTTATAAACAAAATTCAGAGTATATTCTACAGTTGGTTCAGAGAATCATAAGAAGGGGAATCTTTATACTTTATCTGAAAATGTTAATCTCCTTATGCTCACATCAGTTTTATCACAGAATTGATTAGGATTATAATTAAATTTTCTTCTAAAATAGTTAGTCATGTATATTTAAAAAACATTTTGCATTCTCAATTTCTTATTTTCCCTATTGGAAATTCTGTCCTTATCATGTTGAAATTTCTTATCATTAGCCTCTGTCTATGCCTTATCCTCTGTTTCTGTCTTATTTTTATTACTGGAGTCTTACAGGTTTCATGAGTTCCTTTTCTTGTATGTGATCACACACCTCAGAAAAAGTACCTTTAAAAAGGTCAGAGGGTATAATTTGGCTGCTACAATTCATTATGGCCTTCAGAACTCTCTTTTTAGGCATGTGTTCAACCTGGTTTGATTTTGACTGTTGTGATAAATACCATGAGCATAGCATCTTGGGAAGGAAGAGATTTATTTTACCTTATAGCACCCAGTCCTTAGTCTATCACTGAGGAAAGCCATGGCAGGAACTAAAGTCATGGCCTGGAAAACAGAACTGAAGCAGAGACTATAAACAAGTGCTCTCTTCATGGCTTGTGCAGTGTGCTGTTTTTTTGTTTTTGTTTTTGTTTTTTTTTTAATACAACCCAGGACCACATTTTCAGGAATGGAACCACTCATAGTGGGCTGGGCCCAGCCATATCAAGCACTAATCAAGTAAATGTCCCCTTAGACTTGCCTACAGGATAATCTGATGGTGGTAACTTCTCGATTGATGTCCCGTCTTCCCAGATATTATGTCAAGCTAACAAAAGCTATCCAATACACTATACAGTGAACAACCTTTATCAACCTTTTGGTATCAGCAAGTTTTTATTATGTGTTTCAACATGTGTATCTCTCCACTAGAATTGTTTGGAAGGTTATAGAATCTTTGGGAACTAGGGCCTGATTTAAAGATGTATGTCGGGGGCTTCCGTCTGCGCCCGAGAACGGGTCAGCGCTGTGGTCGTCTGGGTGCCAGATCGGCAGGCCATCACGTCTGCAGGGTGAGCGGCGCCACGGAGAGTGCCCTCCACCATCTTTGCTCCAGTGACTGGGAAGTTGGGACAGCCAGGTTCTGAGACAGACAGGCATAATATCGCTTGGGTCTCGGGCGGCTTGTATGTATGCGACTCCCAAGTTCTGGACTGATCTGCAGTAACCAGCGCACCAGCTCTGCTGTGGGACTTCTGCCTGACAGAGGGATGCCCCCTCCCCTCCCAGGAGAGATCACACACCCCTGCACAGGGCAGGAGCCTACCAGCCTCCCTTTGGCGACCTCTGCTCCAGGAATCCACTAGGCTGAGCCTTTGGATGTGCAAGGCCTCCCCAATATAAGATCACTTGAGACAAGGCACATTAGGGCTCCAAAGTCACTCAGGAGCAGGCAGGCCCCAGAAATCGGTGCCAGGGGAAACCTGGTAATCCAGGGGGGGCAGAAATAGCTTTGCAGGCTCACAGGAGGTCCAACCAACAGCCAGTGGCAGCAGGACCAACTAACACCAGAGGTATCCAGATGGCAAAAGGCAAACGTAGGAATGTTACTAACAGAAATCAAAGTAATGTGGGACCATCCGAACCCAACTCTCCAACAGCAGCAAGTCCTGGATACCTCACCACACCCGAAAGACAAGATCTGGATTTAAAATCACTTCTCATGATCCTATTAGAGGATCACAAGAAGGACACAAATAAATCTCATAAAGAGTTACAGGAGACCATGAATCAACGGTTAGAAGCCCTTACAAAGGAAACACAAAAATCGCTTAGAGAAATGCGGGAGAACATGGATCAAAAGATGGAGGCACACAAGGAGACAACACAAAAATCGCTTAACGAGATGAATCAACGGGTAGATGCACTCACAAAGGAATCACAAAATTTGCATAAAGAAATGCAGAAGAATATGGGTCAACAGATGGATGCCCATAAGGAGGCAACACAAAAATTGCTTAAAGAAATGAATCAACGGTTAGATGCCCTTACAAAGGAAACACGAGAACTGCTTAAAGAAATGCAGGAGACGATGGATCAACAGATGGAATCCCATGAGGAGGAAACACAAAAATCGCTCAGAGAAATGCAGGAGAATGTGGGTCATCAGGAAGAAATCCTGAAAGAGGTAATGCAAAAATACCTTAAAGAAATACAGGAAAATACAAACAAACAAGTGAAGGATCTCAGCAAATCCATCCAGGAACTAAAAAAGGAAGTAGAAACAACTAAGAAATCACAAAGGGAGACAACTTTGGAGATAGAAAACCTTGGGAAGAAATCAGGAGTCATAGATGCAAACATCAACAATAGAATACAAGAGATGGAAGAAAGAATCTCAGGTGCTGAAGATTCCATAGAAAGCATTGAATCAACAGTCAAAGAAAATGCAAAATGCAAAAAACGTGTAACCCAAAACATCCAGGAAATCCAGGATACAATGAAAAGACCAAACCTAAGGATTATAGGTATAGATGAGAGTGAAGATTTGCAACTTAAAGGGCCAGTAAACATCTTCAACAAAATTATGGAGGAAAACTTCCCTAACCTAAAGAGAGAGATGCCGATGAACGTACAAGAAGCCTACAGAACTCCAAACAGACTGGACCAGAACAGAAATACCTCCCGTCACATAATAATCAAAACACCGAATGTTCTAAGCAAAGAAAGAATACTAAAAGCAGTAAGAGAAAAGGGCCAAGTAACATACAAAGGAAGACCTATCCAAATCACATCAGACTTCTCACCAGAGACTATGAAAGCCAGAAGATCCTGGGCAGATCTCATGCAGACACTAAGACAGCACAAATGCCAGCCTAGACTACTATACCCAGCAAAACTCTCAATCACCATAGATGGAGAGACCAAGATATTCCATGATAAAACCAAATTTTCACAATATCTTTCCACAAATCCAGCCCTGCAACGGATAATAGGTGGAAACCTCCAATACAGGGAGAGAAACAACACCCAAGAAAAAATGAGATAATAACCTTCTTGAATCAAACCCAAAAGTAGATAACCACTCAAACATAAAGATAGCGTCAAGAATGGCAGATGGCAATAATCACTATGCCTTAATCTCTCTTAATATCAATGGTCTCAATTCCCCAATTAAAAGACATAGACTAGCAGACTGGATACGTAAACAGGACCCAGCATTTTGCTGCATGCAGGAAACGCACCTCAGTGTCAAAGACAAACACTACCTCAGAGTAAAAGGCTGGAAAACAATTTTACAAGCAAATGGCCCCAAGAAACAAGGTGGAGTAGCCATCCTAATATCGGATAAAATTGATTTTCAACCTAAAGTCATCAAAAAAGACACAGAAGGACACTACATACTGATCAAGGGAAAAATCCACCATCAAGAACTCTCAATTCTGAATATCTATGCTCCAAATGCAAGGGCACCCTCATTCGTAAAAGAAACTTTACTAAAACTCAAAGCACACATCGCACCGCACACAATAATAGTGGGTGACTTCAACACCCCGCTCTCTGAAATGGATCGTTCAGGAAAGCAGAAACTAAACAGGGACACAGTAAATCTAATTGAAGCCTTGGACCAACTGGAACTAACAGATATATATAGAACATTTCATCCTAGAGCTAAAGAATACACCTTCTTCTCAGCTCCTCATGGTACCTTCTCCAAAATTGACCACATAATTGGTCACAAATCAGACCTCAACAGATATAAGAAGATAGAAATAATCCCATGCCTCCTATCAGATCACTATGGAATAAGGGTGGTCTTCAATGGCAACAAAAACAAAAGAAAACCCACGTACACATGGAGGCTGAACAATGCTCTACTCAATGATAACTTGGTCAAGGTGGAAATAAAGAAAGAAATCAAAGACTTTTTGAAAGTTAATGAAAATGAAGGCACAACATACCCTAATTTATGGGACACAATGAAAGCAGTGCTAAGAGGAAAATTCATAGCCCTGAGTGCCGCCAAAAAGAAACGGGAGACAGCATACACTAACAGCTTTATGGCACACCTGAAAGCCCTGGAACAAAAAGAAGCAAATACACCAAAGAGGAGTAGAAGGCAGGAAATCATCAAACTCAGGGCTGAAATCAATCAAGTAGAAACAAATAAAACCATACAAAGAATCAACAAAACGAGGAGTTGGTTCTTTGAGAAGATCAACAAGATAGATAAGCCCTTAGCCAGACTAACCAGAGGGCACAGAGACAGTATCCAAATTAATAAAATCAGAAACGAAAAGGGAGAGATAACAACAGAAACTGAGGAAATTCAAAAAATCATCAGATCCTACTACAAAAACCAGTATTCAACACAACTAGAAAATCTTGAGGAAATGGACAATTTCCTTGACAGATACCAAGTACCAAAATTAAATCAGGATCAAATAGACCATCTAAACCGTCCTATAAGCCCTGAAGAAGTAGAAGTTGTCATTGGAAGTCTTCCAACCAAAAAAAGCACAGGTCCAGATGGTTTTACTGCAGAATTCTATCAGACCTTCAAAGAAGACCTAACACCATACTCTTCAAACTGTTCCACAAAATAGAAACAGAAGGAATACTACCCAACTCGTTCTATGAAGCCACAATTACACTAATACCAAAAGCACACAAAGATCCGACAAAGAAAGAGAATCTCAGGCCAATCTCTCTTATGAATATCGATGCAAAAATACTCAATAAAATTCTTGCCAACCGAATCCAAGAACACATCAAAACGATCATTCACCACGATCAAGTAGGCTTCATCCCAGGGATGCAGGGATGGTTCAATATAAGGAAATCCATCAATGTAATCCACTACATAAACAATCTCAAAGAAAAAAACCACATGGTCATCTTATTAGATGCTGAGAAAGCATTTGAAAAAATTCAGCATCCTTTCATGCTAAAGGTCTTGGAAAGAGCAGGAATTCATGGCCCATATCTAAACATAGTAAAAGCAATTTACAGCAAACCGGTAGCCAGCATCAATCTAAATGGAGAGAAACTTGAAGCAATCCCACTAAAATCAGGGACTAGACAAGGCTGCCCTCTCTCTCCATATCTTTTCAATATAGTACTTGAAGTTCTAGCTAGAGCAATGAGACAACAAAAAGAGGTCAAAGGGATAGAAATTGAAAAGGAAGAAGTCAAACTAATCACTATTTGCATTCGATATGATAGTATACTTAAGCGACCCAAAGAACTCCACCAGAGAACTCCTACAGCTGATAAATGACTTCAGCAAAGTGGCGGGATATAAAATCAACTCAAGCAAGTCAGAAGCCTTCCTATACTCAAAGGATAAGCAGGCTGAGAAAGAAGTAAGAGAAATAATACCCTTCACAATAGCCACAAACCATATTAAGTATCTTGGCGTGACTCTAACCAAACAAGTGAAAGATCTGTATGACAAGAACTTCAAGTCTCTGAAGAGAGAAATTGAAGAAGACCTCAGAAGATGGAAAAATCTGCCATGCTCATGGATTGGCAGGATTAATATAGTAAAAATGAGCATCTTACCAAAAGTAATACACAGATTCAATGCAATCCCCATCAAAATCCCAACTCAATTCTTCATAGAGTTAGAAAGAGCAATTCAAAAATTCATCTGGAATAACAGAAAACCCAGAATAGCTAAAACTATTCTCAAGAGTAAAAGAAACTCTGGGGGAATCAGTATCCCGGACCTCAATCTGTACTACAGAGCAATAGTGTTAAAAACCGCATGGTATTGGTACAGTGACAGACATGTAGATCAATGGAACAGAATTGAAGACCCAGAAATGAATCCACACTCCTATGGTCACTTGATCTTTGACAAAGGAGCTAAAACCATCCAGTGGAAAAAAGATAGCCTTTTCAACAAATGGTGCTGGCTCAGCTGGAGGTCAACATGCAGAAGAATGCAAATTGACCCATTCTTATCTCCTTGCACTAAGCTCAATTCTAAGTGGATCAAAGATCTCCACATAAAACCAGACACACTGAAACTAATAGAAGGGAAACTAGGGAAGAACCTTGAACATATGGGCACAGGGGAGAATTTCCTGAACAGAACTCCAATAGCTTATGCTCTAAGATCAAGAATAGACAAATGGGACCTCATTAAATTACAAAGTTTTTGCAAGGCAAAAGACACTGTCAAAAAGACAAAGCGGCAACCAACTAACTGGGAAATGATCTTTACCAACCTTACATCCGACAGAGGGCTAATATCCAATATATACAAAGACCTCAAGAAGTTAAACTCCAGAGAGGCAAGTAACCCTATTAAAAAATGGGGTACAGAGCTAAACAAAGTGTTCTCACCTGAAGAATATCTAATGGCTGAGAAGCACCTAAAGAGATGTTCATCATCCTTAGTCATTAGGGAAATGCAAATCAAAACAACCCTGAGATTCCATCTCACACCAGTCAGGATGGCTAAGATCAAAAACACAGGAGACAGCAGTTGTTGGCGAGGATGTGGAGAAAGAGGAACACTCCTCCACTGCTGGTGGAATTGCAAGCTGGTACAACCCACTCTGGAAAGCAGTCTGGCGGTTCCTCAGAAAACTGGGCATGACAGTCCCGGAGGATCCGGCTATACCACTCCTGGGCATATATCCAGAGGCTTTACCTGCATGCAATAAGGACACATGCTCCACTATGTTCATAGCAGCCTTATTTATAATAGCCAGAAGCTGGAAAGAACCCAGATGTCCCTCAACGGAGGAATGGATTCAGAAGATGTGGTATATCTACACAATGGAATACTACTCTGCAATTAAAAACAATGAATTCACGAAATTCCTAGGCAAATGGTCAGAACTTGAAAATATCATCCTTAGTGAGGTAACCCAATCACAAAAGAACACACATGGTATGCAGTCATTGATAAGGGGATATTGACCCAGAATCTCGGAATACCCTAGACACAATCCGCATATCAATAGATTTCTAAGAAGATGGAAGGAGAGACCCCTGGTCCTGGAAAGACTGGATGTAGGGGAATGCCAGGACAGAGTAACGAGAGGGGATTGAATGGAGAAAAGATGGAGGGAAGGGGGCTTATGGGACTTTCGGGGAGGGAGGAAACGGGAAAGGGGAAATGATTTGGAATGTAAATTAAAAAAAAATAAAGTAAATAATTAAAAAAAAAGATGTATGTCATTAGAGGATGTCTCACAATTTGTCTAGCTCTTTGCTTCCTCGTTGTTCAAGATGCAGACTGTTCAGATTCAGTCTTCCGCCATCATTTTCTCTAAACCTACTTTATTTAGCATTCTAAAACACTTCAACCTTCCTTCTACCCCACCTACCAAAGGTAAGGGAGAATGATGATTAATAGGACAAGGGGGTTTGGAACCTGTTTAGAAGTCATTCTTTGGGAGTGATTCCAATCTTTTCTGTCAGGATAACAGCACACACCAAACATGAAGCAGTAGCCATGGCAGAATACAGCAGAAACAGCAAGGCTCCATTGAATCTACACGAGTTAGCAGAAGAGACCAAAATCTGTCAGAATACCATGAGAAGTTCTTTGGTGCATTTCTCTCTACAAAGTGAAGACAAGGAAAGACCAGTGAGGAATCAAGGCCAGCAAAGCATTGCATAGCCAGTGAAGATCATTGTTGCTCAGCTGGAGAAGACCAGGGAAGCATTGCAAGGCCAGCAAAGACCAGTGAAGACCGCAAAAAACAACAAAAACCAACAAAGGGCAGCTAAGTGTTGCACCACAGTGCCGCAATGCAACAGTGACCTCTACTTGTTTATGGGGTTCCATTTATACTCTTTCCACACATCACACACCCTCTCAAGTGTCTTCTTTAGCAAAACATCCTCTCATAAGACAGCTTCCAGAAAAACATCATGTGACACAACTAAGTTTCCAAAGAAACCAGAAATTTCTACCGCAAATTCCAATAAATCCATTGGTTCACCAAGCTAGAATTGGGCAGGATTGTTTCTTTGGGCTGGTATCAGTTCCTTTTCTGGAGACAGACATTTGTTCTTATCTCCCCAAGAGACTGCCATGCAAGTGAAAAACTAAACGTGCCTTATTTATTAGTACAAGGCTGCCCTTCTTCTTACTTCAGATTCATTTCTCACACTCTTACCCAAGCCTTGGCTGCTACAAGAAAATAAATGATACAGGTCTCCCTGGTTCCAAGGAGAATCAGAAGCCATACATACTCTTCTCAGGATGCTGAAAGACTATGGAGGGAGGAGTGAACAAAAAAATGTATGGCTTTTAAGATACAGGATCTCTGGTCATTGTATTGTCATGTTCTGGGTGAAAAGAAGCCCAAAATTAACTTAGAAGCTTTGACTTGACTATTTTAACATGATTCCAATAAACCGTCATGATGGGTTCCACCACTGAATGTAAAATTAGATTGGCATCTCCTTTTTCATCACCCAGCATGGGTGTCACCTGGGTTATGAAGATACATAAAAATGTTAAGGAGCTGAATATGTTGGTATATGCCTAATCCTAGAAGTTAGGAGGAAGAAGCAGGAGTTGATATTAGTTTAGTGTTATGCTTAGATACACAGAAAGTAGGAAGTTACCCTGGACTACACAAAACTTGTCTAAAAAAAAAAAAAGGAAACGTTCTAAGTCTTTTGGGGCCCTATAACTCTAATACAGATTTTGAAATGTAAGAATCATTGACTAATAATTGGATTAACTAGAGTCTCTGACAAAACAAGGCAACCTTTACACAGACATGCCCCTTTGGACTTAGGAATCCTGCCTTCCTCACATGGCTACATGAAACCGCCTGCGGTTTCACATGAACTCGGGTTCTCTGTGGACGGAGAGCTGGGAAGATAAAACGGGGTGAGGAGAGAAAGAAACACACGAGTCAAGACACCATAGCTGTTCAAAAGTCTCTCCCTTTTACTTGGGGGTAAAATAACAATATATGCTTTGGGGCCATGACCCTCCCTCCCAGAGTTTCGAGTCTTCTCTGCTCCGGCTCCACTGGAGGATGTTGGCTCCACAGCTCTTCAGAGGATGTCTGTCCATTCCACAGGGTCTGCTACTCTGTGGGAGATGGCGGCTGGCTCCTTTCGCAGGAAGCTGTAATTCCTTGAAGACAAAAGACTTCACCTTGCTCTCAGAGCTCTGCCAGGTGGGGGAGGTGTTATTCAGAAGGATGTAGGCAGCTGGGTCGTGGCTGCCAGGCGACAAGACATTCCAAATGGCTCTCTACAGCTACACAGTTTCTTTTTTTCTTTTCTCTTCTTTTTTTGTTTTTGTTTGTTTGTTTGTTTGTTTTTTGAGACAGGGTTTCTCTGGGTAGCCCTGGCTGTCCTGGAACTCACTCTGTAGACCAGGCTGGCCTCGAAATCAGAAATCCGCCTGCTTCTGCCTCCCAAGTGCTGGGACTAAAGATGTGCACCATCACTGCCCAGCCACATTTTCTATTTTTAAAAATTCATTACTTCTTTAAATTTTGAGATAATTATAGATTTATATGTAATTATAAGATACAATGCAGGAATCATGTATAGCCTTTAATTGGTTATGTTGAGTATGATGTCTTATACAACTCTAGCATAATAACCATACCATAAATCCCCCTTTCAAAGCAGCTATTAGCTTGAACATGAGCTCTTGGCAAATCTAAATGCCTGACCCTTGGAGACTTTGTAAATCTTTGACTTGATAGTCCATCTTAGAGAATAAAATATTCCAGAATGCATTAGTCCGGGCCTCAACAACATCTCGTCTTTATATTTAAAACATAGTAATTATCTCTGTGGAGAAACTCTCATCACAATGCCAGAAGCAAAATAGCTGGCTCAAAGGACTCTTTTGGGTGAACTTACTGTTTTACCAAGCTGCTGCACCTGTTCAAACTCAGCATCAGCTAGGAAGGATTGAGAACAATGTGGTTTGTCAAATACCAAACTCCGGTTGGTGGGGGTCCTGAGCAAGGGGTGTTTGGAGTGGTAGACAAATGACAAGGAATTAGTGGCAGATACAAACAGCTATGTCTTCTGCCTGAGAGAGATCTCTGCTAGAGATAAATCTCTCATACAAACCAAAGCCCAGTCTTTTATTTTGCATAAGCTACTTCCTTAGGAATTGCATATTAATTTAATCATTTACCCAAGGTTCCCTTTTGATTATCCCACAAATCAGCATTTTATGACCTTAGTCCCTTGATTCTAAAGACCGAGCCACATGGTCAAAAGCTTCAGAGTTCTGCTGCTTGCCTGGACCTGAGCTTTTCATGACCAGTATTTCTCAAGATCCAGATCAAAAGCCTGTGTTTTCCAGCTTCAAAATCTTGATCACAAGTATGTTGTCCATTTATGAATTGTAGTTCATTCCAGATTAAGAGTCCAAACTATTCCTTGTTCAACTGCAAACATAAACAATAAGCTTATCTGGGTGGGGCCTTGCCCTGAGATTCAGACTCCCTAAATCTACTTATCTCCTTCCTTAAAATCTTTCTGACAAAGCTGGCTCATTAGGGCAACAGCCTCTGTTCTTTCAGGTCCATGAAGTCCTTTATATAATTCATATTGCATCCTTATATTTTTTGCATAGTTGAGAAATTCTGTAAAGAATAATTCTCACGCTGATTTATATATTCTTGAATTCATGTTTTCTGAGTTCTTTCCCACAGCCTTAAGGACTGTCCTGAAGGTCACAGCCACTATTTGCTGGAGGAACGCTAGACACATTCTCTCTTCCTGGAATCATGCTGTTTCTGATTATCATGGAGTCATTAACCTTGGCAGAGAAAATACTCCCTGGTAACCTTGGCAGGTAGTTCATTTGCCAAAGGAGGACATAAAGTAAAATATATAGATTATTATACAAATGAGCCTTATACCTACAGTAGTAACCCACACCCTGCTGGCTCTGCTCCAGAATCTGAGAATCATATTATACAATCCCTTCTACAGCCATGTCCAGTCAGGCAGCCCATGAGGTGGGCTCTCTCTTTCTCTTATGGCATGGGTCTCAAGTTGGGGCAATCATTAGTTGGCCCTTCCATGAGAGAGAACCCACCTCTGACATCATTAATGATATTCTGCTATATCTGCAAACAGGAGCCTAGCATAGCTGTTGTCTCAGAGAGTTTGTCTAGCAACTGATGGAAAAAGATGCAGAGACCTACAGCCAAACATTACTGGAGCTTGGGGGAATCCTGCAGAAGATCTAAAAGAAGGGTTGTAAGACCAAGAGGGGTCAAGGGCATCACAAGAAAATCTACAGAATCAACTAACCTGGGGCCATAGTGTCTCACAAAGACTGAACAACAAACCAGAAAGCATGCATGGGATGGACCTAGGTAGGCCCTCTACACATATGTAACAGATGTGCAGCTTAGTTTTCATGTGGGACCCTGAACAGCAGGAACAGGGGTGTCTTACATAGAATTTTACTGCTGTGAACAGACACTATGACCAAGGCAACTCCTATAAGGATAGCATTTAATTGGGGCTGGCTTACAGGTTCAGAAGTTCAGTCCATTATAATCAAGGTGAGAATATGTCAGCATCTAGGCAGACATGGCAAGAGGAGCTAAGAGTTTCACATCTTTATCTGAAGGCTACTAGCAGAGTACTAGCTTCTAGGCAGCTAGGATGAGTGTCTTAAAGTCCTCACCCACAGTGGCAAAACTACTCCAATAAGGCCACACCTACTCGAACAGGGCCACACTTTCTAATAGTGTCATTCCCTGGGCTGAGCATATACAAACCATCACAAGGGGTTATCTCTGTCTTTGATGCTTGCTTTTGGGTTACTCTCATCTAACTAGGCTGCCTTGTCTAGTTTGAATATGAGAAAATACACCTAGTCCTACTGCAACTTTATTTACCAAGGTAAGTTTATATCCATGAAGGCCCCCACTTTTTTGAGGAGAAATGGAGGGGTTGGGAGTTGGGGAGGGGAGAAGGCCCTGGGAGGATACTAGGGAGGGTTAGTTGTGATCAGGATGTTAATTAATTAATTAATTATCCATTAGATAGAATGAAGAGGTAGGGAGCAGTCTGGAAAGCACTCTCCTCAGAGATGTTGCTATATTTTTCCAAACTGTCAGAGTATTGGCAGTGGTATAGCTATTTGGTCTGCCAGTTTGAAAACTATAAATTGATAACCTCACACAAGCCACAAAAACAAAATGTACTGTTGCTAGAATTCTGAATCACTCATGTGGATACCACAGTGAAGGCAATTCTCTGATGAGCTCAGCCATGGTAAAGCTGTTGACAGAATATGTGCTTCTCACATGGCAATTGTTGCTACCTGGATCCTTCATTATACTGAAGATGGCTACACATTCACTGTCACAGACACTAAATAGACACAGAAGATGCTTCGGGTATACTGAGGATGATGTGCCCAATTTGCGACTCTTATAATTGACCCATTCCTCTGGCAGCAAGGAAGGCCTCACTGCATGGGCGTGGATCCTGCCATGCCTGGTGGGCAAACTTTACTGGATCTTTGATTTCCAAGGCAGCCCAGTTAGAAGAGAACAATCCAAAAGAAAGAGTTATTTGTGGTACCTCACTGTTGTTAGCCATTAGGTTACAGTGTTGCTGGATCAATCCAATCAACATCTACTTTCCTTTGGGGCTGGTTGTGATTACAGACATCTGAATTATCTCAGAAGCACACCAGCTCCCTTGAAATTCAACTCGCCAAGATATGGACACTACTTCCCTTATCTACTCCTGAACTATATGTTTTAATAAGCTTACTTGGTCACTAATTACAACTGTCTCCTGAAATCTGTCATATATTTTTAGCCATTTCCTAAATAATAATGAGATAAAAAAGAATGGGGGTTTTAGAGACCTATTTTGGAAACTCAGGATTCTATTCTTCAATGTATTAGCCTGAAATAACTTCTTTATCCTAAGATCAATTCTAGGCTAGTTTCAAGGCAGAAACTCAGCCATGGGATAGAGAGTGTTCCAGAAAATTCTAATTAAATGCTTGTTTAGACCCTTGGCTTTTCTTCTGGTATTGGCACAATCAATCAGCTTGGCTTCTACACATTTACTAGGTTTTCATGGATAATAGAATTTTTCTAGACATCCTTTTTATGTGCCAGGATAGAGTGTGTGAAAACATTAATGAATATAGCCATGACTGAATTAATGTCTCAGGCCAAATGGAAAAATCAATACAGAAACTTAAACAGAGGGAAAATTGAGTTTGTAAGGTATATGCTAATAGTTTATGTAGACTGTTCGATTGGCTAAAGCTCAGATTCTGAGGACTATGGCTAATGAAATACTGAATGCTGACTTTGTCCTAATGCTGTTGAGAATATCATCAATTGAATGTTGTATGAGACTACTTGAATCTATTTTACTCTAGTCTCAGTTGATCACATGAATCAGAGTAGCAGAAGTAATAGCATAGGAAAGATTTTCAGAATTCAAGACAGTATAGAAATGAGGGATGGGTTTTGTTGAAAACAACTTCACATGTCTCTGCAGATCTGTGGTTGGTTACCTCAAGACTGTATATGAAGTAAAAAGCCATGGAAGGCATAATACTGTCCTCCGGTGGAAAAGTTTGGTTAAAGTCTAATAGAATACAGACTAACCTGTCTGTGGCAAAATGTAGTGGGTTCTATAGCCTTCAGATTCTTCAGCTGTGATAAAATCCATTTTAATAATCAGCATGCTTCTGCCCTTTCTACATAATATCCTTGATGCTGGAAGACAGGTGAGATTGTCATGGCCTGATGTTCGTGATGCTTAATACTGTAAGTGACAAACCTCTCCAGACTCAGAAATTTGGGTCTTCTACTGGTGCCTATACAACTTTGGCAATCTAGATTGCTATCTTGCAAACAGAGTAAATTCTATAATTCTTTATTCTTCTCAACTACATACTTCAACATTTACAACTTAACAACAGGGTTGGAGAGAGGATTCAGTGGCCAAAACTGCTTGGCACACAAATTTTACCACCTGAATTCAATCCCTGGGACCAATGGTGCAATAAGATAACCAACTCTCAAGAGCATGTACTTTCACCTCAAAATGCATGCCATAGCATGCATGCATTCTACTCAGATGCTCATTTACACATATGTACTAATAACAAATTATAACTTTTTAATTTAACATGAGCCTTGTGTTCCCACTTTTATCTCAAAACATTCAACCTATTCTAATTTGTCTTCTTTTTCAAATGAAGTTTAGAATCAACAACCTCCCATTTCTATCAAACTCTTATGACTCTCCAATTATAATTTAATTTGCTGCAAATTGACATCTTTTAATAAAAATTTCTACTTTGAGAACATGGTATGTAATACATCTATTTTTGTTGGTTGGTTTTTAGTTTTATTTTTTTAATCAACTTGACACAAGTTAGGATCATCTGGAACGTGCAAACCTCAATTGAAAAAAATAACTCCACCAGATTGAACTGTTGGAAACTCTGTGGGGTATTTTTACTGATTAATTATTAATATGTTATGCCTTCCTTCACTGGATGATGGCAGCCCTAGAAAGGTGGTCCTAGGTGATATAGGAAAGCAGGTTGAGCAAGCTATGAAGAACAAGCCAGTAAGCAGCTTCCTCCATGATTTTTGCTTTGTTTCTGCCTCCAGGTTCCTCCTTTGAGGTCCTACTCTGACTTCCTTCAAGATGGACTGAGATTAAGAAGTATAAGCTAAATAAACCCTTTCATCCCTTTTGGTCATGGTGTTTTATCACAACAAATAAAGATACTATTTAAAATAAAAACCTTATTCTATGTTTCCCAGGGATAAGTTGCTTATTCTTTCTGTGGGCCCTGAATATCTGATATTACATGTATTTGAGGCTCATATGGTTTTGTCTTTTTATGAAAGCAATTTAAATTGTTTTGCATTGTATTTTGTTAATTAGTGCTAACTTAGGGAAAGAATTGCTGTGAATGTATTTGAATCTCATTATATACACTCTGATAGCTCTCTAGGTGGTTATGTTGGGCCTGTTGTAAATGGACCAAAACATCTGTATGTGGTAAAGTATTGTTGTATGTAGAATAAAAATACTAAATAGATAATGCTAATAGGCATTCTTATCTCTCATTTTCATAGTATTTCATTTCTGAAGTTTTTTTTTTTCTTTACTGGAAATATTTCCCATCCCGCGGGACTCAGTTGTTCAAGGTTCTTGAAGGGGACCATGCCTGGAAAAGATGAGCGAGAAAGAAGAAGGAGACCAAGCAAATGGTTGTCAAGGTCTCGTTTATTGTCACACAGGCAGCAAGTTTTAAGCAGTAGGAATTAGGAAGCTGGGAGGGGGAGCTAGGGGGAAGTGAGCTATGGGCCAAGCCCTGGGCCGGGCACCTGGGACATTCTGGAAAGGTCACAGATGTTTATCTTGGTCTTGATGTTCCCTCAGGAAGGTCAGGAATTTCACGCGAGGGGAGGGGCAGTCTATCTATGTAGCCGGCAGTTGGCCTGTTAGCCCCCAACAGAAATAGAGTTATTTTTCCTCATGGTAATAAAGCATATTTTTGATATGCACAATTATTCCTTCCTTTTTATTTCGTTTTGAGGGGTGGGTAATAAGAAAAGATCTCACAATATCATTTGAGCTTAGAACTCAAGATTATTTTGCCACTATCTTCCAAGTGCCATGATTAAAAGTGTGTGCCACTATGCCTGATTATTTTTACCATTTATTAGGAAGTAATGTTTGTACCCAAGTTTATGGGACACAATGAAAGCCGTGCTAAGAGGAAAACTCATAGCTCTGAATGCCTCCAAAAAGAAACTGGAAAGAGCATACACTAACAGCTTGACAGCACAGCTGAAGGCTCTAGGACAGAAAGAAGCAAATACACCCAAGAAGAGTAGACAGCAGGAAATAAACTCAGGGCTGAAATCAACCCAGTAGAAACAAAAAGAACTATACAAAGAATCAACCAAACCAGGAGCTGATTCTTTGAAAAAACCAATAAGATAGATAAACCTTTAGCCAAACTAACTGGAGGGCACAGAGACAGAATCTAAATCAGTAAAATCAGAAAAGAAAAGGGAGACATAACAACAGATACTGAGGAAATCCAAAGAAATCATCAGATCCAACTACAAAAGCCTATAATCAACAAAAGTGGAAAATCTAGATGAAATGCACAATTTTCTAGACAGATACCAGGTACCAAAGTTAAATCAGGATAAGATAAATGATCTAAACAATCCCATAACCCCTAAAGAAATAGAAGCAGTCATTAATAGTCTCCCAAGCAAAAAAAGCCCAGGATCAGATAGATTTGATGCATAGTTCTATCAGTGACTGCATACCATATGTGTTCTTTTGTGATTGGGTTACCTCACTAAGGATGATATTTTCAAGTTCTGACCATTTGCCTAGGAATTTCGTGAATTCATTGTTTTTAATTGCAGAGTAGTATTCCATTGTGTAAATATACCACATCTTCTGAATCCATTCCTCCGTTGAGGGACATCTGGGTTCTTTCCAGCTTCTGACTATTATAAATAAGGCTGCTATGAACATAGAGGAGTATGTGTCCTTATTGCATGCAGGGAAAGTCTCTGGGTATATGCCCAGGAGTGGTATAGCAGGATCCTCCAGGAGTGTCAGGCCCAGTTTTCTGAGGAACCGCCAAACAGCTTTCCAGAGTGGTTGTACCAGCTTGCAATCCCACCAGCAGTGGAGGAGTGTTCCTCTTTCTCTACATCCTCGCCAACAACTGCTATCTCCTGTGTTTTTGATCTTAGCCATTCTGACTGGTGTGAGATGGAATCTCAGGGTTGTTTTGATTTGCATTTCCCTAATGACTAAGGATGATGAACATCTCTTTAGGTGCCCAAGAAGATGGAAGGAGAGACCCCTGGTCCTGGAAAGACTGGATGTAGGGGAATGCCAGGACAGAGAAGCGAGAGGGGTTGAATGGGGAAAGAGGGAGGGAAGGGGGCTTATGGGACTTTTGGGGAGGGAGGAAACGGAAACGGGAAAGGGGAAATGATTTGGAATGTAAATAAAAAAAACTTAGAAAATAAATTAAAAAAAAAAAGGAAGTTAGACTCCAGAGAACCAAATAACCCTATTAAAAAATGGGGACAGAGCTAAACAAAGAATTCTCAACTGAGGAATACCAAATGGCTGAGAAGCATCTAAAGAAATCTTCAACATCCTTAGTCATCAAGGAAATGCAAATCAAAATAACCTTGAGAATCCACCTCATACCAGTCAAAATGACTAAGATCAAAAACTCAGGTGACAGCAGATGCTGGAGAGGATATGGAGAAAGAGGAATTCTTCCATTGCTGGTGGAATTGCAAGCTGGTAAAACCACTCTGGAAATAAGTTTGGCAGTTCCTCAGAAAACTGGACATAGCACTACCTGAGGACCCAGCTATACCACTCCTGGGCATATGTCCGGAAGATGTTCCAACATGTAATAATGACACATGCTCCACTATGTTCATACCAGCCTCATTTATAATAGCCAGAATCTGGAAAGAACCCAGATGTCTCTCAACAGAAGAATGGATATAGAAAATGTGGTACATTTACACAATGGAGTGCTACTCAGCTATTAAAAACAATGAATTCATGAAATTCTTAGCAAAGGGACAGAGCTAGAATATACCATCCTGAGTGAGGTAACGCAATCACAAAAGAACACACATGCTATGCACTCACTGATATGTGGATATTAGCCCAAAAGCTAGGAATACCCAAGATATAACTCACAGACCACGTGAAGCTCAAGAAGGAAGACCAAAGTGTGGATACTTTGATTTGTATTGGAAGGTGGATCAAAATACCCATGGCTCACAGCCCACCCATAGACTGAGCATAGGTTCCCCAATGGAGCAGCAAGAGAACAGACCCTAGGAGCTGAAGAGGTTTGTAGCCCTGCATGAGGAACAATAATATGTACCAACCAGTACCCCCAGAGCTCCCAGGGACTAAACCACTAGCCACAGAGTACACATGGAGGGACCCATGGCTCCAGCTACATATGTAACAAAAAATGACCATTTCAGACATCAATGAAAGAATAGGCCACTGTGAAGGCTTGATTCCCCAGAATAGGGGAATATAAGTCAGGAAATTAGGGGGGATGGTGTGAGAAGAGGGAAGGGGATGGGATAGGGGTTTTTTGGAGGGGTAACAAGGAAAGGGGATACCATCTGAAATGTAAATAAAGCAAATATCTAATAAAAAATAAAAGATAAGAAAAGAAAAAAGAAATTAATGTTGAATTTTTCCTAAGGTCTTATCAGGTCTTTTCTCACAGTCTTCTTAAAATATATTGCACTGAATATTCTTCTAGAAGACATTAATAGAGTTATGAACTAGAGGCCACAATGCTATATACCTGTAATACCAGCTATTAAGAGGTTCAGAGGGGATGATCAAAAGTTTTAGGCAAGTTTGGTTACATAGTAACTTCCAGACCAGCCTGAACTTCATTGGAAGACCTGGTTTCAAAGCAACAACAATAACAGATAATTAACAAAGGTTGTTGTACTGTAAGAGTCAAATGTAGTGGTACATACCTGTAACTGACAGGAGGCATAGATAGGAGGATCCATAGACTCTACTGGCATGCTATTCTATATGAATTGATGGGCTCTAGGTAAATAAGAGACCAAGTCAGAGAGATAGAACATATCTCCTATAAAATCATAGAAGAAAAATTCTCAAATCTTGGGAAGGAGATGCCCATTCATGTATAAGAGGCACACGGAACACTGTATAGACAGGGCCAGGAGAGAAACTCCTCATATCATATTATGGTTAAAATACAGTACAAGTCCATCAGAATAACAGCAGCATTCTTTCACACTGGAAATTCAAAAGGCAGAAGAGCCTAGAGCAATGTGCTTCAACATCTGAAAGAACACAGATACCAACCCAGGTTACTTTAACTAGCAAACTTGTCTGTTATAATTGAAGTTTAAAGGAATATCTTCCGTGATAAAAACTGCTTAAATGAATTCATGACCACCAAACTAACCCTATATAGAACGCTAGATGAAGTATTTTGGAGTAACAAAAAGGTTAAGTACACCCAATAAATTAAATGGGTTGGAAAAAGAAATGATACTAGGATAGAGGATGTATAAAGTACGAGTTAAAAAAAAAATCAAATGTCATAAAGACCAGCAAAACAGCAGCATTTTCTATACATCTTTCAGTCCTAACTCTTAACAACTTCAATTCTCTAATCAAAAGACACATAATAGGATGCACACTTTTGTTGTTCACAAAAAGACTCCACTGTCATGGACAGATACTATCTTAGAGTAAAAGGATAGAAAAAGTATTACAAGCAAATGGAACTAGGAAACAAGCAGGCTTTACTATTCTAACATCTGACAAAATATACTTTCTAAATAGGATTCCAGTCATTCAAGAGATAAAGTCAATGGCTTCGAATACTCAAAAAAGAAACAAGTAGCTAATAAACATTTTTTTAAGTGCCCAATATCATTAGCCAATAGGGAAATGCAAATTAAAAGTGCTTTGAGATTCCATCTCATCCCAGTCAGAATGGCTACCATCAAGACAGCACGTGACAGCAAATTCTAGTGAAGATGTGGAGAAAGAGAAATCTTTATGCGTTGTTAGTGGGAGTGCAAACTTGTGCCACTACAGTGGAAATCAGAAATAGAATTATCAACTGGCTCAGCTATTCCTCTCCAGGACATATACACAGAAGACCCTATATTCTACTACAGTGATTCTTGCTCATTCATGTTCACTCTTACCTTCAAATATGAGTGGTAGCTTGTCACATGTGGAATCCTTTTCTACCAAGTTATGCACATGGAAACATTGTGTGGTGCTATCAAATAAATGTGCCCTTCCAATGCCGATCCATGAAGGAGACCACTAATCCTAATAAAATGATACTTAGGATTTGGACTCTGGGGAGGAAATTAAGTCAGGTTGGAGCACTGGTAGATGGAATCAGTTTCCCAAGTGAGACATGAGAGATGCTATGGCACATACAGACATAGCAAGAAGGTGTCCATCTGCATACCAGGAAGAGGGTTCTCACTAAGAACTGAGCTGGTAGGCACTTTAATCTTGAATATCTTAGTGTTTAGAACTGTGAAGAATAAGTTGCTTCCATTTTAGCTACCCATTTTCATGGCATTCTGCCATTGCACCTGAACAATTAAAATCACAGGTTATTCAGGGCTGGAGAGAAAGGTTCTACCATGAGTTTCCTACTTTTTCTTTTTCTGGAAGCCATTTTTTTTCTAGATAAATAAGATTCTTTGGTTATGACTGAAATTTCATTGTTTCATAAGACCATGCATTTGTATCTTTTATAAATAATATATAGAATTTTTAATATACAGATTTGGGTGCATTTTCTTTTGTGACATCTTTGCATTCCCTGATGCATTAGACATGTCTCCTTTCAGAACAGAAATGTCTGCTTCCAGTGTAATTCTCTGTTTGACAGCCTTGCTCTCACCTACTTTCAGGGAGTGTTTCTCAGGCTCATCCTCTGGCTCATAAACTTAGTTCTCCATTTTCTGCTCCCTTTTCCATTACAAATTTTGTTAACATTCTTTTCATAAGTTCACTAGCATTTTTCTACCTCTGACTTCTAATCATCTAAGCTTCTTTGCTTGCTTCATATGGAATCTCATACTTGGGCTCAACATCAAGAACATAGTACTGAGTGATAGATAACTGTAACCAACTGGAGAAGACATATCCCTGTGCATAGCAAAAACGAGACCAAACAAGACCAGTGATTGCCATGGGGTCCTGGCATTTCCAAATCATTTTCCTATAAACAAACAAACAAAATTAAAATAAAACTTGAAGAAATACTTACTTTAATAGATGACAACGCTGGACCATTTTAATTTGAAACCAGGTCAAGTTATGGACTTAGACTTGATAGTCTCCTGTGTTAACCCCACAAGTAGCTATGATTGCAACCCTGTGCTGCCATGCTATGTTCAATAGTCTAGATTTTAAAGAACATCTTTTGGACTAATTCTATGAACCAAATATTTGCAAATTCAAACGTTTGAGATCGTAAAACTCTAAGGAATCTTTAAAAAAAAAACCTAAAACAAAGATAATATGAATTTAGTTTGGGGCATGTCTATTTAGAAACGAACTGTTAGAATCTTCCAGCTAGCAGCCGGAAATAGATGGCTTTCTCATTGTTCAGGGAGAAAACTCTCTATGGGATCATCCAATGATATAGGTACCAGCAGCTGTGCTGGCTAGCTTTATGTCAACTTGATACAAGAGAGAGTTATTTGGAAAGAAGGAACCCCAGTTTAAAAACGCAACTGCCTGTAAGTAATCCTGACGGGCACTTTCATGATTTATGATCGATGTGGGAGGACTCAGGTCACTATAGGAGGTGACATCCCTGGAATGTATGAGAAAACTCAGCAAGAATAAGCTACTAAGCAGTACTCTTCAGTGGTCTCTGCTTCATTCTTGCCGTGAGGTTCCTGCCTGAATCTCCTGCCCTGACTTCCCTAGATGATGGACTGTAATCAGGAGCTATAAGATGAAATAAACCCTTTCCTCCACAAGTTGCTTTTCATCATAGTTTTTTATGACAGCAAGATAAACCCTAACTAAGACAGTAGCAGTCTTATGTGCATTCTGTGATCTGTGCTAGGGTATTTAAATGTTATATCTCCTTGGCTCTCATATACTCTAAACTTAAGAGTTAAATGATTTGAATATCTAGGAATAATTAAACGAATAATGAAAGTTGTTAGTGCCAGACCTGCTGGTACATGCTTGCAATCCCAAATATCAGGCAGGAGGACCATGAGTTTGAGGCCAATCTAGACCACCTTGAGAATGTGAAGCCAGTTTGGACCTCATAGAAAAACAATTCATAGAATAAACAAATAAAGCCAGTTTATAATTTAGAATTATGTAGAATAAACTTAGGAAATAGTATTCAACTATACCACAGACTGGAAAGTATACATGTAAGCTGCACACATTAGTCAGTTTCATCAAGGCTGTAAATATCTGGCATTGCTTTCACAGTGAAGTATGGTTAGCTACCATGAAAGAAAGGCAGGACAAGGTCTAAAATAGGACCACACATCCCCACATTATGGATAGAGGAAACAGAGATAAACTTTAAGCCCCAGCGCTGTGAGATTCCCTAAAAAAAGGACACCCAAGAAGGAATGAGAGGTCATTATAAAGAACAAAGGAAGGACAAGTTATGATCTTATATACAAATACCAATCAATCCTACTGCCTAAGAAATTACAGGTACTGCGGGGTAATTATGGATCATAAACACATGGGGCATATACTCAGGTTGCAGTTCCATCTACTAAGCAACATTGCTTTTGCTGATATTATTTTTCTTTATTTAATTTTGAAATGGTATGTACATATGTATGTATCTATGTATGGATGCATATATGCATGTTGCATGCATGTGTGTATGCATGTGAAGGTCAGATGACAGACAATGTCAGGTGTCTCCATCATTTTTCCACTTTATTTACTGATTCATATATATGTGTGTGTGTGTGTGTGTGTATCAGGGTCTCTTAGTGAACTTCAAACTTATTGATTGTTTATACTGGCTGGCTACTAAACCCCAGAAACTCTCCTGTCTCAGCTTCCTCAGCGCCAAGATAACAGATGCATGCCATTGCTCTGGCCTATTACACATGTACAGCCACGATCCAAAGTCAGCTCCTTGTACTTTCATAGCAAACACTTCACTGAACTGATCCACAGTCAAGTCCTGGTCTTTTCCATGTACAGCAGTGATCCGAAGCCAGGTCCTTGTGCTTTCTTAGCAAACGCTTCACTGACTAAGTCATCCAGTGCCCCATGAGCAGTATCATTACAAGAAGAAAACATGAGGCAGAAAACAGACAGGTTTCATTTCTCTTGTGCCCTGTATGAGTGTTCTAGCTTAGGAAACTCTATATATTGCTGCTTGGATTGCTCCCATAACCCTTATATTTCTCCAGGCCGTCTAGACCTACAATTCTGAAGAGAGGGTGAGTAATTATCAGAATTGTACACCGTTTTAATAAGTTCTTTGAGTTACCTAGAACTTCACCGCTGATTAGTAGAGGGCTGGAATACAACCACCCATGACGGACTGACCTCTGCTCCTTCAAATCCCTTGGTTTCCTGGGATGGCAGGATCCAGACCACTGTGTCACTCAGGCCAACTTACTTGACAAGTGCATCCATTTATTATTTAGTTGGAACCAGCAATTGTAGAGGGAAGTCTTATCCAGGAAATCTCTAAGAGGTTGGGTTCTGCTGTTATGGTCTGACACCCTACCACCACCCAGAAGAGTTGTAGCCATTTTGTTCCATACCTGCCAGCTATTTCATATTGTTGCTATAGCATGCCTGTCAGTCATTGACACAGAGAAATGACTTGACTCAAGGATATGCTGACCACCTACCGTGTTTTGTTCTGTATGTTCTGAATATTCTGTATGAGGTTTGCTAATCTTAAGAATTTCCATATAGTTTTATGTAGGATCCATCAAATCAAAGGTCAATATAAACTGTTATGTCTGAAATATCTTGAGTCAGAGCTGACCATCGGGCAGCCCTTCCTGCCCCTATGTATGAGCTCACTGTGGTTTTTGTGGCTGACACTGAAAAATGTTACTAATAAGCCAAAAAGTTATGATTATAATACTCATGCTCTGTTATCTCAATGTTCTGAAATTTCCCTGTTCATCATCCATCCAACAATCCCCTTACTTTACTCAGGACCAATCAGCTTAAAGGTTAGCTGATAATGCTTTGCCAACTGCTCCCCTCCTTGCCCTTTTAACTTCTGAATCTGATTTTTCCTACAAAAAGCTTACCCTGAGAGCAGACAAGTTTACCACAGTTAGGTTTCCGGATCCTTTGTGTGGTTTTGAACATTCAGTATTAGAGTGTGCATTCAATAAATTCTTGTTTAACTGAGATCACTATTTGTACGGTTTGAGTGGCTGTTCCTGAACCCCAACAATAAGTAGTGGCTGTCAGGTTGTCTCTCAGGACCCTTGAAGCCATAAAGGAAGCAGATCCAAGTACCCTCTGGAAAGGGCTAGTCAATATTTAAAGAATTTATGGCATTCAGTTTTTTCCTCTTGTCAAACATTATTTTCTAACTTCTGAATTTTAATAAAAGCAGATGTTTTATACCCAAAGCCTCTTTTCATATTAAATATATTCCTGGCTCATAAACTTGTATCTTGGGATGCATTTGACATAGTACTGAAATTGTCAAGGGAAATCAGGGGCAGAGACAGTGTTAGAAACAGATTGTCTGTGCTGATAGCTTGAAGAAGTTATTTTACAAGAGAAAAGAAGCAGTAAAGGAGATGGGAAATGGGTGTGTGAGGAAGGGAGAAACCAGGAAGAGGTGTGATATTTTCTAACAGCAGGGTGCAAATGCATCACACAGAGGCATCAGACAGTTGTCCACACTGAAGGGTTCTGAGCAGACCATCAGTCATAGACAGATTCCAGACATCAGATGACATCATTTGTCTACAATCAACTTGAGGTATAAAGCATTCAGGAGCCATACTGTGTCATAATTATTCCTGCTATTGTTACTTAATCAGTTGTGCTGGGTGTCCGCCCATGGAAGGACACTTTCAGACCAATGGGGGAGTGAGAATTGTCTTTGGTTTATGATTGACCTCTTTTTTTCTGTATTTATAATCCTCAGCTCCAAGAGTCAGAATGTGAGACCATGGAAGACCAATGCTCTATGTTAATAATGCTCTAGGCTCTATATTAATATAAACTAGTCAGCACATGCACACAGGAATTCAGACTTTGCAAAGCATTTCTATTCCCCTCATTTCACATCAGCCACCTCCCCAACACCATCAGCCGGAGTCAGACATTAAGAATGAGCAGCTTCAGGAACAGCTGAGCAAGCAGTCACACCAAGAGTCTTCTCTCCAAGGGTGTGGATAAGAGTGTTGGCCTTTCCGCTGCTCCAACATGAGAACTCTGCTCTCTCGGCTGCTCTGACTCATCCATCTTTAGACAGAAGAAGACAGAACAGCTGAGGATTCAGCTGAGTTCATCGATTCTTTGCACTCCTGCAAGCTCCTTAGCAGCAAGGGAAGAAAATCTATGCAGGTGGCTTTCTCTTTCTTCCTCCACAGCCACACACAGTTGTCTTACATCTCAAATACACCAGAACTATTCACATCCCACCCCAGGTATTACTTGTCTCTTGGTCCCACCATATTGTATACAGCTCAAGAGAGTCTTTCCATGACAGGATAGACCCAAGCCTTAGGAAGTGTTCAGTGAATGATACTAAATAAGTGGAATAAACAGAATAAGAGAGAGTTGTTTGGCATTGATGAATTATGCATAGGATCCTTGGTCGTTGGCCTGTCCTGTGCTTCTACAGAGGGTACTGCTTTTGGCATCTCTGCCTTCTTCCTTCCTGGCAGAACCTGATTTAATTCTGCTAACCACTGTCTGTTCTGTGCTTACAGGTCAATCTGTTGCTCAGCTTCAGGTTGTCCAAGCTTAATGTTCCTCTTGGAACTAGAACATCAGTAATAGTAAAATAGAAGGTAACACACAGAGAAGTGGAAAGATTTAAGCAAGGAAGGAGGTAGGAAGTATGGGAGAGGAGGAATAGGGATGGTAGGTCACCTGAAATTAAGGATAAATGAAGAAACCATAAGGAAAAACTGGTAGACTAATTAAAGGAACTAAAGTAAAATAATCTAGACTACTCACTGATGTGTATAACCCTAGGCTGGTGGCTAGACTCACAGGAAACTGAATTTTAGAAAGCCTTCAGTTCTTATAGTCATGCAACTTTAGGGTTTTCTAAGTAAAGTGATATGTCTGGCCTTGAGAAGTTGATTAAGGCAACACCTGGCTTTGGTTGACCTCATCATATGGAAGGAAATTATAGGTATCCATGGTTGAGGAAGAGTACTACTCTTAGCCCCAAATGCTTGATGTGGATAAGGAAAAGTCTATGCTGTCCTGCAAACAACTGGCTAACACCTTATACCCATGAGCTGAGTAGGCCTAACCATCAAGCCATTCCCTGCCCTGCTGTTGGTAGAGAAGCAAGGCAGAGAGTCTGTGCCATTGATGACAACTCTGGGACACCAAACTAAGTGTGTTCTAAGTTGGATTTCTCATTGTGTGAAGCAATAAATGACTTTATTTCATAGGTCACAGTGAGTCATGTTTGTTACCAAAAGCACCCTGATTAATTCAGACCTTGGCAGTAGCTGCTACACCGCATCTAGATGTTCACTTAAGCAGCCAAAATTCAAACAGCAATCAACACATTACTGAGTGTTTCTATGTCAGGTGCTGTGCTAAGTGCTCAGTATTGATTACTTCAAGTATTCTCCACAGTCATCCTACCAGGGAGGAACTCATATGGGGTCCACATTAATAAATAAGGAAACTCACGAAAAGAGCATTGTATGTTTCAACCAAAACAAGTGGCTTTAAATGCCAAGATTATAATGCAGGGGATCTGACTTTATCACTTGCCCTATTAACTACTGATCCAAACAAGTTGTAGTCTGTTGAAGTCCAATGGCATTCAAACAAACTCTTCTTCAATAAGAAATGTGGTACTAACTGAAGAGCATGCAGGGACTGGACTTTGGCCCCCTCCACATTTATGGAAGATGTTTAGCTTGATCTTCATGTGGATTCCCTAACAATTGGAGGGGGCTGTCTCTTACTCTGTTGCCTGTCATTGGATTCCCTTCCCCTAACTGGACAGGTTTGTTGGGTCTCTGCAGGAGAGGTTGCCCTTAGTTCTGCTGAAACTGGTTGTCCTATGGTGGGGTGGTACCCAAGGGGGAAGCATGTCCTTCTCTGAGTAGAAGGAGAAGAAAGAATAGGGGAGGGACTTGTAAAGGTGTGACTGGAAGAAGGTGAGAAAGGGAGAGATGGTGGGCAGCAATCGATGTAAAGTGAGTAAGTTAATTAAAACAACAACAACAACAAAAACAAAAGAAATGTGGTGCTGAATTTTGTCACTAGTGTTTTAATAGCTGGGATGATGTTCAAAAATCCATCACCTGGGGAGGTGCTAACCCATTCTGAAATACCAGCCCAAGGTAAATGCCAGCTTTCCAACAGAAAAACTGGTGGATCTGGCAGTCTTGGGTGAGCTTCAAGCCAGCCCCGGAAAGCTTGAGTATATCCAACCCTTAACGTCAAAAATGATAGGGCCTGGAGAGGAAGCAACTGGTCATCCTTATTCTGTGATGGCGGTGTACAAGTGAGCATAGTTGTAAACTTGGTGGAGTAGCAAGAATAGGAAATGCAAATGATAATTGAGTTGTAAGCACAATAAGGATTCACCTCTTGCTTGAAGTATGTTGACTATGCATTAGTTTTAAGGAGGAATGCATTTTCAAAACTGAACAGAGATGAAACACAAGTCTCTAAAAATATGACAATTTAGCTAATAAATACCAGTCTCCATGGACAAAGTATAAAACTAATTTAATCAGCTAATGGAAATCAAAAACTTACCAAGAACATTTTGTTTTCTGTTTCCTACATGACTGACTTGGGGTTGTTTAGTTAACTGCTACATTTTTTTTTTTAATAATCATTATAAGTAACTTGTCTGGACTTTTACTTTTCAACTAGCTATTCTAGGAGCTGAAAGAATAATAGCATGGTTATTAAAAATACAGAAGTTAGATCTGTTCCTAATCTATTCATAAAAGTTTTATACTAAGAGTGCTTTGATCTGTGATATTCTTCCTAATTCTAGACTATTTATTCTTTTGACATCTATTGCAGCCGGGAAACTATGAGGCATTAGGACTTAATTAACCAGAATGGAGTTCTTGGATAAGATCAGAAGCATCTGTACCCACATAAGCATCACCTCCCCAGTCACTCTGCATTTAAACAGGATGCCTTTGTATTCCTCCATACCTTACAATACTCTCAGAAAAACAAGTTACAAGAATATGTCTAATGAGACATAGTTCTTTTCCTCCAGGACTTTGCAACTAGAGGATGAAAGAAACACAAAGTTGTGAAATCACAATACAATGTGCTAGATGCTGATGCTGTAAAAGAATAAAGTTGGGATTCAGAAAGGCATGCTGGCCCCTGGGACATCTAAAATGTTCTTAGCAAGAAGTATTACTAAATTTGTCAAAACTGGAAGGAGCAGTTCACACAGGAGAGAATGCTCTGCTGAGAAAACACACATGTCTGAACCTTTTATCTATGCTCAATGTTTCATTGAAGAAGCATTAGTGATTTCAGTGGTGGGGTGCCAATGAATTTAGCATTCCACAAAAAGGGAACTTTATGTCCCCAAATCTGGGAAGCACAGAATGATAACAAAGGAAAAGAAGACTGTTAATTCAGCAGTTGTTTTATGGTCTTTATTACTTGCCATTCTGCAGGAACAGAGCACAAACTGACTAGGCCAAAAATGCTTAGAATAAAAGGTAAGGAGATTAAATATTGCTAAGTAAGAGAACCAGGAAACAAGGGTCTTTGGAAGAAAACATATTAATATAGTTCATCATGTTAATAGAGTTAATGAGAAAACCATCTCCAAAGATAATGGAAAGAATTCCATTATCTATCTTTAATGCAATCAATAAAATAAAAATTGAGCAACATATTATGATCACGAAGTAACACATACACCACAGCTCCAAACTGTCTTATTTATCGAGAAATCACTGGCAAGAAATTTTAACCATATTCAGTAATCCATCTATTAAGTAGGCTAAAAAGCTACATTTTTATTTCCAGTAATCTCCAGCAGGAATTTAGATTTTGGTTAAATTACCAAGAAACCACAGGAATAGTAGAATTACCTATCACTTTGACTAATAAAAATTACACTTATTTTCATACCACATTGCAGTTTTGTGCGTAATTCAATATATTACTTATACCACACATCATTTTGAAATTCATGTGTTTATGAGAACTGCCTCCTATAATATCTTACTACTTAGAGAGTACATGCATTTTAATAACTATTCTTTGGTTTCCTTTATACTTCCACGTATTTCATAGTGCATTTGAAACCTCCATTCATATGAGAGGATCATAAATTTCAACTGCCAGAAGTGTCTGATTCATACAAAAACCATTAGGGAATGTTGAATTCCTCATTTTACCAATAATATCAGCAAATAAGATCTTCATTCTCTCAAGTGGTATAAAAATTCAGAGATCAGAAGCTGAATAAGCTGCAAATGATAATCAAACCTATTAAACTTTGCCATGCCTTAGTATCCTCTTATACACAGACATGTGCACTCAATTTTATTTCCTTAAGTGAGACCAAGACAGTAAGATGAAGTCCAGAAAAGGAAAAAGGATCAATCTTATGTGATCCATTTGCTCCAAACATTTTCAAATCTCCAGACTGAGACTACAGCTTCAACTTTGTCCAGTTCCCAAAATAACACAGGTCAACCCTAGAAAGAGGCAGTAGGCTAGAGCCAGCAGTAGAAGGAAACTGGAAGAGAGGTACTACCCTATCTCCTTGTTCACTGCCCAGTGTCCACCATATCATATGTGCTGGCTGTAAGCCCAGCAAAAAGGCACCAGCATTTCCTATGATCTTGTGCTTGCTTCCAGATAATTGGGGTTTCCTTAGGATTCTAGGTACATTCTAGAATCCTTGTAGATATGACAGCATTGCCTGAATCTGCATCTATTTATTTGGAGCTCTGATTCCTCATCTGGCCCTAACAAACTCTCTTCCCCAAACTATGGCAGACAAGAACTAAATTATCTGGAGAGGTATGAGAGAGCTCATTAGTACTGAAGAGGCCACGCTGTTGCATTTGATGTGGTAGCATACACAATCATTACTTGATGAAACGGTGCAAATCCTAATTTTTCAGGAGGCTAGGCAGCAATCTATAACATTAGAAAGTTACCAGGTTAGGAACTGAAGTGGAACAAACATCTTTGCCTAAATCACTCAAATAATATGTTTTAAAAATTACACACACACACACACACACACACACACACACACACCATGAAATAAGCCTAACAAAGCATGTCTTTAACCTGTATTTGGCCCCAGGGAGTAACAGTTTGGAACCTCCAGCAATTCCTGCTACCTTTATAATTTGCTGTGGGAAGAAACTTGAACCCCATAATCTGGACTATTTGTTGCCTTTAACTCCCAGGGAAATTTAGGGCTACCCACTATCATATCGGATTCTGTTTTCTTCACTTATCAGCTTGGTGACCCAGAAGACAGCCTGTTGCCTTGTATTTTAATAGTGACCCAGGTCAGCATGCCCTCCTCACAAATCTCTGGAGTCTCTCTTCCTAAATGCATGCACAGAACTTCTGCTACATCTAAATAGAATATTAGGCCAGAGAAAGTTGGATACCAAAACTAAATATAAACCAGTCGACTGCAGTTTCTTCACTGAACGTAGTCTATATAAAACATTAAAAAAAAAAATACCAAACAAACCACTCGGAGTCAAACATGTGATTGTGGATTTCATTCATGAGCCAATTATTTACAAAATCCACACTTATTTTAAATATCCTCATCATTTGAACAGCCTATAGAAAGGTAGGACTGACTAGAAAATTAACATTAGCATTGCCTGCAAATTGCAGATTTTAATAGCACTAGTCACAACCACAGAAATAACCAAAGAGAATTAAATTAAAGAGCTGGAGCAATCAAAAAGCTGAAAGAAAGGAAATTCGGTTCCTAATGTTTATGCAGCAGTCTACGGCTTATAAAAGCTTCCCAGTTTACTAGTCATTAAGACCTTCATGAGTTATATGCAGAGGAGGTACTATCCCCGCTCCAATCACAAGGAAGGTGAAGTCCAGAACGGTTCCATCAACAGCACATCTCTTAAGTGCCAGAGACAGGATTTGAAGCCAGATGTGCTGGCACTCACTTCATAATGCTCTACTACATGGATCAGTAAACTTTGCCTGTTAAAGGACATATAGCAAGTATTTTAGTTGTTGGGTCTTCCTTTTTTCTGTGTGTAGATTACAAATTTACATATGTGTTCAAATTTGTGTGGTAATGAGTATGTTCATGTACATACTTGCACCTGTGTGAGCATAAGGAGACCTGAGACTGATATTACTTCCCATTTTATTCATTGAGGCAGTCTTGTCAGTTGAACCAAGAGTTCACCAATATAGCTACTCTGGCTAGCTAATTTATACCAGGGATACTCTGCCTCTACATTCTATGCACAGAAATTTCAGGCAGGCTGCCGCCACCCACCTGGTATTTGGGTTGGAGAAATTCAAACTGATGCTCACACTAATGTAGCAATTGTTTAAACTGCTGACTCATCTTCCTGACTCCATAAAGTCATGCCTATAGAACAAAACCAGTCCTGTACAAAACTACAAACAAGTAAAAATGCCTTCTGTCTTAGTTAGGGTTTCTATTTCTTCACAAACATCATGATCAAGGAGCAAGTTGGGGAGGAAAGGGTTTATTCAGCTTACATTTCCACATTGCTGTTCATCACCAAAGGAAGTCAGGACTGGAACTCAAGCAGGTCAGGAAGCAGGAGTTGATGCAGAGGCCATTGAGGGATGTTTCTTACTGGCTTGCTTCCCCTGGCTTGCTCAGCTTGCTTTCTTATAGAACCCAAGACTACCAGACCAGGGATGGCACCACCCATGATGGCCTCCCCGCCTTGAGAAAATGCCCCACAGCTGGATCTCATGGAGGCACTTCCCCAACTGAAGCTCCTTTCTCTGTGATAACTCCAGCCTGTGTCAAGTTGACATACAAAACCAGCCAGTACGCCTTCCAATAAAATTTTATTCACAAAATCAAGTAGAGATAGGCTGGGAACATAGCTCATTTAGCACAATGGTTGCCTGGCATGCACCAAGCCTTGGGTTTAATCCCCAGTATCATATAAAACTAGGCATGTTCCTCTATGCCTATAATCCTATACTCTTAATAATCTAGGGGTAGGGCTGGAGGATAAGAAATTCAAGGCTATTGTTAGCAACATAGCAAGTCTGAGACAGGATATAAGACCCTGTCTCAAAAGAAAAGAAAACAAGTAGACAGCACTAATAATTTTCTGCCTACTACTATATACTATTATCTTGGTTAACCTTAATTGTCTACTTAACACAGTCTAGCACCATCTGAAAGAAGTCTCAATTGAGGAATTGACTAGATTGGATTAGCATATCAATGTATGTAACTAGGTTCAGCCCACTGTGTGCAACACCAGTTTTGGGTAGGTGATTCCAGGCAGTATAAGAAAGCTAGCTAAGCATAGTCCTACACATAAGCCAGCAAAAGTGTTCCTTCGTGGTTTCTGCTTCAAGCTCCTACGTGTGTTCCTGCCTCATCACAACTTTCTATGCTTTGTCTAATACAGAACGCAAGTATTCTTCTTTTAACTGACTCTTTGGTCTTTATTTCCTTATGAAGGTCACTGTGGCATGTGAGACTTATTAAATACATTTGAATGTGTTTATTATCCTGACCGGTTGTATCAATTTAATTCTCAGTCCCAAGCATCACTCTTCCAATATAAGCAAGAGAGAATGAATAAAAGTTTGCCTCCTTCATACTAAGAATATAATCTCACCTTGAAGGCTAGAATAAAATAGTCATTTGTCTGCTCCCTTCACTTCACAGATGTCCCATCATGCTTTCCTGTAGCAAGTCTCTTGATAAGTGTGCAGGAGATTGGAGAATTCATTGAGTCCCCTCCGTTGAGTTCACCCTTTAAAAAACCTCAGGAAGCCAAGTGTAATTAAGCAACATTAATTAAATTACTAAAGATCAGACCAGGGCAACCCCAGGAGGGACAATGGAACAGCATCAAAAAGATGGAGAATAACAAAAATAGCAGCAATCAGTGGTCATGAAAGCTATGGAGGCTGACAGCTCAGCTGGAACACCTTTAGAGGAAAAAGTCATGAATACACACCGGGGAGAAAGATGAATAAGCTTGGGGGTAAGAAGAAGAGTCCAATGGGTTCACAGATCACCTTTCTCTCTCAATGGATGTCTGAGAGGCTCCTAGCCTTTGTAGATCAAAAACATGTTAAAGTCTTCAAATGGTTTTTAATAGTTGAGATTACATTTTAATAAATTATATTGACAACATAATGTCTCTCTCATCATGGTCAACACAAATTTTTTCCACTTTGACAATGAAGGTCCTCTACCAATCATCAGTTTCTCAAAAATATTTTTAATATGATGGACTTTAGAAATTTCTGTCTATATGGAACACACTATTAATTTTATGATTTAGTATGCTGCTGCATGGTCTTGGTGTTTGAGTTGTTTGTAGTAGTTTTAAGGATCAAATCCTGGCCCTTGATAATGGCAAGCAAAAGTACTACCACTAAGCTGCAGCTTGGGCCTTTGGGAATTTTTAATTAAAAAGAAAAAAAAATTATCATTATAGAATGATTCTCTCAAACCTACTACTCCTCTAGTTCAATTTCCATTACATTTAAAAATAAAAAGCTCTTATCTCTCTCTCTCTCCTGTCATTGACATTGATGGTATGTGTGGTGGTTTGAAAGAAAATGGCCCACAAAGGCTCATAAATTTGAATACTTGGTCACCAGGGAGTGCCACATTGGAAAGGATTAGGAGATGTGGCCTTATTGGAATAGGTATGGCTTTATTCGAAGTGTGTCAATAGGGGTGGGCTTTGAGGTTTCAAGAGCCCTGCTAGGCCCAGTGTCACTCTCTCTTCCTGTTGCCTGTAGAGCTCTCAGCTACTTCGCCAGCACCATGTCTGCTTGCATGCAGCCATGATGATAATGGACTAAACCTCTGAAACTGTAAGCAAGCCCTCAATTAAATTCTTTCCATTATAATAGGTTTTTTTTGGTCCTGCTGTCTTTTAAATACAAAAGAAACTAAACTACAGTTATTCTCTGATTCTGGTGGGGTTGAAGACTAGTTATAGCCTCAAAGTCAATTCAAGTTGTCTAGCATTGAGAGAGATGATATAGATTAGAGAGAATGGTTTTTTAGATGATAATACCAGCTAAAACCAGAACACAAATCAAGTATAGATTTGTAAGCTCTTTAAGTTAGGCTAGATGGTAGAGTGCTTTATCTAAATTGAAAAATATGGTATGAAGTCACTGATAAGGGGATATTGACCCAGAATCTCAGAATACCCTAGACACAATCAGCATATCAATAGATTTCTAAAAAGATGGAAGGAGAGACCCCTGGTCCTGGAAAGACTGGATGTAGGGGAACGCCAGGACAGAGTAATGAGAGGGGGTTGAACAGAGAAAAGAGGGAGGGAAGGGGGCTTATGGGACTTTCGGGGAGGGAGGAAACGGGAAAGGGGAAGTGATTTGGAATGTAAATTAAAAAAACAAAATAAAATTAAATTAAAAAAAAAAAAGAAAAATATGATGGACTGGGTGTTATGGGTATCTTATATTTTATAGTCTGCATAATTGTAATGGTTGTGCTCAATTTATATCTGAAAGAAAAGGGCCTTTTAATTGGGCAAAAGGGGGAAATGGTGGGTTGCTCTGGTGCTGTTTGTATTCTGATGTTAATTCTGCTTCCTCAAGAGGGGCTGCCTCAATGAGGAATGGATCAAGTACTCAGGTGATTTCATGTGCACCTTCTCCCCATTTTAACTGGTAAAATAAAGGCTGGACCCTGTGATTGGCAGTGGAAGGGAAAGGTGTGGCTGGATGTTCTAGAGAGTGGGGGAAGGGTAGGGGATGATGAAGGAGAAAGACAGAGGAAGAAGAGGTAGAAGGCAGATAGAGCAGAGCCACATGGTCTGGAGAAGCTGCAAATAGCAAGGGATCTCATAGCTGGGAAATAGAGTAGTGTAGGGGAAGATCTTCCCAGTCGCAGTGTGCAGTTTATAAATATAATAACTGAGTTGTGTGTTTTTGCACGGGCTTATTGGGGTTGGAAGATTACTGCAACAGAGTGCAGGCTACTTCAGGCTAAAATGACAGCTTGTCTCCAGGTTCCTTTTTTTTAGAGGAAACAAGCATTATCAACTTATTGAACATTGCTCCAGAAATAATCTTTACACAGATAAGCAAATATATGCATGCAGATATTGTTTCATCCACAGAGTACATACATCTACTACAATTTGTTTGCTTTGACCTTTTTCATTTAGTATGATATATCTCAGAGACTTCCAAACCACATCACAGAAAGCCATTCATTCTAACAGATGTAGGAATGTTGAGTTGTTTGAGGCAGAGTATGGCAGTACATTTTAATCTCATAGACAGAGGCAGGTAGATTGCTCTGTGAGTTCAAGGTCAGCCTGATCTACATAGAGAGTTTCCAGTCAGGTAGGGCTACATTGAAAGACTCTGTCTTAAAAAAAAAAAAAATTGTAAATTTTGGTAGCCAATCCCTAGCTAAGTTTTTGCCCCTTGTCATAATTACTGCTAAAATGAACAACCTCATGAGTGGGCCAGTTCATATGCACAAGAATACAACATTCATGATAAACTCGTATAATTGAAAGCTGCTGATTGAAGGAGTGTGCAAACTGGAGATAAAAATACCATCTATTCCCGGTAGTTATTTTTCAAGCTATTTTATATGGGTTTTTGCATATGTTCAAATTACACAAAAAGCTCAATAAATGGTTGTGGTTTCTTCTTCTTTTTTTAAAGGGAATGCCCTGGGCACCAAAGGGAGGGGCATTGTAATGGGAACAGATATTTATAAAGGGAAATGATTCCACACTCTTCATCAGACTGTTTCAAGTTTAGGAGGCAGATATTCTCAGCAGGTCAAATTAGTAGAAGTTATCTTGGTCATATATTAAAAATCTAATAGGTACAAAGAAAAATCAATGCATTCTATGTGGAGATGTTTCTAACAACATGCAGAGCTTATGAACTGAGTTTCGAGGGATGGAAGAAAACTAAATAGAAGAGGGTCAAGAGAACATTCCGCAAGGAGAGAATCACGGGGACAGAGTTCAGACAAAAAGAATCAACCCACCAATGCATTGAGGAATTATAGGATGATGTGCTAGGAAAACCAATGTCTCTGTGGGGAAGCCTCCATCATGAGCTTCATGGATAAGCTTTTTGACAGTTTGGAAAAAAAATGTAAAGAAAAATCTGGTTAAGTTGGACTTGAGCCTGGCTGATTTCTTAATTTACTTTGATGACCAGAAGACTTGTAGACTCCAGGAACTGGAAAACTTGTTTTTACTGCCATGAATATGTATTATCATATATTACTATCCAAATAAAATAACAGGTTTCATTATGACATTCTTACCAATGTGTATCATTTACTTTGGCCATTTTACCACCTTATTGGCAGCCTATCTTTCCTCTCTCATTCCTAAAGCATTCATAGACTTTAATATTTTATTTTCCACATATGAGAAAATATATAACACTTTTATTTGTGATTCTGAATTACTTTGAATCATGATGACCTCTAGTTTTATCTCTGAAAAAAAAACATTATTTTATTCATTACAGTGGAATAAGACCCTGTTGTGTATATGAGTCACATGTTATTTATCTATTCAACTATTGGTGAACACCTAAATTAATTTCTTAACTTGGCTATTGTGAGTACTAAATGAATAACATGGAGAGAGAGGCTGGCAAGGCAGCTCAATGAGCAAAAGCCCCTGCCACGAAGCCTGATGATCTAGGTTCAATCCCCAGGCACCATATGGTGAGAACTGAGTCTTAGAAGTTGCCCTCTAAACACACATGCAACGTGAGAAGTGTGCCAGCCCCACCCACACCCCATGCACATACACATGTGCATGTAGGTATCTGAACAGTAAACAGTCTTTGACTGTTCTGAGTGTGTATCCAGAAGTACCTGGGTCATGAAACACTTCTAGAATTAATGTTTTTCAGAAAAATTTATGCTGATTTCCACAATGACAAAATTTGTTTTTCTGCTAATACTATGTATATGATTCATTATCTCTCTCTCTCTCTCTCTCTCTTTTTTTTTTTTGGTTTTTCGAGACAGGGTTTCTCTATATAGCCCTGGCTGTCCTGGAACTCGCTCTGTAGACCAGGCTGGCCTCGAACTCAGAAATCCGCCTGCCTCTGCCTCCCAAGTGCTGGGATTAAAGGCGTTGCGCCACCACCGCCCGGCTCTCTCTCTCTCTCTCTCTCTCTCTCTTTGTGTGTGGGTGTGTGTGTAGCTAAAGTTTTGTCACTATTTTTATACTTTAGAGGGCCAATCCCTTGTTTAAGATACTTGGGATCATGATTTTTGGCTTCCCTTTCAACTATGATCATTGTTACGTCTACTAATTTTGACTTTGGCTTGTACTGCTTACCTAAGACTTTAGAGTACGTCCTTAGGTCATTTTGTTGAGCTCCTTCCATTTCTTAAAACGCAGATACTCACAACTTCAAGTTTCCCTGGTAGAGAGATGCTAGTACTCATAACTCTAAGCTTCCCTTACATATCATTTTTTTTTACTACATCTCACACATTCAGGTAAATGGTATTTTCACACTGGTTTGGTTCTAGGTAGTTTGACTTACACTCCTAGTTTCTTCTTTGACTCTCTAGTTGATCAAAGGTTTATTGTTCAGATTCCATGTCTTTATATAGTTCCTGCTGTTTCTCCTGCTGTTGATTTTTAGTTTTATGACATGATAAGATGTAAGAAATTATTTGGAAGTTTTTGTGTTTGTTAAGACTTGTTTTGTAGCCTAAAATGTGATGTCTTTTGGAGGAAATTTCATAGAAGCATGAGAAGAATGTGTATTCCACTGTTTTGTTGGAGGAACTATTTTATAGACAGATGTTATGTCTGTCCATTTATCTATGGTGCAGTTTAAATTCTAAGTTTTTTTGATTTTGTCTGCATGACCTAGCTACTGATGGGAGTATATTATCTTCAGCTACTATTGCCTCTGGCCAGTCTGTCTCTCATGTCCAATAGTGTTTGTTTTATGTAATTAGGTACACCAATGTTTGGTGCACATGTATTTATATCTTCTTGATAGATAGTTGTTTATCATCATCATTATCAAATTTAGACTTTTTATCTCTTCTGCTTAATTTTCTTGAGGTCTACTTTGTCAAATATAAGTTTAGACATTCCAGGCTGCTCTCACATTCCATTTGTTTGTTATTATATTTTTATCATTTCATTTTCAGATTGTGTGCTTTTTTCTTACATTTTTGGGAATTATAATATAATTGCATCCTTTCTCTCTACCCTTTGGTCCCTGTGTTCTTTGCCAGTGAAGAATGTTTTTTGCAGACAGTAAATAAGATGACTTTATGAAAGGAAAAAAGAGAAAGTAAAGAAGGAGGAAAGAAAGAGGGGAAGAAAGAGAGAAAGAAAGAAAGAAAGAAAGAAAGGAAAGAAGGAGGAAAGGAAGAAAGAGAGGGAAAGATATATTGCAAGAATGAAAGAAAGAAAGAATAAAAGAAAGAAAGAAAGGAATGGAGGGAAAGAAAGGAAGGAAAGAAGGAGGAGAGAAAAAGAGGGAAAGAAAGAGAGAGAGAAGTAAAAGAAAAAGAAAAGAAGAAAGGAAGAAAGGTAAGAAAGAGAGGAGAGAGAGAGAGAGAGAGAGAGAGAGAGAGAGAGAAAGCTTAAAATATGGTTCTGTTTCATGGTAGGAAAAGCAATAGAACCAGCTTCTATCAGTAGTGTCTGGAGCTTGTAGCACATCTTGTTCCTTTCTCAGCTCACCAGGAACCTGACTGTTCCTGCAGAAGTAGGGCTGACCTATAGTCATCAATACCTCCCTAGACACACACATGCACACACACACACACACCCCAGTAGCCCATTTCTTCCATCCAGATATTACCTCCCAAAGGTTTCACAATCTCCCAAAATAGGACATGCAACTGAGAACCAGATAATCAAACACATAAGCCTGTATATAAGCATATACTTCATATTGAAATCATAATGAAATTGATTTTTTTCTTCGTTCATTTGAGCATTCTTTATTTTCATTATTTTTATTCATCTTTGAGGGTTGTTGGTTACTGAACTTTTTTTTTTCCACAAGCTCATATGACTATGAACATTTTTTTCCTCTGCAGTATGCAGAACTCCTTGAATTATTTTTGGAGATTCCGGTGCAGTGGCAATGAATTGCTTTAGTTTGTGCTTATCATTGAAGACTTTTATTTCTTCTTTAATTTTCTTCAATTTTATAGGATTTTTCAGTGAATGTAGCAATCTCACTGGCAGTTACTTACTCTCAGTGTTGAAATACACCATCCTACATTTTTTTTTCGGTTTTTAGGGACTCTGATGAGAGGTTCTGTGGTGATAATAAACTTGCCTTGGTAAGTAACTTTTCAATTCTGTTTTGCAGCTTACAATATTTTGTGTTTTGTGTTCAGCATTTTTACTATAATATGATGTGAAAACTTATTTCCTGTTCATGTCCATTTGGGGTTCAAAATATCACCTGTCCTTAAATGTCCATATCTTTCCCTAAAGTTGGGTGATTTCTGCCATAATTTCAATAGACTTCCTGTTTCTAGTTTATAAAGTAGGGTATTCATGTATGTGAAAGGTTCACAGGACTGGCCACTTATTCCTATACTAGACTTTTGAAAGATATGGCCCCAGTTGCTTATTTTTGTTTCTTTATTGCTGTCTGGATGTAATAATTCTTCAACTCTGTCTTCAATGCCTGATATATTTTCTTGTATTTGCTCTATTGGTGAGGCTAAGAGTGATGTTTTTCACTGAATTTTATATTCGATTTATTGAGCTCTTTATTTCTAAGATTTCCTTTTCTCAAGATATCCATCTCTCTAGTAAAATTTCTGCCTAGTTATAAACAACTGTGCTCTGTAAACAAGAACAACATCAAAAGCTAAAATACATGGCACAAACTGCCTTCTCTACTTCATTCACCTGTTCATTTGTTCTATTGAGCTCTCTGATTTTTTTTTCAAATGACATTTCCAGATTCTTTGTCTGACATGTGAAATTGCTGTTGTCTTTTGATTTAGCAATTAAAACATTGTGACCATTTGGATCTGTCCTATCACTTTACTTCCTTATATTTCTTGTGCATGTGTTGGGATGTAATTCTCTTCTGGTTTTATAGGGGGTATTCCTTTTTCTAATATTTAATTTTTTTATTTTGTTTTATTTTATTTTGTTTTATGCACATGAGTGTTTTACCTTTCATATATGTATGGACATCACTTGCAAGCTTAGAACCCCCAAACACTGAAAGATGACACCTGATCCCATGGAACTGAAGTTATAGATGATTGTGTGCCACCATATGAGTGCTGGGAACTAAACCCAGGTCCTCTACAGGAACAGCAAGTACTCTTAAGTGATAAGTCATCTCTCCAGCCCTGAAAGTGTGCTCACTGAACTCTCAGTCCCCACTAACATAAAAAGGAAGAGCACACTAACAACAACAACTTCAAAAACAAACCAGATACTTAAACATAATAATAATAATAAACAATTGGAAACAACAACTATACCCTCAAAAATGATAGAAAAATTGCTAAAATCCTTAATAGGATGAGCTAGGAATTTAAAAATTTGTCAAGGTTAAATATAATATGTAATTTAAAAGGAGTTGAGGAAACAAATCAGAAGAAACAAAATACCAAAAGGCAAACAACTATGGGATATGAAATAAAGGCAAAAGAAATCATGGTGAGGGGAAGACAAGGAAATATACAGTTTGACAAGAGAATAAAAAAGGGAAAAAGGCAGAAAGAAAAAAGGATGAGAAAAGAAAGCCAATAAATTCTCCTTGTGGAGTAGATGAAGGGAGGAGATGCTTTCTGCAGTTTACTTAGGATTAGGATGAGAATGAATTCTTGTCAGTGTTCTTCAGGCACACCATTCAACAAAGTGAGTAGAGGAGCTGCTTCTGACATTTGAGTTGAGGGACACCTCAGTCTTGTGTGTCCTTGCACCAGAGTGTTCTGCCAGTCTGTTTCTTGATATAGGAAATTACCAGACATTGCTGATTCCACCAAATGTCTCTGAATCTTTGAGGGTATGCAATACATCCTATGCTGGGATAGGAATATGGGCACCCAACATCTCTATACCCTACCACTTTTCTACAACCCTAATTCTACACATTCACATCTTCTATTATGACTCTGATTCACTGTTGTCAGGCCACTATTCCCAAGTGGAATTACTGTTCACTTCCATTTGCAGTGAAACCCAAATAGAACTCTGTTACCAGATCTTCCACCTAGTCACAACCAGCTTCCCAGACACCGCAGAAGAGGTCACATTCTTAGCCAGTGACAAGAAAAGGACTTAGGGATTTGGAGATATAAGAGTGCAGGTACATGTGATCCTCTTAACAACTGGTTCAATCGTGAGACCCCTCTCATCAGTTCTTAAAGGTTGCATATGAAATGAGTATGCATGGCCTTATGGCAAATTCATTGAGAAATTACAGCAGAGCTTAGCCAGCAGAACCACCAGCCTTACAATCAAAAGGAATAGTGACTCACAGCTGGTCTCCTAGAAGTTATCAATACTTCATCTAAATGTCACGGCTACCACATCTGTGCTAACAACTAACAACTGTTTCTTTCTATATGATAAACATTGACAGACAGCTCAACATCTTCTGGGCACTGCACAGTTTAACTGACTCCCAATGGTGTCACTGGAAATTTTGATCAAAAGAAAAAATTTGAAAGTTTCTTTGAATGTCTGGGAGGACTTTTGCTTGGGCCTTTGCTGTTCTATCAGTATTTTCTAAGCCTTCTTCACTAGCTAGGGCCAAAGCACTAGTAGGTTAAAGTCCATATTATCCAGGTATAGCTAGCTAGTATGCATTCCCAGTCTTGTTCTTTTTTTTTTTTGGTTTTTCAAGACAGAGTTTCTCTGTGTAGCCCTGGCTGTCCTGGAACTCACTCTGTAGACCAGGCTGGCCTCGAACTCAGAGATCCACCTGCCTCTGCCTCCCAAGTGCTAGGATTAAAGGCGTGCGCCACCACCGCCCGGCAGATGACTCTTTTTTTTTTTTTTTTTTTTTGGTTTTTCAAGACAGAGTTTCTCTGTGTAGCCCTGGCTGTCCTGGAACTCACTCTGTAGACCAGGCTGGCCTCGAACTCAGAGATCCACCTGCCTCTGCCTCCCAAGTGCTGGGATTAAAGGCGTGCGCCACCACCGCCTGGCATCCCAGTCTTGTTCTTAATCTCTGTGTTAGCAGTAACAACAAGTCTCACAAAAGTGAAGCATTTTGAGCAAAGAAAAATATTATTGATGGATTTTATGAAACAAGAAATTGGGATGATGACTTAGTGGCTAAAGCTCTTACGCAAACATGAAGATCTGTGTTCAAATCCCCAAAGGAGCATGTACAGTCAGGCAAGGTAATCCCAGTGCTCCTATGGCCATGTAGGAGGCATAAACAGGGGAATCTATGGAAACCGATACATAAGACATATAAGCATCAACAACATAGAAGAGTTCTTATCCCAAACAAGGTGGAAGATGAGGACCAATCCACATACAGGCTGTGACATGTGTCCCTGCCTGAATTCATGAATACATTCACAAACATCATACATGCATGTGCACATATGTGCACTCACATACACACAGAGATGCACACAAAGAGCACTTCTCTCATGTCTACAACATAACTTTCCGGGTGTATAAGCTACATAGGAGCTTTATTTTTTGCATTGGGGACTGAACTAGGAATGAAGACACAGCCTGTGGCACATTAATGCTTCTCAGTTTTCTTTATTCTTCCCCACCTCAAAATCTAGATTTTTGTCAAGTATATTGTTACTTTAAGAAAAACCTATAAATCTTCACAATAGTTCTCAACCTTCCTAATGCTGTGACACTTTAAAATAGTTCCTCATGTTGTGGTGACTCCAACCACAAAGCTATTTTTGTTGCTACACCATAACTATAATTTTGTTACTGTTACGAAAGTAACTAGCATTTTACCCAGAACAGGGGATTTTTTTTTTAATTTTAGTTTTCCATTCCTTATACATTCTCTTAATTGTTTCAGTTGGCTAGAATTTGTTGTTATTTAAGTTTTTGTATTTTTAAGCTATTAATCCCCTCACATATTCCAGTGAAAGACCTTTGCTCTGGTACTCAGAAGCCAAACACCTGCAATACATCACATTTTCTTTAGCCCCAAACTATGATTAGTATTCTACTAGGTTCCATCTCTAAACAATACTCATCTTTTTAGTGAGGTTTCCTTCAAAAAATGGTTGCCTTGATAGTCGATGAGTTATTTTTATTTTATTTTATTGATGCCACCCCAAGAAAAGCAAGAATATTCTGTATTTATCATATGAGAATTTGCAACATATGGCCTTTGTATATTAAAAATGATTTGGCTGGTGTAAAACTCGTATATTGAACTTTAAAAAAAAATCTTAAACCTCAAATATGTTTTCACTGACTCTGGTACTAAATGCTGAATTTGAGGTAAGCATATTTTTTCTTCCAGAGATATCTTGCTTTCTGTGTCTAGCTACATAAAAAGATCATCATTTATTTTTCTTTTTTTATAAAGTTCATAAAATACCAAGTTGTATTCAGCAAATTCAAACAGTTTGTATAATTCTATGTCAAATTTCTACCAAAACAATATATAGTCATCTACTCATTTCAAGATTTTTTTATTGCATGTTATTTATTCTATAGCCCCCAACTTAACTTACAACAGCTTGATCTTCTAGTATTCAACTTTATGATAGTGACAGTGATAAATATTCAGTCAAAACTGTACTTTGAATTTTAGTATTTTCAAGAATTACCTATATTTGGTGTAGTGGTTTGAATAGGTATGGCCCCATAGATTCATATGTTTGAATGTTTGGTCCATAGGGAGTGGCACTATTAAGAATTATGGCCTTATTGGAGGAAGTTTGTCACTGTGGAAGCAGACTTTGAGTTTTCATATATGCTCAAGTCATGCCCAGTTTGACACATGGTCTCCTTCTGCTGCCAGAGTTTCAAGATGTAGAACTCTTGTATACTTCAGCACTATGTCTCCCTGCATTCTGCCATGCTTCTCACCGTGATGATAATAGACTAAACCTCTGAACCTGTAAGCCAGTCCCAGTTTCTTTATAAGAGATGCCTTGGTCATAGTGTCTCTTTACAGCAATAAAACCATAACTAAGATACTCGGTATCATATATTTCTCCTTTGATGAATGACAGCAATTAACACAATGTTATTTTAATCAGCAAGGATGGCCAAAATCATACTAAATAAACATCGACTTGTGGTGTTTTCATCTCACATGGGGTCATAAGTACATAACCACATCATAAATCGAGCATCTGTGCTCTCTTGCTCATGATATGTGTGCCATATTGTTTCTATTTATATTTACACCTATTCACTCTCCTGAATTGCTTTTATCACTGGTTTTATCTCTGTATTCACTCAAAATTAAAATTAAATTAGAATTAAAAATTCTCCAATTTTTAAATCGTTTATTCGAATTCTTGATCATTCTTATTTTTTGCTAGTAATTATATGATACAGTAGTTTTACCTTTCTACACTCTTCTTTCTCATCATAGTCTGTTTCCTTTGAGAATTTCTTAGCAGATCACTGCCATTATGTTTCTTCTCAGGTACTAATTAAAGCAATCACTTTTCTATAGGAAGATAGCTTCATAGGCAAAAACATTTGCTGAGGAAGCCTGGTGACCTGTGGACAATACCCAGAAATCACATACAGATATAAGAAGAGATTGACCCCACAAGAGACTGATGTTGATGATAGATAACTTGTCTTAATATGGTTTGTGTTACAATGACAGAACAGCAAAAATTGGCTAGTTTATAAAGAATAGAAATGTATTCTGTCATAGCTCTGAGGTTTAGAAGTCTAAGTCAGGGCATGGGCCTTTTTTAAAAGTTCTTATCTTTTGTATTTTAAGTGTGTGTGTGTGTGTGTGTGTGTGTGTGTGTGTTGCTCATATGAGTACAGATGCCCACAGAGCCCAGAGCCATAGGATCTCCTGGGGTTGGAGTTATATAGGAAGTTGTGAGTTTCCTGATGTGAGTGCTCAGAACCAACCTTGGGTTCTCTTCAGGAGCAGCTGGTATTCTTAATAGTTAGGCTGGCTCTCTAACCCTATGCACACAGCCTTTGATGTGGGCCTTCTCCCTGCTTCTTCACATTCAGAAAGTGGAAGGGCAGGGGAACCACTTATATCAAGTCTCTTTAGAAGAGCACCAAATCCTACTAATGAGTGATAAGCCTTTGAAACCTAGTCACTCTTAAAGACCCCCATCTCTTAACAAGACAACATTAGCATCTCCTGCATCTTTCAGGGGGCACATTCAGACCACAACATGTATAGTTCAACTGCAGTGCATTGTATCTTTAAGCTATATCACTCTCCTGAGATTCTGTGGTCACCTGACTCCTTCATTTCAAAGTGTCTCACACTCAGCCTGTCACAAAAACTTTGATCTTTGTTATATGTGAGTTCACAGAACTGGCAAGATCCCCCATTTTCTCAGTCATGATACCATCAGTAGACACCCTTCTTGACCCTCCCTCCCATGTTTGCTGACTCAAGAGCACTCATCACAGAGTCATCTAAAACATCTCCCCATGCTATGTGTTTCTTTCACTGTTCTTGCTTCCATGCCTCACTCCTCCTTATCTCTGTCTGGCAGGTCACAATATCCCAATTAGTGTCTTCATAAATAATGTTTACCAAAGCAAATTAAACTGTGTCTCCACTCCCATTCTCTTATACATTAGACTTCTCTTGTAACCTTCCTAGTAGCAGTAAAGCTATTTTGAAGGTGAACACTTGCTGCTCCTCCCTTTGGCTATTAAATTATGGAAATAATGTTACCCAAAGAATAAAAACTCCCCCAGGAATTACATGCTGAAAGAAAGAAAGAGTTGATGCTCTGGTGCCAGGTAGCATAAGAACTTGTCTTCTAGCAATTTCACACAATACTAACAATGTGCTAGCTCACCTTGCAGCAGAGAAGAGAGCCCAGAAAATGATGAATTAATGATGGGTGGGATCTCTGTTTAAAGCAAAGCCTCATGTCAGGACCCTGAAGATGGACTTGGAGATTTCTGGGCTTTTTTTTAATCTGTGCCTCTTCCAAATGTGGTGTCATTAAACAAATATCTTTTGCCACCTTTCACTGTTACTTGCCCTTTAATTGGCCTATTGAGAACAAGTAGCCCAGAAGAGCACAGCCTAGTTTGATAGGGCTGCCAGGACCCAGGCTGTGACCCTTACAAACTCCAGTAATGGTTTCAGGATGGTTATATCTCCACTTGGTGGTGGGAAGCTCTATTTACCTTCTTAAATCTGACCTAGCCATGTAACTTGTATTCACCCATAAATGCAACATTATGTAGCTGGGAAGTAATGACAATATTGAGTCTTAAGAATCTATACAACTAAAGATCATTTCCCAGTTAGTTGGTTGCCGCTTTGTCTTTTTGACGGTGTCTTTTGCCTTGCAAAAACTTTGTAATTTAATGAGGTCCCATTTGTCTATTCTTGATCTTAGAGTATAAGCTATTGGAGTTCTGTTCAGGAAATTCTCCCCTGTGCCCATATGTTCAAGGTTCTTCCCTAGTTTCCCTTCTATTAGTTTCAGTGTGTCTGGTTTTATGTGGAGATCTTTGATCCACTTAGAATTGAGCTTAGTGCAAGGAGATAAGGATGGGTCAATTTGCATTCTTCTGCATGTTGACCTCCAGCTGAGCCAGCACCATTTGTTGAAAAGGCTATCTTTTTTCCACTGGATGGTTTTAGCTCCTTTGTCAAAGATCAAGTGACCATAGGAGTGTGGATTCATTTCTGGGTCTTCAATTCTGTTCCATTGATCTACATGTCTGTTACTGCGGCAACCAACTAACTGGGAAATGATCTTTACCAACCTTACATCCGACAGAGGGCTAATATCCAAGATATACAAAGAACTCAAGAAGTTAAACTCCAGAGAGGCAAGTAACCCTATTAAAAAATGGGGTACAGAGCTCCACAAAGAGTTCTCACCTGAAGAATATCTAATGGCTGAGAAGCACCTAAAGAGATGTTCATCATCCTTAGTCATTAGGGAAATGCAAATCAAAACAACCCTGAGATTCCATCTCACACCAGTCAGGATGGCTAAGATCAAAAACACAGGAGACAGCAGTTGTTGGCGAGGATGTGGAGAAAGAGGAACACTCCTCCACTGCTGGTGGAATTGCAGGCTGGTACAACCACTCTGGAAAGCAGTCTGGCGGCTCCTCAGAAAACTGGGCATGACACTTCCGGAGGATCCGGCTATACCACTCCTGGGCATATACCCAGAGACTTTACCTGCATGCAATAAGGACACATGCTCCACTATATTCATAGCAGCCTTATTTATAATAGCCAGAAGCTGGAAAGAACCCAGATGTCCCTCAACGGAGGAATGGATTCAGAAGATGTGGTATATTTACACAATGGAATACTACTCTGCAATTAAAACCAATGAATTCACGAAATTCCTAGGCAAATGGTCAGAACTTGAAAATATCATCCTTAGTGAGGTAACCCAATCACAAAAGATCACACATGGTATGAAGTCACTGATAAGGGGATATTGACCCAGAATCTCAGAATACCCTAGACACAATCAGCATATCAATAGATTTCTAAAAAGATGGAAGGAGAGACCCCTGGTCCTGGAAAGACTGGATGTAGGGGAACGCCAGGACAGAGTAATGAGAGGGGGTTGAACGGAGAAAAGAGGGAGGGAAGGGGGCTTATGGGACTTTCGGGGAGGGAGGAAACGGGAAAGGGGAAGTGATTTGGAATGTAAATTAAAAAAATAAAATAAAATTAAATTAAAAAAAAAAAAGAATCTATACAACTGATAGCTGATGATGTCACTTAGTGTGAGAGAACTTTCTCAGCATGTGTAAGGTCTTGGGTTCAATTCCCAGTACTTCCACCACACAAGACCCCCAAAAGTCAAAGAAGATAGGAGAGAGAGACAGACAGACAGACAGACAGACAGACAGACAGACAGACAGACACAGACAGACAGACACACACACACACACACACACACACACACACACACACACACACAGAGAGAGAGAGAGAGAGAGAGAGAGAGAGAGAGAGAGAGAGAGAAGACTGTCTTTGTCAATCAGAATGCTCTTTCCTGGATGCCCACATCCAGTCATCCATTTGTGAATTTTAGCTACCCTGAAAACACTATTCTGGAAAGAGTTCCAAGCAAACCCTTCCACACCAAAGAGAGGGTCCATGCAAATGAACCCTGCACTTCCAGGCAGCAGAATGAAGCCTCTTAGACGTTCAAGCCCAGCTCAGCCACCAGCAATCTCTGTCCCACAGCAAATGAGGAAAAGAGGCCGTTCGTGTATAAATGGCTATGTTTAAGGGCACATGTTACATGGTAACAACCAAACTAAGTCTCCTGGTCTCCAGTCCTACTAATCTATCCCTTCACTTCTCACAATCAGTGTTATGTCCTCAACTCTAGTAGGAGCACAGCACTGCCTGTCTTTCTTTCAGAACCAACACCAAACTCTGTAGCCTTTTTCTGAGACTCATCTTCTCAGCCAACTCCCTCTCAAGTGTCTAACCTCAACTTCTGTCACTCTGTTCTTTCCTTCCATCTCTTTTCTTTGTGAAACTTCAGGAGACTATAGCACTCATGCACAGTTTGACTGCTAGGGCTTCTTGCCAGTGCCTTTCCTAGGTCTGACTTTATTTTAGAATCACCAGAGTGTTACAAATGCATATTCCTCAACTTCTTTCCGACCTGTGGAGTTATATAATGAACTATAAATATGGATTTTGAAGCAGTATAGGGGTTACAAACAGAGCTGAGTGAAGATTAACTGTATTTCAATTATCTGCCACGTTGTCTGAACCCGAGAGTAAAAAGAACTTAGTTGTCTCTGGGCTGAGCCTCCTGCCATGTTTACTATGGGAATGGAAGCAGGAGATATGGAAGGCAGAGTGAGGCAATCCATGTCCTACTTGACGGGAGAACAAAGGCAACAGGACAGCGGACAGACCTTAATTTTCATGCAGGTCACCTGCTGCTGGACAGAGTGTTCCTTGCTTTACAGCTTCATTGTTTATATACTTGTCCCTTCATGGAGTTCCTGAGAACAATGACCATGTCTGACTCATCTCTCTAACCCAGTGCTAGTTTAATATCTGGAATATAATAATCACATGCAAAAATTAAGGGAATGATTATCTTTTCAAACTTTTCAATATTGAAATACCTATAGATTAAATTTTTTTCAAAAATAGTCCAGAAAGAATTTTGTACTATCTCCAACTTCCTCCATTGGCCTTACTTATGTTTCTTTTGCTGTGGTAAGACATGACTAAAGAAACTTATAGAAGAGTTTGCTTGGGACTTATAGTTTCAGAGGGCTGGAGTCCTTGACGGTCATGGTTGGGACACAGCTTTGTAACTGAATCAGTAGCAGGAAGTTCTTGTCTTTAGACACAACCACAAAGCAGAAAGGGCAACATTTCAGGAAGTGGTGGACTGGGATGCAATCTCTACTAAGAAGAGACTAAGACTACTTTTTAGCTGAGATATACCTTTCTTCTCCATCCCAAGTTACAGGGTCCTGTTTCTTACTAATAAGTGTCCTCTAACTGCTAACACCTTCAGGGACTTGAAATTTTGTTGTAATTCAAATTTTTTTTATTTTTCATTTATTTATTTATTTATTTATTTTTGAGACAGGGTTTCTCTATATAACCCTGGCCCTTCGGGTACTCACTATGTAGAATGGTCTGGCCTCAAACTCATAAAGATCTATGTGCCTGTGCCTGTGCCTGTCCCTGTTCCTGTCCCTGTCCCTGTCCCTGTGCCTCTGCCTCTGCCTCTGGGTGCTGGGATTAAAGGCATACACCAACATGCCAGGCTATAATTCAGTCAATCCTATATGAGGGCTTTGGTTTTATTTCCATCAAGTTGACCTCTACAGCTACTGAAGAGAAGATTCTCTTCTAGGACACACTTAGATAATGCACATCTGGAAATGTTCAACTGTATCGCAGTTCATTCTTTTCCTTTGTCACCCTATCCTGGGACTCTAGAAGTTGGTTAATCACAGAGCTCATTCTTCTCCTTTTGCAAATAATCAAGAGATGCAAGGAGGAACCAACCAGTGTCATTATTTTCCATATTTTCCTACCAGTTGTCAAGAGTTTTATATAGAGAGTCACTAAATTCCTTGCTGCATACAACAAGCTCTTTAAATATTTCCATGGGCTTTCAGTGCTTTTCATGCTACCTGGGGAGTCTTTAGCATCTGCAGGTGTCAACAAATTTTGCAAAGCCTGTCCCAGAAACCTAACAAACTCATTCTCACAATTTTGTCTTCCTAGAACCACTCCTAGTACCACAGTCTGTATTCATTATGGTTGTCTTGGAACTATCACCAAGACCGTAGCACAATGGATGCCATGTTAGAGGCACCATTCTAACCTTAGAACCCAGCACATAAGCCCCAACACTTGCCAAAGTAGAACAAAATGCTAATCTATCAAAGACCTACGGTTCCAGGATTCAGGATCCAGGAAAGTCCCTAAAGGTACTAGCTTCAAATTTTGACTTATGTAATTTCACTTCTCACTAACTGTTCTTGCTAGCAAAAGTATGTCAACCAAGATGTGGTACTTGGGGCTAGATGATTTACACAAGTTCCCCATGCAGTCATAGGCTGGAAATACAAACTTTCTATTTAGCTTTAAGTGTGTCTATTCTCTGGAGGAATTGCCTTGCAGGACTCTTTTAGGAACTGACCTGGGTAGTTTATTAAAGTGCATTTTAGGCTGTGGTATGAGTAGTTCAAGAGTAGATGTCTCCTGATAGAAAGGCCAAAGACCCAGTAATTATTCAGTCCACAAGAGTAGCTGTCTCAGTAGTTCTAATCTGGTACTGGAGTCCCAGGAAGTCCAAGGGAGCTGCCATATGTTGAAATTGCAAGGAGGCAGGTTACAATACCAGCAGAGGAATGCCTCCGCTGCAAGGTAGATGAACTTACCAGTGAGCCAAAGTGGGTGAAAAGAGAAAGCTTCCTTCTTCCATGTCCTTTTATGTAGGATGCCACCAGAAGGTGTGACCCAGATTTATGGTGATCATTCTCACTTGATATGCTCCAATCAAGAAAATCCCCCACAAGCATGCCTAGCTACTTAGATTTCAGTTGGTTCCAGATGCAAAGAAGTTAACAACCAACATTAACCATCAAAAAATCCAACCATTATCATCGTGACACACAGTCACATCTCCTTATGCCATACTTAACTCCCAAATGAAAAGAATAGTCAGGTCATAATTCTACCCAACAGGATATAACTCCCATATACAACCTCAATCACATTATATATTTTAGACTAGGAAGCAATATCCCTTGAGGGACATTCTTTTAGCGTCTCATAGCGTAAATATAATAAACACTGAAATTTTCTCAATTGATGTTATATTACATGATAAAGAAATAGAGGAAAGAAAAAATAAACATTGCTTAATGCATGTGTACATATGCAAAAACACATTCTTAACAAAGTAGGGCAGAAATACTCAAGTTAGTTATGATCCATGATTTTGAAACTGGTCACATGTAGCCATATCTGGTGTTTATAGCCACTTTCTTTAGCACATATTTTGTATTTCCTCCACCTTCAGTAAGCACTAATAGTACAGAAAGGATACTTGGACCATCATACAACTTCTTTTATTAGTCACCCTTCAGCAAGTATAATATATTATCAAAACTCAAAGTGACATTGAGATGAAATCACTGTTTTACCCCTTTATTTAGAGTCATCTATCTTCATATGTGCTAATTTTTACATGAATGCATTATACATTTTACAACCTATAATTTACATCTGATTAACTCTCTGACATGTCTTTGGTTTTGGAATTATGCTGCTCATAGTTTCTGATAGTTCATCTTTCCACTTGTAATTTTTCTAGTTTATATTTTTTTTTCTTTTGCTTAATTAATACATAATTTAACTCTGTATTCCAGGTAAACCTGAAACACCCTCTAAAGACAAGCCAGCTTTGAACTTGCATGGATCCTTTGGCTTCTAACTCTACATCCTTTTTAATAAACGTAGAAATTTTGACACAATAAGCCCTATGAAAATTAGTGGAATGGTTCTTGTATCCTAAGAGGAAACTGATTCTCATGGAGTATCAAATGACAGCTGTTTTTTAGGTCATGTCTGACAGGAATGGTCTTGGTAACAGTAATGTCAGCAGCTCATAGAGCATGATATCCAATACCTTGCCTATAATGATAGTATAAGATGCCATTTAAGTGCCTGCCTTGCATGAGAGATAGGCTTATAGCTTCCAACCAATTCTTGTTCAATTTCCACTCACAAAATGTTGCTTGGCATTTGTGTATCTGAGGTCAACATATCATTATATCAAATCCCATGACTACATCAAGAAAGGTTAATGTTTCTTTCTGTCACAAGGTTCCATGCTGCGTTTGCAACCTTTTAGCTAAGTGCTCCAGAGAACAATTGCTGATTTATTAAGGCATATATAAGACAGATAGAAGCCATGGTGAAAATAAGCTTAAAGGGGGAGGGGAAAATAGTGCACATTCTAAAATCTACTCTTTGTCATTAAGCCTCCAAGGGGCAGTTAATTAATATCAATTATCTATAGTTATTCCTTGGAATCAGATTCTGTGTTTCTTTTTTTTTTAAAGATTTATTTATTATACGTAAGTACACTGTAGCCCTCTTCAGACATTCCATAAGAGGGCATCAGATCTCCTTAGGGATGGTTGTGAGCCACCATGTGGTTGCTGGGATTTGAACTCCGGACCTTCAGAAGAGCAGTCAGTGCTCTTAACTGCGGAGCCATCTCTCCAGCCTGATTCTGTGTATTCTAACCCATCTTCAGATTTGTTTTTTTGTTTATTTTATGTTGGAAAAAATTGTTTTTCTCTATAATTTGCTCCTGGAGAACACTAAGATGACAGAACTTTTAGTTATGAAGAATCAAATCTCAACAAAGGAACTCAGGGTTTAAATCAGACTCAGCCTTCAAATCAGCTGAGTCAGTAGTCAAAAGAGCCCATGCCCTTGCCTTGAGAGGTCTTTAAGTACTTCAAACCTTTGCTGACAAGAAACAACCAGGCTCCTTTCTCTTTCTTAAAACTGTTTGCCTGCTGAGTTTACGTTTGCTGTTTCTGTGATAACAAGCTAGAACACCTCATTCATTCGACCCCCTACCCCCACCCCTGACTCCCAGGGTTCATTGCTGATACTCTTTGGCGGGGATTTTAGGCCAAATGGCTTTATCCTCACATCAGCATGTGATGGCTTATTCTCAGAAGTGTCTTTTTCCCTGTGGTGTCTCACTCCTCAAACAATCACCCCACTTTTACCACAATAGATTTTGACCACTTAAAGATGTTTTCTCTCCTTGAGTCAGAGGTGAAAAGTGGTTGTTGTTGGGTTTCTGGTTGAGAAGGGCATAGTTCAAGATAGATACTGAAACATTACCGGAATACAGTAAGGACTTTAGTTGAAAAGATGTTAATGACATGCTTGGGCAGACAGAAGCAGTAGCCCTAGTACTAGAGACAGATGGTATGGTGGAGACTCTTTGTAGAGGAATCAGAGCACACATGGCAGATATGGGAGTATCTTTTTATGCCTTTCTGTTGAGAGGAGATTTCTCAGTACAAGCCTGAAGTTCTGATTCCAATAGAAGGCAGAGAATGGAATAGGGAACAGGAAGTGTACCCACCAATACCCGCTCTGATATAAACTCACCAGCTAAGAGATCTTGGCAAAGTATTCTGGCCTCAGAAGCTAGATAAAAATAATTATGGCTCATTTTCAGTATGAGGTAAGCTTATGGCCCACCAAAGTGTCACAGATAAGCAAGAGGAGCTATATAACCGAGCCCATGATCAGAAAGGGGGACAATTGAAGTCTAAGATATTTTCCCAAACCAATGGAGTGAGGAATCTTGAAGAGAGGCTATGGTAGAAGAACCCAAAAGTTACAACTCTTGGTACCAACCTATGGAAAAGGGAGGCAACAATTTCTTGCTATTAGGAATTTTTAAAAAAAATCACTATCTCATGCCAAAATGTCACGCTAACCATTTTTGTTCTTTCTCTATGCTGGTGTCCCTTTCTGCAGAATGGTATATTAAGAAGTGTTTTGCTTTCACTAGTCTCATATTTGTTATTACATGGTGAGGGTCTTGTTTCTCTCAATTTTAGCATTACGGTTTCCTTTTTGACCCAAGTCAGAGGCTCAACTCACAGATTTAGTTGTTGAATTGAATAGCTGTGCAGAAAGAATGTAAATATGAATATTCACCACTGTTTCTTTGTAACCACACTTACTAGAAATACATTTTAAGAATCTGCCATCCACCAAACATGGTTCTAAGAGTAGGGCACAGTAGGGAAGAAAAGATGCACGCTTGCCTTTGCAGAGCTTACATTCTCTATGGGAATAAACACCACTCAAAACTTAAGAAGGAAATAAGAAAATTAACTATTATTTTATGAGGATGATAAAAACAGGATGATTCCATGGGGTAGGGAGGCCTGTTTCTAAAGACCAACGTTTGAGTTGTAACCTGAATAGCAAAGAAATCAGCTGTTCAGGAAACAAACAAACAAACCAACAGTGCTCCTAGTAGAGGGGATGGGATATGCACATGATCCTGTGTCTAGAACCAAATGGTAAGGTTTGAATATCTAAAAATAAGGGAAAAAATAAAACAGTACTGGAGCATAACGGAGGTGGCGCCATGGGTCATTCTTGCAAAAATGGTATAAGATTAGGTTAAATACTCACAAACTGGCAAGCTTGATATCTCTCCTGAATTTGGACTCTACAGGACAGGTGCGTTGCTCAGAATGGCATGCCAAGGCACTACGTATCTTTCACTTTCGATTCATTTCTTTGCCACACGACGGAGCATGGCTCAGTGATCTTTTATTTGTAAAGATCTAGATAGTAGTGAACATTTTAGGTTATGTGGACAGCATAGAGTTACTCCAGCCTATTATTTTATTACTTTTTAAAGCATTCTTTAAAAGCACAGGAACCATTAAGAATGACAGCTGTTCATATGGAGGCACATTACAATGTGGTAGTTTGCTCACTGCTAGACTTAAAGTGGGCATAGCATATTCTTACTTTAAGATTACTCTAGTCTACTAGGAAAGGAAACAAGGGGTCATAATACAGAATGAATTGAGCAGCTTCCCAACAGCTAAGAGGACTCTGGAGAGAGTACTCACTCCAACATTACAACAGTAAATTATCATCTGGTAGTGTGCTCAACCAGTAAGGCAGTGGGTAGCTAGAAAGAAAGATGAGTACCCCAAACAGAAAGACCTCACTAGCAAGGACCCAAGACTGCAGAATAAATTATTGGCATCTTTCTGTTGCTTCTAGAATCAAGAGCTGTAAACGTAATGCCTATAGATATTAGGCACATAGATCAGAGAGAGGCAGCTGTGAGAGGAGCCTTGGGGCTGCAAGGCTTGGTGTTACTGTAAGCATCAGGATCTCAGTAGGGAGCAGGGAGATGGTATTCCATGTAAAGGGACGGCCATCACTCAGCTCCTGCTAACTAGAGAGAAGACCAGCGATAACAAGAGATGGGTATTTCAGAGGACAGAAGTTTAGAATTCAATATGAAATCTTCATATTGTTGAAGACTGGTTGATTTGTTTTTAATTATGTTAATTATCCACGGAATATTTTCATTTCATAAAAAAGACTTTAATTTTTCTGCCATCATCTGATCCTGTTCATGCAAGCCTTACTGGGTCTAGTCTGGGTTTTCCTACCCACCCCAAAGCTTTGGTAGCTGGCCAGCTTCCTATGAACTTGGCCGGAGGCCCTGAATCCTTTCTTCCTTTCTCCCAGCCCTATATTCTAGGCCTGGCTTCGCCTCAATTACCAGGTCATCACCTGGAGAATTCAGTCTTAGAGGTCTCTTCACCACTGGGCACCATTCTCCACAAACACAAGTTTTTCCTGCCCCTTTGAGATCTTCCCTGCTGCAGATTTTGCAGCCGACTCCTTTTTTAACTCTCCCTCTGGATGCAAACAGGTGCATGTCCAGGGTTTCCTCTTGAGGTGGGAATTTGGTTAAGAACAAGAAGCTCTCTTTGTACTCCCTATCACCCAAGCTACAACAGACTTCTTCCAAATTGTTGGGTGGATTCTAAGATACTAAACCACTGACAACCAGCTTGCAATCTTAGAAGACATTTCTAGTGACCCTTGGGCCTTAGTGTGGTGGAAATGTTAAATGCTTTCTGTCAGATCATAGTCCCTACCCCTGAACCCCAGGCTGATGGTCTGCCTCTCTGGGGTTATGTGACTCTTAGTTGCTATAACTTCTTGAATACTCATTCTTCTAGTGATCTTCCCCCACACAGGATGGCTCAGGTAAACCAATACTCCTATGAGTCATAGACCACATTCTTAGGGCAACCCATTTAACTCTAGCCCCTAAAAGCTAAAACCTCACTATGCAAAAGCTCTCTTGGTGTCATGTTCCCATGTAAGAATTGGTATGTCCCTTAGATGTAACTATCTCCATATCGAGGGCTTTAAGTGGATTCTATAATATCTCATAGTCAAGGCTGTGGAACTTAGTGGAAAAGAGCAAATCTTAGAAAGTTAGCTGAGCAGAGGACCAGGGGAGTTCCTTGACATTAACATTATAGCATTAACATTATAACATTAACAGTTGGAGAAACCCACAAAGTTAGATACTTAGTATTTTTTACCTCCTATTAATGAAAGAGAAAATGAACTTCCAGACAAATGTGTTTCTAGAGGGCATTGAGGGTCAGAAAACTATTTGTTGGTCCTATAAGAAAATTTGATCATTCCATGTCATAAATTTAATAGAGTTATTTCTTATCTTTATATTTCATTCAATTACTCTCCCAAACAGAAAAACAATGTTTAATATGAGCCTGCATCGGCACTTGCTGGATTTATTTGATAGCTGTCCTTTTGCATACATCCCACATTGCTCTATTATGAATTCACTAAAGAGAAACTGCATGTTGATTTATGACCTTATTTTTATAACATTATAAAGTAGATAAATTACATTAGTGCTGCATCATTTTAATCTTAACTTGACTGATTTTATTATCTATTCTACATGGCTTCCATAATTTTTTTCTTCAGTGGCATTTACAAGAGTCCTTGAAATGCTTATTAGCATGTTTGGTTGAATTGGAAAAATAAAACAATGTTAGAATTTTATCTTAACAGAAAGTAACAGTGACATGTATGAATGATATTAAGGGGAGGACTGAGTCTGCAATTAGATTATACAGTATGTGTCACATATATTTAATAAACTAGATTTATAGTTCCAAGGTTTGGCTGAAAATATATTCAAAGCACATGATGAGAAGAAAGTTATGTAGCAGAACTGTCTATACAGAAGCTGAATTAGATTTCCCTGGATTTTCAAAACATGCCTGGCTTTGCAAGTGAAAGACCACTGAGATTATTAATAGATAGTTAGCAATATTATAAAGTTTTTATACGGTTCCCACTAATTGAAAAAGTGAAGGGCTCTTTACAAAATGAATAACAATTCATTTTCCAACCCAGGTGGTTCTCAATTCCTTGCTTTTAACAACATTAACATAATTTTGATAATAAATCTCTATGTAAATTTTGGTGCATAACTCAGAAAATTCAAAGACATAAGTGATATTGGCAAAGTAAATTTCATTCCAACATACATTTGGTACTTATGAATATAAAAAGAAGAATATTATAAAACAATTGAGCTATGTTGATACTCATAGAGATCTAGTAAATGATTAAAGAAAAGCCTTATTGTTCTAAATTCTGATAAAATTACTTAATATTGATGAGATTTTTAGTATTATATTTAATGTTTCAACAATTATGTACTAATAGTTACAATTATAATTTAGTGTAAAACACTATCTTTAAAATCATCATCATCATCATTATCATTATCAGCATCATGGTGTGTGTGTGTGTGTGTGTGTGTGTGTGTGTGTGTGTGTGTGTATGTATGTGTGTGTGTGTATGTCTGGGCCACAGTCATGTTGATGTCAAGGAACAACTTTTAAAAATCAGTTCACCTGCATTGCAATAACAGTAAGGTATAGAGAAACTATCTTGTTTTTGTATGGATGTGGTTCCTGTCAATAATGAATCTGATGGCCTATCTATGGCTTAGGTAGGAAATAGAAGGCAGGATATCTGGGAAGCGGAGAGGATTCTGAGTGCAAGGTAAGAGATTTGCTCCAGAAAATATGACAGACAGACACATGGCACCTGAGCACAGGTAACCAGTCACGTGGCAGAATACAGATTTGAATAAATGGGTTATTTTAAGTTATGATCTGGTAGTCAGAGAAGAGCCTAGTTACATGGCCAACATATTTCTAAATATATTTTGAGTCTGAGTCTTATTTCTGGGAGCATGGGTCTGAGAGAAATAACCAGACCTAACTTCTGCAGTAAGGAAGTCTGAAAAAGTCAAGAAATCATGCTATTAACTATTCACTAAAAAAAAAAAGACTCTATAAAACATGTATTTATATAAATATACATATGTAGTTTAATGAAATTTTCTCATCTGAGCTGACAGTGCTGCCTGCAAAAGCCCAAAACCCCCTAACAACAATCCCAACATCATGAGCCATGAGAATCCCTCATTTGAGTTGTTTGATGAGGTTTGTCTAGACCCCCAAAACATCACAGACTGTTGCTCTTGGTTGCCCTCCAGAGGTGGAATGTAAATCATTATTGCTGAAAACACCATGCACTTCACAAGTCCCAGAGAATTTGCAGTAAGACTGTGTCTGCTAATTCATGTCAGAAGCAAGACCCATAAGGTCTCTCCAACATGACTGCCCAAATATGAACTGAACAAGGACAACAACAATAAGAATGCCAAAGTGGATGGGGGAAAGAACCCAAGGACTCAGCAAAGATCTAGCGGCAACTAAGTAATGGTAGGGGTGGGAGAAATAGTCCTACCCAGAGACGAGCTCACCAGTTGGCTATTCAATACCAAATGGTCAGCCTTGAAAACATGCATACAAATGACATCATACAGATGGAGAGGGTTATATTTAAGAATATGTATGTATATACATATATACACATATAACAATTAATAAAAAAAAGAAGCTGTCAATTTGAAAGAAAGGAGGGCTTGGAGGGAGAAAGGGTAAGTTGGAAGTGATTTAATTATATTATAATTACAAAGAGAAAAGAAACCGTATTTTTCTTTTAAAAGAATGAGCTCCCCCATTTCAGTATGGAGTATGAGGACTTAGCTCAAGTTAACACACTTGACCCTCTGGGCATCTTGCTGGATCTTATGACCTTTTAAGTTAGCATATAAGTAATAGGTTTCGTTATGATTTTTTTCATACATGCATGTCAGTATAGTCTCACTATTTGTTATCTTCCTCCTCCCTGCCCTCCCTGTTTTTCCCTGCTATCTTCATGTAGTTCTTCCTTCCCAAATAGTATTTTTCACATAATTGAAGAAAACCACATACTATTATGGCATTGACAGATCCATCACATGCATCTTTAAACACTGCATTTCCATTTTCACAAGCAGAGTAGAAATTGCAACCCCTCTAACGATTTTAGCAAAAGATGCAATGTTGTAGATATATTTCAAATGATGTCTAGAGCGCATGGACACAAATCTCAAAGAACACGACCACAGACCAGGAGATCTTGGAAGACCCTAAATATACAGTCATCCAGCTCCTTCCTACCAGCACCATTTTACAGATGAGGAAACTGAGTCAAGAGAGGAACAATGAACCTCATTCCTCAAAGCTCTTACTCTTGCCCAACACAATTGCAGGCATCTTTACCAACTCCACCTCCATTCTTAACAGCGGAAGAGTCCCCCACACTAGCAGTCAGTATGTAAAGTTAGTGCCACTCTGCCTCATACCTTTCTTGTCTTCCTTGGCAGTTTGATTACCTCTTTATCTGTCTGCTCACAAAGACTTGACAGCTTTCTGCTATTGCAACATTATCCAAATAACTGGGGCTGCTGTGATAGAAATCACAGCCCACAAAACCAATGGGGAGGAAAATAGGGAGGACGCAGATCTCCATGGGAGAGGAACTGCATGAGAATATAGGACAGCCAAGACTGAGAAGAAAGCACTTCCCTAAAGTGCCTGTACTCTAGTAGGATGCCACAAAGGCTCTGTTCAGACATATTCTTTATAAAAGGTAATTCTTCAGATGAGTTTGAAGCCATCAATAGATGGCATCATGTCCTCAAGGAGATACCCTATTATCCTAGAACAGAGCATACATTTCCCTTTACTTACCCCAATCTCTAACAATTACATCTACTATGTCCACAGTTTTAAACTGAGCTGTGCTCCTTTCCCTGCTGAGATGCACATTTTCCCCATTTTTCTTTTCCCCTCTCCCTCCCCCCCTCTCTCCCTCCCTCCCTCCCTCCCCCTCTCTCTTTCTCTTACTGTAACTTTGGTAGGAACAGTGAGAAACAACTTTACATACCTTCAATATGGTATTGTGTAACGATCTCCTCAGAGACTGGAACATCCCATTCTACAGTAAAATTCAACCTTTACCTTCCATCCTACAGAAAGGTAGACAACTCAAAATAACTTCAGGAAGTCCCTGAAACTGACCAGATTCACTAGACCACCTTCCTGCCAGACAAAGCTATAAAAGCCAAGAATCCCTTTCAGACTACTTAAGTTGACCTACAAATCAGATTCTTAGACAATTCAAGCTTCCAAGAAGACTCTGACACTAGGCCAGTTGCATGAAAAAGGAGCAGAGACCATCTGAGCTATCTTGAAGAGATTTAGATCAACTGAGGCTATGGGAAAGGACACTCTCTAACCCTTCAAGATGCCTGCAGGGTGTGCAGTGTGTTCCATGTTCCCAGCTTTTGTGACCTGTCATCCATATTTGAGTGCACTTTGGTAAGATATCCTTAAATCATTTCTGCTTTTGTAAGTAACCCCTCACACACTTTCCAGTAGGTAACCCCAAAGCAACTTATGATTCACCAAGCTGAACTTCATTAGTAATTAATATGTTAGTCTGTCCTAGGATCTTTATCTGGGATGAGTAGACATGTGTGTTGCATCTATCTAGGAAAAATTTTGTCATACAACATATGGTGCTGACTTGAAATTTCATTTGCCAAAAGAGTTAGTCCATTACTTTTTAATTTAGCCTGAGTTAAGATTTTAGGAAACAGGCAAGCATAGCCACTTTCTTGTCAAAACATCACACAATTGGCTTTATTCATCTCTGAAACTTCATGAAGTTGGCTCCTAATGTCTGCCGTTGCTGTTCTGGTCTTCCAACTGCATACCAGAATGGTCCTTCAAACTCCTCTTACAGCCTTAAACAGCCTCTCTAAGTAATAGCTCTAAACAACTCCATATTCTTCCTGCAAAACCATTCCCAAAGGTCTATTAACAAGGTAAGGTATCAGCACTGACCCCATCTCTCAGTGCCCAGTTTTATATAAGTTACTTTTGGATTCAAAAAATTCCAACAAGAATCTACTTAAGAGAAGGATTTATTTGGGGTCATGGTTTGAGAGTACTATATCTAACAAGGAAGGCATGGCAGTGGGGGTAGCTTATATCTGTGTGATAAGAATGTTAGGTGGCTTACAGGTTACAGAAAGGAATGGTGTTCCTCAGATTCTTTCTCACCATTCCACCTTTTCTTCAACCCAGAACCCCAGTCTATAATTTGGTGCCTCCACATTCAAAAAGGGTCTTCCCATTTTAGTTGGTCCACTGTGGAAATACCCTTATAGACATATCCAAAAGTGTGCCTCACTCATACTCTAATGATTATTAATATAATCAAGTTGATTAAAATTCAGTATCACAGTTTCAAACCAAAGACAGTACAAGAATATGAACCTTATAAACATTAATGTGAATTTTCTCAACCAAATATTGGTGAGTTTAATGTGCAATATGTAAAGGAAATCATTCATATGTCCAAGTAGTATTTATCAGAAGAATGCAATTCTGATTCAACATTCAAAAACCAATTAGTGTCATCTACTGCATAACTAAAGAAAAGTCACATGATCAAATCAGTAACCAACAAAGAACATACAAGGGCTGGACCGAGGCCTGAGCACATAGGACTGCTTTGTCTGGCCATAGTGGAAGAGGATGCATCTAACCATGCAGAGACTGGATGCACCAGGGTGGGAGAATAAAGAAGGATGGGGGATTGTCAGAGGGACTCTGTGATGGGGGACTGGAGGGAGAATGGTGTTTGGGATGTAAATAAATGTTTAAATAAAAATAAGAAAAAGAAAATGCAGCTGACAAAAATCAAAGACTCAGTCATAATTTAAAAAATAAAATCTTAGCAAACTAGGAATAGAAGGAAATTTCCTTGATTAGATAAATGACAGCTATGAAACCTTACCTGTATCATTATATTTAATAAACAAAACCTAGTGTGTCCTCTGTCACCATTCCCACTCAAGATCATCTTGAAAAGCCTAGCTAATGGAATAAGACAAGAAACAATAATGAAATATATACATATTAGCATAGAAGAAACAAACCTGTCCTAATTCTCATGTGGCATAATTGTGTTAAGTCAAACAATCAAAAGACAAAAACTCAACAATTCTCAAATCTAATAAGCAATGATAATATCATTATAGTATATAAAGTATTGGAAAAAATTGAATTACCTTCCCATATTTTAGGGGCAACTTTCTGAATTTAAAATTAAAAATAAACATTAGTGCACACATGCACATACACACACACACTTAGGTATGAAGGACATCTATGAAAATAAAACAAAACACAGTAACTAGCATCAAACTCCATTGGGAAAGACTGGAGCAGGAGAAAGGCAAAGGCATCCACGTCTGCCATTTCTACCCATTGTTATCATAGTTTCTAGGGCAAATGATCAAGATAAAGAAATGGAAGGCATCTAGGATGAAAGGGAACAAGTAAATCCATTTCTACCTGCAAATGACACAATAGTGTATAAGTAGAAAATTTAAAAATCTACATAAATGCATACACAGAGGCCTATTATGATGGATAAGTGAAGACTTGGAATATGAGACACATGTACAAAAATTATTATTCTATATAATTGAAATGATGAAAATGAAGTCATTTCTGCAATAAGCAATGCAAAAATAAAGTTTAACAACCCTATTTGGAAATGTCATTAAAAAGAATGAAATGCTTAGTAATAAATGTAATGAAAGAAATGAAAAATTTGTGTCCTGAAACTACAAAACATCATTGAGGACAGGGATCTAAAGAAAGGTCCTCATAGTTGTATGGGTAAGCACTGCACTCACTATGCTATTTCTCACCACTGCATGATTCCATTTTAAAAAAATGCCCAAACTTGGAAAATATAATGACAGAAAGTAAATTAGTAATTGCCAGGGGCTCAGGTGAGAGCTATACAGTTTATTAGTGTCATGAAGACATTTTGGAATTAGTGATAGTAGCTACAAAATTTATGATTATACCTTCACCTTCAAACCACTGCGTTATATACTATGAAAGAGCAAAATTCATATTATGTGAGTTTGATTTAGCAAATGGCTATTTAATAGCCCATCATTAGGAAAATAAAACCTTAAACCAGGATTAGATGTACTCTGTGGTGTAAGAGGAGCTAAAATTAAAAATAAACAATACCAACTGCTGGTGAATACACAGAACTTTGAAATCTGACATGTCGCTGATGGTTTTGATAAGTGATACAATCACTCTGGAAAATCGCTTGTCCTTCTTTTATAAAATTAAGAATATGTGTAGCAAGGTGTGGTGATGCACACCTGTAATCATACTGCTTTGGAGGAGAATCAAAAGCTTCAGCCTAGTCTGGGCCACACAATGAGACCCTGTCTCAAAAGCAAATACTATAATAAATGATCAATAAACTCCATTCCTGGACACTTGCCCTAAATTATATATGTTTGTACAAAAACATGTACATAGATTATGTGGATTTATGCAAATTTAGTCAAGTCAGATGATGATAAAATAGTTAAATCTGAAGATTGCCTAGGTTAATTCTGGAAAATGTTTGGACAATATCTTAGATATTTTTTTACTTCTTCATTGTCTTGGTCATTCCTTGTAGAATCTCCAATAAATGAATACTGGGAATTCTTTAAAAAATTTTTTTTCTTCTCTTCAATGTCTTTATCTCCCCATGTAACATTCAAAATAATCTCCTCATAAATACCTTCTTCACTGATTCTTTTATCAGCTGTGACTAATCAGTCTTATCTATCAGCTGAATTAAGATCAAAAGTAAAGTTACAGTTTTATAAAAGGGTGTCATAGTAACTCATTCTCCTCGTAATTTATGCTTCTTCATTTATTTCTTTTTAATGAAATTCACTGTGACATTTTCATACCTGCATATAATGTGCTTTGATTATTCACCCCATTGCCCTCCTTTATCTTCCTTCCTCCATCTATTTCATAAATACTTCCAACATTTTCATTGTATAATCTTTTCCTTGGAGCAATACCTAATGACCCCTTTTGTGATGACAAATTGTCTTTTGTACTTTTCGATGTTCTAATCATAAGCATAAGTATTCCAGGGCTACTGGAAAGTTTCCTCATAAAATATTTCCACATTTGCTTTGCCACGGCCCTAAGAGTTTTATCTTCTTTATTTCAGGCTTATAGTCATTTCTCCTTGTATTTTTTGCACCACGTGAGATGTGTTTGCTGATACAACACTCACATGTAGAATGTACATGTAGGCTTGCATTGTAGCACATGTATGCATGCATTTCAGATTCTTCTACAAATTACCCTCTCATTAAAGCCCTGAGCATAGTTTCAGTTTTTGAGTGTTCCTTTCAAAGTATAGTGCCTGACCTGAACAGACTAGTCCAAGAGATAAAAAGCTGAAAACATCTCCTTTCCTTACCAATGGCTCTCAACCTTCCTAATGCTACAACCCTTAATTTAATACAGTTATTCATGTTGTGATGACCCCAACCATGAAATTATTTCATTGCTATTTCATAACTGTAATTTTGTTACTCTTATGAATTGTCTATAAATATCTAATATGCAACCCCCACAGGTTGAAAACCACTGCTTTAAGTGAATGCTTGGTTTTTGTGTCACAGGCCTGGGTTTGATTTTTCTGTTTATCCTAAAAGTTCATTTGGGCTATCAGCCTTCCCTTACTTGGTGCTTTCTGTAGATCCTATGCTGTGGAGAATATTTCCAAGATAGGATATATGCTTAGATTTTTCAAACCCTTCTTTAACAAGGGTTCTTAAATGCTTTAACCTCCATTCTAGCAACACCGGATGTGAACCTGTTTAGAAATAGGTTTTTGTTTGTTTGTTTGTTTGTTTTGGGGGGGGAGGTGATTCCAATCTTCATGGTCAGGATATCAGCAGCTCAGTTCATGAGTCAGTGCAGTAGCTAAATCCACTTGCAAACACTGTTCATGATTCAGCAATGGCAGTTCAATCCAGAAGAAACTGAGAGGCTTGGCCAATTGGCCCATGTCAGTGGAAGCTGCAAGAAGTTGCAGGAACACCACCATAAGTTTCATTTGTGTTTTTTTTTCTACAAAGTTATGCAAATAATGATCAATGACCAGAAAGAAGTCAAGGCAAACCAATGCCACAGCATCATCAGTGAAGATCATCATCAGCAAAGCCCAGTGAAGACCCACAATGTGTGTCAAGGCAAACCAATGCCACACGGCATTGTCTACTCACTGTTAGGTAATATTTATACCATTCCCAAACATCACATGTTCTTTCAAGCATCTGCTCTAGAAAAACATCACATGCCCTTTGTCCAGGCAGCTTCCAGAAAAACACATGTTTCCCATCTGTCTGTTTCAGCAAAAACGTTCTCTCATAAGACAGCTTACAACTGGGTGGTGGTGGCGCATGCCTTTAATCCCAGCACTTGGGAGGCAGAGGCAGGAGGATTTCTGAGTTCGAGGCCAGCCTGGTCTACAAAGTGAGTTCCAGTACAGCCATGGCTACACAGAGAAACCCTGTCTCGAAAAACCACAAAAAAAAAAAAAAACAGCTTACAATCACATGACACAGCTGAGTCTCCAAAGAAACCAGAAATTTCAACTTCAATTGGGGATTGTACATCTGGAAGAAAATGATCAGTGCCCCACCCAAATGTGTCTGTGCCTTTATAACGTGAATTTCATCACAGAGAAAAGTAAAGACCTTTTTTCTTCCTAACATCCTTTTTGTTTGTTGTTAACAATAAGCATGTAATTTCATTCTCTTTATGAGAGATTCAAGGAATACAAAATTATAGATTGTAAAATGTAAATATTCCCTTTAATATTTCTGCTGTCTCTTAGAAGTAACAAGTACTCACAGTCTGGTGGGTTGTTCTGATTCTACAGTCTACTGTATTTTCATATATGTATATGGAAATATGAATATATATTTATTTAAAGTAATGCCAGGCTCTATACATTCTACTAAAATCTCTTTCCTCAGTAACACATCTGAGAATACATTGAATCATTGTTCATCTTTTTTTTTTTTTTTTTTTTTTGTGGCACCAGGAATCTAATGTAAAGCCTCACAGGTAAAAGGCAAGCACTCTGCCTCTAAGGTATGCCCCAGCTCACCTCATCTTTTTAAGCACTGTATTATAACTACAACTAATACCTATAACAATGACACTACATTAAGAATCTACCCAAAACACTTTGTATTATCAATTCCCTTAGTTTTTACAGTTACCTTCTGTATTAGTCAGGGACCTCTAGAGTCAGAGAACGTATGGGTAGTCTCTATAGGGTTAGGGAATTTGTCAATGACTTATAGCTTGTAGTCTAACTCCCCAACAATGGTCAGCAGCAGCTGTGGATGGCAGTCCAAGGATCTAGCAGTTGCTCAGTCCCACGAGGCAAGCAGGCAAGGAAGGGTGAGTGAGTGAGTCTTCCTCCAATGTCCTTATGTAGGTCTCCAGCAGAGGGTGTGGCCCAGATTAAAGGAGTGTGCCACCACTGCGCCTTTAATCCCAGATGACCTTGAACTCAAAGATCTCCCAGTCTTAATCTTCTGGAATTCATAGTCACTATGCTTCAAGATCTCCATGCCAAGATCCAGGTTAGAAATTTGTATCTCTGAGCCTCCAGACTAGGATCATAGGTGAGCCTTCCAATTCTTGTAGTTCATTCCAGATATAGTCACGTTGACAACCAGAAAGAGCCACTACACCTTCTAAGTTAAATAAAATTATTAGGTTTATCCTACAGATGAAGAGAGTTGGATAATTTTCCTTACCATGATGGCAATGACATCAAACTCAGATAGCTTCCATGTTGAAACAGGTTTTTTAATTCCTGGGCTTCAGTACTTCTTAATTATGTACATATTTGGTGATATATTTAAACAGCTTCCTACTACAGAGACTTTAGATTGTTCTCATTTTTCTCCATTATAAACAAAGCTGTAATTAGCACTTTCCTACATGGAATCAAGTTTATCAGTCTTTTCTTTTATAGCTTCTGAGTTTCCATCTCATGTGGGAAGGACTCTTGCTCTCCAGGTTATAAATAATCCTCCTTCATTTTCTTCTATAACTTTTATGGTTCTATTTTATTCATTTAGCACTTGAGCCCCCCCTCAGAATTTATTTTGATATATGTCATTGTTTAGTCATCTAATTTGATTATCTTCCATATGGACAGCTGGTTTGTCCCAGTGTCATTCTTGAACAGTCTATCTTTTCTTGGCTGAGAAAATATTTCCCAAGAAAATCTTTAAGAATTAAAAGATCACACATGGTATGAAGTCACTGATAAGGGGATATTGACCCAGAATCTCAGAATACCCTAGACACAATCAGCATATCAATAGATTTCTAAAAAGATGGAAGGAGAGACCCCTGGTCCTGGAAAGACTGGATGTAGGGGAACGCCAGGACAGAGTAATGAGAGGGGGTTGAACGGAGAAAAGAGGGAGGGAAGGGGGCTTATGGGACTTTCGGGGAGGGAGGAAACGGGAAAGGGGAAGTGATTTGGAATGTAAATTAAAAAAATAAAATAAAATAAAATTAAAAAAAAAAAAAAAAAAAAAAAAAAAAAAAAAAAAAAAAAAAAAAAAAAAAAAGAATTAAAATGTCTTACATCAACACATTAAAATCTATCCATGCTTAATCAACTTGAGAATTATAAATACGAAATGCCTCATTAAACATACAGAAAAATCCAGTTTATATGATGGGAAAAATAGGAACAGAGAACGGGGATTTTCCCCCCTTTTTCATAACAAATGCACTCAGTGAATCTTTCTAATGGGAACATTCTACTTTTAGTGCAGTTACTGGCTCTGCCTCTTAGCAATAAATGGGAATGAACTCCTTCCCTTTAGTGTCCCTGCTTCCTTGTTTCTGAAAGGGAGTGGTAGCAGTCTCTTGCTTAGAAATCTGCTGTAAAGGTTTAGCTCCTGTACTCACTTCCATGCAGAAGGTTTGATTCCTGTTTTGCTAAAGAACCAAAGTGCTCCCAAGGCTGGTCTTTATATATATGTATATGTATATATATATATGATGTATATATATATACATATATTTTTTTCTTTATTTACATTTCAAATGTTTTCCACTTTCCAGGTCCCCCCTTCGGAAACCCCCTATCCCATCCCTCTCCCCTTGCCTCTATGAGAGTTCTCCGTGACCCACACACTCCTGTGTTCTCACCCTGGCATTCCCCTACACTAGGGCATCAAACACCCTCAGGCCCAAGGGCCTCTCCTCTCACTGATCACAAGGCCATCCTCTGCCCCAGATACAGTCAGAGCCATGGGTTCCTCCATGTGTACTCTTTGGTTGGCAGTCCAGCTCCCAGGAGCTCCTGGGGGTTCTGACCAGTTGACACTGTTGCTCCCTCCATGGGGCTGCAAACCCCCTTAGCTCCTTTAGTCCCTTCTCCAGCTCCTCTATCAGGGGCCCCACGCTCAGTCCAATGGTTGGCTGAAAGCATCTGCCTCTGTATTTGTCAGGCTCTGGCAGAGCCTCTCAGAAGGCAGCCATATCAGTCAGCAAGCATTTCCAGGCATCCACAATAGCTCCAGTTTGGTGACTGCATATGGGATGGCTAACATCCACTTATCAGTGAGTGCATACCTTGTGTGTTCTTTTGTGACTGAGTTGGCTGGTCTATTCTTAAGCCCCAAGTCATTATGTGATGCAGCCACTTCTACTACTCAAGAATATTTGCTTTCACAGGACACTGTACAATGTTCTCAGTGGACCTTGGATTTCAAGGACAGATTTCCAAAAATAAATGTAAAGATTATTGGAAAAATAATAAAGAGAACACACTTGCTTTTCTAACTTATATGAACTTTTCTCCATTCTGCTCTGTCATCTTCTTTGAAAACTAATCTGATCTCACTCCCTACATAAGAGAATGTAAATCTTATCTTCTGTAAAACTAATCTGATCTCACTCCCTACATAAGAGAATGTAAATCTTATCTTCTGCAACCTTCCTGCTCCCAAACTCTCTAGTAGCCATATCTCTTCTCCCTTCCACAGAAGTTTGTGTCCAAATGGATACCTGCACATTGTACTTTCACTTTGACTTCTCTTGATCAATAATCCCATTCCTCCCTATCTCTTTAGACTTTCACCTTTTCTATTGGATTCCTTTTAATCAGGTATGAAGTACACACTATTCAATCATCTCAGCAAAGATCTCTCTTTGTAGCACAAGCCTATGGTTTTTATTCTTCCCTTCATAGCCAAATTAGAAGTGCATGCTAGCTGTATTCACATTCTCTCTCCATGGATATTCCAGCTTACTGTCTTGGAGTTATTCTCCCCATCTCTAAATTTACTTCAGCATGATCAAGAAACTCCCCCTGCTTATTGCCACACCCACACTTTGGTGCTTATTTGCTTGATCTCTTGGTTGACTTATGACTATTACTTCCTTCTCAAAATTTATGCTTATCTTGTATCTCATGACAGCATACCTCTCTGGGGTATTTTTGTTTGTTTATTTTGTGCTAGGGAATCCAAAGCCTTGTGTATACTAGGCAAGCACTTGGCCACATCTCTAGACATTTTCTGCAGTCACTTTTCATTTTTTTTCCTAGATCCATTTATTGACTCTTTTGTGCCCTTCCCACATTATTTTTTTAATTTAGTAAATTTACATTTATGGCTTTATTCAATGATATAAAAGGTTTTCCTTGAATCTAGAAACGTCGTCATTATCAGACAGTTCTCAGAGCATAGAGACAACAAAATGCAATCTTCCCTGTTACTCAACTCAGGTGGTAAAGTGTGTGGGAGGATGCCACTCTAACCTGATGGGACTTACAAGGCAACCTGGGTCCACAGTACTGGGCTGTTTTATTTGCATGAAGCATACTGCTCCTTATACTAAGCGATTACTCTCAAAGTAGAACTGGAGAGAAAGTTCTTTCTTTCTTTCATATATACTAAAGAAAGAAAGAAAGAAAAGAAAGAAAGAAAGAAAGAAAGAAAGAAAGAAAGAAAGAAAGAAAGAGAGAAAACTTTAAGAAAGAAAGAAAGAAAGAAAGAAAGAAAGAAAGAAAGAAAGAAAGAAAGAAAGAAAGAAAGACAGACAGACAGAAATCTTTAAGAAAGAAAGAATGTGCTTAAATTAAAACCATGATATTTTAACAGGAGTGTTTGGTCAAAATTAAGAGGAACAGATAATTAATAGTCCCGTTTAAAAGAGATTGCTATCAACACTTACCAAAATTAATTCTATTTAAAATTACAACAGATGCCATTAAGAAAATAATTTATATTTAAGAATATTTATAGGCACTTAGAAATGCATTACCTCCTACCATTTCACAGATGAATATTTCTTATCTAACTTCAGCTATGACAATTGCTCAATCTATCGCTGTCACTCAGTCACATGTACAAAGATTCAGGACTCCTGGGCAAGAAACATTAGGAGTATGTAAATCAAAAAAGAAAAGACAAGAAACAAACAAAAACAAAGAAACAAAACAAACAAACAAACAAACAACAAAGGCCTCTTAAGGCCTTAAACCCTTTGCTTTCTCAGCCACAACACTGGGCATCCTATTTCTGTATATTACCCAGCAGTTTTCTTTGAGATATTAACAAGCAACATCATATTTTTCCCAATGCCATTCAACTTAGCTGAGACTAATGTCTGAATAAACAGCTTCTAGATGGCTGTCTCTTTCTATACCCATTGTGGATTATTAAAAATTCACCATGGGAACTTTCGATGCATTCTCCTACCACAGAGCAGACTAAAGAGTTCCTCTATAATGAGTGAAGTAATTACTAATTTCTCTTTCTATTATCCCCTCAAAGTCTCCAGAAATTTATAATTTCTCTGTTTAACTTGTCTGCATAAAGCACTAAAAGGAGAAACAGTATGAAGAAAACATGGAATTAGTCAAATAACCCTGAGTGTGATCCTGACACATTACTTAACCCTTTTTAACTTCAGTTTTCTTGTCTTAGAATGAAATGGAAGCAATAGTGCCAACTTCATCCATTAGATGCATATGGGAGTAGAATGAGGTCATACAGGCAAGCGTCTAGCACTTAATAAATACTCGTCCCACCTTATACACAAGGTTTAGTAACGTCAACCTCCATGTGAAGTACTAAAGCACAAGTGAAAATTAGCAAGAGATGTTTTCTAATAATAAAGGTTCAAAGCCTTTAGACTGTAAACAAAATAATCCCCTTTTATAGTAATTTGATAATAGAGAAGAAAAAAAATGATTGAGCTAGGGGTCTGAGTGCCCATATCTTTAAATGGAGAGGGAGGCCTTTGATGTGCTCAGAATTGCAAGTAGACATAAGCTAAAAACTGGATTCCAGAAGAGGGACTGGCCACCATCCCATGGTCTCAATGAGTTTATAGCGCTCCACTAGTGGGTAAACAATACATTTTTAGTTCACTTCAACTTTGTTTTTTATTTTAGTACTGAAAATTCTATGTTCCAGAAAACGCTAATTCCCAAGAAAAGCAGGAAAAATGGTCACTCTACATAAGACAATGGAGTATCTTATTAGTGAATATCAAGGACAAATTTTCAAACTGCGTTGTGGTACTGAAGATTGAATTCAGGGCTTTGTCCATAGTAGGCAGTTGCTGTATGACTCAGTTATACTCCCAAATAACTTATTTATTTATTTTTTGGGAGACATACTGTAACTTTGAGTTTTTTCAAATATCTATTTTAATGATGGTTCTAAAATGCTTTAACCTCCCTTGTAGCCTACCACCCACCAGAGTTAGTGGTAAAGAAAGGATACAGGGGTTGGGGGAAGAGTGGACCTGTTTAGAAAGGTTCTTTGGAGTAACTCCCATCTGTGTCTTCTGGAAATCAGCAAAATTCAGTTCACAGGTCAGCAGCATCAACTCGATTCACTCACAAACACTTCACAGATATACCAGCAGTCCAGTTCCGTAGAGTCAGGATAGCAAACACGAATCAGGAGTGGTGGCACTATCTAACAGAGAGAGCCAGGCCTCAGCCTTGGTTCAAGTCAGCAGGAGGGACCAGAAGGAACCCCAGGAGGAGTTCTCCACTGTGCCTCTCTCAGGGAAGCAAAGATCAACAAAGACATGAGACCCAAAAGCATTGTGCAGCTAGCTCTATAAGCAAGCTAAGCTTAGCCACTCGTCACTCTCAGTAAAGTCCTATTTATATACTCCAAACATCATGTGTCCTCCTTAGCAAATGTTTTGCCTCAGCATATGCACTTGTCTCAGCTGACATCACTCTGACAATCAGCCCAAGTTTACAGGAGTGCAAGAAACTGCAGCATACCACCAGAAGTTCTTTGGTACATTACTCTCTATGGCATCCCAACAAATGCAGTTCAACTACACAATGTAAGGTGGGCTAATACATGCATGTCATTAGCAAAGAATCCTTCATCATGTGTCCTCTCATGTGCTTGCTTTAGCAGAACATCTTTTCACTTGTGTCTGCTTCAGCTAAACATTCCTTCACAAGTTTGCATTAGCCTTTTACCTGGGCTCAATTCAGCTAAACGTTCCTTAATGTGTTTGCCTCAGCAACTATCCAACCAACTTTCCAAAGAACCCTTAAGTTTCCACTTCAACAGACTCTCACTAAGTTGCCCACACTGGTCTTGAACTTCTACTGAGTATAAAGGATCAGAGACCTGTACCATCACCAGAAAATTTCTATTTGATTAGAAAGTAAGGGGCCTAGAGAGAGGGCTCAAACACTAGAGCACATGCTATTCTTCCAGAGGATCTGAGCTTGGTAATCCAAGTTCCCACATCAGATTACTGACAACTACCTCTAAGTCCAGCTCCAGGTAATTCAATACTTTTATGACCACCACCAAAACTTAGAGACTCATTAGAGAAAGGAGGGAGGGACGGAGGGAGGGAGGGAGGGAGAAAGGGAAGGAGAAAGATATGCACATAAACACAAAGATAATATAAATATTTACAAAAAGAAACCAGTGGAGAATGTCAAACATGGTGGTATGAACCTATGGCAATATAAACAATTAGGAGGTGGAGGCAGGAGGATGAAGGTAAGCCTCAATTATATGGTAAATTAGGGGCCCACCTGGTCTGCATGAGACACTGCTTCAAAAGAATAAATAAATAAAAACATAAAAATAAAAGCAATGACATGAATGTAAAAAAAGAGATGAGCCTTCCCCATCGCTGTGGAAATGTAAGTTTTTACAGCCACTGTAGAGAGTGATATGAGAGTTCCAGTAACTATTAAAAATGAAAATGCCATATAATCTGGAGACCCTCTCCTGACTATGTTTCCAAGTGATATGAAAATCACATATTGAAAGATATCTGCACTATGTTCATTGAAGCATTATTTACAATAGGCAAAACATAGTCAAATGAAGTTCTTAACAGATGAAGAAAGATTTTGAGATATACACATAATAGAATACTATTTAGCCTTTTAAAGGTAGCAAATCCTGTTATTTACAATGTAGATGAACCGAAAGAGCACTAAAGCCACACACAAAAAACAGATGATGTGGGGTCACAATTTTTGGAGCAAGCTAAGAAAGTTGAGTTTGTAGAAGCAGAGAGTAAAAAGTTTTTGTAGAACCAGAGATTGGATGTGGGTGTTAGGGTTCCAGAGGAAGGTAGCCACAAGATACAAAATTTCAGTTAAATTAGAAGGAATGAATGTAAAAGTTCCATTATATAACATGTTGACTGCAGTTCATAACAAGGTGCTGCAATTTTAAAAATCACCCTGAAAACTGAATTTAAGTGATCTTGTAAGTGATCTATGCTATTTGTAATATAAGCCACAAACTGAAAATAGAATCTCTAAGATGTGTTTTATTTAGAAATCTAGCCATCTGAGAAGACAGGATTAGTATCCTAAAGGTCTTTCTTCCATCTCATCTTTAACCACTAGACTGTACTGGGAAGGGAAACACGAGCAGTCAATAAATTCAAAGTTTAGTCTTACCTCTCTAGTCAGGTAGCCAACCTTAGCTCTGAGATTTATGGTGCTGCTTCTTTTCTCCTTGTTATCTCCCCTCTCTGTATAGGAAGGGGAAGGCTCAAAACACCAAGGCCAGGAAGTCTTGCATTTCTCCTGAGCCTGTCCTTTGGATGACATCCAGCTTGAAGGTTAACAGAACAAACATATGTGTAGACTCCTACCTACAACATAAAGTACAAATGGGTTCTTATCATCTAGACTATGAAGTGCCCCTATCCATCTCACCATAAACACGATAACCACATGAGATTATGCACTCATTAATTAATTTTGGTCACCAAGTCCACAGTGTACACATATATCAAGATATCACAGTAAGAGTTGGAGATGTAGCTCAGTGTAGAGCATATATCCTATTTATCCTGAGGATTTCCACCTTCTAAAGAACAGTAAAAAGAAAAGTATGATATATATATACACACAAAAATAACAAAATTATTCTTTGTCAATCAAAAATTTACTAATTAAAATTCATGTAGAGAAAACACACCCAATAGCTACAATTGGGTTTTAAGAATTTTCTGTGGAATGTAAATAAAAAAACTTAGAAAATAAAAAAAAAAAACACTAGCATGAAAAAAAAAAAGAATTTTCTGATTGTCCCATCTTGTACATAGAAGAGATAAGTCTTTAATGAAGGTTTTATAATGCAATCGTTCACATTCACAGCTACACAGTGAATCACCTGAGGAGATTCCTGCTTCATTGTTATGGGATAGCACCTAGGCAGAGACTTTAAAAGCATCTCTAGGTGATGTTAATATATAGCCAGGATTAACCATCACTGCCTCTACCTAAGTCTCTCTCAAAAGAATTGTCTGTGTTCACCCTTGAGAAACTTTAAAATGACTTCCAAATATTAAATGGGGGGTAAGAATATAAAACAACCTCTTTTCACACGTGTTAGCAAAACGAAAATATGCTTAGGAATGGAAAATGTTAACATTCACAGTAAAACTGTCCAACAATTGAGTTAAGAAGGAATATGCCAAAAGAAAAAAAAAAGAGCTTTGAGAGACGCTTTCCCTGGAACAAAGATCTCAAGAGTTACACATCTGAATTATGTCCCTTTAAAGTTGTTACTGTATGAATATAAGCCATAAACCTACTTTAATGATGTTGCCACTGTAGAAAAATAAATTTATTAGAGAGAAATGCCTTGGAGGCTGAGGTAGCTTCATTAAAATGTATTGAATGGGAGAAATCTTTTATTTTTAGTTACCAGTTTAATCTCTGGAATTGATAAACTATGACACAAAGCCAAATGGAATGAAGTTGGTGGCTCACAAAGCTCAGAAGCTCACGTGTTGCTGTTAAGTTCAGCATCTCCAAGAGGTCCTGTTTAATCTCCTTGACTCTTCAGAATGAACACTCCCCCTGCCCCACCACCACTGCAGGTGTGATCCAGAAGCACCATGACTGAACAGGAATAAAGTCTTAGGACACCTTACCACTTGGTTTTGAAGACTGTTCTTAAAGAAGAACTAAGAATTGAAGGTCTAGCTAAAGCGAGGGCATATTTTTCAAGATCTGCAGTCCTTTGACTCTTCCTGGAGAATATGAAAACAAATGTCTATTGACCTCAAATAGAATCAGCAACTTTATGTGACTCCTTGACAGGAGCATAGTGAGGAGCTACTTAGAGGGTCATGGGTGATCTAAAACAAACTGCATCACCACAAAGTCCCACCGCAGCATGAATGATGACTTCAAGAAAGCTGTGCTAAGGAATCCTGTTGTCAGTTAACCTTCTGCCTTCTATATTCTCTCCAGTTCCTGTGATTATGTGGAGTTGAGAAGCAAGGCTGTAGGGGACTCCCAGGCAAGAATCCTGAGACTTACTTCCTACAAAAGAGTGTGAACAGCTCCAGGACTATTATCACAAACTTAGCTATAGTTATATGATTTTGTTTATTTCATTGTCATGACTATGGGTAAAGTATCCTTTTGCAGTTCACTACCACAGCTTCTGATCCACTTAGGCCAATGGTCATGTCCAGGCCAGAGGAAACCACTTTGTCCTAACAACCATAGTCACACAATATGCTTCTTACAAAGACCATTTCGGTTCTTCCTAAAGAAGAACTCAAAGGAAGTGAACCATGGCAAAGCAATGAATGCTCTAAGAGGATGGCTATGTCTTTAGAACCTTTACAGGATGGTATCTATCATAATGAACTACTTAAAATATAAAGTGTCATGGCTCTGAATGTTCAAAACCATGGAGAGAATGGGTCTGGCTTCCCACGCTGGTCTTTGGGAAACCAAAATGATTCAAGAGACTCCAACCAGTTGTATTACAAGGAGAAGTATTAGAGAGACAAGGTTCAGAGGGTTTTGCAAGGTATGATCAGTATAGGCCAAATCTTAGAGATGCAGATGGAAAGAGAAGGAGAAGGAGAAGAAAGAGGAGGAGCAGAGTTGAGTTTGTTCTTCGGGTAAGAGATGTGTTGTGAGAGTGATTAACATCATAGGCAGACAGGCAACATACAAAGCATAGTGGGATACTGAAGTAAGAAGCTTCAGTCCCACCAGAAAATATATGCTGCTTACTCTTAAAGGTTTCTAGGGGAGATATGTCCTACATCATGAGCAGCAAGCTTAGTTAATGAGTGGCCTGTGCTACAGGACTTAAGACTAAGTGATAGTAATCCCAGAGGTGATGGGCAGGGGAATAGTGCTGATTACTATGTGACTACAGTTGAGATGCTTGTGACTCAAATGCAGGAGCTTGGGTGTTGTCCTGGTCAGTTCCGCTCTCAGGGGTAGGGGAAAAGATAACATTTGGTTCTTGTGGGAGTGGTGAATTGGGAATGATAATGGGAGTCACAACAGGTGGCCCTTCAAGTCTTTTATTTACTTATCAGTTTTTACTGAAGTGTGTGTGTGTGTGTGTGTGTGTGAGAGAGAGAGAGAGAGAGAGAGAGAGAGAGAGAGAGAGAGAGAGAGAGAGAGAGAGAGAAAGAGAGAAATTTCTGGTAGTGTCATGTGATGCAGACTTACCTGGTACATTGCTGAGGTAAAACCTATGGGAGGACACATGATGTTTGGAGAGAGCGTAAATAGGACTCAACAGATAGTAACGGGTGCTTGCACAGTTAGCTTTGCAATGTTTTGTTGATCTTACATCTTTGTTGATCTTTGCTTCTTTGAGAAAGGAATGGTAGAGAATTTCTCCTGGTGTCCTGTCCTGGCTGATACTGGTTGTTCCTGCTGACTCCTGCTGAGATCTGCCTGCTTCTGCTGGATTGTGTCACTGCTTCTGATTCACCTTTGATATCCTGACACTACTGAACTGGGCTGCTGGTATCCTGACAATGGAGATTGGAATTGCCTCAAAGGACTACTTCTAAACAGATCTGCATTCCCTTGTCTTATTTACCATCTTTCTCCACTACCTTTGGATGGTGGACTAGAAGAGGGGTGGAAGTGTTTGAGAACCCTTATTAAAAGTGGTTTTTAAAACATCTAAGCCTACAGAGAAGCTGGTAGTATATATGAATGTAAATGCAATTGCCCACAGAAGGGGACTTTAAATTCTCTATTGTGAATACTTGAAATCAAAGTCAGGTCCTCTGCAAAAGCAATATACTCTTTTAACTACATAGCTACTTCTCCAGCACCCAACATATTCATTCTTTAGCTATACTAGTAAAAATCAATCATTTTTATAGAATCATTCACGTTTTGAAACTAGCATTTCTTTTAAAGATTAGTTTGTGCCTTTCACTCTGGTTCATTGTGGATTGACTTTAATGTTTAGCTCCTATTTTCCTGTATTCTGAATGGACAAAGTTCTGGAAGTGTGTTTAGCTCCTTATGTCTTTATGATACTTTGTGGTAGTGATAGTCTCCCGTGTTAAAAACAACAAACAGGAAACTAACAAACAAAAATCAAGAAGAAAAATCATTCATTTATTTGTATCCATGCAACAAATCTTGGCTCTTCCAGGTCATTTTCTTAATGCAGCACATTCAGACATTCAGTAGTAAACAAAGCAGACGAAGAGCCCAATTCCATGAAGCTAACATTCTAATTGGGAGACAGAAATTAGATGAGGGAACAAATAGCTATATAAAAATAAGTTCATACAGCAATAAAGAGAAAAGAAGCAACATTAAAAACATCTATTAAAGTGTTTATTTGCAAAGTAAGTGAAAATTTTCACCTTTGGGAGTTATTAAAGTGTATCTGATCTGGCCTCCAAATGACTGGAAATATTATTACCACAGTAGAGAAATGAAAGGGAGAGTTCTACTCAAAAGAATATGAAGAAATATGATTCAAGGGTCTATGTAAGACAGTGAGCAACAGACCTGGTGGTTCTGCAGTCCCTGAAATCTGTGCCTATGAATTTCCTCCCTGCCAGTGCTGTTTGTAGTTTTGACACCTCAGGATCTATGGCCTTAAATGATGCATGGAGAAGTGGGAAAAATGAAGCATTTTTTTCTGTCAGACCTGAATTTAATGGCTAATAGTAATGCCCTAGATTCTTACTCCCTGGGTCTTGCAAAAGTAATGTCTCACTATGAGGGGTGGACAAGAGTAAGGAAAGAAGTGTCTGAGTGTTTGAAAATATGGCCATGGTTAACCTAAAAAAATAAGGAAGTAGCAACCAGAAGTGTTTTTGATTATTAAAACACAAATTGAATCATGATGCATCATACTATTGAGGCAACTTGCATATTTTACCCAAATAAATTTCAAGACCTGTGTGACCTAATCTATAGACAAAATAATATCCAAGGGAATACAGTTCAGCAGATAAACAAAATTTTAAAACAATTATTTTTTTGTATTTTGAATTAAAATTTCTTCTAGAATTCTATTTCTTCTTCCTGTAGTTCTAGAGTATTTAACTACTTCTCTTCCTCCTTTCCCCCCCTTTTGGTCCCTGCTTTCTGATTTTCTTTCTCTAACCGTCCTTCTAACTTTCAATTACAGAGATTCAAAACTAGAAATCATTCTTTAAGATGGTAAATAGATGATATTAAAGGCAATATATTATCTTCATTGGGTCTTAACAAGAGCAAATAAGGGAAGGCTGAGACCATGTATATATAATGCAAACAATCATGAGAGATGATTATAATAATGGCCCCAAGAGGTCTCTTTTCCCATTGTCAGTCCTTTTGGAATAGGATACACCTCTCTTTGAATAGAGTGGACTGTGGTCTTCTTGGATCAAATACTGTGGCAGAGGTAATGTTATGCAACTCTATTCTAGAGCCTCTCTGTCCTAGATAATTTGTTTTGGTCACTTTGACATAAGCCAGGATCACCTGAGAAGAGTTAACCTGACTTGAAAAACTTAGTTTCTCAGATTGTTCCATAGACAAGTTTGTGAGGCATTTTCTTGATTAATGACTGAAGTGGGAAGGTCCGTTGTGAGTGGCACCACTTGAATAGGTGATCCTGGGTTGTATAAGAAAGCAAGCTGAGTGAGCCACAGTGCAGTCAGGTAAGCAGCATTCCACTAAGGTCTCTGCTCTAGTTCCTGCCTTTAGTCCCCTGCACTGGTGTCCTTCAGTGACAGAGTATGTATTAGATTTTTAAGATGAAACAAACTCGTTCCTCCCCAAGTTGGTTGTTATTGTTTCTATTGCTGTAATAAACATGAAAGCCAGCTATGATATTTCCTCTGGAGGAATCTTACAACATCTATGTTTGCTCATCAAACTCTTAGCTCACCATGCTATAAAGAAACTCAGGTTAGAAATTAGAGGTGACACATTGCAGGAGTCATTTGTTCAAGACTAGTCAAGACATTCCCAGCTATGCCAACTCCCTATAAACACCATTTGAATTAACCTTCTTGAACCTTTTAGGTCCAGTTAAGCCATTAGCTGATGTAGTCACTTGAGCTACTAGATAAGATCTAAAGAATAAATGACTAGCCCCTTCTGCCGCCTGGCCTTTCAGCTGCAGCAGACTCTTGGCGGATTCTACAGCAAAGTCACCATCCCTGATCCATCCTAGAGAACCCACTGCACTCAGAGCAGTTGGAGTTCAGAGAGGCCATAGAGCACAGATAGGCCCACCCCTGCTGCTCAGAGGAACCCATCAGGAACCCCCAGGCAGAAGCCTTCTGTTTTCTGTCTCTGGCTGGGGACCTTTTTCTGCCACAGTGCACCACCATATCCAGGTGGCACAGGGAGATAGCTAACCTCCCAGGACTGTAGAGAGGCCGGAAAGTACAGAATTAATCCTGGGCCAGAGCTACATACACAAATACCACTACAAGAGAGCTGGTCTCCCAGGAGTGTCTATATACCTGTGTGCACAGCGAGAACAGGAATCCCAGCAGGACAGATACATAGGCTTGCAGGACAGGTAAGCCACAACCAGAGACAGCAAGATCAACTAACACCAGAGATAACCAGAAGGCAAAAGGCAAACACAAGAATACTAACAACAGAAACCAAAACAACATGGCACCATATGAACCCAGTTCTCCCACAACAGCAAGTTCTGGATACCCCAACACAACTGAAAGGAAAAGCAAGATCTGGATTTAAAAACACATCTCATGATGTTGCTAGAGGACTTCAAGAAGGACATAAACAAGTCCCTTAAAGAAATACAGGAGAACATGGGTCAACAGGTAGAAGCCTTTAAAGAGGAAACAAAAAAATCCCTTAAAGAAATACAGAAGAACATGGGTCAACAGGTAGAAGCCTTTAAAGAGGAAACAAAAAAATCCCTTAAAGAAATACAGGATAACATGGATCAACAGGTAGAAGCCCTTAAAGAATTACAGAAAAACACAAACAAGGGAAGGAATTGAACAAAACCATCTAGGATCTAAAAAGGGAAGAAAAAACAATAAAGAAATCACAAAGGAAAACAACTCTGGAGATAGAAAACCTTGGAAAGAAATCAAGAGTCATAAACGCAAGCAACAAAAACAGAATACAAGAGATAGAAGAAAGAATCTTAGGTGCTGAAGATACCATAGAAACATTGACTCAACAGTCAAAGAAATTACAAAATGCAAAAAGCTTGTAACCCAAAACATCCAGGAAATCCAAGACACAATGAGAAAACCAAACCTAAGGATTATAGGTATAGAAGAGAGTGAAGATTTAGAACTTAAAGGGCAAGGAAATATCTTCAGCAAAATTATAGAAGGAAACTTCCCTAATCTAAAGAAAGAGATGCCCATGAACATACAAGAAGCCGACAAAACTCCAAACACACTGGACCAGAACAGAAATTCCTCCCATCACATAATAATCAAAACACCAAATTCACTAAACAAAGAAAATATATTAAAAGTAGTAAGGGGGAAGAGGTCAAGTAACATATAAAGGCAGATCTATCAGAGTTACACCAGACTTCTCCCCAGAAACTACAAAAGCTAGAAGATCCTGGGCAGATGTCATATAGTCCCTAAAAGAACATAAATGTCAACCCAGGCTACTATACCCAGCAAAACTCTCAATTTCCATAGACGGAGATAACAAGATATTCCATGACAAAACCAAATTTACACAATATCTTTCCACAAACCCAGCTCTACAAAGGATAATGGGTAGGAAACACCAATACAGGGAGGGAAACTACACCCTAAAAAAATCAATAAAATAGTCTTCTTTCAACAAACCCAAAAGAAGATAGCCACACAAATAAAATTCTACCTTTAACAACGAAAATAACAGGAAGTAACAATCACTTTTCTTTAATATCTCTTAACATCAATGGACTCAATTTCCCAATAAAAAGACATAGGCTAACAGCCTGGATATGTAAACAGGATCCAACATTTTGCTGCATACAAGAAGCCCACCTCAGTGACAAAGACATTCACTGCCTCAGAGTCAAAGGTTGGAAAACAATTTTGCAAGCAAATGGTCCCAAAAACCAAGCTGGAGTGGCCATTCTTATATTGGATAAAATAAACTTTCAACCAAAAGTTGTCGAAAAAGATAAAGAGGGACACTTCATACTGGTCAAAGGAAAAAATCTACCAAGATGAACTCTCAATTTTGAACATCTAGGCTCCAAATCCAAGGGCACCCACATTCATAAAAGAAACTTTAATAAAGTTCAAAGCACACATTTTACCCCATAAAACAAGAGTGGGAGACCTCAACACCCCACTCTCAGCAATGAACAAATCATAGAAACAGAAACTAAACAGAGACACAGTGAAACTAACAAAAGTTATGAAGCAAATGAATTAACAGATATTTATAGAACATTCCATCCTAAAGCAAAAGAATACACCTTCTTCTTAGCACCTCATGGTACCTTCTTTGAAATTTACCATATAATTGGTCACAAAACAGGTCTCAACAGATACAGGAATATTGAAATAATTCCATGCACCCTACCAGATCACCATGATCTAAGGCTGGTCTTAAGTTCAAATAAAAACAACAAAAAACACACATACACATGAACACGTTGAACAATGCTCTACTCAATGATGACTTGGTCAAGGAAGAAATAAAGAAAGAAATTAAAGACTTTTTAGAATTTAATGAAAATGAAGATACATCATATCAAGACTTAAGTGCTAAGAGGAAAACTCATAGCTCTAAGTGCCTCCAAAAAGAAAATGGAGAGAACTTACACTAGTAGCTTGACACCATATCTGAAAGCTCTAGAACAAAAAGAAGCAAATGCACCCAAGAGGAGTATATGGCAGGAAATAATCAAACTCAGGGCCAAAATCAATCAAATAGAAAAAAAAAGAACTACACAAAGAATCAACAAAACCAGGAGCAGGTTCTTTGAGAAAATCAACAAGATAGATAAACCCTTTGCCAGACTAAACAGAGGGCACAGAGACACTACCCAAATTAATAAAATCAGAAATGAAAAGGGAGACATAACAACAGAAACTGCAGAAATTCAAACAATTATCAGATCCTACTATAAAAGCTTATACTCAATAAAATTGGAAAATCTGGATGAAACGGACAGTTTTCTAGACACATACCAGGTGCCAATGTTAAAACAGGATCAGATAAACCATCTAAATAGTTCCATAAGTCCTGAGGAAATAGAAGCAGTCATTAATAGTCTCACAATTAAAAAAAGGCCAGGAACAGATAGGTTTAGTGGGGAATTCTATCAGATCTTCAAAGGAGACTTAATACCGATACTCTTCAAACGATTTCACAAAATAGAAACACAAGGAACACTACCCAATTCATTCTATGAAGCCACAATAATGCTTATACCTAAACTAAACAAAAACCAAACAAGGAAAGAGAACTTCAGACCAATTTCCCTTGTGAACACTGATGCATACGTACTCAATAAAATTCTTGCCAAGCAAATCCAAAAATACATCAAAATGATAATTCACCATGATCAAGTAGGTTTCATCCCAGGAATTCAGGGATGGTTTAATATAAGGAAATCCATCAATGTAATCCACTACATAAACAAACTCAAAGAAAAAACCACATTTCATTAGATGTTGAAAAACCATTTGACAAAATTCAGCATCTCTTCATGTTAAAAGTCTTGGAGAGATCAGGAATTCAAGGCCCATATGTAAACATAATAAAAGCAATATACAACAAACCAGTAGCCAACACCAACATAAAATGGAGAAAAACTTGAAGTGATCCCACTAAAATCGGGGACCAGACAAGGCTGCCCACTCTCTCCCTATCTCTTTAATATAGTATATGAAGTTCTGGCTAGAGCAATTAGACACCAAAAGGTGGTCAAAGGTATACAAATTGGAAGGAAAGAAGTCAAAATATCACTATTTGTAGATGATATGTTTGTATACTTAAGTGGCTCCAAAAATTCCACCGAAGAACTCCTAAAGCTGATAAACAACTTCAGCAAAGTGGCTGGATATAAAATTAACTCAAACAAATCAGTAGCCTTCCTATACTCAAAGGATAAACAAGCTGAGAAAGAAATTAGGGAAATGACACCCTTCACAATAGTCACAAATAATATTACATACCTTGGAGTCACTCTAACCAAGCAAGTAAAAGGTCTGTATGATAAGAACTTCAGGCCTCTGAAGAAAGAAATTGTAGAAGATCGCAGAAGATGGAAAGGTCTCCCATGCTCATGAATTGGCAGGATTAATATAATAAAAATGGCCATTTTGCCAAAAGAAATCTACAGATTTAATGCAATCCCCATCAAAATCCAAATCTATTCTTCATAGAGCTAGAAAGAGCAACCTGCAAATTCATTTGGAATAACAAAAAACCCAGGATAGCTAAAACTAATCTCAACAACAAAAGAATTTCTGGGAGAATCACCATCCCTAACTTGAAGCTCTATTACAGAACAATAGTGATAAAAAACTGTATAGTATTGGTACAGAGATAGGTAGGAAGGTCAATGGATTAGAATTGAAAACCCAGAAATGAACCCACATAGCTACGGTCACTTGATGTTTAACAAAGGTGCTAAAAATATCCAGTGGAAAAAAGACAGCATTTTAACAAATAGTGCTGGATCAACTGGAGGTCAACATGTAGAAAAATGCAAATCAGCCCATTCTTATCTCCTTGTACAAAACTCAAGTCTAAGTGAATCAAGGACCTCCACATAAAACCAGATACATTGAAGCTTATAGAGGAGAAAGTGGGGAAGAACCTTGAACACATGGGCACAGGGGAATATTTCCTGAATAGAACACCCATGGCTTGTGCTCTATGAACAAGAATCGACAAATGGGACCTCATAAAACTTCAAAGTTTCTGTAAGGAAAAGGACATGTCAATAGGACAAACCAGCAACCAAGAGATTGAGAAAAGATCTTTACCAATCCTATATCCAATAGAGGGCCAATATCCAATGTATACAAAGAACTCACAAAGTTAGACTCCTGGGTTCTTTCCAGCTTCTGGCTATTATAAATAGGCCTGCTATGAACATAGTGGAGCATGTGTCTTTATTACATGCTGGAGAATCCTCTTGGTATATGCCCAGGAGTGGTATAGCAGGGTCTTCCTGTAGTATTATGCCCTATTTTTTGAGGAACCACCAAACTGATTTCCAGAGTAGTTGTACCAGCTTGCAATCGCACCAGGAATGGAGGAGTGTTCCTTTTTCTCCACAACCTCTCCAGCACCTGCTGTCTCCCGAGTTTTTTTTTATCTTAGCCATTCTGACCAGTGTGAGGTGAAATCTCAGGGTTGTTTTGATTTGCATTTCCCCTGATGACTAAGGATGTTGAACATTTCTTTAGGTGCTTCTCAGCCATTTGATATTCCTCAGGTGAAAATTCTTTGTTTAGCTCTGTACCCCATTTTTAATAGGGTTATTTGGTTCTCTGGAGTCTAACTTCTTGAGTTCCTTGTATATGTTGGATATTAGCCCTCTATCAGACATAGGGTTAGTAAAGATTATGAATACAGAAAATGTGATACACACACACACACACACACACACACACACACACACACACATACAATGGAGTACTATTTAGCCATTAAAAACAATCAATGCATGAAATTCTTAGAAAAATGGATGGAACTGGAGAATATCATCTTGAGTGAGGTAACCCAATCACAAAAGAATACACATGGTATGCACTCACTGATAAGTGGATATTAGCCCACAAGCTTGGAATACCCAAGACACATTTCACATATCAAATGATGCCCAAGAAGGAGGAAGAACAAAGTATGGATACTTGTGTCCTTTGTAGAAAGGGAAAAATATTACCCACAGAAGGAGATAGACAAAAGTTGGAGCAGATTCTGAGGGAAAGACCATCCAGAGACTACCCCACCCGGGGATCCATCCCATATATAGTTACAAAACCCAGGCACTATTGTGGATGCCCACAAGTGCTGACTGACCAGAGCCAGATATAGTTATCACCTGGGAGGCTCTCCTAGTGAATGACAAAACAGAGGGCAATACTCTCAGTCAGCCATTGAACTGAGCACAGGGTCCCCAGTGGGGGAACTAGAGAAAGGACCCAAGGAGCTGAAGGGGTTTGTAGTGTCACAGGAGGAACAACAATATGAGTCACCCAGTACTCCCAGAGCTCCCAGGGAAAAAAAAAACATCAACCAAAGAGTTCACGTGGAGTTACCCATGGCTCCAGACATATAGGTAGCAGAGGATAGTCTTGTTAGACAAAAAAGGGAGGACAGGCCCTTGGTCCTGGAAAGACTTGATGCCATAGTGTAGAGGAATACCAGGATAGGGAAATGGGGGAGGGTTGATTGGGGAAGGGGAGATGGCTTATGGGATTTTCAGGGGAGGGGAGAACCCTGAGATTCTACCTCACACCACTCAGAATGGCTAAGATGAACAACTCAGGGGACAGCAGATGCTGAAGAGGATGTGGAGAAAGAAGAACACTCCTCCATTGCTGGTGGAATTGCAAGCTGGTACAACCACTCTGGAAAGCAGTTTGGCAGTTCCTCAGAAATTGGACATAGTACTTACTACCTGAGGACCCAGCTATACCACTCATGGGCATATACTCAGAAGATGTTCCACATGCTCCACTATATTTATAGCAGTCTCATTTATAATAGCCATAAGCTGGAAAGAACCCAGATGTCCTTCAACAGAGCAATGGATACAGAAAATGTGGTATATTTACACAATTTGGAGTACTACTCTGCTATTAAAAACAGTGAATTCATGAAATTCTTAGGCAAATAGATGGAACTAGAAAGTGTCATCCTGAGTGAGGTAACCCAATCACAAAAGAATACACATGGTATGCACTCACTGATAAGTGGATGGTACCCAAAACCTCAAAATAAACAAGTTACAATTCACAGACCACAGGAAGCTCAAGAAGAAGGAAGACCAAAGTATGGGTGCTTCAGTTTTTCTGAGAAAGGCAACAAAAAACTCAAAGGAGCAATTATGGAGACAAAATGTGGGGCAGAGACTGAAGGAAAGGCCACCCAGAGACTGTCCTACCTCAGGATTCATCCTATAAACAGTCACCAAGCCCCGACACTATTAAGGAAGACAGGAAGTGCGTGCCGAAAGGAGCCTGTTATGGCTGTCTCCTGAGAGACCCTGCCAGAGCCTTACAGATACGAGGCACATGTTGGCAGCCCACCATTGAACTGATCGCAGGGTCCCCAATGGAGGAGTTGGAGGGAGGACTGGAGGAGTTGAAGGGGTTTGCAGTCCCATGGGAAGAATGATGATGTTGGCCAACCAAACCTCCCAGGGCTCCCAGGAACTAAGTCATCAACCAAGGGGTACACATGGTTCCAGCCGCAACTGTGGTGGAGGAATGCTTTGTGGGGCATCGGTGGAAGGAGAGGTCCTTGGTTTTCTGAAGTCTTGACAGAAGCCCCAGTGTGGGGGAAATCGAAGAGGTGTAGGTGGGAGTAGGTTGGGTGGAGGAGCATCTTGGAGGCAGGGGATGAGAGGATGGGTTGGGGATTTTCTGGGAGGGAAGGAAACCGGGAAAGGGTATAACATTTAAAATGTAAATGAAGAATATATTCAATAAAAAAAAAAGAAAAAAAAGAATAAAGGACTATACATTCAAACCAAAACACTATAAGGATCACAAACCATTGCTTGGGGGTAGATGATACCAAATTAAAGTCTCTCATGTATAAATCATCCACTCATAAAATCATTGCAACAACAATAAAAACGGCTGTCTTTATAAATGAGAAACTAAAATTATAGAAGATTAAGTCTATTATCCAAGATCACAGAACTTCCAAGAGGTAAAACCAGCAACCTTATTTTCATGTGATTTCAAGTCTTTCATATACATGATGCTTCAGATTCTGAGTTGTGAAATTCATTGGCAGTGTATACTGAGAGTCATGTCTTTGGTTAACTAATAGTTTCTTTCTTGGTGTCTCTCACTTACCAATAGCTGTAGGACTTAAGGAGGTTCCCCACAGCTGTGTAAAACACGCATACTTTGTGTCACATGGGTAATACTGACTCCAGGATTGGAGTGAATAACTTGTACTTTGAAGGTATTTTATTGGGCATCATTTTTTCCATTTTCTTACTTCAATTATTTACTATTCTAATAACCATTATCAATTGTTGGCTGCTTACAAGAATTAAAACTTGTTACTAATATGTTGCATTCATTATCTATTTAATGTTCACATACTCTCTAGTGTGCTGTGATGATTCTCCACATTTTGCAAATGAAGAAACGGGCTCAGAGACTAATGTAGGTAATAGATGATGCCCCACAACAGAAGAATGGATATAGAAAATGTGGTTCATTTACACAATGGAATACTACTCAGCTACTTAGGAAGAGGACATCATGAGTTTTACAGGCAAATGGATGGAACTAGAAAATATCATCCTGAGTTAGGTAACTGAGACCCAAAAGGACCTGCATAGTATGTACTCACTAGTAAGTGTATATTAGCCAAAAAAGTATAGAATACTCAGGAAACAATACAAAGAACAAAATAAGGTTAACAAGCCAAAGAGCCCAAGTGCTTCAGTCCCACTTGGGAGGGAATAGAAAACAATTAAGGAGGGAATGTGTGCAGAGGAAGGGAGAGACCTGGGTGAGAAAGGAGAATGGGAGGAGAAAAGGGGAATATGATCAGGTATTGGGGGTGGGGAACAGGAGTGAAGTCCTGGGGGCCAGTAGAATGAGTGGAAACAGACCACTTCTGGAGGTGGGAGGAGGAGTGACTGGCTAGAATGTACCAGAGACCTGGGAGGTTAGAGACTCTCTGGATTCAAAGGGAGGGACCTTAGATGAAATGCCCAACAGTGGGAGAGGGAACTTGTAGAGTCTACCTCCAGTAGAAAGACAGGGCATCAAGTAGAAGGTTTGGATCGCCACCCTGTAGTCAAAAACTCTGACCCAAAATGTTTCTGGTCTAGAAGAACTACAGGGGCAAAAATGGAGAAGAGACTGAGGGAAAGGAGGTCCAGCGACAGGCTTGAAGTGGGATCCAGCTTAAGGGGAGGCCCCAAGGCCTGACACTACTACTGAGGCTATGGAGCATTCACAAAAAGGAGCCTATCATGACTGCCTTCCAAAAGACCCAACACACAGCAGAAAGAGTCAGATGCAGATATTTCCACCCAACCAATGGATAGAAGCTGCTGACCCCTGTGCTTGAATTAGGGAAAGGCTGGAAGAAGCTGAGGAGGAGAGCTACCCTGTAGGAGGACCAGCAGTCTCAATTAACCTGGACCCCTGAGATCTCTCAGACACTGAGTCACCAACCAGGCAGCATATACTAGCTGGTACAAGGCCCCCTACACATATAGAGCAGAGGGCTGCCTGATCTGGCCTCAGAGAAGATTCAACTAACCCTCAAGAGACTTGGGACCCCAGGGAGTGGAGAGGCCTGGGAGGGTGGGGGTATTGAGGGGTGGGGACATCCTATTGGAGACAGTGGGGAGGAGGAATGGGATGATGAACCTTTCAAGGGCAGATGGGGAGGGGAATAATGACTGGACTGTAAAAAAAAAAGATCAAGTTAAAATTATAACAAAAGCATTTTTGTAAGAATATTCTAGATAATTTAACAGGTAAACTGAATCATTTCCTATAGAACAAATTTCCCAATTATAAAAGAAATATTTTTAAAACAATGACAATGAGGAGTTTTGTTTACTTATGGTATTAGAAAATTGGTTAGCAATTTGGAGGCAGGGGAGATAAAGCATTCACTTAGGTCTTTATCTTACCCATCACACTAAAACAAATTCCTTTGGGTTAATATTTCTTTTAGTACTCCAATTCAAAAACTAGAGCAGACCCAATTAAACATTTATTATAATTCTGGTGGGGAAGGATGATCTCTGTTCTAGGCTGAACCTTGGTTGAATAAATCAAATATAACTACAAAGAACTAACATACTATCTCCTTTGAGGACTGAATCAAATCAATAAGAAAGATCACTAAATTCATAACAATAAAATAGTGATGGACACAGACAGACAAAAGAGAAATCTAGCTACAAGAAGCACGAAACTCAAATAGAAATCAAGGAAATAGAACTGAAAACAATTTTAACCTATATTTTTCCACCCATTAGATTAGCAAGCGCCAGCAGCTATGAGTGCTATAACTACAAAGATCTAGTAGCAGAACGTAAGTTGTCCAACTTGTGTGTAAAGGGATAGATGGTGACTATTTAGTCTCTGTGAGCCGTCTAATTTCTCTTGCAACTGCTCAACTCTGCCCTGTAGCATAAAGGCATCCTTGGAGAATTCCTAAATGAATATCTTCAAATGTGTTAATGTGAAAAACAAGTGTGGGGGCACAGGTTGGCCTGTAGACAACCACTGGCCAGCTCCCAGCATAAAATAATCTTTATTTCTCCATCACGCTACAGATCCTTCAAAGATCAGCAGAGATTTCTCTCCATTACACATACTTGGAGATCCATTCTAATGGAGTCTCTACATTGATTTTTGCTTCTGCAATTATCATCACATCTCCAGAGACTCACAAAGCATTAAGGAAATGAGCCATTTATCCATTTTTTATTAGATATTTGATTATTTACATTTCAAATGGTATCCCCTTACCTTGTTTCCCCTCCAAAATCCTCCTATCCCATTCTCCCTTCCCCTGCTTACATGTGGTCTGTGGGTTGTATCTTGGGTATTCCAAGCTTTTGGGCTAATATCCACTTATCAGCAATTGCATACCGTGTGTGTTCTTTTGTGATTGGGTTACCTCAGGATGACATTTCCTAGTTACATCCATTTGCCTAAGAATTTCATGAATTCATTGTTTTTAATAGTGAAGTAGTACTCCATTGTGCAAATGTACCACGTTTTCTGTATCCATTCCTCTGTCGAGGGCCATCTGGGTTCTTTCCAGCTTCTGACTATTATAAATGAGGCTGCTATGGACATAGTGCAGCAAGTGTCCTTATTCTATGTTGGAGCATCTTCCGGGTATATGCCCTTGAGTAGTATAGCAGGATCCTCAGGTAGTACTATGTCCAGTTTTCTGAGTAAATGCCAAACTAATTTCCAGAGTGGTTTTACCAGCTTGCAATCCCACCAGCAATGGAGGAGTGTTCCTTTTTCTCCACATCCTCACCAGCATCTGCTGGCCCCTGAGTTTTTGATCTTAGCCATTCTGAGTGGTGTGAGGTAGGATCTCAGGGTTGTTTTGATTTGCATTTCCCTGATGATTAAGGACGTTGAACATTTCTTTAGGTGTTTCTCAGCCATCTGGTATTCCTCAGTTGAGAATTCTTTGTTTAGCTCTGTACCCCATTTTTTAATACGGTTATTTGGTTCTCTGGAGTCTAACTTCTTGAGTTCTTTGTATATATTGGATATTAGCCCTCTATCAGATATAGGATTGGTAAAGATCTTTTCCAAAAGATCTGTTGCTGGTGCTTTTGGTTGCTATTTTGCCCTATTGACAGTGTCCTTTGCCTTACAGAAGCTTTGCAATTTTATGATGACCCATTTGTCAATTCTTGACCTTAGAGAATAAGCTATTGGTGTTCTATTCAGGAAAATTTCCCCTGTGCCCATGTGCTCCAGGTTCCTCCCCACTTTCTCTTCTATTAGATTCAGTGTATCTAGTTTTATGTGGAGGTCCTTGATCCATTTGGACTTGAGCTTTGTACAGGGAGATAAGAGCCATTTATCCTATTCATCTGTCATCAACCAGTAACATGGGAACACTGTATCTCTGTCCTCTGAGGTGGATGTTAGTGAGAAGCACTGATCCTACAACCACACTGCCTACTAATAAGAAGAACAGAGGTGTTCTCATAGATCACTGGATTTTGAGGTTCATGTGGACATAGAAGAGGTGACAGGCATAGAAAATAAAAGTATAGGATATCCTATGTCATTTTAATTTCAACCAAATATCAGATAAGCCTTTAGTGTAAGTATGCTTTAATCGCTCCTCTTATCTGGACTGCATTGCATGTCCTTGTGTCAGCCTAGACTATGAGGTGATACCCTTGATAGAAGTACCAGAATGAGACAGAAGCAAGGGTCCAAGTCTACAAAGCTCTTTATACCAAGTGCTGGTCTTGGTGTAATGGTCATGCACTATGTCTAAGACAAGCTATTTTCATTTTACAGAAGGCAGTATCTAAAAGAATTCAGGTAAAATGTTCAATGCCACATATGTGGTACTTGGTGGGACAGAAGCTGACTCAGTCTTTATACTCTGTCGCCACTGCTGTGTTATAAAAGGGGAAATCCAAGAGGGGTGTGGGACCTGCCTGTGTATTTCCCATGAGTACAATAAAGGACAGAGGAATTGGCTTGGGAGAGCTCTAAGGACATACAGTTATGAGACTCTTTGAATCAGAGATGCTTTGAAATGAATTATTCTTACAAATGAACATTGTACAACAGGTATGTGCTTAAAAAGATTATTCTGATTTAATCTATATTATCACCAGGATCTTACTCTAGACTCCCTAAGCTCCCCAGTCCTTGCAATTGTCATCAATATGAGACACATAAAGCATAGTGTAGAAGACAGGATTTATTTGAGAAGTAAGGCATATTGACAGGAGGTGTGAGGGACAATAGCCAAAGGCCCAATATCCCAATCTACATGTATTATTTCTAACATCTCTGATACAAGCAACAGTTCTTGAAGGTGCAGGTGGTTGACAGGCTTGCTCATTTTGAATTTTTCAAGAGGGAGCAATGGGCTGTCAGAAAGCACCCTGATCTACAGTAATCCTGTATGTTAGATTAAGCTCCTGAAACCAGGTTTAGAGAGTTTATATAAGGATCTTCCAGGCAGTTTATAACATTATATTCTCCCTAACCAAAGTATATGATGCAGTCACCCCAGTATTCTAATCAGTAATTGGTACTTCAGTTCCAATGACTACAAACTAGAGTCATTTAGGAAGAGGAAATATCAACTGAGAAAAATGCCACCCAAGGCCAGTCTATATAAAACATTCTTGATTAATAATTGATAAGGTAGGTCCCAGTCCACTGTGGTCCTGGGTACAATAAGGAAGCAGGCTGAGAAAGTCATGGTGAACATGCTAGCAAGAAGCATTCTTGGCTTCTGCTTCAGTTCCTGCCTCCAGATTCCCACCTTTGCTTCCTTGGATGATGAACTACACACTATAGGATGAAATAAAACCCTTTCCTCCACAAGTTGCTTTTGATTGTGGAGTTTTATTGCAGCAATGGAAACCCTAACTAAGACAGTGTTCTTGGCTTTATAGACTATTAAAGCCCCCAGTGACCTCCATGCAATCTAGTATCCTGCCTAATAATTGCCTAACTGCAAAGAAGATCAGAAAGACCCATCCTTGGGCTAAGCAGAGGTTTATATGGTATACTTTCTGCTGACAGCTTACTATGGAAGTTCAGGCCTCTGGTCTCCTTTCTCCACCAAGGGACTAGTGGACCTACATTTTTGGGACATACTTTTGCACTGAGTCTCATCTTGGGCTTGTAATAGTTCAATAGAACTATGGCTCTGAACTCCAGTCTCTCAGATGTGGGTTGACTCTGTCTTTGGGACATTTTTATTCTGCTATCTCTAAGTTCCCAAGGCTCATAGTCTTCCTTAAATATCAGTTTGTCAACAAGGGGTTGGCCTGGCACTTTGTGTCTAGAATTATCACTCTGTCCCCTCACAGGAAGATGCCTTATCCCCAGTGGTCATTGTTTCCAATATTCTTTCTCTACTGTTGGGTCCCTGGTATCACAATGAGCATATGAGCACCTGCCATGGAACTGACCTGTCCAAGCTCATTTGCATGTGTTAACTTATTTAATATAACCCAGACTAGTGTGCAAACTCTTTAGAAACTAATTCATTGAGGTCAAAATAGCTACTGATGAGTTGACTCAAGCAAACATCAAAACCACACACATATGGCACAATTAACTCTATTTTTTTTCCATTGAATATCAGCCCCTACCACACCACACTGGGCACTGGCTATCTCCATTGGTATCTGCTTCCTCTCCCTGTACCATCTCCCGTCGCCTGTGCCAACAACCTGTCATTCCCTTTACTCCGACAACTATTTTTAGCCTGAATACCCTCATCTCAGCAGCAGCCTCTGAATGGTGTTTTTTTTTTTGCTATCCAAAAATCTGTTCTACTGACCAGCAAGTGCGAGACATCACCTGGGAGTGTGTAAGAAATTCAGTGTTCTGAGCCTTGCCCTATATCTGTGGAATCAGAATTCATGTTTTATTAGGATCCCTAGCTACACACACACTGAGGATGGGAAGGGATGCTATATTTAGCCAAACTTCTTTCTCCACAGCCTACAGCAGTAGGTGGTCTTCTGCCCTCCCTCCTCCTATGTGATGCAGTCAGTTTTCCTTGAGTTTCTAGTACATCTGGTTGGCTCTCAGCATGCTGCATTTGAGCAACACCACCAGTGGGCTAGAAATGTGCCAAGTTTCACTAGCTCTGGGAAGAGACGACACACTTTAAGACCTTCAGGAATGATAGACTCTACAAACTGCTGCTCTGCCTCCTTTCCTGGTTTCTGTGAGTATAAGTTCACTTCTGGGAGGGATTTTCATTTGGGGTCTTCTATAAAGGAGTTGACACATGGTGTATTTTGTCACACCCTGCCTTATCCAGGGATAGCTCCACCCACTCTTCTGTATCAACAGTTGGAGCAGCTGAGCCCTCACCTCCACTGGTCCCAGCTGCCAAGGGCAGAGTGAACTCTGGAAGTTTAACTCAATCCCTTGGGGCCTCTGCGATATCACAAGTTCTTGAATTGGACTCAGTACCCAAAATCCCAGATGGCATCTGCTTCAGTCTTCAGCCCTGTCTGTTGCAGCTTGTACTCTGGCTTGAGGACACATTCCTGGATTTGTCACCAGTCAGTGCCCAAGCCTCCTTCTTGAGTTTTACTCTGTTCTTGACAGGAAACTCTCACCAAATGCCCAAGTCCTCTGAATACTCCACTGTCCTCATTTTCCTCCCCTCAAGAAATGTACTGATTTATCTTGCTGGTAGCTTGCCAGAAACTGCCTTTGTCTTGGAAACTAGGCGCTATTTCCACTCTCAAGTTGAGGGATGCCCCAGGAAAAGGCACACCTTTACTGGCAGAGCCTGTACAGGACTTAGTTCATTTCTTTTAGATGAACACAACAGATTTTGTGTCACTACAGTTTCCACATGAATTCCTTGCATGCTGCCAGCAGGCCTGCTTAATATTGCTTTTTTTTTTCAGGGCTGTCTGAGTGCCTCTGGGAAAGGAGGTTGTCTAGACTTCTAGCTAGGGACAGTATTCCTGGGAAAGAGGGTGGTGACAGAAAGGGAAAGAGGTTACCCAACTCTAGAGTATATTGTCAGTTGGTGCTCAAAGAGCACAGGGGTCAAAGCATCTCTAAATGTAGCCAAAATGTAGCAAATAGAAAAGGGAGTGGCCAGGAAGAAGAAGTCAGATCTACAGTCAAAAGGGCAGAACTCAACCCCAAATAGGACACAGTGACAGAAGGTAACATCCAGGGGGTCTCTAGGGCAGCCAGGACTAAGGGCTGGAAGGGGACCTTTTTAATGTGATGCCTAGAAGCATACCATAGGTATTGGGGGGGGATGAAATGGTCAAACTGGCTCAGACAAAAACAGGCCTGACACAGAATGCAACTGGTGCATAAATTCTGTGTTTACTGAATCACAGAACTGAAAAAAAAAAAAGATGGATTCATGGCTAAGATGTTTTGAACTGACCATGTCAAGTGTTGGCAAGCATAAAAAGTAACTAGAGCCCTCAGAGCTGCTGAGGGGATGCAAAATGGTGTGGGCATTTTAGAAAATCTTCACTTCAGGCCATATCCTTAAGATAAATAAAAGCGTATGTTTGCAGGAAGCCTTGTACCCATATTTTCTCAGCTTTCAAGTACCAAAAACTATAACTGAACCAAATTTCCACTAGCAGGCAATGAATAAACAAATATGAGGTATTTTTACAGCAGAATCCTACTCAGTGGTGAGGAGGAACGAGGGCACTATCAATACACACACATCACAGGTGATTTTTTAAATCGTTTTTTTCTGAGTGAAAGAAGCCAGTAGAAAAAGAATAAATGCTAAAGTTTATTTTAAAAATAAGTTTGAAGAACACATTTAAATAAAGCTCTAGAATATGCAAAATTGCACTAAAATAAAAGTAAGTGTAAACACAACACAAGCAAACAGAAACAGTTAATGATTGCTTGAGTAGTCTGTTAGAGAAAGCCATGATTACAAAAGAGAAAAAAAAATGAGATTGTCAGAAATGCTTGTTTACTTCACCATGGTGACAGAAGCACATGTATAACAGAATGCAAGATGGTTTTCATGCTTCAACTTTAACCCAATAAAGTTGAACAAAATCAAAATGAAAGAAAGTCAGCATGGAAGCCATCACATCCTCTTCCTTCCTCTTGATAGAACAGGGACAGAGAGATGATGGAGCCACTACTCACGTCCATACAAGTTTTCCCAGTGAAACTGTGATAAACATACACTACAAGCCAGAAACAAACTCTTATTATTTCAAGCAAGACAAACTTGGGCATGATTTATTATCACAGCATAATCCTAACCTGGCTGAGTGACACAACTCACAAACTCAGTTTACCTCCTAAAATCTCATTGAAAAAGTTAACAGCCTCAACTATGACAAAATACGATATACTACAGTACATAGACTCTGCCCCCATAGAGTTTCTGAGACATAACTCAGACACTTATTTGTTCGCATGAAAGAGTAATTGTCACATTCATTTCAAGATGGAAATTCCTGCCATGATTTATCACGTCAGTCAACACATGCAGTTATCACAAGGAGTAAGACTTCAAAAGGAGATGATGGGAATTCTGGATGCACTGTAATCCACCCCATTTGAAACCATGATATTATTCAGCAAAGACTGGAGAACACAGAATATAACTTGAAGGAAGCAACAGGAACAATATAAACGTGAGTATCTGTAGTGAGGTGAACTGTACATGGCCCTGCTCATAGGAAGAAACTAAAGTTACATTGACACTCTGAAAATAGCATCTCACATCCTCACTGGCTTGGGCAAGACTTTCTTGATTGACATGATGCTCCTTGGAATTAGCCCTGATGCAAAATACGAGCATCAATATTTTCACTAAAAGGAGGGAGGAACCGGGAAAGGGGAAATCATTCAGAATGTAAATAAAAAAAATATAGAAAATAAAAAAAAAGGAAGGCTGAAGACCCCTGTTAATAAGATATATAAATTTCTTACAAGACATTAGGCTATTATTTAAAAACTGAATTCTTGAGATGATAAAGCATTATGCCATCTTCATAATTTTGAGAAGGAGTCAAAGCTACCATCATTAAAGAGACAAGGCAAGAATGAGGTGTAGGTCTGAGCCATGCCCTACCACAGTGATTCAAATAAACTGCTAGACCCAGATATCAACTCTTGGGAACAAGCAAAAACAAATGAACAAACAACAGCAGCAAAACTTATTCTAAGTACTGCCATTTCATTTTCAGAAACTAAATTCAAGGTCCCAGGCCCTAGGGGAGATGGGGACTCCCCTATAGCTGAACAGCTTTTGTTGTAAACACTTGTCTGATTCCAGACATCTCAAAGACAACTTCTCCATCTGGTTGTCAGGATCAAACAGTTTGTGTTCCCAAGCCTAGGAACAAACACCTATCTCACTTCTCCAAATATTTTCTTAATTGTATGTTAATCAGTAAAGAATATTGAACTTGTTATCTAAACCAAGGTGCATAAGTTGTAAAAATGTATAACCAATTGCCTGTTATGCCCTAATTAACTATATGCATTGACCCACTCCTTTGTCCCCTTATCACTCTGAGCTCCAGACCTAATGTCTAGGAGAATGAATTAAGGACCTTGCAGCAAGGTGCCCTGGATATGGCCAGGTCTCCAACAGGTACTCCCTTGCTTAACCCATAATGTTAAAACACAATTGGATAACACTGCAGCTCCCCCCAGCTTTCCCCTCATTTTGTGTTCCCATCTTTTAAAAATGTTGTACAATCTTCCTTTGGGGACACTGTACAGATTCCGAACTGGTCTTCTCCTTGAGCACTCAAAAAAATAATGCTTTCATTTTTTAAGCTTTCATATCTGAAGTGAGTTTTCTTGGTTTCCACCCCAACCCACCACTACTTCCAAATTAACTGAAATAGAGTTACCCAGTTACACAGACAAGACTGACAGAAGGTGTTTTCATTGAGGAGTGACTGGTAGTTTTATAACCCTCCCTGACCCCACAGAACACTGAAATAAATGATTCAGAATGGATTTATTATGTTTTATGTGTGAAGTATTCATTCATAAACAGATTCTAAATTTTGCAACCATTGCTCCATTTTCTTTTATTCTCCCAAAATAATCATATGCAAATAATGAGAATACTCTTGTTCACATTTGCTGAGAAAATCAGTAGAAGTGTCCAGTAGAAGTAGAGTGTCAGTAGACACTCCCCAATTTGCCAACACATAGAACCAGGTTGCTTTGCACCCTACTTTGGAGTCAACACACATTTAGACAAAGAAAAACTTTAGACCAAGGTTACCTAGGAGATAGTGGTGGGGATGGTGAGAGCACAAGAGGATGTGACTGGAGCTCACTGCCATAAGGCAGAGAAGGGTGTGCTGTGAGGAAGACTGGAGAGCTTATGGAAGGGCTCTGTGAGAAACAAGGAGAGGACAAGGATGGTGCCCTAACTGGGTAAAGCGACAAAGAAGAGTCCACAGAGGACACTTGCTAACACTCCCAGTTCTAAGGCCTAGTCCTCTCCTTTACCCCATTGCATAACTCTGGTGAATTCTGCAGTAGCATGCTTTCCAGTCTCCCCTGAAACTGAATCACCTAAATGCTCTCTAGAACTCAGTGACCATCAAGTACATGGTACGGGAGAGCTAGGTCAGTCAAATAGATACCCCTCTAATGCCCCCACAAGCAGCATCTATGGCTAACCCATGGTAAAGCTAGAATACTCTTCACAGCTGGGCATGGTGGCACACACATGCAATCCCAGTACTAGAGAGTTAGAGACAGGCAGAATTCTTTGAGTTTGAGGCCAGCCTGGTCTACATAATGAAATTCTGTCTAGATTTAAAAAAAAAAAAAAGCTTTAATCCTACCTACACTCACTTTCCACAACATTAGAGAATGTGAGCCTTATGCTAATCAATTTTCTTTGCATAACAAACACATGAGATAATCAGCTTCTAAAGAGAAAGAGTTTAATTTGGCACAAAGCTTCTAGAGTCTCCATCTATGGTTGGTTGTTCCCACTGGCTTTGGGCTTGTGGTAAGGCAGCATGTTACAGTAGAAGAGTACATGACAAAACAAAGCTATTACATTCAGGAAGGACAGGAAACAAAGAAAAGGGAGAAAAGACTGACATTCCACAATTCCCTTCCAGGCATGCCCCACCCGCAGTGACTTAAGGCCTGTCAGTAGTTTTCCTTTAAAGGTTCTATCACATTCCAACAATACCAAGATGAAGACCAAGCCTTTAACACACAAGCCGTTGGGAGCCATTTCTGTCTCTCTGTCTCTCTGTAGCAATGTTCATCCTAGCTAATGTGCTGAGAACATTAAACTATATCCTATGCTTTTGTGGAAGAGCCTCATGATTGATTGGTGATGCCTTCCCTGGGAAGAGTTACATTGTCTAACAGGACATTAGCTTCTCATACACTGTCTCATATTCACTGCTTTATCCAGGATCTTGACTCAGTCCTATTTTAAAACAAATTTCTAATTAGATTTCACATTTTCTCTATTTCTAGTCCATATAGTTTTTTTGGGACACACATGGGCAATAATTCCTAAATAATAGAATCAAAAATATGTTTGTAATTAAAATAGTAGGGGTTATTATTTTAAACTGACACAAAAGTATAGGATGCTACCCTGGAGACATTAAGACAGAAAATAACTCTTCACCTGGGAGCACTACCTCTCTCTAAAAAGAAGAAAAGAAACAGAAAGGAAAAATTAACTATAGACTAATTCTATACCTAGGTGTGAAACAGAGTGAGGAAGTAGTTTTATTGGCCAGTCAGTTTTTACATTCACGAATCTGTTGTAGATACCATATCACTGAAAGTATAATTATAGTAATTACACAATAGACACAGAATAGTCAAAACATTGTCTGTCTTATGATTAAATTTTGGATGTACCTGGTGAGATCTTGAACAAAACAAGGCTAAATAGAAACAGCTTGATTTGTGGTGGTGGTCAGAGCATGGGTTAATTTTCATCTTCAGTTTGGTTTCCAGTAATGTCGTCCTTATAACCAATAATTTGTAAACAGTCATTAAGGTACCTCAGTGACAATTGTAAAACCAATTATAAATTTCTGTATCTCAGAAATGAGACTGGAGCAATGGTGCAGAGCCACAGTGCGGAGGAGGAAAGCCTGTGAGGTTTTTTGTTTTTTTGTTTTTTTTCCATGAATAGAAGAAAGGCATCCTTAAAGAGAACAGACATTTTTATTTGTGCATCCTTTATCTGTGTAGTACTCTAAGAATATGACCTGTGAACTAAGAATGACTCAAATTGTCTCTTGAGAGTCATCTTATGTGCTCAATTTGTAGAGCTTTGTTGGACATGCTGATCTGTTACAAGGCTCATGCCTCATCTCTTGGCACAGTCACTAGCCTGGAGCAAGCCTTGTCTCTTCAGGTCCCTTTTGCATAAACTGCCTAAGTACCTGAAGAAGTCACAGAATACTGTCTCATCAATAATATATCAGCAATGCTGAGTCCACTCAGAATTGACTCACCTGGAATCAATGAGTCTCCAGGATGGATGCTGGGTTGTTCTTTCTTTCTATGTTGCCATATTCACAAAAAGGTGGCAATTGAGCCAAAAAAGCAGAAAGTGTGCCACCGGATTAAGTCAACCTAATAATGGTTTCTAGTTATAAGACCTTTATTTTTCAGGGCACTCGGAATTCCATCTACTGCTAGATCCTGAGGTTGTCTCATATCTACTATCCATCTCCTGAACAGGACACAGGAATCCAGCTGATACTAAAAGTTGGGACTATATCTTAGCTAATGTGAGTGATTACTATTTTTATTTTTATTTTTTTTTAGCCAGTTACATTTTCTATTTCTCTCATTCGTTCCTCCTCCAAGGTAAGATCCAGTCACAACACTGTAGTTTCCTCTGCTCTCTAGCTCCCTGTTATTGAGATTCCCATTTTTCACCTCTGTATGTGTTCTCCGATGCTATATCCTGTAAGGAACTCAATTCCCTTGGCTGTTATGGACTTTGGCCGGTGTGCATCGGTCTCTATTGTTGCTGCATGTCATTCATTCTCGTTTCTGCTGAACCAACTTTTCCACTCAGCCTGGCTTCCTTTCCCATCACCATTCCTTTCCTAGTTCAGATATGCTTTAAATGGTTGAGCACGCATGAATCCCCACTTGCCACACCGTCTCCATAGGCATCTATTTTTCCCTAGGCAAGCTTCAGGGAAAGAAATCAGCTTGCCACTGTATCATACAAAGAGCATGGAATTGTACAGCATCAGCTTTTCTTCTACTTTGGTCTCTCTCGGGGCTTGAGCAGGACTAATTTGAAATGCATAGGTGATCCTAAATCACTTAGGCGATGTCAGTGAAAGAACACAAGACCAATAATAGAAAGTTTTGGCTTAGTGCAAAGGAATAAAAATATGCATTTAAGGGTATACTGTGGGACACACTGTGTGTGACACACTATGGCTTCCATAGTGAGATGTTTTCTATGCTTTGTTTGTTTCTTTTTGTTTTGTTTTGTTTTCTTTTGGGGAGAGGTTTTAAGGGTGGAGGGTAAACAAGAGGGGATGGGGTGATGAGTGGGACTAGGGTGCGTGATGTGAAACTCACAAAGAATTAGTGAAAAGTTGGAAAATGCAATAAATACAATCAAATGCTAACAAAAAAAAAGCCTATGCATTTAAGTTGACATATTTTTGTTAGGAAGCGGCTGCAAATAAAAAACCAAGTTGGACCAGGCATGAAAACTCACTCACCTGGGCTCCTTTTATTCCCTCCCCCAGACTCACTTTTGGTCATAGTATTTCTCACAACAGAATGAAATTACAATGGTATTATTTGGGAAGGAAAGTGGGAGGAGTTTTCCAAACAAATTTTTATAGCAAACTAGACTTTTCATCTGATGCTAGTCTATTTAGAAACAATCATTTGTCAGGAATTTTATGTGAGATTTTGGCACTGGCCAAATACATAGGCAGGGGTTTTTGAGAATTTGAAAAAAACCGTTTGGTGTCATAATAAAATAAATCTTTAGTGAATCAACAACCTGGTCAGAGAACAGGGCAATGATAGTATATTGCTCATGACTATTTTCCTATTCTAGGCTAAATTGTTCCTTTAGAAATCACAAATATATAGAAATGATAAAGTGGAAGAGTTTATGAGTAAAACTATGAATCCAAACCACTTAGTACTCACATCAAATTTTCTTTACAAATGTGCTAACCTCAAAGAAGTTAACATATTGACCCTGTTCTGATTTACAACTTCAAATTGCCCTGGTCTTAGCAACAGCCCCTGGCACTCTGAGGATCCGGATCAGTGAAACCAATCTGGGGAAAGATGTTCCCTGAACAGTTACAATCCTGTAACACTCTCCTACTCAGAGTCGGGCAGCAGAAGGAAGTCATCCTTTCCTCCTTCCACACTTGTCCCTCAGCCACTCTGAAGTTAGTGACACAGTTGAGAACATGGAGACTTTAGTCCACTGGCACCTTAAAAGGAAGCCAGAGCTAGGGATCTAAAGGAAAGAGGAATCTCAGACTGTGTGCTACCCACGCTAGACTAGCGTTCCTACATATAACTTGCCAGGCCTTATCTGAGCAACCCAAAGCTCCTGACTCATTTCAGGGACAGGCAAGGGCTGTTTTTTACTTGTGGAATGCCTGGTGCTTGGTTTCTTCTGAAAAGTCTGAGTATGTCTGAGCAAACTCCAAAGTGGCTTCAGCAAGGAGCTGTCCAAATTGTGTTCCTCCAAATACTTGATTCTGCTACTAGTCTCTAGACTCTTGTGTCTACCCTAGAAGTCTCTTCCCTCTTCCTGGCTTCCCTGGGTTCTGCCTAATGGACTTCTGATTATAGTGGTCCCAGAGTAAGCCCCGCATACACACATGGAGAGGAAGTCAGCAGGGAACACTCACCTTATGGTGCATAGAAAATGAGTTTCTTGCTGGAAATGCAAATTTTGAAGAATAAAATTCTCACTTCTGAATACATAATAGTCTCTAATTAGCTCACAGGTAATTAGAGCAATTCTAGGGGGCAACACACACTTTAAGGCTGGGTACCCAGGTTTTTTTTTCCCCTCTAGGGAGAATATATGCAAATGGTTAAAATTACTTTTCAGCAAAGATTATATTTTTCCATACATTATCATTGGACTAACTGTTTGAATGTGGCCATACATTTTTGACCTTCTGCAACTAGTTTCCCGCTTCTGTTTGCAGCCTTTTCTGTATGTCATTGACAGGAGAACTTTAGCTTCACTGTCCTATCAGGAATGAAGGGCTCAGTCTGTCTTAGAGCTGTCCAGACAGTCTAGGAAGGGCCAAGGGTAGGTGAGGCTGAAATCTGATGCTATGTCCTCAGAGTCACTGAGCTACTCATAGTTTTTGACTTAGCATCCCCACAGTGTGACTCTTTTGGAACCAAGGAAATCACCTTAAGAAATGAAACCATGCACCATCTACGCCTGAGCTGTCCATAAAAGCTGAGCTGAAATTACAAACCCTGTGTGCTACTTCTTTATTGGAAGGCTTAATAGGAATGAACCAAGAAATTATTGAATGAAATCCTCTAAGCACATACTGAGTAGGCAAGGCTAAAGGCAAGAAGATTGTTTAGGATGTTGTTGCTTGAAAGCTGTGAGGAACTGGATTACTGGAGTGCCTGTAGGACTGGAAAGGACAGAGAAAGTCAAGAGCTATTTCATGCACTGAACTGATAGAATTGTAGTCCTCACATTTTTAACTGGGCCATTTGGCTGACCAGGAGCCATCTGTGATGTGTTGCAGCTTGTGGAATGCATCCTAAAGTTTGCCACCTGGCCATTGATGGCCCTTCCCCAGTTTCCAACTCTATAGCTGTCCCAATGTAACTGTATAAAATGCTACCGACTAAAAACAGAAGTCAAGGATTCACCGATTTGAATAATACAATCACTTGCAACTGGCTCCATCTGCATCATTTATTTGTTTGGCTTCTCTCTCACTTCTGCTGTCCTATTTCCCAGTGACCATGCAATAATTTAGGCAGGATGGGAATGTGCACTTTCACCCATGAGGAAACCAAGATTTAGGAAGACCAGTTGTTTAATTGACCCTCTGATCAGACCCTTTCCATATGCTCACAACAAAATTCTTCCCTGAAACTTGACTGGCCCTTCCTTGCTCTAGGCCTATGCTCTGCTAGCTCAGTTTATAGTTCCAGAATGGAGGACAGGCCTGAAATCTATCTGATTCTGTATAAACCCCAGATGAACACATGATCAAACCCAGACAGCTTGAGTGCAAGAACATTGAGGTCATCACTCATACCCTAGAAATTGTCCCACACAGATATACCACCGTGAATGGCTCTGTTAGACAATATTAGATATGAAACTTCTGAAAGATTTTTAGTTGGCAAAGATGACTTCACATCTTTCAAAACACAGTTCATTAAAAATATTCTCACAAATAATTTTGACTATAGCTGGGACATATGTCAGTATCTGGCTGACAAATTCATTCATTCATCACAACCCTATGTTAATCCAGCTCTTCCAGGAAGCTCTCAGTGGTAAAGCTGACTTGCTGTTCACCACAGATCCACACTTCCCTCTTATAGATTGGAGCTGGTTTTAGAAAAAGGACACCTGAACAGGGATTGTACTTCTAACCATCTATACCTAGATGAGGTCATGTGACTGGCACTAGCTAATAAAATATAAATCTGATCCCCTCTAACATGAATAAAATCTTAATTGTATTTGTGCCAGAGTTCAACACTCACAGAGAACCCAGAAAACACAGCATATTGAAGATGTCGGGCCACCATTGAACTGTGTCTCCACACATGGAGGAAAATGTATCCATTTCCTCATAACCTTGCTGGTCATGCCAATTCCCACTAACAAGAAATATCTTCAATCAACTCTTAGATAATGAAGAACAAAGTTTACATGTCAAGCCATTACAATTTTTGCTTTTGTTATTGTTGCTTTTGATATAGCTAACATTAGCATAAGCAACCAACCCTTTGAATCCCTCTTTTATGAATCTTTCTTCTATGTATTATACAATTTTACTATATGTTTTCATGGCTTCTCTTTGTATACTGAAATATGCGAACTGTGTATTCATCTGTCCATCTTCTAACTTGTAGCTCACAGGGAAAAGATAATGAATGTTTTCTTTTATTTTTTTTTTAAATTTATTTTCTAAGTTTTTTTTTATTTACATTCAAAATCATTTCCCCTTTCCCGTTTCCTCCCACCCTGAAAGTCCCATAAGTCCCCTTCCCTCCCTCTTTTCCCCATTCAACCCCCTCTCGCTTCTCTGTCCTGGCATTCCCCTACATCCAGTCTTTCCAGGACCAGGGGCCTCTCCTTCCACCTTCTTGGAAATCTATTGATATGCGAATTGTGTCTAGGGTATTCCGAGATTCTGGGTCAATATACCCTTATCAGTGACTGCATACCATGTGTGTTCTTTTGCGATTGGGTTACCTCACTAAGGATAATATTTTCAAGTTCTGACCATTTGCCTAGGAATTTCGTGAATTCATTGTTTTTAATTGCAGAGTAGTATTCCATTGTGTAGATATACCACATCTTCTGAATCCATTCCTCCATTGAGGGACATCTGGGTTCTTTCCAGCTTCTGGCTATTATAAATAAGGCTGCTATGAACATAGTGGAGCATGTGTCCTTATGGCATGCAGGTAAAGGCTCTGGGTATATGCCCAGGAGTGGTATAACAGGATCCTTCGGGAGTGTCATGCCCAGTTTTCTGAGGAACCGCCAGACTGCTTTCCAGAGTGGTTGTACCAGCTTGCAATCCCACCAGCAGTGGAGGACTGTTCCTCTTTCTCCACATCCTCACCAACAACTGCTGTCTCCTGTATTTTTGATCTTAGCCATTCTGACTGGTGTGAGATGGAATCTCAGGGTTGTTTTGATTTCCCTAATGACTAAGGATGATGAACATCTCTTTAGGTGCTTCTCAGCCATTAGATATTCTTCAGGTGAGAACTCTTTGTTTAGCTCTGTACTCCATTTTTTAATAGGGTTACTTGCCTCTCTGGAGTTTAACTTCTTGAGTTCTTTGTATATCTTGGATATTAGCCCTCTGTCGGATGTAGGGTTGGTAAAGATCATTTCCCAGTTAGTTGGTTGCCGCTTTGTCTTTTTGACAGTGTCTTTTGCCTTGCAAAAACTTTGTAATTTAATGAGGTCCCATTTGTCAATTCTTGATCTTAGAGCATAAGCTATTGGAGTTCTGTTCAGGAAATTCTCCCCTGTGCCCATATGTTCAAGGTTCTTCCCTAGTTTCCTTTCTATTAGTTTCAGTGTGTCTGGTTTTATGTGGAGGTCCTTGATCCACTTGGAATTGAGTTTAGTGCAAGGAGATAAGAATGGGTCAATTTGCATTCTTCTGCATGTTGACCTCCAGTTGAGCCAGCACCATTTGTTGAAAAGGCTATCTTTTTTCCACTGGATGGTTTTAGCTCCTTTGTCAAAGATCAAGTGACCATAGGAGTGTGGATTCATTTCTGGGTCTTCAATTCTGTTCCATTGATCTACATGCCTGTCACTGTACCAATACCATGCAGTTTTTAACACTATTGCTCTGTAGTACAGCTTGAGGTCCGGGATACTGATTCCTCCAGAGGTTCTTTTACTCTTGAGAATAGTTTTAGCTATCCTGGGTTTTCTGTTATTCCAGATGAATTTTTGAATTGCTCTTTCTAACTCTATGAAGAATTGAGTTGGGATTTTGATTGGGATTGCATTGAATCTGTATATTGCTTTTGGCAAGATGGTCATTTTTACTGTATTAATCCTGCCAATCCATGAGCATGGCAGATTTTTCCATCTTCTGAGTTCTTCTTCAATTTCTTTCTTCAGAGACTTGAAGTTCTTGTCATACAGATCTTTCACTTGTTTGGTTAGAGTCACACCAAGATACTTTATATGGTTTGTGGCTATCGTGAAGGGTATCATTTCTCTTACTTCTTTCTCAGCCTGCTTATCCTTTGAGTATAGGAAGGCTACTGACTTGCTTGAGTTGATTTTATATCCGGCCACTTTGCTGAAGTTGTTTATCAGCTGTAGGAGTTCTCTGGTGGAGTTCTTTGGGTTGCTTAAGTATACTATCATATCGTCTGCAAATAGTGATAGTTTGACTTCTTCCTTTCCGATTTGTATCCCTTTGACCTCCTTTTGTTGTCTAATTGCTCTAGCTAGAACTTCAAGTACTATATTGAAAAGATATGGAGAGAGAGGGCAGCCTTGTCTAGTCCCTGATTTCAGTGGGATTGTTTCAAGTTTCTCTCCATTCAGATTGATGTTGGCTACCAGTTTGCTGTAAATTGCTTTTACTGTGTTTAGATATGGGCCTCAAATTCCTGCTCTTTCCAAGACCTTTAGCATGAAAGGATGCTGAATTTTTTCAAATGCTTTCTCAGCATCTAATGAGATGACCATGTGGTTTTTTTCTTTGAGATTGTTTATATAGTGGATTACATTGATGGATTTCCTTATATTGAACCATCCCTGCATCCCTGGGATGAAGCCTACATGATCGTGGTGAATGATCATTTTGATGTGTTCTTGGATTCAGTTGGCAAGAATTTTATTGAGTATTTTTGCATCGATCTTCATAAGAGAGATTGGCCTGAGATTCTCTTTCTTTGTCGGATCTTTTTTTTGTTTTTGTTTTTGTTTTTGCTGGTAGTCATTCCTTTATTTTGCTTATACATTTTTTTTTATTTTTTTAATTTACATTCCAAATCACTTCCCCTTTCCCGTTTCCTCCCTCCCCGAAAGTCCCATAAGCCCCCTTCCCTCCCTCTTTTCTCCATTCAACCCCCTCTCGTTACTCTGTCCTGGCATTCCCCTACATCCAGTCTTTCCAGGACCCGGGGTCTCTCCTTCCATCTTTTTAGAAATCTATTGATATGCGGATTGTGTCTAGGGTATTCCGAGATTCTGGGTCAATATCCCCTTATCAGTGACTGCATACCATGTGTGTTCTTTTGTGATTGGGTTACCTCACTAAGGATGATATTTTCAAGATCTGACCATTTGCCTAGGAATTTCGTGAATTCATTGTTTTTAATTGCAGAGTAGTATTCCATTGTGTAGATATACCACATCTTCTGAATCCATTCCTCCGTTGAGGGACATCTGGGTTCTTTCCAGCTTCTGGCTATTATAAATAAGGCTGCTATGAACATAGTGGAGCATGTGTCCTTATGGCATGCAGGTAAAGGCTCTGGGTATATGCCCAGGAGTGGTATAACAGGATCCTTCGGGAGTGTCATGCCCAGTTTTCTGAGGAACCGCCAGACTGCTTTCCAGAGTGGTTGTACCAGCTTGCAATCCCACCAGCAGTGGAGGACTGTTCCTCTTTCTCCACATCCTCACCAACAACTGCTGTCTCCTGTATTTTTGATCTTAGCCATTCTGACTGGTGTGAGATGGAATCTCAGGGTTGTTTTGATTTGCATTTCCCTAATGACTAAGGATGATGAACATCTCTTTAGGTGCTTCTCAGCCATTAGATATTCTTCAGGTGAGAACTCTTTGTTTAGCTCTGTACTCCATTTTTTAATAGGGTTACTTGCCTCTCTGGAGTTTAACTTCTTGAGTTCTTTGTATATATTGGATATTAGCCCTCTGTCGGATGTAAGGTTGGTAAAGATCATATCCCAGTTAGTTGGCTGCCGCTTTGTCTTTTTGACAGTGTCTTTTGCCTTGCAAAAACTTTGTAATTTAATGAGGTCCCATTTGTCTATTCTTGATCTTAGAGCATAAGCTATTGGAGTTCTGTTCAGGAAATTCTCCCCTGTGCCCATATGTTCAAGGTTCTTCCCTAGTTTCCCTTCTATTAGTTTCAGTGTGTCTGGTTTTATGTGGAGATCTTTGATCAACTTAGAATTGAGCTTAGTGCAAGGATAGCCACAAACCATATTAAGTATCTTGGCGTGACTCTAACCAAACAAGTGAAAGATCTGTATGACAAGAACTTCAAGTCTCTGAAGAAATAAATTGAAGAAGACCTCAGAAGATGGAAAAATCTGCCATGCTCATGGATTGGCAGGATTATTATAGTAAAAATGAGCATCTTACCAAAAGTAATACACAGATTCAATGCAATCCCCATCAAAATCCCAACTCAATTCTTCATAGAGTTAGAAAGAGCAATTCAAAAATTCATCTGGAATAACAGAAAACCCAGAATAGCTAAAACTATTCTCAAGAGTAAAAGAACCTCTGGGGGAATCAGTATCCCGGACCTCAAGCTGTACTACAGAGCAATAGTGTTAAAAACTGCCTGGTATTGCTACAGTAACAGACATGTAGATCAATGGAACAGAATTGAAGACCCAGAAATGAATCCACACTCCTATGGTCACTTGATCTTTGACAAAGGAGCTAAAACCATCCAGTGGAAAAAAGATAGCCTTTTCAACAAATGGTGCTGGCTCAGCTGGAGGTCAACATGCAGAAGAATGCAAATTGACCCATCCTTATCTCTTTGTCGGATCTTTGTGTGCTTTTGGTATTAGCGTAATTGTGGCTTCATAGAATGAGTTAGGTAGTGTTCCTTCTGTTTCTATTTTGTGGAACAGTTTGAAGAGTATTGGTGTTAGGTCTTCTTTGAAGGTCTGATAGAATTCTGCACTAAAACCATCTGGACCTGTGCTTTTTTTGGTTGGAAGACTTCCAATGACGACTTCTATTTCTTTAGGGGTTATAGGACGGTTTAGATGGTCTATTTGATCCTGATTTAATTTTGGTATTTGGTATCTGTCAAGGAAATTGTCCATTTCCTCGAGTTTTTCTAGTTGTGTTGAATACAGGCTTTTGTAGTAGTATCTGATGATTTTTTGAATATCCTCAGTTTCTGTTGTTATTGCTCCCTTTTCGTTTCTGATTTTATTAATTTGGATACTGTCTCTGTGCCCTCTGGTTAGTCTGGCTAAGGGCTTATCTATCTTGTTGATTTTCTCAAAGAACCAACTCCTTGTTTTGTTGATTCGTTGTATGGTTTTATTTGTTTCTACTTGATTGATTTCAGCCCTGAGTTTGATGATTTCCTGCCTTCTACTCCTCTTTGGTGTATTTGCTTCTTTTTGTTCCAGGGCTTTCAGGTGTGCCATTAAGCTGCTAGTGTATGCTGTCTCCAGTTTCTTTTTGGCGGCACTCAGGGCTATGAATTTTCCTCTTAGCACTGCTTTCATTGTGTCCCATAAATTAGGGTATGTTGTGCCTTCATTTTCATTAAATTTCAAGAAGGCTTTGATTTCTTTCTTTATTTCCACCTTAACCAAGTTATCATTGAGTAGAGCATTGTTCAGCCTCCATGTGTATGTGGGTTTTCTGTTGTTTTTGTTGCCCTTAAAGACCACCCTTATTCCATAGTGATCTGATAGGAGGCATGGGATTAGTTCTATCTTTTTATATCTGTTGAGGTCTGGTTTGTGACCAATTATATGGTTGATTTTGGAGAAGGTACCATGAGGTACTGAGAAGAAGGTGTATTTTTTAGCTCTAGGATGAAATGTTCTATATATATCTGGTAGTTCCATTTGGTCCAAGGCTTCAATTAGATTCACTGTGTCCCTGTTTAGTTTCTGCTTTCCTGAACGATCCATTTCAGAGAGCGGGGTGTTGAAGTCACCCACTATTATTGTGTGAGGTGCGATGTGTGCTTTGAGCTTTAGTAAAGTTTCTTTTACGAATGAGGGTGCCCTTGCATTTGGAGCATAGATATTCAGAATTGAGAGTTCTTGTTGGTGGATTTTTCCCTTGATCAGTATGTAGTGTCCTTCTGTGTCTTTTTTGATGACTTTAGGTTGAAAATCAATTTTATCTGATATTAGGATGGCTACTCCGGCTCGTTTCTTGGGGCCATTTGCTTGTAAAATTGTTTTCCAGCCTTTTACTCTGAGGTAGTGTTTGTCTTTGACACTGAGGTGCGTTTCCTGCATGCAGCAAAATGCTGGGTCCTGTTTAGGTATCCAGTCTGATAGTCTATGTCTTTTTATTGGGGAATTGAGACCATTGATATTAAGAGAGATTAAGGCATAATGATTATTGCCATCTGCCATTCTTGACGCTATCTTTATGTTTGAGTGGTTATCTGTAGCTAAAGGAAGCTGACTGAAACACAAAGAACATACCAACACTCGAACAGCTATAAAAGAAAACTGAGTGCAAAGAAGTTCAGACATCCTAGAGTCAAGAGCTTCAAGGATGTATCGGAATTAGGGAAATGCCACTGTTCCCATTTTGCTACTTAAGACAGTGAGGATAGTAGCTGGAATAAATTTTGCTGCACTGATGTTCTTTGCCTCTAAATACCATTTCTATTTCTATTTGAGTACACTTGCTTTAATGATTAGTTTGAAAGTTAGTATTTTGGGACTCAGAATAATTTTCCTATACTAGACAATTTATTTGAACAACACAGAGTCTAGATATCGATGTAATTACATGTAAATTTAGGTATATAAAGGAGGCTTTTATACCTCAGGAAAAGACGGATTATCTAGTAAATTGTTTGCACAATGGCTAACCACTTGTGAAAACTAGAATAATGCCTTACAGTAATACCAAAATGAATTCTAGACGGTCTAAAGAATTCAATGTTGAAATACAAGAAACCATTAAGGTACTAGCAAAAAAGAACTCTAATCAAATAAAAGGGCCTTTCCTAAGCACAACATCAAGGAGAATATAAATAAAGATTTGATGCATCTTACTACATAATATGAAAGAGTCAATATATGCCTACAGCTAGGAAGAGAAATCAGCAGCAACTGGTATTTCACAGTGAAATAAACAAACTCTTCCATCTAAATGGCTGCAAAGACCTCTTAGTGTCTCTGCTTTTCCATCACCCCTACAGTTCATAAGTGCTTTCTTCGTATTTTAGATTTACTCATTCATTCAACATATATTAGTATAAAACTCAACTGCCCTCTATGTGGAAAGGCTATGGTGATACATTTCTTATTATCCCATTGTTACAGGAAACTTTAAGATGAAGTTATGGGTACCATATGTCACATCAGATGCTCGCTAGTAATGACACTCAACTGATTCTCAGTGGGATATCTGTGTGCAGGGTACCCCAACTAGTAATCTGCCTTCTGATATACTGTTTTCTGCTCTTTCTTTCTTTCTTTCAAAAATTGTTAATTTACTACACAAGAGATGGAGGGAGATGAGAGCTATTGATTTTCTCATAGCTCTTGTGATCTGGATAAATACCATCACAGGAACCTGCTTTGCCATAAGACATATATAATTACTATGCAAAATTATAAATAGAATCACCAGTGAGCTGGTGTCTAGCTTTATGTCTGCTGGGTTCAGTGAAGTGCACTGTACCCTGAAACCAGAGATTGGTTTCAGTCAAGAATGTTGAAAGGCAATTCTAAATGCCTGTGGTGTGCAATCTTACACCAGCTTTATAGATGGAATTACTAGTGAGCTGTCTAGCATAGCTGCTGGGTTCAGTACAGTGTACTTTCCTCCAGAATCAGAGATTGGTTTTCATATAGAATGTTAAAATGGAATTCTAAATGCACTAAGTTTGCAACCTCAGACCTAAGTGGCTGCCCACTCAGGGAGCATTCACCTCTGTGTCCTTGCTGAGGAAACCCAATTGTGTCCAATTTCCCCATATAGCCATTGACTTTTGCTTCAGGAACAGATATATCCTGGCCACTGAGTCTGTGAGGAACCATGAGTAAGAGATCAAAACAAGGGAAGAGGTAGTTCTTTCTCAAGTGAATGTGGGTAGGTGTGGATGTAATATGAAGAACCAGTCTAGCCACACTGAAGATAAGGCAACAGGAAAAGAAAGGTAATGCCAAAAACACCCATAGTAGACCACTGAAGAACATATTTCAGTTCTGTCCTCTCTATGGCCCCATTACATAAGGTAATAAATACCCTGGTCTATTAAACCATGGTGAGTTTATTAAGCCATGGTGACTTACATTTGGACAATCTAAACATTAACAAGTTACCACTTGCACTTAGCAATTCAACCTGGCATGATAAAACAGAAACTCAATTAAGAGAAATTTAAATGAGATGGGAAGTTGTATCCCAAAACAATAGGACTAGGAACAGTTAATTGCTGGCATTGAATTATTGGTTCAAAGGCATGAGGGTTAGGGTGTACACTGGCAATGTACTTGAGTATTTTATAAGCCCTGGGTTCTAAGACCAGCAAACACACATACACACACTGATCATCAAGACCTTTAAAGTTACTTTGGCTTTCCCTAACATATGTAAGTTGGTTGCTTCATTTGTATCCATAATAGCTGAACTCCAAGAATGAGTTAAGCCCTATGGCAAAATGTCATGCAGCAATAGAGGGAAACACGGGCATTCTTAAAACCCAGAGGAAGTTTGTGTCTACAGTGACTAACTCAAAGGATACTATAGAGTGGTTGTTTTCATTTGAGTATTATGACATACTCAATAAAATCAGAGTTTTCTTATTAAGGAGAAGAGAAGAAATAGCTGCTAGGTTAAAAAAAAAAAAAGCAAGTTTCTGACGTATTTCATAATGCTTACAGCTAAAGACTCCCGTTAAAATAAGAGCCAATTGAAATTCTTTATTGGAATATTTAGAATACAGTTGGAATATAAAAGTTCCCTCACACCACAAAATGCCTAACAAAGGAGAAATTCTGCAGCCAAAAAGAAACATAAGTAGGGGGAGGTGGAGCAAAAGGTGAGAGTTTGAAGCTTTCACAGGAAGAGTGTGTTGTGCGGATGGGGCTCTGCCGCTGCTCAGGAGCTGCCTGGGCACAAACCAGGAGCAAGTATGACGAACCTAAGGTTTGCTGAGATGCAGGAGTGAGGCCCATCTGTTTGTGGAAGGAGGGGGCAAAAGGCCGCTCTAAGAATCCAATTTAAGTGACCAATTGCCTAGACAGCATCTTCCCTGGACTGTTTCTGGATGGAAATTAGAGCACAGCCATTCATCTTTCCACTCTCTTCATTTTCTAGTATCTAAAAATAGAAAAAACAAAAAACAAAAAAACCAACAACCGATATCAGTGTAACGGAGAGTGTCATAAAGGGCTGGAAATTTTATGAAATTTGCATAGAGTAGAACTGGTTGGGGAAGTCCCTATCTGTCTCTTAGTTGATGGGGTCTTAGAGAGATAATACAGGAAGCAAGTGAGAAGTAGTCCTAGTAGACTGCAAAGAACTTCTCCTTGCCAATTCTAGAATCACAAGTGGAAGGGGATGGGAGCAAAGCTCGTTACCATGAGTTATGTAGGGACATGCTCCTGTTATTAAGCACTGAATGCTGGCTATGTGTCTAGCTTACATGAAACCGATTGACTGTTAAGTAAAACAGTGCTTGAGGTACAGCAGATATCCTTGTCAGCACTGGAAAGGGGCAATGTGCAGTCAACTAAAAGGAAAAAAAAAATCTTATTGTCCAGGGATTCCTTGTAGCATTATTGACTTTGGTTTCGCATCCTCCTTAGCATCCCCTGCTAGAACTCTAACTTGACAAATACATGTCCCCAAGTTGAAGCAGCAGAGACAGAGGCAAGAATTGCCCGTGGGACCATTACAAGGAGAAAAACCTTGGAGGTTCTTAGCCATTGAGAGGAGTAAAAATTCTTGGAACTCTGAATGGAGGGCCTTTACACTTTCAGTCAGAGGTTCTAAGTCACAGGAGGAGAGAATTGCCTTAACTGACATCTAATCATGGCAGTTCATGATTTCATGTGGAGTTAGTTCCCTACTTATCTCTGATATTATACCACAGGTAGGGAAAAGTTGTCTTTCAGCACACCAGAGTCAAATTCACAACAGATCAGCGTGTAAATATGGCTCTCCCATCATCCCTACCAAATAAATAGTTCTGGTTAATATTGATTGTCAACTTGGTTAATATTGATTGTCAACTCGACCGGCTCAAGAATCAGCAGACTTGTGAGAGATTATCTTGATTAGGTTAGCCTCTGGCCATGACTGAGAGGAATTTTCTACATTAGATAACTGAGGAGGGACAACTCACCCTAAATGTAGGCATTACTACTTATTGTGATGGAGTCCTGGACTATATAAAAAGGAAAACCGCTTTCCGAGTGCCATCATTTGTAGCTCTCTTATTCCTGACTGTAGGCACAATGTAACCAGGTACCTCATGCTTTCCTCGTGCCATGCTTCCCCTGCAGCCATGGACTTTTTCTCAAACTATAAGCCAGAATGAACCCTTCTTTCCTTAAGATGTTTTAGTAGCCTCCATAAAGAAAGTAACTAATACACACCTACAATCTAATAAATAAAACCACAAAGGAAATGTGATTTTTTTCAGTCCTTTTCTGATGCCAAGAGATGTGAAAGGAATCCCCACAAATTTAAACAAAAAACACATTGGAAAACTATACAGCCCTCTACCTAGTGAAATATCAAAGAAGTCCCCAAATATGAAAGTTTATGGCACATAAGTATCACATGCTAACTGGCTGGACCACTCTGGATATAAGGGTTTGTGCCTACTCTAATGGCTTGTTATGCTGAGTTCAGTTGATATCACTGGGAGGCCTACTCTTTTCTAAAGGGAAAGAGGAGAACAGTATATCTGGAGGAGAGGAGGGATAGGAGCAGGGATCATGAGGAAGAGAGAGGAATCTATTTTGTTGCTCTATTTTTCCAACCCAATTACCCGGGAAAAGAAATCTCAACTCAATCAATAACAATACAATCTCTAAGCCTAGATTGGGCAGATCTCCCACTACACTACTCTATTCCCATCTATGTTATACCATATAACTTGTGGTTTCTCTAGGCCACAAGGTTCTCCCCTTCCTCTCCATAGATCCTCTCCCTTCCCTTCCCCCTCGGTCTTTTTCTCCTCCCCCAAACCCTCAGTTCCTCCTCCTTCCTCCTGCCCAAGCATTGGCTCAAGCCTTTATTTGAAAAGTTAAGGTGGGGAGAAGGTTCACAAGGCAACTCCTAGTCTGCAGCCCCTCCCAGGAGTGGAATTAGCATCAAAATACAAGCCCAGCGCTATCCACAAGAAGTCTATGGTTAGGATATATTGTATAAGAGAAGAAATACAATAAAATTTAGAGCATTAATAAAAAAGGATAGTTTTAGATGTACATTTAGCCCATTATATGCAAATGATAAGTTTATGCAGTGATAAACTTATGGAGTCAAAAATGCTTTGTTATAATAAAAAAACTTTATTACCAATTACTATAACATGATAAGACTACTCATAAACAATAGGAGCTAATATACGGTCAATTATTTCCCACAACACACTGTAGGATAGGTGCAATCAATATATTTTAAAGATGGTGATATATTAGCACTAAAAAGTTAAGTCACTAACATGCTCATGGCCACACATGCCTCACAGAAGCAACAACAAATAGATCCACATCAAAACTGAACCCAGTAATCAAAACCATTCCTCAAGATAATCCCCCAGATGCAAAAGAAAGTAACAGCAAACTGAAGGTTGTGGTTACAAAGATCAGAGAGATGGAGATGATGGCTTCTTTTCAAGTGTAAAACAAAATCAAATTTTGGTGAAGTTCAACTCATTTTTCTTTGATGGGTCATAATTTTTGTATTTTATCCATGTACCTTCTCCTTTTCTCTTGTGATAAAAGACCATGGCCAAGGCGACATATAAAAGGAGTGTGCTTGGGCTTACAGTTTCAGATCAAGAAGAATTCCTATGGCAAGCAAGCACGACAGAGAGCAGCAGGCATGAGGAGGGGCCGAGAAGCTGCAAGATCTCAACTTTTTCGAGACAGGGTTTCTCTGTATAGCCCTGGCTGTCCTGGAACTCACTCTGTAGACCAGGCTGGCCTCGAACTCAGAAATCCGCCTGCCTCTGCCTCCCAAGTGCTAGGATTAAAGGCGTGCGCCACCACCACCCGGCTTTAAATGTGTAGTCCAGGCTGGCCTCGAACTCGTGATCCTCCTGCCTCTTCCTCCTTCAGCAAATCCTACCGGCGTGCGCCACCACTACCGGCAGATCTCAACTTTAACTCAGGCTTGAAGCAGGGAGAGTAGAAAGGTGAGAGGAGGCTTGAAACTCTCAAAGCCCACCCACAGTGATGTACTTCTTCCTCCTCCGGGCTGCATCTCCCCCATATCCTATGGAACACCATCCCCAGCTGGGAGCCACGTATTCGAATGCTTGAGCCTAAGTGGGAGATTTCTTATTCAAAACAGTGCAAGCCAATAAAGCTTTGCCTAATTAAAAGATTTTTGAATTTGAAAGCTTATTTTTTTAGCTATTACACACACACACTCTATTTTGATTTAGTTTGTTCATATGTTATAGGGTGATAGTCCAAGTTCATCTTTGCCATGTAAGTATTTCACTAGCACTTTCTTCAATAAACTAGGTACCTAGGTACTAGGGAAAGGATTTTCCCTCAAAGGCTAGGTACCTTTGTTAAGAAATAAACGGGTGAGTAATTTTTGTAGATATTACCCACATTTACACAAACACATGTGTATGCAGATACATTACATGCTAGGATTTGCAGATGAAAGAGAACATGAGGGTTTTGGTTTCTGGGCTTGAGTCCCCTTGAATCATAGGTGATCAGGTAACATGAAGTGTGCAGAAAGATACCTAGGACACAAAAGAGGAAAACAGGAAGTGAGTGGTGACAGGGGTGGATCAAGAGTAGCAGGCTGTTGGGGGTTGGTCTGGAGCTGCTATATACTCAAATTACATACATTCATATTCTGATTACTGGCCCCCAAGATCTGGTTACCCCTGACAAGGAAATCCTCCAAGTGATTTACACATACACCAAGTGATACTGTGTAAACCCTGCTCTCCAATTTAAAGTTAGTTGAATAATAAAGGGCTAGAACCTGTGATTGGGCAGGTTTTGAGCTATTCTGACTTCCTCCCAGCCATATGTCCCTTACTCGGTGTTTCTTCTGGACACATGTTCATGGTCCATCTCCTCTCATGGTGGTCTCCTCCTCTCTCCCTGTCCTTTTTCCCTTTCCCCTGCTCTCCCCTGAGACCCCTCACTTAGTTCTCAAATCCCATCTTTCTCACTTTACTGACCAATCACAGGCTCAAGCCTTTTACTAACCAACTAACTTTAAATTGTGGAGCAGGGTTTACCTAGATTCACTTGGTATACTGAGGATCTCCTCAGGGAATGGGGAGGGGGGGAGGACAATAGCAGGCGTGTAGGAGATGAGGAGAAAGAAGAATCTACTAAAACATACTTTGTTTGAAAATGACATAATGATATCTAATACTTTAGTGTTAATTTTAATAAATAAACTTAGTTTCTGCCAAGTTTTGTCTAGACTCCTAATTCTATTCCATGGATCTATGTTTCTTTGTGCTCTTGTGACTGCCTTGATAACTGTGTCTTTATGGCAAGTTTTATACTCAGGAAGCGAATGTTTTACAGCTCCATTTTCTTTCATAGTTCTATAACTTTATTTTTGTTTTGTTTTGTTTTGTGTGTGTGTGTATGTGTTTTGTTTGTTTGTTTGTTTGTTTTGGCTGTGCTAAATATTTTATACATCCATACCAATGTTAGGACTCATATTTTTTACAACTACTACAAAAAGGCCACTGGCTCATTGATGAAGAATCCATTGGGTCTGGATCTGGATCTGAGCTGAAAGAAAATTGCTTACAATAATCCAAACTCTTCCAATCCATAAACACACACTGTCACTGTTTATTTGGATTTTCAACCTCTCTCAGGAACATTTTATAATTTTTAACAATTTTTTCATTATTAAGTTTATTTGAAAATGACCCATCTTTAAATATAAAACATATGCAACATATATAATTATAAATTATATATTTCTGGTATGAGTTTATTTCTAAATTTGTTCATTTTGATGTCATTACACATAAATTTTTCTTTATAATTTTGTTATATTCTATATAATTTTTGGCATTTATTTATACTGATAGATTTATAAAGACTTTTTTAATATGGAAGCCAAAAAGACCCTACACAGACAAAGCAATCAATTGTAGAAAGAGCAATGATTCTAGGGTTATCACAATCCTAAATCTCAAATTATATTATAAAACCATAATAATTTTAAAAGGGATAGCATAAAAGACCAGGAAATAAACCCAGACAATTACAGCCACCTAACTTTTGACAAGGTTTCAAAAACATACACTGGAAAAGAGGTGGCCTCTTTTCTTCTGGAAAAAACAGATTTCCAAATGCAGAAGACTAGAACTAGACCCATACCCTTGCCCTTTATAAAAATCATTTCAAGGTAGATCAATAGTATTAATATAAGCTTGAGACTTTCAGGCTGCTACAGGGAAACACTTTAAAAGTATAGGCATTGGCAAGAATTTTCTAAATCAGACTCTAATGATGCAGGATACAATCTCAAGAAATAACAGACAGGGACACATGAAATTAAGAAGGTACTGAACAGCAAGTGAATCAGTCACCAAAGAGAAAGACCACAGAGAGCAAAGAGACAGCCCACAGATTGGGGAAAAAGCATGACCAGCTATATGCCACTAGGCACTAATATACAAAAGAAATGTAAATGATAAACACCAATAAGATTGCAGCATCCAGCCGGGCAGTGGTGGCGCACGCCTTTAATCCCAGCACTTGGGAGGCAGAGGCAGGCGGATTTCTGAGTTCGAGGCCAGCCTGGTCTACAAAGTGAGTTCCAGGACAGCCAGGGCTACACAGAGAAACCCTGTCTTGAAAAACCAAAAAAAAAAAAAAAAAAAAAAAAAGATTGCAGCATCCAGTTGTGCTAGGAGAAAAGTGTAGAGAATGAGATCAATAGTAGCTTACAGAACCCTGTGGAAGACAGATGAACACTCCTTCCACAAGGCTGTGATCTAACAGGCAGGGCATGTGCAATAGAAAGTGTCCACCACCTAAGGCCTACAAAGTCATTCAGTTCACTAGGAATAGGTGTCATAGAGCCTTTTCCCTGTCCCCAGCTCTAGCTCATTCCACTCTCAAAGTACTTTTCTCTCCTAATAAAGCATCTGTGTTTCTGGACTGTCCATGTGTCTATGTCCAATCCTTGTTCCAGGCCACAAGAACCTGCAAAAACTAACTAGTATCCACAGATCCTGATATCAGTCTATGACACAATCAACAAATGGATCCATTAACTGAAGAGACAATTAACAACAAATAAAAGTGGCCAATAAATATTTTTAAAAAGGTGTTCCACATCCTTAGCCATGGGGAAATACAATTAAAACTGCTTGGGAATTCCATCTCATCCAATCAAATGACTATCTTCAAAAAACCAAGTGACAATAAATTCTGGGGAAGAGGTAACAGAAAAGGAATCCTTATTCAAGGCTCAGGGGAATGAAAACGTAAGCAGCCACTGCAGAACTCAGTGTGACAATTCCCAAACTGTTAGAAACTATCATATGAGAAAGATACAGCACTCCTGAGACCATAACTGAAGGACGATGTTAACCCACTGCAGAAACTCAGTCACTGCTGTACTCTCCATAATAGCCAGGAAGTGGAATTAGCCTAGATGTACATAGACAGTACATAGGTAAAGAAAATGCTACACATATACATAATAGAATTTTATGCATCTAAATGAAAATTAAATCATGACATTTACAAGACAATGGATGGAATTAGAAGTCATTAGATGATTAAGCAAAACAGGCCAGACTCAGAAGAACAAATAATAATGTTTTCTCTCATATAAACAACCTAAAGGGTGTGCCGAGGGGGCATTTTGAGAAGTGAGGAAAAGATCTTAAAGAGAAGAAGATACATGTGACTTGAAAAAAGAAAAAAGAAAAAAACCACATGGTCATCTCATTAGATGCTGAGAAAGCATTTGACAAAATTCAGCATCCTTTCATGCTAAAGGTCTTGGAAAGATCAGGAATTCAAGGCCAATATCTAAACATAGTAAAAGCAATTTACAGCAAACCGGTAGCCAGCATCAATCTAAATGGAGAGAAGTCTGAAGCAATCCCACTAAAATCAGGGACTAGACAAGGCTGCCCTCTCTCTCCATATCTTTTCAATATAGTACTTGAAGTTCTAGCTAGAGCAATTAGACAACAAAAAGAGGTCAAAGGGATACAAATTGGAAAGGAAGAAGTCAAACTATCACTATTTGCAGACGATATGATAGTATACTTAAGCGACCCAAAGAACTCCACCAGAGAACTCCTACAGCTGATAAACGACTTCAGCAAAGTGGCCGGATATAAAATCAACTCAAGCAAGTCAGAAGCCTTCCTATACTCAAAGGATAAGCAGGCTGAGAAAGAAGTAAGAGAAATAATACCCTTCACAATAGCCACAAACCATATTAAGTATCTTGGCATGACTCTAACCAAACAAGTGAAAGATCTGTATGACAAGAACTTCAAGTCTCTGAAGAGAGAAATTGCAGAAGACCTCAGAAGATGGAAAAATCTGCCATGCTCACGGAATGGCAGGATTAATATAGTAAAAATGAGCATCTTACCAAAAGTAATACACAGATTCAATGCAATCCCCATCAAAATCCCAACTCAATTCTTCATAGAGTTAGAAAGAGCAATTCAAAAATTCATCTGGAATAACAGAAAACCCAGAATAGCTAAAACTATTCTCAAGAGTAAAAGAACCTCTGGGGGAATCAGTATCCCGGACCTCAAGCTGTATTACAGAGCAATAGTGTTAAAAACCGCATGGTATTGGTACAGTGACAGACATGTAGATCAATGGAACAGAATTGAAGACCCAGAAATGAATCCACACTCCTATGGTCACTTGATCTTTGACAAAGGAGCTAAAACCATCCAGTGGAAAAAAGATAGCCTTTTCAACAAATGGTGATGGCTCAGCTGGAGGTCAACATGCAGAAGAATGCAAATTGACCCATTCTTATCTCCTTGCACTAAGCTCAATTCTAAGAGGATCAAAGATCTCCACATAAAACCAGACACACTGAAACTAATAGAAGGGAAACTAGGGAAGAACCTTGAACATATGGGCACAGGGGAGAATTTCCTGAACAGAACTCCAATAGCTTATGCTCTAAGATCAAGAATAGACAAATGGGACCTCATTAAATTACAAAGTTTTTGCAAGGCAAAAGACACTGTCAAAAAGACAAAGCGGCAGCCAACTAACTGGGAAATGATCTTTACCAAGCTTACATCCGACAGAGGGCTAATATCCAATATATACAAAGAACTCAAGAAGTTAAACTCCAGAGAGGCAAGTAACCCTATTAAAAAATGGGGTACAGAGCTAAACAAAGAGTTCTCTCCTGAAGAATATCTAATGGCTGAGAAGCACCTAAAGAGATGTTCATCATCCTTAGTCATTAGGGAAATACAAATCAAAACAACCCTGAGATTCCATCTCACACCAGTCAGGATGGCTAAGATCAAAAACACAGGAGACAGCAGTTGTTGGCGAGGATGTGGAGAAAGAGGAACACTCCTTCACTGCTGGTGGAATTGCAAGCTGGTACAACCACTCTGGAAAGCAGTCTGGCGGTTCCTCAGAAAACTGGGCATGACACTCCCGGAGGATCCGGCTATATACCACTCCTGGGCATATAACCAGAGGCTTTACCTGCATGCAATAAGGACACATGCTCCACTATGTTCATAGCAGCCTTATTTATAATAGCCAGAAGCTGGAAAGAACCCAGATGTCCCTCAACGGAGGAATGGATTCAGAAGATGTGGTATATCTACACAATGGAATACTACTCTGCAATTAAAAACAATGAATTCACGAAATTCCTAGGCAAATGGTCAGATCTTGAAAATATCATCCTTAGTGAGGTAACCCAATCACAAAAGAACACACATGGTATGCAGTCACTGATAAGAGGATATTAACCCCGTATCTCGGAATACCCTAGACACAATCTGCATATCAATAGATTTCTAAGAAGATGGAAGGAGAGACCCCTGGTCCTGGAAAGACTGGATGTAGGGGAAGGCCAGGACAGAGTAACGAGAGGGGGTTGAATGGAGAAAAGAGGGAGGGAAGGGGGCTTATGGGACTTTCGGGGAGGGAGGAAACAGGAAAGGGGAAATGATTTGGAATGTAAATTAAAAAAAAATAAAATAAAATAAATAATAAAAAAAAAGAAAGGGTAGGGACAAAGAGATGACTTAGCAGTAGTGGCTTAGAGTGCTTGCTGCTGAGAATCTGAACTCAATTCCTGGCACCTCAAAGTTCCTGACAATCGTCTGTAATTCCTGTGTTAGAGCATATGACTCCCTCTTCACACCTCCAAAAGCACTAGGCATGCATGTAGTGCACACATATACCTGCTGGAAAAACATTATACATGTAAAGTAAATGTTTTAGAAAAGGAGGAAGGGAAGACTGAGGGAAAGATGTAAACCAACAGGAATATTGGTGATAATGGACCCATTATCATGCAGACAGTGCAGAAGGAGGCAAATTCGAAAGAAGTATAGTTATTATTTTATGTGTTTGCCTTCATGTATGTGAGTGCACTGCATGCATGCAGAGCCCACATAAGTCAGAAGAAGGCACTGTATCTCCGGAACTGGGGTTACAGACTGTCATGAGCTTAAGTCATCAAACTCTCTCTCTCTCTCTCTCTCTCTCTCTCTCTCTCTCTCTCTCTCTCTCTCTCTCTCTCTCTCTCTCTCTTCCCCTGGTTTTTCAAGACAGGGTTTCTCTGTATAGCCCTGGCTGTCCTGGAACTCAGAAATCCTCCTGCCTCTGTCTCCCAAGTGCTGAGATTAAAGGCATGCACCATCACTGCCCGGTCTATCTCTCTTATCCCACTAACTTAAAATTAAAAAGAGAGAGAGAGAGAGAGAGAGAGAGAGAGAGAGAGAGAGAGAGAGAGAGAGAGAGAGAAGAAACACTTAAAAATAAATACGTAAAAGTGAGATTTTAAAAATAAAAAAATCAAAAACAGTGAAGTAAAATTTTTTTACTATATAACACAAATCAATACTCTTCTTGTTAATTTTCAGTCACTATCCCTCACTGTGTTGTCTTAAGAATTTAACTCTGCTGTGTGAGAATTGCTTACCTGTGTCTTCAGTTCACACTCCTTTGACCAGACTGGTAAGCAGAGATTCAGTGGAGTTCCAAAAGCTTCCAGCAGAGCCCAGTTCCTGTCCAGATGTCAGCACTGATCAGCAACCCCTAGCTTTCAGCATAAGGCATCTTCTGCAGCTGGAGTTTGTGGTCTGAGCTTAGGCATTCCAGTTCCAACTGAGTTGTTTCTGGTCAGCTCCTGAGGAGTGTCTCCAAGGTTTGTGGTTTGTGGTTCTGAGACTCTCCATCTTCTCCTCTTAGTAAGGGGAGGGGTGATTTGGAGCTTCTTTTTTGCCTGCCAGTTCCTAAGGGCTGCTTTGAAATTTGGAGGCAAGGCTGTACAGAGTTTTCTACTTTTCCTGGCAGAGTGCTCTGACTCCAGAATTTCTCCCAGGCTCTGCTTCCTCCTTGTCCCTAAGAAGTAAGTGGCAACACAGGACTGAGGCAGGGAGAGACTTTGGCTTCATATACTTTGTGCTTGCTCATCCAAAACTTTGGTTTTGCTTCTTTATTTCCATAGATTCCCTCCTCTCCTTTTCCTTCTTTCTTTCTTTCTTTCTTTCTTTCTTTCTTTCTTTCTTTCTTTCTTTCTTTCTTTCTTTCTTTCTTTCTTGTCTGTCTGTCTGTCTGTCTTTTCTGTCTGTCTTTTCTTCTGTCTGTCTGTCTTTCTTTCTTTCTTTCTTTCTTTCTTTTTCTTTCTTTCTTAGCAACCTAGAGATGGGAAGGAAGAATTCTTCCTTCCCCAACTGCGTTTCTTCTGTACTTTAGGGTCCAGTTGTTTCTGTTAAAAATCTGATCATCCATTTTCATTTTTATTTTTCCTTGCCTTTCGCAGTCTGCTGTTCACTACTACCCTCCCTTGCCATGCACATGTCCCAGCTCTTCTTGAAGTTGGGACACGAATGTTTTGTTTCAGATTGATGTAGCTAAGGAGAATGCTGTTGGTTCCAGCTCTAACAAAGGAGACTCCTCTTGATTTTGTTCTTAATTACCTTTTATGACTCTATGATAGTGGCTAAAATTGACTACATAAGGTCATAGTGTACAGCTTGGTGGGGGGGGTGTTCATCATGGCTATTGGTTATGCTGGTAGGTCTCAGACGTGGGCATGATGCATTTCAGGGTCATTCAACTGCTTTATACAAAGTCACCGGGAGGTGACTCTCTCCCAACTTTTTTTTTCTTTTTATTACAGTTACTCTTTTTGTTTTCTTGCTTGTTTGGTTGGTTTTTGCTTTATATATATATATATATTTAATTGTTTAGATTCATTTTATTTTGTGTGTATGAGTGCTTTGCCTGCATGTAGATCAGTTCCACACAGGCATGCCTGGTGCCTAAGGAAGTACCACCTCTGTGTGACACAGGATCTTACTGTGTAGCTAAGGCCCTGATGTAGTTCAGTAGAAGTCCCTTATTCCTTCTGGCATACTGTCTGCATTTGCAGGAACAAGCATATCCAACAATGTTAAGTAGTGGTCTTTTAGTAGATTGCTCACTAAGATGACAATGCTTAACTCCTCAATAAACAGAATACATATATGGGGAAATAGACAAGGAGCTAAGAGTTGCTGAAATTCTACCATTGCTAGACACTTTGCTGGAGTTATGTTACATAAATCTCATAAATCCTTTTAGACATTTATCATTCCAGCTTGTTAACTAAGGAAACTCAGATGCAGTGGGTTTAGGCAGTTCACTCATAGCACATAAATTTCACCTGTTACCTGGGGGTTGCATAAACTTCAATGGGCCAGTGTTCTTAACCCCTGAGCCTGAAAAGCCTGCTCTTTTCTAAAGGGAAGCAGAGGAGAAATGGATCTGGGGGAGAGGAGAAGTAAGGAAAGGGGACTGGAAGGAATGGAAGGAGGGGAACTTAGGTCAGGATGGATGAGTGAAAACTAAATGTAAAGAAGGGAAAACTCATGAATGGGGCTGGGGACTAGAGAAGAATAGTTCCTTAATGCCCACTTGTCTTAGTTAATTTTTCTGTGACTGTAATAAAATACATTGACAAGAGTGACTTAAGGGAGAATGGGTTTCTTTTGCATTCACATTGCTTTCTCATTTAAATAATATTTCTTAACATTTCCTCTTTCAGGATTTTTGCCCGTTGACCCAAGTTCTCTTGTATTTCTCTAAGCGATTTTTGTGTTTCCTCCTCATGTGATTCCATCTGTTGATCCATCGTCTCCTGCATTTCTTTAAGCAATTCTCGTGTTTCCTTTGTAAGGGCATCTATCCATTGATTCATTTCTTTAAGCAATTTTTGTGTTGCCTCCCTATGGGCATCCATCTGTTGACCCATATTCTTCTGCATTTCTTTATGCGATTTTTGTGATTCCTTTGAAAGTGCATCTACCCGTTGATTCATTTCTTTAAGAGATTTTTGTGTTGCCTCCTTGTGGGCCTCCATCTGTTGATCCATGTTCTCCTGCATTTCTCTAAGCGATTTTTGTGTTTCCTTTGTAAGGGCTCTTAATCGTTGATTCATGATCTCCTGTAATTCTTTATTAGATTTATTTGTGTCCTTCTTGAAATCCTCTAATAGCATCATGAGAAGTGATTTTAAATCCAGATCTTGTCTTTCGGGTGTGATGGGGTATCCAGGACTTGCTGCTGTTGGAGAGTTGGGTTCGGATGGTGCCATATTACTTTGATTTCTGTTAGTAATGTTTCTACGTTTGCCTTTTGCCATCTGGTTACCTCTGGTGTTAGTTGGTCCTGCTGTCACTGGCTGTTGGTTGGACCTCCTGTGAGCCTGCAAAGCTATTTCTGACACCCCTGGATTACCGGGATTCCCCTGGCACTGATTTCTGGGGCCTGCCCTGCTCCTGAGTGACTTTGGAGCCCTGATGTGCCTTGCCCCAAGTGATGTTATATTGGGGAATCCCTGCACATCCAATGGCTCAGAGTAGTGGATTCCCGGAGCAGAGGTCGCCAAAGGGAGGCTGGTAGGCTCCCGCCCTGTGCAGGGGTGTGTAATCTCTCCCAGAGGGGGCGGGGAAGGGGTGTCCCTCTGTAGGGCAGAAGTCCCACAGCAGAGCTGGCGCGTCGGTTACTGCAGACCTGCTCAGCTCTTGGGAGCAGGGAGCACACAAGCTGCCTGAGACCCAAGCGATATTATGCCTGACTGTCTCTGAGCCTGGAGGTCCCAACTGCCCTGATGCTGGAGCAAAGATGGCGGAGTGCACTCTGCAGTCTCTCGGGGCAGATCACTCTGCAGGGGAGATGGCCCACAGCAGAGCTGGCGCCCAGAGGACCGCAGCGCTGTCCCGCTCTTGGGCGCAGATGGAAGCCCAACAGGCTGTGTCCCAAGAGATGTTATATTGGGGAGAACCTGGGTACCTGTCTCCTCAGTGCAGTCAATCCAGGAACAGAGGTCGCCAAAGGGAAGCTGGTAGGCTCCCGCCCAGTGCGGGGGGTCCCCTCTGCAAGGCAGAAGTCCCTCAGCAGGGCTGGCGCGTCGATTACTGCAGACCTGCCCAGCTCTTGGGAGCAGGGTACACACAAGCTGCCTGAGACCAAGCGATATTATGCCTGTCTGTCTCTGAGCCTGGAGATCCCAACTGCCCTGATGCTGGAGCAAACTGCCCTGATGCTGGAGCAAACGGTTATTTTCATCTACTATAGTAAGTGTGACCTTGCAATCACGTGATTGAAGCTGCACTTACCAGGCGACCACTATCCAGATCTCATCGGTGCTATACTGAGAGAACTGGCTTTGCACAGTCAGCCTTGAGGTGACTGATTCTTCAGCTGTTGCTGCTTTATTTCCCTGCGTCCCTACTTCCCTGCTGCCCTGTTCTCTGGGCTCTGTCTACAGGATGGAGCATGTCCTAATATCCTTTCCCTTCACTAGAAGACAACATCTGATGGTAGGTTTATCGTGGCGTTCAAAATTGCCAGCTACATCCAGACTTAAACACAGTTTCTCGCAGGGGATGAAAATAACATCTACCACATTTCTTTAGAGCAGTGGTTCTCAACCTTCCTAATGCTGCGAGCCTTTAATACAGTCCCACATGTTGTGGTGACCCCAACCATAAAGTTATTTTGATAACTGTAAGTCTGCTACTGTTATGAATCGTAATAAAAATAGTTTTAGAGATAGAGGCTTGCCAAAGGGCTCGAAACCCACAGGTTGAGAACCACTGCTTTAATGCCTCATATACACCATCTCTTAACCTTCAAAATTAGATTCCAAAGGAGACATCTGCATTCTGGTTTTTTAATTAAGTTATTTATTTACTTTATATGCTGATTGCAGCTTCCCCTCCCTCCTCTCCTCCCAGTCCTTCTCTTTATCCTCCTCTTATCCTCCCTCCCCTTCTCTTCAGAAAAGAAGAAGCCTCCCATAGATATCAAGTGCCTTTGACATATCAGTAAGATTAGGTACATCTTATTCTATTGAGAACAGACAAGGCAGCCAGTTAGGAAAAGGAATCCAAAGGAAGGCAATGTTGTTAGAGACAGCCCCTGCTCCAGCTTTAGGAGCCCCATGTAAACACCCAGCTGCATAACTGTTACATATGTTCAGAGGGCCTAGGTCTGTTCCATGCATGCTGTCTGATTGGCAGATCATTCTCTATGAGCCCCCATGGGCCCAGGTTAGTTGACTCTGTAGGTTTTCTTGTGGTGTCCTTGACCCCTCTGGCTCCTTCAGTCCTTCCTCCCCATCTTCAAACTACACCTAATGTTTGCCTGGGTCTCTGCATCTGTTTCCATCAGTTGCCAGGGAGAAGCCTCTCTAAGAGTTATGTTAAGTTCCTGTCTGCAAGTATAGCAGAATATCATTAATAGTGCGAGGGGTGAGGTCCCTCTCATGGCACGGGTCTCAAGTTGGGCCAGTAATTGGTTTACCTTTCCCTCACATTTTGCTCTTTTACCCCTGCACATCTTTTTGGTAGGACAAATGGTGAGTCTAAGGTTTATGGCTAGGTTGATGTCTCAACCCCTCCATTGCAAGTCTTGCCTGGTTACAGGAGATAACCATTTCAGACTCCATATCCCTCATTGCTAGGAGTTTTAGCTAAAGTCATCTTCATAGATTCCTGGAAGTTTCCATTGTCCTAGGTTTCTAGCTTATCTCAGAGATGCTCCCCATGACCCCCACTGAATCCAGTTGTCTAGCCCTATACTCTTCTTTCTCTGTCCTCCTCCCACCTCTTCCCTCCTGCTCCCATCCACACCCAATCCCCTCCCCTCCATCCACCCTCTATGTCTAATTTATTTTCCCTTTCCAGTGAGATTCAACCCCTCCCCCAGCCCTTCTTGTTTTTTGCCTTATCTGGGTTTGTGGATTGTAGCATGGCTATCCTCTACATTATGACTAATATACACCTATAAGTAAGCACATAGCAGTTTGTCTTTCTGGGTCTGGATTATCTCACTCAGGATGATCTTTTCTAGTTCCATCTATTTGCCTGAAAATTTCATGATGTCATTATTTTTATTGGCTGAGTAATATGCTATTGTGTAAATGTACCATATTTTAAAAAATATCCATTCTCTGGTTGAGGGACATCTAGGTTGTCTCCGATTTCTACCTATTATGAATAAAGCTGCTATGAATATAGTTGAGCAAGTGTCCTTGTGGTATGGTAGAGCATCTTTTGGGTATATGCCCAGGAGTGGTATAGCTGTATCTTGAGGTAGATCTGAGAAACTTTCAAATTGATTTCCAAATTAGTTATACAAGTTTGCACTCTCACCAGCAATGGCAGTGTGTCCTCTGCTCTACATCCTCTCCAGCATCTGCTGTCACTTGAGTTTTTTATCTTAGCCATTCTGACTGGTATAAGATAGAATCTCAGAGTCATTTTGATTTGCATTTCCTTGATAACTAAGGATGTTGAACATTTCTTTAAGTGCTTCTTGGCCATTAGAGAGTTTTCTGTCAAGAGTTCTGTTTAGCTCTGTACCCCATTTTTAAAATTGGGTATTTGGTTTGTTGATATCTAGTTTTTTTAAGTTCTTTATATATTTTGGGTATTAGTCTCTGTCAGATGTGGAGTTGGTAAAAATCTTTTCCCATTCTGTAGGTTGCTGTTTTGTCTTTTTGACTGCGTCCTTTGCCTTACGGAAACTTTTCAATTTCATGAGTTCCCTTTTATTAATTGCTGGTCTTAGTGCCTGAGATGTTAGTTTTCTGTTCAGGAAGTTGCCTCCTGTGCTAATCCTCTCAAGGCTATTCCCCATTTTCTCTTCTATCAGATTTAGTGTATCAGGTTTTATGGTGAGGTCTTTCATTGACTTGAACTTGAACTTTGTGCAAGGTGATAATATGGAATATGGATCTATTTGCATTCTTCTGCATGCAGATATCCAGTTAGACCAGCAACATTTGTTGAAGATGCTTTCTTTATTCCATTGTGTAGTTTTTGGATTTTATCAAGAATCAAATGTCCATAACTGTATGGACTTATTTGCTTCTGGTTCTTCAATTTGATTCCATAAATCAACCCCTGTTTAGGTTTGTTTGTGTTTTATGCCAGTAACATGCAGTTTGTAATTTCACAAGCCAGGGACAAAACAAGGCTTTATGCTCTCTCCATATCTATTTATTATAGTACTTGAAGTTTTAGCTAGAATACTGTGACAACTAAAGGAGATCAAGGGGAAACAGATTGGAAAGGAAGACACCAAAGTGTCAGTATTCACAGATAATATGATAGTATGTATAAAGGACCCAAAAAATTATACCAGGGAACTCCTAGAGCTGATTTATATCTTTAGTAAAATAGATGAATATAAAGTTAACTAAAAATATATCAATAACACTCCTATATACAAATGAGAAGCAGGCTAAAAAGGAAAAAGGAATTAGGGAAACAACACCCTTCACAGTAGCCAAAAACAATATCAAATATCTTAGTGTAACTCATACCATGCAAGTGAAAGACCCATATGACAAGAACTTCAAGTCTTTGAAGAAACAAATTGAAGATATAAGATGATGGAAAGAGCTCCTATGCTTGCAAATCTGTAGAATTAACATAGTAAAAATGGCCATCTTACCAAAAGCAATCTACAGATTCAATGAAATTCCCATAAAATTTCCAACAAAATTCTTTATAGACCTTGAAAGTACAATATTCAACTTCCTATGGAAAAACAAACAAAACCAGGATCCCTAAAATGATCCTATACAATAAAAGAACTTACAGAGGTATCACCATCTCTGATTTCAATCTGTACTACAGAGCAATAGTAATAAAAACCTCACAGAACTAGCATCCTAATCTTTAAAGATCAGGAAACCTAAGGTCAGGGGGAATGATGAGATTCAGTGGATAGGTATACATATCATCAAGCTCTAGCAATCAGGACTGCCCAGTCTCACTGGGGACTCTACCTGGGAGCTGAAATTGAGCTCTTCCTTAGCACTACTAATATTTTGGGCCATATAATTTTGTTCAGCAGCTTGTGCACTGGCATCCCTGGCCTCTACCCAGCAGATGTCTATAGCATCTCCACATTTTGAGAGCTGAAATTATCTCTAGAAATTACCAATAACCCTGGGGACAAAATCATCTCTGGGCTGCTTGCCCATTCTAGGCTCAGATCTTCCTTGAAAGCTACTGCAATAAATTCTAGTTAGCTTAAATTGGAATGGAAGAATGTATCATAATGGTGCTAGAGAATTCATAAATGTCTATAAAGATTCTGTGAAATAATATTGGGGGGGGGCAAAGAACAGACTGCCCAAATTACTCTATAAGAAAATGTCATTCTTCAAATAAATGTTTAGTTTAACAGATATTGTTTTGGAAGCATAGGACCAACCCATGTATTCTCTTTGGCTGGTGGCTTGGTTTCTAGGAGCTCCCAGTGGTCTGGGTTAGTTGACACTGTTAGTTTTCCTATGGGGTTGCCATCCCCTTCAGTTCCTTCAATCCTTCCCCTAATTCTTCTATAGGGGTCCCTGATCTTAGTCCAATGCTTAGTTGTGAATGTCTGCATCTGTCTCGTCAGGTGCTGGCAAAGCCTCTCAGAGGACAGCCATGCTAGGCTCCCGTTTGTGAGCACAGATAGCATCAGTAATAGTGTCAGGGCTTGGTGCCCTCCCATGGGAGGGATCCCAAGTTGGGCTGGTCACTGATCAGCCATTCAGTCAGTCTCTGCTCCATTTTTGTGCCTATATTTCTTTTAGACAGGAATAATTTGGGTTTGAAAATTTTGAAGATGGGTTGGTGTGCCCATCCCTCTACTGGGGGTCCTGTCTAACTACTGGAGGTGGTCTCTTCAGGTTCCTTCTCCCCACTGTTGGGCATCTTGGCTAATGTCACCTACATTGAGTGCTTGGGAGCCTCCCCATCCCAGGACTCTTCGGCCTTCAAGAGGTACCCCGGACACCCACTCTGGGCAGCTGCATATTTCCACTCATATTCTTGGCCCTCTGGGCTTCTTTCCTGTCTTGCCTCATACCTAATCCTGTCCTTCTTTCCCCCTCTCCCACCCAGGTCCTTCCTTTCCTCTGCATCCCATGACTATTTTGTTCTCCCTTCTAAGTGGGATCGAAGCATCCTCATTTGGGTCTTCTTCTTGTTTAATGTCTTAGGGTCTGTGGTGTGTATCATGGATATTATGTACTTTTTGGTTAATACTCACTTATCAGTGAGTACATACCATGTGTCTTAGTCACGGTTTCTATTCCTGCACAAACATCATGACCAAGAAGCAAGTTGGAGAGGAAAAGATTTATTCATCTTACAGTTCCAAATTGCTGTTTATCACCAAAGGAGGTAAAGACTGGAACTCAAGCAGGTCAGAAACCAGGAGCTGATACAGAGGCTATGGAGGGATGTTTGTTACTGACTTGCTTCCCCAGGCTTGCTCAGTCTGCTCTCTTATAGAACCCAAGACTACCAGCCCAGAGATGGTACCACTAACTTGGGGCCCTCTCCCCTTGATCACAAATTGAGAAAATGCCCCACAGTTGGATCTCATGGAGGCACTTCCCAACTGAATCTCCTTTCTCTGTGATAACTCCAGCCTGTGTCAAGTTGACCCACAAAACCAGCCAGTACAATTGACCCTGTGTCAACTTGACACACAAACACATCACTATTAAGCCTCAACCCTTACTTTCTTATTCATCCCCAAGATCTAAATAACTTTAAAAGTCCCACAGTCTTTACATATTAAAAGTTCAATACCTTTAAAATAACCAATATCTTTTAAAATTCAAAGTCCTTTAAAAATTCAAAGTCTCTTAACTGTGGACTCCACTAAAATATTTTCTTCCTTCAAAAGGGAAAAATATCAGGGTACAGTCACAATCAAAAGCAATACTCAAACCCCAGTTGTTCAATGTCTGGGATCAAACTTACAATCTTCCGGGCTCCTCCAAGGGCTTGGGTCACTTCTCCAGCTCTGCCCTTTGTAGCACACACCTTGTCTTCTAGGCTCCAGTTGCCTGTACTCCGCTGCTGCTGCTGTTCTTGGCAGTCATCTCATGGCACTGGCATCTCCAAAACACTGATATCTTCCGCTGTAACTAGGCTTCACCAATAGCCTCTCATAGGCTCTCTTTATGGTGCCAAGCACATGACCCCTTCAGTCCTGGGCCATCAACTGCAACTGAGGCTGCACCTTCACCAATGGCCTTCTGCAGGCTCTCACAGTGCTGAGCCCCAGATGCACTTCATGACCTCTTCATGCCTTGAAAACTAGTACTACCTGGGTGACTCTTAGACATTACTAAGCCCAGCCACAGCACAAAATACAACTATGGCTATCTCTGGAACACAGCCTCTGTGCTCTCAGAAAACACTTCCTAGAAGATTTCACCTCAGTGATGCTGGTCTCTTCTTAATCACCGCTAATTTCTTAGCTAACCAGCATCAATAGTCCCAGTAACACAAAGATTTGCTTTAGTGGTTCTGGTATCTTGTTAATCACAGCTGATTCTTCAGCATCAGCTAACCAAAACCACAGAATCTTCCCAATCAAAACATGGCCCTGATAAGAATCTTTAATCTTCCCTCTGAAATTTCACAAGCCAGGCCTCTGTCTTCTATGCTGTTCTCAACATTATCTTCCAAGCTCCTATACAACATCCCACAGAGCTCTTAACAGCAAATGTATTGTCTAGCCCAAAGTTACAAAGTCCTTCCACAGTCCTCCCTAAAACATGGTCAGGTTGTCACAGGAATACCCCACTATGCTGGTACCAATTTGTCTTAGTCAGAGTTTCCATTCCTGCACAAACATCATGACCAAGAAGCAAGTTAGAGAGGAAAGGGTTTATTCAGTTTACAGTTCCAAATTGCTGTTTATCAACAAAGGAGGTAAGGACTGGAACTCAAGCAGGTCAGTAAGCAGGAGCTGATGCAGAGGCCATGGAGGGATGTTTCTTACTGGCTTGCTTCACCTGGCTTGTTTAGCCTGATCTCTTATAGAACTCAAGACTACCAGCCCAGAGATGGTACCACTCACAAGGGGCCCTCCCCCCTTGATCACTAATTGAGAAAATGCCCCACAGCTGGATCTCATGGAGACACTTCCCCAACTGAAGCTCCTTTCTCTGTGATAACTCCAGCCTGTGTCAAGTTGATACACAAAACCAGTCAGTACACCATGCATGTCCTCGGTGGAGAGGATGGCCTAACCCTGTCGAGACTGGATGTCCCAGGGAGTGGAGATGCTTGGTGGTGGTGGGGAGGACCCTTGCAGAGGCAAAGCAGAGGGAGGAAGAACTCTTTTAAGGTGGAATGGGAGGGGTGGGAATATTTGGGGTATAAATAAATAAAATAATTAATCATAATTTAAAAAGAAAAGAAAAAATGTGAATGAAGTAAAGAAATAAAACAAAAATCAATACTTATACCAAAGCAGACTGGCCAGCAGAAAATCAAGACAATCAAATCAATTAATAAATAAAGTCTTCAATTATGCATTCTGATGCTTAAATAAGTAATTATAAATTGAACATCTGAATGGGTAAATCTGTTAAGAGATGTACCATAAATGTAAAAATAGATATTACTTGAAAAGAAGTCATGTATATTTTAATAAATCGAAGGAAGATAGGTGAACTTTCCATATTAAAAAAGAAAAACAAAACAAAAACCAAATATTAGTTTGAGTACCTAGTGTGTGCAATATACTGGAGTATATCAGCAAACCAAAAACCTCATCAATAATATAAACATAAGGTTTATATCATTGTTCAAAAGAACATATAATACAGACTGGAGAGATGGATCAGCAATTAGGAGCATTTACTGCTCTTGAAAAGGACTAGGGTTGGGTTCCTGGTACCCATAGTGGGTACTTTACAACCACCAACCACCTGCAACTCCATTTCCAGGAGATCCAACACCCTCTTCTGGTTATTGCACATACAGATCACTTTCAGGATCATACATATGCACTAAATAAATAAACACTTTAAAACTGCAAAAATGCATGCAATAAACAAAATAATGTGCTGAACTATGGCAAATACGATCTTAAAAAGCAGAGGAAGGCTCATTCTGGAAGAAGGATTAGCCTCCCAAATGAACCACAAGGCCTGCCTATGGTACATAATCTGAACTTGTCTCAAAAAAAGAAAGGGAAAGAGAAAAGATTTGAGTGATGGGGAAAAGGTTTGTAAGTTTTCATTAAATTTGGCTGAGATATCACTCCTGGCCATACACACCTGCCACCCTCTGCCAGCCTCTAAGGCCAGTGCTCCCTAAAGGCAGAGGGTGTCGTGACTAGAGGAATGAGTCTCCATTCCATATATTTTGCATCACTGCCACCAGCTGCACAGCCTCGGGTAGTAACAAATGGTTCAAGCCCGGATCTCATGACTGCATGCCAGATTCCGGGACACGAGACAGAAAGAGTCAGGATGTGTTGGCTTTTATAGGAGGAAATGGGCTTCCTTTCCCATATAAGATGCCTGCTAGAAAAATAAATGATGCCCATTGATGGAACACAAGTCAAGAGCTAGGATAGCAGGCAGGGCTGGGGAAAGGAAGGGGTAAAGACAGCAGTGCCCATAGCAGACGGTTTATGAAATCAAACAGATGAAGGATTCCATTTTCAGACCTGCTCAGCTGAACTCATTATACGTCTTCTTGAAACTTCCCTTTAAAAAATAAAAGAGCCAATGAAATGTAAATAATTTTACACAAAGTATATTTCCATTCGATGAGCCCACATTAAAGTCTGATGAAGAAAACTCAAGTCATTAAAATTGCTGTTTTCATAACTGATGCTGAGTATCACATTTACACTGGTAGGATCAGCGATTAGGGCACGGGAGTCAGTATATCAAATGTGCCATCTTTCTCCTGTATTATATTAAAGAATTCTTTCAGATGTGGGTTAGAATATGGCGCCTTGGTTCATCCTCTAACTGCGATGATGCAGTTCAGTTATGAAGGTTTTAAAAAAATAGGTTCAGCCAACACAGAAATGAACATTTGTGCTCCTTCCATTTAGTTCATCTCCTTAAGTCCCATCTTTCATTTATCACTTACAAGATTTCCAGACGGGTTGGTGGAATTGCTGCTAATACAGTGCAGCTGTCATGGCCAAGTGCTAATGAGATCAGCACACAGATTAACTATTCTAATGCCCCTTTAGTAGAGCCTGTGCACAACTGGCCAGTCTTCTATGGACATCCTGAAGGACGGATTTGAAACCAGGCATTGAAATTACCTTTGTTTTACAGAAGTAAAAACAGAAGTAGGAGAATGGTAAGGACTGCCCTTCTGGATCCCCATCTACTCTACATGAACAAAAGGACCTTGAGCTTCTCTATCCCATGGAGCCAGTGCCAGCTACAGATATAAACCCCATACATCATTCCGAGTTTTCCTTACAATTTTAAAAAGTCTAAAAGAAACATATGAAAGAAACATGTAGAAAAGTTTCCGGAAGCTTATGGTATGGGCTGGCCTCTTCTGAGTGGTCGAATCTCTCTGTGGCTCAACATTTCAAGTTATAAATGTAATATACACAATGTAACCACAGAGCCACCTTCAACCATGGTCATCCTCAGACCCTTGAACATTAGACCAGGGAAGGTTTGGTTTGTAAGATGCTGAGACCAGGTTCACCTAGACTGATTGCTACTGTCAGAAAACAGGTGAGAAGAGATTTACTATCCCTTTGAGCTGACAGAAAAAAATCTTTAGAGGTCAGAAAAACTCTCCCTAGTGCTATTGTTGTAGGATGCTGGCCCAGCTATGCTGCCCATCACAAGTTTATGACCAAAGACATTCCCTCCACTGGAGGAACCCACTTAACAAGGGCATATTTGTTCTCCATAGTCATCCTCCTGAAGCCTAAGCAGAAGGGCAGAGGTCTCTGCCCTATGCATCCACCAGACGCCTTCAAGATAGGCAGTTCTTTGCTATGTGTTTTTCCTTATTACCTTGCTTGTTCCACTCTGGTGGCTATACGACTTTCTTCTTGGGCACTTGGTGTCCCAGTAGGCTCAGTCCTTGTGTCCATTTTTCTCTGCCTTTGGGAATGATCAGAACCACCCTTTACACAAGGATATGAGCGAGTTTGGAGATCTTCCCTCCAGATGGATGAATATTTGGGGGATCAAATGCAACTATCCTTGTCACAAGTAATCATAAATTTAGGAATCTGAAGACAGGAGAGATGGCTCAGCATTTAATTACACTGGCTGCTCTAACAGAGGATTTGGGTTTGGGTCTCAGAACCCATATAATGACTCCTAATTGTCTCTACATCCAGTCCAGGTAAATCTGACATTCTCTTTGGGGCTCTGTGGGCACTGAGTGTATCTAGTACACAGACATAAACATAGGCAAAATACTCATAATCATTAAAAATGCTAATAAAAATTAAATTTTTAAAATAAAAAAGGCGAGGTATCTGGCCAAACTCCTGAAGGTAGTTTGTGTATTTGAGGCTGAAAGTAACATATTTCCCTCTACAGCAAGTGCTCAAGTGCATCCGAGTGCTGGGAAGATGGCCTTACGGCCTGGCCATCTGTTATTCAGCTTGTGAGCACTGTCAGTGATCGTATCTCTGAGGATGCTTGCAAGACCTGCTCAGTAAGAGCCAAGAACCAAGTTTTCAACACAGTCCACTTAGAGATTAGCACAGTCCCCTGAGAATAATTAGTAGCTAAAATGTCATATGTATAACTGCCCAGAAAACCACTCAGACATCTTGTCAAGCCAATGAACTCTGTCTAAGCAAGAAATCAAGGAACTGGACAGGCTTCTATATTGGTTTTATTTTCCTTTTCCTCTTTTCTCTTGGTTTTGTTTTTCTGCACAGACTGCCTCTGAAGTCTCTGTAGTAGTATTTCCTACATTTCACAGTTGTAATGCTTTGCTTCAACTAAGGAAAGAAACCTCTCACATTGACCTGAGAAGTTCATATTCTCCCTTTAATTCCCCATTTGTCTTATTACAAAATCATATGTACTAGTACCAGCTGAACACTAACATTTGATGCTGTATAAACCCAGATAGGTAAGACTTCTCTTTATGTTCCTGATCACTCATAGAGCATGTGTATACACACACACACACACACACACACACACACACACACTGAAGGCTAGAGCACTTCCTCAACCACAGCATTCAGCATCATTCATATTTGAGGCTAAATAATTGCAGTCCTTTGAATACATTTGGCCCCCATAGACTCGTGTGTTTGAATATGTTTGGCCCAGGGAGTGGCACTATGAAGAGATGTGGCCTTGGAGTAGGTGTGGCCTTGTTGGAGGAAGTGTGTCATTGTGGGGATGGGTTTTCAGATCCTCCTCCTAGCTGCCTAGAAAACAGTATTCTCCTGTTTCCCTTCGGAACAAGATGTAGAACTCTCAGCTCCTCCAGCACTATGCCTAACTGGACACTGCCATGCTTCTCAACATGATGATAATGGACTGAACCTCAGAACTAGTAAGCCAACTCCAATTAAATGTTGTTACCTTGGTCATGGTGTCTCTTTACAGCAATGGAAATTCTAATTCAGACAATAATTATTAGTTTTAAGACCTATATGATGTTTCTTAGAAACCCAGCTCTTTACCCACTAGGTAGCAGTACTAGGCCCCCTCCAAAGTTATAGCAACCAAAAATCTATCAAGACACAGCCCAACATCCCTAATGGACCCTGGATCCTCCCGGTTGAGCCCCACTGGCTTAGGCAACAAAGCTTGCAGAGTACTCCTTTTTAAAGAGAATCTTTGCAAGCATCTTGCCAGAACACTAAGAACTTCCCAACCTGGACAACAGCTAACTATCTACATAGTTACATAGTTGCCTTAAGGAGCTTGCTGAGTTGGTTTCAAAGTGTCCTTGCTTTATTCAACTGTGATTGAACAACTTAGAAAGCAGCCTGGCCCTGTGAGGAAGGTTTCTGGTTTTGGTGAAAGATGGCTAAAGAGTGAGTGTACCTTTCTTCAGGGTACCTTCCTTCAGGGGTGAGGGACACTAGAAGGAACACGTGTTTTGATCTCATTCTGCTAAAATCTTCCCCTGCATGTGTAACTTCACTGTGAAGCAGCCTCACTGTGCACAGCCTACCAGTGTGTGAGTTCAGTGAGACTGAACATACTCCTAAGCATCACGTTGAACTAAGTGAGCTTACTACAGAGACAGAGACAGGTAAAGGACAATGAAATCTAGAATTCGTGTGAGCCAGCCCTGCAAGCAGACCTGGGCTGTGTTAGTCGGTTCTTTTTATAACAAGACACTGCATTCCCAGCAGTTTCTAGTAGGGGTGGGGAAAGGGGGGACTATAAGTGAGAAAGTGGTAAATCAAGTCATTCCAAGGTTGCTCAGAGTCCTGTCCTATGAGGTTACCTTATAGATTGGGACTTGTATAAAATTGGCTCAAAATTCTTAACCAATATACCCAAGAGGATGACATAAGGGAGGAAGGATTTCTTTTGGGTCACAGTTTCAGAGTTTGCTTGACCCAGTCACATGCTTGGGAAGAACAGTGTGTCAGAAGGAGCAGGCAGATAATGTCCCTGTGAAGAAGTATCTGAGTAAGCCAATGTATGAAGAAAGAGTCAAGATTTATCTTTTGCCCCGAGTTTTTGATGGCCAAAATGATGCATGGGTAACTACATATAAAGCTACTCAGACATCTTGTCAAGCCATGGCAGTTCATGATTGAATGATCTTACCATTTGGGGCTAATAGTGAAGTGGTGAATCACTGTGACACTGTGTGGCAGAGCAAAACCACTTATCTTATAAGCCAGAGTATAGGAGAGAAAGATAAAGGGCAGCAGATCCAAAATCCTCTTCAGAAGTGTCTTCAGTTACTAAGACCTCCTATTAGGCTCCACTTCCTGAGGGCCCACAACTGTGTGCCAAGAAGACCAAACACCTAACACAGGGACCTTTGGTTGACATATACACAAGCCAAGTACTGTGTGTGTGCTCGTGCACATGCATTTGTGTGTCTCTGTGTTGGTCTGTCTATACATATACATCCAGGTAAATGTGTGCATGTGCATATTTATCATATGGAGGCCAGAGGTATCATGATTCAGGTGTCATCCACCTTTTTGGAGCAAGATTTCACCCTGGTCTGGAACTCACCAAGTAGGGTAGACAATAAAGGATCTTTCATTTTTATCTCTATGACATCCTTTCTGTCAGAATAGCCATTCAACCAGGATCAAATCTAATTTACCTAAGTTTAGACTTTGTGTCATTATTGAAGGCTTTCTTGATCTCATCATAGGCCAAACATAGAGGAAGCAGGTGCTTGCCTGCTGTGGAGATTGACCAGGTCAAGGGTAGGGGTAAATTTGTGATGGCATCTTCAAACTGGGTCATTTCAAGACTGGGTCCTGAAATGGTCCTAATCTTTTAACCTGGACAGTTTGGCTTCCCAGGGCCAGCTTGTTCTAGTGACAGTGAGATGGATTCAGGATACTGACATACAGAATATTCCTTTGAGACAGACAGACAACCCTGGAAAGGGGCAATAGGTAACACACACACACACACACACACACACACACACACACACCACACCAAAACAAAAGGCAGAGGGAATAGTACCAGGGCAAGTTAGAACAGGATGAGTAGCAGGCAACACTATACCTCATATGAAGACAAAAGAGAAATGGCTATGGGCAAAGGAGATCTTAAGAAGCCAAGAGGCAAAATGTCACATGTATTATCCATGAATATTTGTCCAAAGGGGCACTAGAAGCAGCACCCGGATGCTTCAGTCAATGCGCAAGAATTTTCTTCAGAGTGCTCAGAGAAGACATGTGCTAAAGGACAGAGATGATGATTTTTCATCTTCCGTTCTCCTCAGTGCAGCTAACAGAAAATAAATGTTGTTCTGTTAGTGTTCCCAATACCTCTCTGCAGTTGCAAAAATCAGTCACAGCCATTTTGTTGACATTCTGAATTGTAAATACAGATTTTTTTGTTTTGGTTGTTTGTTTTGTTTTGTATTGTTTTTGTATTTGTATTAGTCAGGGTTCTCTAGAGTCACAGAATGTATAGGTAGTCTCTATATAGTTAGGGAATTTGTCGATGACTTACAGCTTGTAGTCCAACTCCCCAACAATAATTAGCAGTACTTGTGGATGGAAGTCCAAGGATCTAGCAGTTGCTCAGTCCCACAAGGCAGCTGTGGATGGAAGTCCAAGGATCTAGCAGTTGCTTAGTCACACGAGGCAGGCCAGGAAAAGCCAGAGTGAATCTTCCTTCTTCCAATGTCCTTATATAGGTCTCCAGTAGAGGGTGTGGCCCAGATTAAAGGCGTGTGCCACCGTGCCTTTAATCCCAGATGACCTTGAACTCAGAGATCTCCTTATCTTAATCTTCTGGAATTCATAGTCACTATGCTTCAAGATCTCCATGCCAAGATCCAGATCAGAAACTTGTATTTCTGAGCCTCCAGATCAGGATTATAGGTGAACCTACCAATTCTTGATTAGGTCATTTCAGATTTAGTCAAGTTGACAACCAGGAATAGCCACTACAGTATTGTCATTTATTTTGTAAGTCTGAAAATGTTCTACTTGAAGGAAAGTTCTTTTGTTTTTGCCCATTTTGGATCAAATGAATTATTGCTGTTTATCTTCTTATATAGCTAACTGATATGTTGTATTGGTCCACATTCCCTGCATATCACAATGGGATAATAAAAACTGTAATTACAAACATTTTAAAACCACAACTGAAACTCTAAAGTCTCGATCAGTTGACAAAAAATTTCACATTTACCAAGTGAAGAGTAACCAGGTGTAATTGCCAGGTGGTGAATGATAGATAGACAAAGGAACAACTTCAACGATAGAACAAATTCAATTTAATTCCAGAAAACCTGCTGTACTGGCTAGTTTTGTGTGTCAACTTGACACAGACTGGAGTTATCACAGAGAAAGGAGCTTCAGTTGAAGAAATGCCTCCATGATATCTAGCTGTGGGGCATTTTCTCAATTAGTGATCAAGGGGGGAGGTCCCCTTGTGGGTGGTACCATCTCTGGGCTGGTAGTCTTGAGTTCTATAAGAGATCAGGCTAAGCAAACCAGGTGAATCAAGCCAGTAAGAAACATCCCTCCATGGCCTCTGCATCAGCTCCTGTTTCCTGATCTGCTTGAGTTCCAGTCCTGTCTTCCTGTGGTGATGAACAGCAGTATAGATGTGTAAGCTGAATAAACCCTTTCCTCCCCAACTCGTTTCTTAGTCATGATGTTTTGTCCAGGAATAGAAACCCTGACTTAGACACCTGCAGAAGGGCGATCTCTAGCTCAGGAATATAGGGAGCTCTCTGCTTTTAGACTAGGAATAGTTACACAGTTAGAATAGGAAGAAAGGCTGGGAGACAGGGGTTAAAAAGGTTCCCTTTTAGCCCATGATTGGCTGTTGCTGTCAGTAACAAGAGAGCATTAAAAAATGAATAAAGAGCATTGGGAAATGCATAAACATCTCTCCTGGCCAGCAATCACTAGGGGACAACAAGGATCTAGGAGAACAAGTTACTTTAGACCTTAGGGTGCTAATTATTGTGGTTTGGGGAAATGTTCATCAATTAACCAAAATGAAGGAGCTTTATAAATGGCATTGACATAACACATGAGATCATTAGAATCAAACCATCTGAATGTCTGTATTTGGAATGTTAACAGACACTATGTTAGCCCGTATGATATTAACTAAAGATCCTCTATGATGTAACTCCTGTTACCATGTAATGGCATCTAGATTTTGCAATTTCTACATTAAAGATGTAAGGATAGCTCCCCAAACTTGTGAGTATATAACACTGAAATATTAATCTATGTGGAAATTAACCTCAGGAAAGGCTAGTAAGGGGCTGCACCTTCCTTTTCTCTTTTATTTAAATATAGAATGTGAAAGAAACTTGAGACTGTATTCAGTTTGGACCAGCTACCCAAATTATGATCCCAGATTTAAATTATGGTGTAATTCCCTGGGTTGTAATTTGCTCCTATAGTCATCAAAAGAACACAAGATAAAAACCAAAAAAAAAAACAACAAAAAAAAAAAACAAGCTTTGTTTGCATCTCAGTGACAACTACCTAATTTATTTGAATTTGACTCATAAAACTCAAACTCATCCTTTTGAGTCTTATTTATCTGCTTATCAGTTTAGGAAGACATTGGGCCTTTTTTGCTTTGGTTGTTATCATTCTCTTAAAGGGACAATGTATTAAATGTTGTATATATGATATTGTACATACAATGGTACATCCTGTTTAACAGAGTGCTTTTGAGGTATGGTTTTGATGTGGACTCTTTCATCTTCATCTGGCTTTGTAATTTAAGGAGAAAACAACCTACCTGAATATTATAAATAATCACAAATTTTTACACAATAAAAGACTGGTTTTAGAATGGATATAAAAAGATTATGAACAAAGACTGTATTACAGGTGAGATTTACATATATAAATTAGACTAGCAGCTTTTAACTTCTCTCTTCCAAGCAAAACATGGTAGTGGGTCTGTAGTTCAGTTAAGTTTAATTATTTACATAGGCCTCAACTGTACCTTAGTGAATTAACTGTCAATGTGTACGAATGCACTGGATAGAGAGGCATTCTCCCATCTAGTCCTAATAGTCAACTAATTTTGCTTGAAATATACTTGCCTTTCCTTCTTGGTGAAATTGACACGGACACTGATGTTATGAATAGTTTAAGTCTAGGTGAAAGCATATACTGAACGCATTGGCTCTTCCTCGGTAGACAAGACCTATGCCTGTGCCGCACTTATTCTGTATATGGTAATCACCTGAAACTAGGAACGCTCTGCAGACTTCCACCTCCAGGCGTCACATGTGACACTGGAGAGTGAAGAACTAGGAGCAGCAGAGAAAGCTTGTGAAGCAGTGTCCTGGACATGGCTGGTGCCGGGTAGTCTGCTGCTGGACGGCATGGGAGCCCATCACTCAGACAGGGGTGACCAGGTAGAGATCAGGAGGCTTTGACCCTGCTCTCCGTTCTATACCTTGGTCAGCTCTCTGAAATATACATTCTTTCTTAGATGTCATATCAATTACTGTCGACTTCATTGTCCTCACATGCCAGAGTAAACTCTGTGCCAGAAGAGGCTCCTCCTTTCCCAGTCAATGTAATAGGCTTTCGGCCATGCATTGGTCATCAGAGTTCAATTCCTACTTCTAGAACTCTTAATTTCTTTATTATTTTCTACCTATCACTTGTGACCACAACAGAAAAGTGTCCAAAAGAGCACAGATGGAAAGAGGACTTTATCAAAAATAAAAAGTGATATCTATTTCTTAAAAATAGACTTGGGATATACATCAGATAAAGAGATGTACAAAGATAACACTGTCACGGAAACAAGGACCCTGTCACTAAAGAATGATTCAGAGGAGGAAGGCAATTTCACAGGATTTTTTTTTTTTTTACAGGATGTTGAACTAGATGACCTGTGAGGTCCATAATTCTGAAAGCCATTCAGTGTAAATCAATGAAAACACATATGTCTGGTTACTTCCAAGATCTTATAATTAGAATAATACAGAGTTTGTGAAATGTTTAATTTAATTCTATGAAAACAACAAGTGTATATGAACTCTTACTTGGCTTCCACCCTGGGCGACCATCTAGACTCTAGCTGTGTCCATGCCGGGGCATCGGCATTCCTGGGGATGTGGAACTGGACATTACTTGTCTTACTTGGTCACTGGTGTGTCTCCAGAGCCTGTAGCTATTTGTTCTGAACAAGTGTTCCTACTGAGCTTGGGGCTAAGGCTACCACTGTTTCTTTACACCTGCAGTGGGTTGTCACAGTCCTAGGAAAGGGGAGGTTCTAGGTAGCACAGCTCCCCTGGGAATGCAGAAATTACTAGCTCCTAGGAAGGCACTGGGGAAATGGCAGACAGCAAAAGAAGCACTCGATGCTCCATAAATGCCTATTTCTGCAGAACACACATCAGCCTGGTCAGAAAAGCAGTCTGCCCACTGCAGTTTCACACTGCACTGCCCTTACCCTTCTGAGGTTCAGTTCTAGCTTCCATTACTCCCCCACCTGATCAAGAGCAGGTGGCATCTGAAGGATGGAGGGCAGGAACTAGATGGCCAGTGTGAGGAACAACAATGTGATTTGTGGTGGAGGAAAAAGACCTTGAGCATACCCATTCAGCAGAAGGAAACAGTAACTCTGAAAGAGTGTCTTGGGCCCTTTCCCTAAAGGAAAATCTGGAGAAAGAGGTATCTGAGATTTACTAAGGGAGTGTTTTCTGGAGTTGGGGAAATGGAGGAGCTAAGGTTAGCACATAGCCTCCATGGGAACAAGCTTCCATGGTGAACTGTGGGATGGGGATTATAACTGAGTTAGGTCCTCCAGATGGGGGATGTTCTGTACTCTTTTCCTTACAAGTCAGTCATTGACTATGAGCCTCTTTAGGGAAATGCAGAACCCTTAAGATACAGATATAGAGAGCAGTTTTCCAGAGAGGGTCCAGCTCTGAACATTAGCAGCCAGCAGTCCAGGCAGCTGGAATAGAGTTTTCTCAGCTCCATCAGGAACCCCGAGCAAGAAACCAAGAGCAAGCCTCTGCTGCAGGAGCCAGTAATCCTGAGGGAAAAGAAGCTTTTCTGGACCATGCTTTACTTGTGTCTTAGATGTGTCCCCATCTTTCTTGACTTGGATTTTCTTTCCTGTAGAATCTTTGCAAGCGTCTGTTTCTTCTGTTCTGTGGATTCACTTAGAACATCCCTGTCTGCCTAAATCTAGGACCTGGAGGGTTGCTTGTCAGAAACATAGACAGTCCTCCAGCAAGAGGATCAAAGAGAGGCCTATTTCATGGCATACTTGGATGCCTGAGCATTCACCCCAGAAACTACTAAGACTGAGGCTATAGAAGAACACTGGTCTTCTGGGTAATAAATCAGGAGCCATCAAAGTGGGTAGTCAGAAGTGTCAGAGCTGAAGTAGAACGGGGAAGAGAGCTCATTCAGTCACCTGCTTGCCTTTCTAGAACAGAGATGAGTTTGATCCCCAGGGCCCATGTGTCAAATGCTGGGCTAGGGAGATGTCTCAGTGGGTATCAGTGCTTGTTCAGAGGCCTTTAGACCTGCGTTTGACTCTCAGACCCTATAAAGATGGCAGAAGAGAATGTACTCCACATGAATACTGAGGTACATATGTACACACACACACACACACACACACACACACACACACACACACGCATGCACGCACGCACGCACACAAGAATGTGGAATTGGTCACACTTAATGTTTTTAAAGAACGAAAAGCTGGATCTAGTGATGGACGCTTATAATCCCAGAGTGTAGGGAGGTGGAGACTCAAGGAACTCTGGGACTGACTCACCAGTTAGCTCAACACACTTTATGAGTTCCTGGCCAGTGAAAGAACTCACCTCAATAAAGAGAGGTGGTTCAGCAGTGCCTGAGAAATGACACCCAAGGTTCCCCTCTGATCACCCCCCACAAACACAAATCAATATGCACACCTAGCTGAAGTGAAGGGGCAACCCAGGAAGAGGAGGGTGGCTGAGGATAAGCAGAACAGAGAAGCCTGGCATGTTTCAAAGTGTACCCGCCGTGCAACTAAACATGTAACAGCAGATTCCCCTGGGAAGGCACGATGCTGCCCATGGTGACTGCCTTAAGCTGATGACCTCTGAATGGGCTGAAGCTTCTCATCTCTCTTCTAGATTGCTCAGATCCTATGTAACAGGAAAACATGGGAAACAGCAGGCATTGGAGGGGGTGAAGGGAAAAGTGATATTAGCATTCTTAGCTTTGACATTTGTATTTATATGAATATGTGTGTATATACACAGGTAACATATAGTACAATAAATATTTCTAGTTCTTGCACACTAATGCCGGAGCTAAAATGCAGAGCTTTAACAGCTCAACCCCACTCCAATTCAGTGTGACTTTCACAAACCAATTTCAAATCCTTCTATATTTAGAACAAGACAAATATAACAATCCTTTTTGAGCAACTGTGTTAAGCTTCACATACTTTATTTACATGGTGCTAGGTTTTACATATATCATCTTTTTAAAGCCTTTGCACCATCTCTAGGAAGGCATAACTATTCCCACTCTAGAAATGGGGGCTAAAAAAATCCCTAAATCCCAAAAGTCTCCACTCTGGCACACAGCAGAAGCTAAATATTACAGTCAGATCTTCCTTTAACTACAAAAAGGCAATATTTACAATGGAAATATCAGAGTTTAAATATGCAGATGGTGTTTGCTCCATCTGAATATGCTCTTTGAAGATCACAAAATATTCTTTCTTGGAAATAGCTTGGCAAAGGCTAGGGATGTAGCTTAGTCAGTTGAGTGCTAGCCCTGCATGAAGGAAGGCCTAGATTCATTTCCCAGCACCACATAACCCAGGAGGAGCAGTGTGTCTAAAATCCCAGCCACTGGGGGTAGGGGGTTGATAAATATGAAACCCAGGCTTTGAATATTCTCATTGCAGTCAAGGCTATGTCCTCAAAGAGTGATGCTGATTTCCAGCAGTCATTGGTTAGTTGGGCACGGGTTATTACGGGGTGTGAGTTGGCAGGGAGTTCATATCCAGCCAATTTAGCTATCTGTATTTCGAGGAGCACACTATCTCAGCCTGACCGCCTGTTGCTCTCAGAAACATGGTGCTAAGTCAGCAGAAACTGTAGAACACTCTTCTGTGATGCCAGCACAGAGGAATAAAACAGTAGCACTCCAATTAGTGACACTCAAATCACCAGGAGGGATAGGGATGCAAGACCAGGAGGCAGTGGTAGGAATGGTCTATGCTAAGATCAGAGCAAAGACTGCGTGCCTACATATCTTTATTAAAGCTCACTGAATGCAATTTAATGCATTTTACCATATGTGGACTATTCTAATAAAATTAGTTTTGGATTATCCCCCGACCCTTTCTTTTTCTTGTAGGAATACATATATCCTGCCTCCAAAGCAGAGTTGCTGGCCTTTCCAGCTCTTTAGGGATGATGTCTGATTCTGTTTTCATTCTTTTTGTGTGTTGTTGGGGAATGAACGCCAGGTCCTTGTATGCAAGCATGGACCCTACCAGCTGAGCTTTGTCTGCAACCCTTACCTCATTTCTCTATCAGATCATCCCGCCCAACCTATAAAATTCCTCTTGATTTAAGCCTACCTGGACTGTTCTTTCCTGTGATCAAAACAGTTCTGAATGAAGTTCTGAAAATTCTGAAATAAATCAGGAAAATCCAAATACCTAGGAATGTTAACAGAATCTGATGTTTTGTTCATGGCCTTCTCTGTTCATGTGGCTTTTTCCTTTCTGGAATGACAATTTCCAACTGGCTGCCATTCTATCCCCACATGAATATTTTGATGAACTGAGTTCCACCAATTCCATTGGAGAACTGAGCTCATTAACCTGTGGCTGTTCCTTAGTCAACTATGTTCCTGGCACAGTTGCCTCAGTGGTCCTTATTCTTGCAAATGACACAGTTGAAAGTTCATTTCTCTTTCAACTCCTTGGGATTGTAGAATTCTGGCAGGTGTGTGTGGATCTCACATGAGGGATATCAGAATCCAAAGAAGTATTTAACTCCCTGCATTCCTGAAGAGGTTTCTTTGTGACAACTCCATGGAGGGTGCAGCCTTATCCCTGATCTGCAGCCTGTGCTACACATATGAGTATAACTGTATGTCTGTGCAGCAAGCACCACACCAAGGCCATTACCTGACACCACACCATACTCCATTGCGTACTTCAATTCCATTTTGTGTGTAGTACTTTCTGAGAATGCAGCAGCCAAGTATCTGAGTATTTGCATCATGACGAATGTAATTAAAGACAGGAGGAGCATATTAATCCTACTATGTAATTTTAAACCTTAAAATGTCTCTCCAAAATCCTCTTCATCTTCCCATTTGAGAAACCTGTCATCATCCAAGGATCCCAAGAGTCAATTCTATGACTGGTCAAGTGGCCCTTCTAAGCTGTCAAGGCTTCAATTCTGTGCTGGCCCAATGTCTAAACACTGCAGGTGTGGGATACCAGATCGATGGCCTAGAGGATCTCCCAGTTCAATAAGCCTGAGGACATAATACTAGGCGGGAAACACCTTCTGTACTGTTTGAAGTAGGAAACTGAAAGTGTTAATAATAGGTGTGGATCTTCTGCTCATGTAGGTATAAGTGTGCACACACTGGCATGTGTTATCTGAGTGTGTGCACACAGGCACATATGGGTGCATCTACTGACTGATCGGTTAACACTGACATGCATGAGCCTGAGTATGCATGCATTGGAGTGCATTGTATGAGTGTGCATACCAGCATTTGTAGGACTGTGTGTTTACAGGATGCATGCATGACTGATGTTCCGTCATCTGGATACTTCGTTCTAAGTGTGCATGTGTTGTCTGAACATGTCCTTCACAGCCTTGTCTTCATAGCTCTCTCTCTCTCTCTCTCTCTCTCTCTCTCTCTCTCTCTCTCTCTCTCTCTCTCTCTCTCTCTCTCTCTGTCTCTCCAGAGTCATCTGCTTGATGTTTGCCCAGCCCTGTTGGTCCTTGAACAAACAGTATCCTGAGCTAATGACAGATCTCTTGCAGATTAGCTGTTCTGAGTTAGGTAAATCGCTTTACCTCTTTAGTGTACCTCCTCTTCTTTTTCTGTAAAACAAAGTCAGGGCTGTTTAATTCACAGGGATCATGGGAGAAACTGATGAGTAAACCTATGCAGGGGCATCTTGTGGGTGTTTGGTTTATAATAATAATAATAACAACAACAACGACAACAACAACAATAATAATAATAATAATAAAATAATTAATAATAAAATGGTTCCAAACCACACAAGAAATGTTCATTAAAATGTGTCACTGTGTACTTACTCAGACCTCGATGGTATAGCCTAGGACACCCCTAGGTTTCCTAGGAGCACAGCATATTGCTTCTAGGGCCATGTTGAACAAAACAAGAGCTCAAATCAAGCACAGGAGAAATGATATAATCAGAAAGAATGGTAAGCACAAGGGATATTGAGGCTGCTGCTGGCATAACCTAGCATACTGCTACACAGGAAACTAATTTTAAGAAATAGTGATAAAGGGAAAAAGCCTATTATAATAGATATATAAAGTAGTAACATGGCCCTGTCTTACCCTTGTGGAGTATTAGGTACTGCCTGTAATAGAGCTGCTATGCTTTCATGATAGTAGTAGCTAAGTTGGTTTGTTCATAGACAATCACCAGAAATGGTGAACAACGAAACATATTGTCATATCATGATGACTGCTGGGAATTTCTAGCTCCCTTATAATCTTACAGGACCATTGTGTCCATGGGATCCTCTGATAAGCACTTGCCTACACTGTGTAGCAATGGCATTTCAGCCTCTAGAAGTCTCTAGGAGAATATCAAGATAAAGCCATTCATGTGTATGAGAAAGAGAGTGGGCAAAGAAGGCAGGGAAGAGAAGCAGACATGGAAGGCTGCATTATAAAACTAGCAGCTGATATAGATGACATGAAATGTCTCTCTGAGGGCATCTAGGAAAGGGTGGAGAGGGTATACCTCAGGGATGTTTCAGCAGGGACTACAAGAGCTAATAGGGGGACACCAAGTCTATCTGCTGTCAGTGAGGACCATGTGGGCTGTTAGACTCTTGGCACTTGCAGCCTACTTAGGGGAAACAGAGCTGCAGCCTTAGCTAGGTTCTGACATGTGGTCCACTCCTATTGGACTCAGGAACAGGGAGCCGGCAGCATCTGCGTCAGGAGCAGATGGGCAACACGGCAAAGCTGTGCTTCACACACACACAGATCTAAATTCAGGCAGGGTGGCCTCAGATTCCAAAATGGGAAGTGTACAAAAGGATAAGTTCAGGAGAAAAGTAATCCCAAATGGGAGCTGTCTTAAGTCTAGCTGCATGGCACCCACATCTCTCTGTTTTAGCCTCAAAACCATTCTGTTTGAATGTTCTATGCAGACCTCTTATTAGATGCTGTAAGATGGTGCTGAGTCAGACAGACTGGCCATGCCATTGTGGTGTGCTGGCAGAGATACCTACTCAGACCGTCATAGGATACTGAGGCAGTTGCAATGAATAATCAGAACCTCAGCTGAAAGTAAACGAGGGTGAGCAGGTGCCACGGTAGACTTCTGCACGGCACTTAAGTGCAGATCTGAAGGCTGAGTAGCAGGAATGAGATAAAGAGGAAATTCTTAGCAGTTGGCTTAATATGTGCCAGGACACTGAGGAAAGAATGAGCTTGGTACTCTCCATGCATAGGTGAATGAGTTCGGAGCCTGGAGAGAAGAAGCACACAGAGAGATGAGCAGAGAGCAATGTCTTCAAGCAGGCAATCTAGATCCCTAAGAAAACGATGTGATATAGTTAGGAATTGGAAAGAACTAAGAGTCATCAGAAGGCTACCAAAGAGCAGAGGTGGAAATTTGTTGGGTATTCTGAGTGAAGAAGTCACTTACCCTCTAGTTCAATTGACTCCATGCAAATCCAATGCAAACCCAAACTCATTCAAACTAGTTTTCTGCTAGAGGATCTTAGCCTCCCCTCCTCCTCCCTCTCTTCCTCACATATATACACACACATACATACATAGACATACACATATATACACATATACATCTATCTATCTATCTATCTATCTATCTATCTATCTATCTATCTATCTATCTATCTATCTATCTATATGAGTCAATGTGATTATATACCTGGAGAGACTATGAGTTCATCCCCACATCGATCTGCATATAAATGATAAAGACCTGGTGCACCCAAGATGCTTGCATTGTGCTCTGTGTCATCTGAGTCCCTGCAGCATCCCTGAGAATGGTGTCATCTCCTCTCACAGACACAGAACTCATACATTTGAATAGTTTCCTTGGTGGACTGTGGACTAGATGCCTGTGTAAGTACACAGTGCCCATTATTTCTAGAATTCAAAATCATTTGTCAACTCCTGAAGGACAGAGATCTTTCCCTTTCCTCAAGGTCATGCAGAAAAGGGAAGACTCTATTTATGTCCTAGAAAGATCTTCCAAAATTTTCAATGAAAACTGACTCTGAAATAAAATCAGCTTTCTCTGTCCATCTGCCTCAACATGAAGTAATTGCACAGTCCACACTGGAAAAGGAGAACACCTTGCACAGCTGAAAGAGTGTGAAATGACTTGTTTCCTAATTTCTCTGCTCTCTAATAAAGCAAGCAGAGAATCTGATCTCTGAGGATGTCTGTTCTAAACCCATTGTCTATCGTGATGACTTTAAAGACCAAACATGGATAATTTAGTTTGCTCAAATAGTTTGGGGCTTCCAGCATATTTTAAAAAATGTATATAAAAAGAAGTACTCTACTCATCTTGGCCTTTTAATTTTCTTAAATTATTTCAGCATTTTTATCCACCATTTGATGGTGAGAATGTATCTGTGAGAAGCGTGTATGTGCATGCACTATTCTTCCAGTGCCTTCCTTCTTGTGCTGTTATGATATGCTATATTCTAAGTGCTTAGAAACAAGGAATGTTTGTGTGTGTGTGTGTGTTGTGTGTGTGTGTGTGTGTGTTGTGTGTGTGTGTGTGTATTTGTGTCAGTGTGTGTATGTGTAGAGTTGCTAGTATTCCTTATGTGTAGACACCAAATATTAAACATTGAAGTTCACCCTGCCCTTTGCCTTTCTTTCCTAAGAAGGATTCTTGGGTCCTTTGAAACACAGTCTAGGATCTACTGAACAGTACTATGTGTTAGTGATAAATGGTGACACCATTCATTCTCCTCCCCCATTTAAGCCTAAAATGAGCATCCTCTCAGTCCAGACCAGGAGACACCTTCCCACCTCCCATCCTGTATTTTATATTGGAGGTCTCTTCTGTGGAATCTCCTCTCACAAAATCCCCTGGGTCTCTCTCACTCTTGTCCATTGGCCTTCTAGATACTGTCACACAGTGGGACTTCTTTATTCCAAATCTGGACACTCTTTTCTCCCTCTTCTCCCTGTTACCCCCTAATTTTCTCAGGATGCTGTGCCCCACCAACATCACACCAGGAAACGAGAAGCTGGAACTGGAGGTGTCTTTACTAACAGCTAACTGGGGTAGGAACTTTAGAGAGAAAAATCCTTTGTCCTGCATTGGATTTAGTCTCCTTATAGCTTCTGACTCATCCAAGCTTTCTCCAGTGAGACCTACATGACACTGAGTCCTTAAGTTCACACCAGCCAGATGAATAGCTTGACTCCTCTCTATCAAATCTCCTATATAATGGAAATTCCAGCAAGGCAGAAACCCAAGCCCCAGAGCTGAGCTCCTAAAATGGAATGTATCTTAACAGCTCAGAAAGGAAGACACTAGAAGAATAACAGCAAAGAAAGAGAGGCCATGACTAGATGTTCATGCTGACTCTCCTCCTTCCATCCATCCCCAGTCAGGACACATCAATCCACCCCAGGAGCTCCAGGTCCCATCTGGCTGCCCTGCAGTCACTCTGTGGGAGCTCTAAGAGTACACCTGCTGTGTCTGAAGTAACAGACCATGTGTCCAACCCTCCTGTCTCTTCTCTCTGCCTTATAGGTTGCCTCCCCTCATTCCAAGCCTGTCTGCTTGTACACAGAATGCTGGCCTCCTCTGCCTAGAGGGTTCCTGGTGACAGTCAGGGTCCCCCAACCACCATGGAGCCAGCATCCACTTCTGTGTGGGTAGACCAGGCACAATGTTCTGAGAGAGGAACACTGTCCCAAAGCCTGGATCCTATTAAGGAGTTGAAAAAGAGGAGGAAGAGGAGATCTCTGTGGCAAGCACAAGGGTTGAACAAGTAACCCTGGGTAAATCTGCTCTGTACTCCCTGGGAAGCCAAGGTCCTCAGATCTGCATTAAAATCAGCATTCACAGAAGGAGGGTCAGCCAGGGAGAGACACCCTTTACCTAGCCCTGCCCTGCTTACGCAGCCAGCATGGAGCATAATATTCAGACATATACATCTCCTAGTTAGAAGATCAACAGGCATACCAAGGATCCACTCTGCGAGTTCCTCCTCCAAGCTCCCACTTAGGGAGAAACCACTGCCTACCCTGCCCTTCTGCAGCTGTCTGGAACAGGAAGTAAAATTCAGTAGTCCTGGAACCTTCCAGCTCTTTTAAATCCCTACATCTTTTGTTTCTTCTTTATCTCTTTTAGTGTCCGTAATTTAGAAGGGAGGGGAGCCTGAAAACTCCTTGTCTGATCAATAATTCAAAATGCTGGTCTCCTGTGACATTTTTGCCATTATTATTCTTAGGTCAGGCTTTCATGAATTCTCCAAGAGAAGCTCCATGCTGGGACACCAAGGGAGAATGAATGTAATCTTTGAATAATTTTGTATTTTTTAATTATCCTTCCTTTTCTTCTTAAAGCACTGTGTATAAATAAAGGTGAATATAAGAGTCTCATGAGTTTGAGATTTGTAAAGCTGGCTATTCAATCCTAGTACAAATTAGAGAAGCAAGAAACTTTGTGGGTGTTTGTTGAGCCAAAAAATACCCATTCAGCTGGATGTGGTCATGTAGTCCAATTTAGAAAGAGGTGAAAATAATTCATGTGACATTTAGAAACTCCTGACATTTCAGTTTTATAATGAGCACTACTGGGGTATCCATGGCCTTGAGAAGTGTGCTCTCCCTCCCTGTCTTCCTCCCTCCCTCCTGTGTACTCTCTCCTTTCTGCCCCCTATGCATGGGTCTGCCTGATTCATGCTCTTCCCCCTCCTCACCTAATCTGTTCTATAGAAGATACTCTAGTAGCTTAGCTAATACCAGCATCTTCTTCTCTCTCAATATTCTATAGTGACTATAGACTCCTGAATTTGTTAAACATATCAGTATGCTCTATTAGAAATGCTTCCCTGATTCTGTTCTAGATAAAGATACACAAGTGAACCATCTGGTCAGTGAGACATGAGCACAGGCTAGACCTGCTCTGAATTATTTTGTGATATATGCAATGAGTAGCCCTGAACAACTTGACTTTAGACAATAGCAACTTTGATCTAAGTTACTCCATCTTGAGTATAAATGCCAAGAAAAATGACTCTATATATCTTGTTTATAACCACACAATGTTGGCCAACAACTGTACCTGCCAGAACATCTGGTGGAACAAATTGATAAAAAGCAATCCCCTCAACTGGAGCTATAAAAGGAGAGCCCCAAGATTGATATGTATCAGGTACACTGTCAGTGATAGGCCCCTGCCTCTGTTTCCAGAATTCATTTCAAGTCTTTTCCTGCCTAGGCATGACCTTTAGTCTACTTTCAATGGAACCTTGAGTGGCCTGTCACCAGGACATGGATTTGGCATCTGTAAGCCTGAACAGCTCTATGCTGGAAGGTCCTAAGCCTCCCATGGATTCTTTCTCTGTGCCTACATCATCTCTCTGCTTGGAGTCTATGATAGCCTCTCAATACTGCAGACTGTAGTACTTTTTTGGCCATTTTATAAGCTGCATGTGTACAAATTGTTGTGTAATGTCTTAGGAGTGGTATGAGAGCTAATATTTGTAACTTAGATTAGAATAAAATAATCTGTGTGACTGGTTAGATGGCTCAACAGATAACCATTCTGGGTTTGATCTCTGTGACTCACCCACCAATTTCTCTATGTCCTCTGACTTCTACAGATGTAGCCTGGAATGCATATACAAAGAGAGACAAAATAAATAAAAATTTAAATTAAAAAAATAATCTGTGTTTGCCAATGGCCAGCTATCAAGAGAAATCATATTTATTTGCAAATTGCAGCCAACAGAACTGACACAGCTTGTGAATTTATTGGTCATTCAATAAATTCTGACATAGTAGAAAGACACAAATATGGCCATTTGTATTTCTGCCATGGCCCACTCATGACAATTGTCAACAGAAAATGAGGGAAAACAGAACTGACTCCATTGGTCCCAGTTTGTACCTTTTACCTTATTCCTGCCTGGAAAGTTGACTCTGGAGGGAACCAGAGGACAGACAGAAGTCTTATATGCATGGTGATAAACCCCACATGAATAGAAGGGACAAGCAGAGAGTCAAAGAAAACCTGGAACCTAGTTCCTTCCTTAGCACCTACACCAACCCAAAACAGACTTTGAGGGACCCATGTTAGCTGTAATGGAACTACTTTCATGAAGATACTCACAGCGTCAAATATGTTACCCTAGTTTGCATGAGCTTCCCTGCTTTGGATCCAGAGATTTTTCTGATTCTCTTGCCTGGAAGATTCGACACAGTCTGAGATAGAATATTGTAATGACAGTTCTCCACTCTCTGATAATAATTTAAGGCAACGGGTACTTCTACATGCTGGAAATGAGAAACTGGGCACAATATCTAGAAGCCACAGTCTAGTTTCCAGGAGCACAGTGAAAACCTTCTGCTACTGGAAAATCCTCCTAATATACTTTCTGAACTTCAGGTGCTCAAATCCCTTCATCCCCATACAATATCAGTACAATACAGCTACCTGCACTCATGACCTCAGATCTTCTTCTGGTACAAGAGGCAATGCGTCCTTCTCAATATAGCCTCCTGCCCTGCCCAGGCGTCAGCACTGTCACTCTCTGGCTTTCTGGACTGGCTCTTCCACTGCAATTGCTCACTACATCTCCTCCTGTTCTATCTCTCTCTGGTCAACTTCTACAAGCACCACTGTGCTCTCCCCTGCTCCAATTCTCCATACCTCCTCTCAGTACAGACTGATGACACACCATCCATGTGTTGGTGAATTAATGAATATCACTTCCTTCCTTCAGACTCAAGCCTCTGGTGTCCAACTGTCAGGTCAGCCCGAGATTCCCCTTGGATGATTCCCAAAGAATCTTCAACTGAACATGCTGAAACTTCATTTTTTTTAATGTTCTTAAAACCAAAAAGCAGATACCATTAAAAATGGCTATTATCAGAAAACAAAAATAACAAATGTCAGCCAAACTGTAAAAACAAATTTAAAACATTGAGGCATGTGTATTCTTGGTGAGAACTTAAAATGTTGCAGTGTCTTTGTGAAATAAAATACAGTAGTTTCTACAGTAAAAATAAATAGAATTCTCATTGATCTGGAAATTCTGCTCTGAGTATAAATTCCAAAGACTAAATGCAGAGATCCCAATAGATATCTGTGCAGCTTTGCTCTGAACAGCACTGCTCACAGCAATCTCATAATCAACAGGTGGAAACAGCAACAGCACAGCACCAGATGACTACAAAAGCAAACTGTGCCATAGACACATATGGAATATTATTCAGCCTAGTAGAGGAAGGAAACCATCTGTAGTGCTGAGGCATGGAAACCAGAACCATTCATGGGCACGCTAGGCAAGAACTTCACCCTGAGGTCTGCCACAGACTCAAAAGAAAGGGAGCTCAGACTTACATGACAACATGGAATAAACTTGAAGATATTGCGCTAAGTAAAATAAAGCAATCATCAAAGGACAGAAACTGGAAGATTCCATGTACACAAAGTACCTAGAGTGGTCAAACTCATAGAGTTAGAAAGTGAAATGATATTTAGAAAGTTATAGAGGTAGAGCAAATGGAAAGTTGTTGCTAGCCACTGGGAAAAATGCTTCTCTCCCCAGTCACTCTAGGCTGTGTGCTCTAGAGCTGTTAATTCCCAAGTGGGGAATTAGGATACCTATTCTCCTATTGCCAAAGAGATGATAAGTACAGCTTGCTGTGTTGGCTAGACTATGACAGATCCTGGTTATGGGAGGTAAAAGGATTGGCACTATGTAGCAGGCTGAAGAGGGGTGTCCCTGGAATGCAAGAGATCTGATGGGGTGTTTGGCTCATATCCAGTGATTAAAACTGATAGAGAGCCAGCTAGATGGTTCAATGGGCAAAGGTGTTTGTAGCCAAACCTGAAGATGATCCAAGTTTGATCTCTAGAATCTACATGGTAGGAGGAAAAAAAACTCATTCCTGAAAGCTCTATTCTGACCTCCATACAGGAATCATGGTAAGCATGTTCATGCTCCCATATACACATAATGAATGCATGGGATAATAAAAAAGTGCACAAAATATGAGACTGTGAATAATCTAGGATCAGCAAACTACAGTCTACAGCATTTTATTGTGACGTTGCGACATCCAATTGAGTAGTTGAGACAGAACCACTAAGTCTTATAATATTTACTCATCTTACTCATCTTCCTAGAACCTTTAATGAGGAAGGTTTGATGACTCCTGGTCTACACCTACCTACTACTACTGGGTACTTGCAGAAAGCAAAGGTGATATCAAATAATGGATTGTAACTAGCTATGGTTATATGATAGATAGATAGATAGATAGATGATAGATAGATAGATAGATAGATAGATAGATAGATAGATAGATAGATAGATAGATTTAAATAGAGAGAGAAAGAGAGAGAGAGAGAGAGAGAGAGAGAGAGAGAGAGAGAGAAGAAAATACAAATAGCCAAGAAAAGTGCAAGCTTTACCCCAAGACCCAAAGGAAGCTTTTGTACTCTCTTCTGGGAAAAGGATCCTGGCTCCTGCACAATACCTGCATAACTGTCAGGATCACGAGTCCAAGCGATATTCTGTTGTTCAGCTCAATTTGCACTCCTGCCTCATATTCATCTTCCATTCATAAGCACCTCTAGCATTCAAGAGTCTAACATGTGTCAAACAGTACCAGCTATCCCTCTGTGGTTCTGCCTCTCTCTGTGAACTCTGACTTCTATATCATGGCAGTAGATGATGGATATATGGAGTCTCTGAGGGCTCACACTACAGTGAAAGGAAAGGAGGTCCAAACTATTGAAATAGAAGGAAACAGGGTGAAAATAAATGCTATGCTTGAGGAGGAGTTACAAAGGCTTTGTGGACAGCCAGTATAACCTTGACTCTTCTGCTTATCAGTTATGTGACCTTGGCTATGTCACCAGTGGCATCTTACTTCCTTTCACTTGACCCACAAGTTAACTAAACACAAGATGAACACCTGACATCTTTCCCTTCAATTTTTTTTTGTCTGTCTTTTTACTTTGGCTGAAAGGACAAGATACCACTGTCCTTAATCTTTCCTCTCAAGTCACCTTAGTTTGCTGGCCCAGCAAATTCTCACAGGACAGCTCCTTGCCCAGACGAGGGCAATTATCCATGATGGTGAAGACAGACCTTGTCATTATCTAAGAACCAAGTGATACCTTCAAATGATGACAGTGCTGAAGAGATCTTTGAATCATCTTGCAGAACCAGAACCGAGAAAAGAATAACCAGACCACTATTCGACAAGGCTGCATACTCATGTGTACCTCTGTGTCCACTGCCCTAGTTCTTCCTTTCCTAAGTCTAAGCTGATGTCAGCATCCCAAAGTTGATTTGTGATTACTTCAGCCCTTTATCTGTTACTGTTCCCAATGCAGTCACAACAAAAAAGTCTCCATTTCACCATTATCTGACCTTCATTTGATAGATAGCCAGACCTAGCCTGTTTGGGTTGCTCAGAATTAGAGTTTTTGCCCTAAAGGCTCTGGTAATGATACTGAAGGATGTGATGTTTCTATTGGACCTTGCAGGAACATGGATAAGTGTAGTACTTTCTCACCTCACCTGGAAGGAGTTAGTGTGCATTGGTAGGACAGGGTTAAAAAAGGTGTCTCTATTAGCTACTAAGCAAGGTGACACCTTCGGGAAAGATGCCTGTGTTAATGTACATTCAAATAATCCTTTCTTTCCTTCCTGCTGAAAACTTATGCTACAGCTAAGCAAGCCCAGGGGGACTTCTGTCCATCGCTTTAATCTTTTACATATGTGTGCCATGGCTATGAACATTGTTTACATTGAAAATTATGACCTTAAACTGAGCATGCTCAGGGATTTACTATGTAACTGAGCAAGCTTAAGAATCAGCCAACCCCTATCTGAGTATTACATCCATACATAAAATCCTCATGTTTCACTTGTTCTAGTAGGACATAACTTGAGAAATGACAGCTATGCTCTCTTTGCTTGCTACAGGTAACAAACCTTCTCCCACCTTTCTTTTTTTTTTTTTTTAATGTCTTGGCAGTATTTATTTCAGATCTGCACTCAAGACCTGAACCCACTGCACTGGGTTACAATTCTGCAAATACAAAAAAGTAATTTCATAAAACTGCGGGCTCTTAGCCATTTGCTGGAACAAACCATCTTGGTGCTTTGCAGCCTTCAGCACTATAAAGCTAGTGAAATTATGACTCCCACTTGGAATGTATCCTGTTACTTTTTCAAGACTAAAATGTAAGCACATACCATACATTATATCTATAGACCAATTATGCTGGGGTAATGGGGCCATTGTTGCTGTTTGTGACTGTTTGTGAATGATCAATGATAAACTACACTCTAGTTTCCCACTGGCTATTTCCATTGTTCTTTAATGTCCCACTGATCTTTTGGAAATGAAGTAATCTCACATAAAATGTATAGCTTGATGAACTTTAATCTTACCCACAATTAGATAATAAAATTAGTTACAAGCGGTAATTAAAAGAATTGTGATAAGAGTCAATCTGTCATTCATTTTGATCCTCTTCCCAAACAGAAATTCAGCCTGGAGGAGACTAGAAATCAAATAATGACCCTTTAGGACAAAAATGGCTAAATTGGTAGTGTTTGACTTGTAACCCCTGAAAATTTGAGTTCAGTCCCTGGGACCCATATGAAGAAAATCAACATGTGTGAAATGTCCCCTGATGTGCATACATCATGGGTTCCATTACACACACATACACACACGGGGGTTAGGGAGACTAGTGGTGGTAATAAGTGATTAATTACTTAAAAAAAAAAAAAAGAAACCAATGACCTCCCCACCAACTTTGGGCAGGAAGGCTCTGTTACCTGTTAGAGGAAAAAGTACTCATAAAGATTTCCCACATCAGCAAGCACTGATAGCCATTTGAGAAGCTTTGATGTAAGGCCTTCAGTTTTTAAACTTTAGGCTTTGACTTGATTTTAATTTAGTGAGTTTGATTTTCCAGATTGTCTCCAGCTGGTCTATCTAGCATACATTGGCCACTGCTACCTCTTTTGCATAATGTAGAACTTGCAATTCTTTTTTTTTTTTTCCTGGAAATTCTGGTGTAGTATGTCTAGGGTAAGACAAGGAAACACACATTTGTAAACAAGAGTCATGGGTAGCTTTTGTGATGGGGCAAGGGACTGATTTTGTTCAGTAGGTCTCACTTTAGAATCACCTGGCAAGATTTAAAGATAATGATCAAAACAGGGACAGGTCATCCAGACCAGCTCTTCCTATGAAGAGAAAATGAAACAAAATAATATTTTAGAAGAACTGATTATACTCAGAAGCACCAGAGAGCTATTAAATGCAGTGAAACTCTCCAGGCATCGGGATCTCTGTGAGGAGGAAAAATGCACACAAGGGAATTTGGCATCGGCAGAGCAGTTACTTCCAAGGATTTGCTGAACCGGAAGCTAAACCTACAAGCTGAGGAGCTGCACCTTCTATTAGAGAGAAGCTAAAAGGGGAAATGAAGCAGGGACTGGAAGCCTCAGAGGCTAGGGTGTAAGCAGAGCTGTAGGTATCTCTTTGCCTCTGAGGAGCAAAAGTACACTTCATGGTTCCCGCAAAAGGAGGGGCCCTGAGATACACACAGATGTTTAGAAGAATATCCTGAATCCTAGCAATGCTACCAATCCAAAATATGGTAATTTTGACTGGACATATACCTGTGGGACCTTAATGAGACGTGTGGCCACGCCCCAGGTTCTAGCCTGACTCCGCCTAGGTAGTCACCAGCCTGCAGCCACACTGTCCCCGCCTCCTGGCCACCTGACCGCCCAACTCACTATAAATAACACCCCTCAGCACGTGTTCTCTCTCTCCCTCCCCGCTTGTTCTCTCTCGGCCCTCTTCTTTGGCTATCTCTCTGTCTTCTCCCCTTTCCACGTGGTCATGGCTTCTCTTACCTATTTTCTCTTCTTTATCTTTCTATCTCTTTTCTCTTTCTATTTTCTTAATAATAAAACATCAAAGCTATGGGCTGCCTCTTAAATTCACCACACGGAGCTAGCTGGTACGCGCCGTCTGAGACTCTGGGATTCAGCCATGCGGACAGTCTGAGCACAGGTAACACGCTGAGAGATCCGGGATCTCTCTGCGCCCCCCCCCCCCCGCCCGCTCCCGGTTAGGCCGAGGCACGCGTGCATCTTGCCTGCTTCCCCAAACCCCTCCACGGAACTTCCGTGTCCGCCTGCCTATGTACGCTGCCTTGGCCCTAGAGCGAGGCCCACGCACCGCTGGCCAGGCCTGGCGTGTGCCCCTGTGTCCCGCCCATGCCAGGCCCTGTGCTTCCTTTTCTTTTTTTTTCCCCACATATACCCATCTGCCCATTCTCTGATTTCCAAGGGCAAAAGTGGATCTCAAGGGGAGAAATGGTACCACTGAGACACTCATCTTCAAAATTGCTCACATAGTATCTGCTCACCAATAAGCAGGTTACAGAAAGCAATGAAACAAATTAAAGCTAAAAAATATCAAAACACCAGAATTCAAGAAGATAAACATAGAGAGAAATCTTAAGAGGTCCTGATTGTGGCCTTATAACATAAGAAACCCCAAAATAAATGTAATTAATATGTCCACTCAAATAAATTTTAGAAAAGAAATAAATCCAAATTTAAAATCTTGATGTGAAAATATAATAAAGCAAAGAACTCATTAGACTTAATGGTAAAGTAGACACAGTTGGAGAAAGAATTAGTGAAATCAAAGAGAAGTATCAGAATATTTGTACTGAATGACTGGAAAGAAAACTATGCCCAGGAAGTACTGTGGTGGACCAAAGCAACACGTAAAACCCCAAGTGTTGGATGAAGACCAACACACATGTGATTGGACTTCTGCAAGAAAAGGGCACTGGGGAGTTGGATATTTTTACAGAATGATAGAATTTCCTGAAACTGACAAAATATGTCACCACAGTTTCCAGAAGTGTTATATCTTGAAACAATAAATATAAGGAAAATAATTTCTAATCACAGTAGAAAAGCTACTTTTCATTTTTAAAATTTAAAACCAAAGCAGAGACACATTCAAATTTTTGCTCTCTGGTTTATCATTAACTTCATTCCATTACTGGCTAGCTGCATGAGACTCTAGGAGCTGAGCTATATAGCATGGGCAGTTGTGGTGTGCTTTCTGCCAACACATTCCAGACCACCGTACTCCTCTGCTTTCTGTTGCTAACAACACAATACCTCAAACGGGAAAAATTATAAGGAAGAGGTTCATTTTGGTCCACAGCTCCAGTTCAATGTCAAGAGCTATGTCTAACCTTTTTGGCTGGTAGAGTCCTGTCCTGGCTCAAAATATCACATAGAAAGAGACATGGGACACGTATGTATGTGGAAAGAGCATATGTATATACTTTCTGCTCTTTCTCCCTCATCAATCATATATGCTCTATGGCAGGAAGCCCACAACTGAGAAAAACCAGGCAGGGAATAAGTTCCCAACCCAAAGTATCTCCCAAACAGAAAATGAGTGACCCCAAGCCTCTGCCCCACTTTACTATATGTGGCCTGTAAGGTATTCTGCAAACTGGAAGAAACCTCAAAGAATTAGAAGGAGATAAAAGAATAGAAACATGCTAAACTAACAGGGCCCAATGCACAAGAGCTGCCATAGGTAGTTTAACATCTTTGTGTTGGGGAGAGGGGCTGAAGTTTAATAACATCCTCTCCTAGTTCCTTGGAACTACTACAACTGTGGTCAGGAAGGACACTTTAGTCCGGCCAGTGCCCATGTAATAAAAAAAAAAGACATCAGAAATATGACTAGCCCACTTCTTTTCCAATAGGAAGAATCATCTTTTTGACAAAAGTCTGAGGAAGACTGTCAAAGGGGATCAACAGTTACCTTTGACTCTTTTTCTATAATCAGAGGAGTCCACATATGAGGGGACCTTCCCCAGCCTGATTTATAGGGGTCTACAGGCTGTTTAGTCTCCTATATTTTCTGGCTCTGCATAATAGCAGCTAGAAGGTTTAGTCAATATCAGTTGCTTGCTTTGCTTGTATTTTGTCAGACCCACCTCTGGTCCACAATCCTCACTGGAATTGATAGGCAAATAGAGTGGGACCACTTTAAACTTCCTCTAGCATGGGCATTAGAACAGTCCATCCACTCCTAGTATTATCTGGTTTTCACATCCCATTGCTAGGAAGAGATAGCTTATTAAAAGTCAACTCTAACACTGTTGTCCAAGCACCCATTTCAGCATTCCTTGACTTCCAAACACAAGTTCCCACACTGTCCAACCATTCCAGTTGGCATCTGGGATAACTCACTCACTAAACCATCACAATGTATAGGTCTCATAATTTTTTTCCTCAAAAACTCCCAATTTTTTCCTAGGTACTCTGACTATGCCATCAATCCTGAAGCTGAGGGGGAAGATCCTCTCATGCATATGTTTTTGGTCACCATCCGACTGTCCTTAATACTCAACTTGTAACAGGCCTATGATGGCAATCAACATCTTGATGGTACCTATGTATTCTATTGAGGCATAATTCTCATGCAAACTTTCTAAATGATGTCCTTCTGCTATTCCCCAGTATGTCTGGTTTTTAGTTCCTATCTGTCTTTGGGTGATGAGACCCTGACAAATGTACTTAGACTGTCCCAATCTAGGGTTTCCAAGATAGCTTACTCATGGCTTAGTTAAGATTCTTTCTCCATTATAGAGCCTTCCCAATAACCTACTTATGTAGATTGCTTGGTCATCATCATCCCAGAGGAAAAAAATTCTGTCAACTCAAATATGATGGATGTTGCAAAGGATGGCTTCCTGCAATTACAAAGATTCCCCTGTCTACAGCACAGGTATATCCCCAAAAGGCACAATTCTAAGGCTAGGTAGTGTAGCTCTAGGATATCACTCTGGACCATTGATCTCAGGAATTAGTCTTAGACATGGACACCCCTACTAACAAGCAATTAGTGAAATTAATAATAATTTCACTCTTTTCTAGGAATGGCAAGATATTGCCATTTATGGATCCCCCTAGTTTGGAGTCAAAGCTAAACCACTTAATGAGGTCTTATGGAGACCAGAAGCTGGACTTTTGATATGTAAAAAGACACAACTACTGCCCTTACCTTGATCTTATTGTATCAAGAAAAACCTATCTATATGCTCATGAAAGAAGGGGGAATTGCTCAAGGGTTGATTGATATTGAATATTGAAATGGCTCATTCATCTAGTAGTTTACCTGTCAAAAACCTCTAACTCAGTGGCTCAGTTTGGTGCCAATGTATTTGAACTTGGGCTTTAGTCACTTGGTTAAGTAAGAATCTAATTTAACACGGTATTTCCAAGTAAATTTTCCCCATATGCCCAATGCAAGGGATTTAGATACTTATCCCTCTGAGTCCTTTACTACTCTGAATAAAAGTGCCACAGAGGTCACAAAGAACTTCTAGAAATCCATTTATTTAATTTCTCCTTCTTCCTACAGTCAGATAATGGCATCTGGAAAGTGGATGAATATGTGTTGTTGACCTGAGCAAGGCTATCTTAAGGACCCCAAATGCCTCAGACCCACAGGAATAGCAAGCCCTCCCCCCAATCCCTGGGGTCCAAGTACAGATGTTAACAAATGATTTACCTTTGATTAGAATCAGTATCCCTAGAAAACTCAGGAAGTTCCAACATCAGCTTTGTCATGTGGATGATGGCAGTCTGACACTGCTCCCCTACAGAGACCCCCCAAAAGAGATTAGCTACCCTGCCCCCTCATTCAGGCTGTGTCAATAGAAGTTCTGGGCTTTCTGGACTGCCTGCGCTGCTGCATCTCCGACCGTGTGTGGTCCACACAATACCAGCTTTACATTACTTATCTTTGTCATTTCTCCATTCTCATAGTCCCAGTCACACAGGGTCAAGTCCCCATGTCGAGTCTAAAGCCATGTAGGTCAAGCCAATGACCAACTTTTGCCTTACTTGTAACTCAAAACATTCAGCGAACCCCTACAAATAAAGTATTACCCTACATGCTGCTGAGCACTGGCAATCACCAGGAAAGGTAGAGAGAGCCAAACAAACATTAAAGAGGCTCCTTAATGGATTGATGGGGAAATCCATTCATCAAGGCCTACATTGGCCCCAGTGGCACGCCTAAGGTCCCTTCTGACACTCTGAACTGAGACTCATCTCAAATCATTTGAGGTCCTACATGGAATGTCATTTTGGCAGACAATTTTTTTTCTCAGAATTGTAAATTATGTGTATTATGGTTTGTGCATATGAGTGCAGGTGATCTGGAGGCCAGAGACATCCAATTCCCCAGGAGCTAGAATGACAGGACCCACTCAACATAGGTGCTTGGAAGAGAACTCATCATATGCAAGAGAATTATACACTGTTAAGCTCTCTCTCCAGCCCCCAGGCAGATCGTTTTCTGGACCTTGACAGCCATTATTTGTCCAGTACATTGCATACCAACTGCTGTATCTGCACCAATGTGACACTAACAGAGGCTACTTGGTGCTTCCAGCCTCCCCTGCTTTCTTCTCACAACTGCACCCTAGGTCTGAAAAACGCTCAGTCACACCTACAGGTGAAAAAATAAGTAATCTTAAATCTTCTCAACTACCTCTGTTGCATCCTGGGAACAGATTTTAAAGAAATCTACTTTTAGGCACTGTTCCCTTCTGTATACAATCAAACAAAACCTGTAGAAAGAGAGAAGGTCTCTCTAAATATAATAACATCTCTTCTTCATTCCAAGTCTCTCATTCTAAATCAGTCTCCATTGCAGGCATAAGAGCAGACCAAATTATTCTGCTTGCCTCTGGAAGCTACACCGGCCGATCACTGCTCAAAAGTCTCACAGACAGCTCAATCTGTCCAAAGTCCACTGAAGTTCATGGCCTCTAATATAACTTCTGGGCTAAAATTGTATATAGAATATTATTCAGTGAAAAGCTAGTCTGGGACCCCAGGAAAAAACCTACTTACTTGAGTTCAAATCCCTTCTACCTTCCTGTGCTGGTCAGTGTTTTGTCAGGTTGGCACAAGCTAGAGTCCTTTGGGAAGAGGGGCCCTCAATTGGGAAAACCTCCACCAGATGGGCCTGTGGTTCATTTTCTTAGTGATTCATGCAGGAGAGCACAGCTCCCTTTGAGCAGTGGTGCTGGGCTACTGGCCCTAGGTATTAGAAGAAAGCAGGCTCAGCAAGTCATGAGAAGCAAGCAGGTAGACAGCATTATTTCTTGATTTGTGGGCCAGTTCCTGCTTCCAGGTCCCTGCCTTGAATTCCTTCCCTGACTTCTCGGATGATATACTACGATGTGTAGCATGAAAGAAATCCTTTCCTCCTCAAGTTCATTTTGCTCATAGTGTCCTATCACAGCAACAGAAACCCTAAGGTAACCCTCTGTCTACAGGGTAGCTTAATGCCATTACAATTCCCTGAGTACTATGGACTCTGGCTTTCTGAGCACTACTGGAAACCTTCCACAGTTCAGTTTCTTAACCCCAAAGATCATATTATCCTGAGTCTATCTCTGCCTTGCAGCTACCTGGACAGGAACAGGTACATTAGCATCTATCCCTTCCAAACCACATTTCATCAGGACTCTATAATCTAAACATAATTTCCTCTCTGACCCAAACTAAAAGAAAAGTACTGCTTTTATTGTGAGGTTCTTGCCCTCACTATAAGTACAGGAAATCCATTTTTACTGTACAGAGACTATCCCCAGTAACTCTAGTAGCCCAAGAGTTTCAATAATACAGAAACAGTGAAATGCACCTGGAGCAGTTGTATTTCAACACCATTAAGCCCTACATCTTCTGACCTGCCCTCAAGAGGATCCTGTTGCTTTTACATCAACAAATTCAGATGAATAACTCAAAAACTCTAAAATACCGAAAGTGCCAATGATGTGGGCAAGCAAAGAATAACAAGAAGGACTAGTGGGACTTTAAAACCGATGTCTGGTTGTGAGCATCCTGCTTGCTTCCATTTCTAGAAGTACACATGGCCATCTGATTCCTTGTATCTGGTTCCTGAAGTTTTAACCTGTCAATTTGTTTGTTCTAAGGTTCAACAGTTCTACTCCAGAGAATACTTCAACAAGGTTTTCAACAGTCGCTACATAAAGTGACACTTCCTTTAGCCTACTACACAATACAATGCAGGTCTTCTATCAAAACTGCTGGATAGGACAGACACTGTGTGAGACACTGTCATGGGACAGACTTTTCCTAGGAACACAGTATGTGTCTACTCTCTTGGAAAGGGAACCTGTGACACACCAAAGCAACATCTGCACTTGTAACATCCAGTGTAGCTAACCACTGAGGATTTTATTGGGGTCACTGACAGGATTCTGAGGGAGTATTTATGTACAAAGATCCCAGATAACCTAAAAGCAGCTTTATCACCCCCAAATCTATCTCAACCTAGGTGACTTCCAAAACTCTAACCCCATAAGGATCTCTAAAAACTGCCAAACTGAGAGGCTCTCTATGCAGCTGCCACTCAGCTGCAAACTGCAATTTGACTAGTCAGGCTCTCCAAGCTCACCATTGCTTACTTCTTTATATGGCTGAGTAGAGTCCCTCAAGAACCTTCCAAGTATCTATTCAGAGACACTTGAGCTTTTGTTTCCCTTCTGAAGCCCATGAAACTCCCTTTCCACTCTTGAAGGAATATTTCATTTGAAGTAAATGTTGCAATCTGGAGGAAAATTCCATTTAACAGACTCTTTGAATAACTTCATTTGATAAGAAAACTGGGTCTAAGTCTATGTAGTTTTCCTAATTTTCTACAGATCAGCTATTATATTTTGTTCTTTATCCATTTTCTTTTTCATTCTTCACCACAAATCTAAGAGGTAGATATTATGATTATTTCTTACTTTATAGAGGCAAAAAGAAAGTAAATTATTTCTATGGACATAGAGAACATAAGTAGCAGACAGGATCTGAAACTATATATGCCAACCTTAGAACAGACACAGAGCGTCTTAGTTGTATTGCAAGTACCACCCATGTCCTACCTACCCCCTAACTAGTATAGTCACCCCATAAACCGAACAATGCCTTCTGCAGCATCTACCTGGCACATGGTACGACAGCCTGCAGAGCAACAGGACCTATCGTTTCCTGGCTGTGTCACTTCATCCTGTGATTTTACCTACAATCGTCCCTTCTGTGCCATCCATTTCTTCATTTGGAAAATGGAGACAGTAATGCCTATCTTCAGAGTGGAATGAGAAATAAATGCCTTTGACAGACTCTCATTATCCCACAAGGTTAGCTCCTGAATATGGCTGCCATGGTGGAATGTTTGAAGCCCTCTGTGCTTGAGAAGACCTAAGATCAAGGCCCTTCTACTTCGACACTATTCAGGCCTCAGGAGCAGGCTGCCATCAAGTAGCAGCGGAGACCTTGTGCAAGATGCACCTCTATCCATGGCAACTGGTGGAGAGGACTGAGTAGACAGCAACCAACATCCTGATCACTGAGGAAAGCATAGCCCTGTCTCTAGGAAGAATTTGAAAGCATGTCATACCACACATGGCTCTCTCTAATAGTTCTTTTTTATTATTTAAATTCTGTCCCTGCTTGAAGAACACAACAATAGCTGACACAAATACAAAGATATGCTAGGTCCTAGGAGACCAACTCATGGAGACCATTCCTTAACAACATCAAAATCAAAGTTTATCTGTCTACTCTTATCACTCCTATCCCCAAACCAGAACATGAACTCTTGTGACCAGGAACCTGCTGCAATCTAGTCAGAGCTTCTGCTTGACAATGACTATGACTGTTAGCTTTCTGTTTATAATAATAAAGTGTTGAAGGCTGCCAGATGACACTTTCCCTCTTGTAGTCCCCAAAGTGGGAACAATAGATAACAAATATAAACAGCTTCTAAAGTGATGGACACATTGTTTTATCTTGGATTCTCAGAAACACAGGCAACCAGGACAAGGAATTGTGTAATTCAACATCAAGAAACAGGAGTGAGGAATGGGAAGAGGGGAACAGTAGAGGCAAGTTCAGCTTGAGGGTGACTTAATGAGCTGATCACCACCATGGGCACAGAGGTTCCATGCCTGGGATTCCTGTCAGGATGAAGAGAGAGCAGATTTCATCAGCTGCCTCCTAGCCTACCTGGATCAAGCATGGCTCCTTCAGGAATTGACTCTCTTCTAGTTTCAGGTCTACATGCATGATGTGTATGAGCTATGAAGAAGGCTCTTGCATGGTCGGTCTTAAATGTGACACCTCAGAGTAGAGAGCAATGCAGGTGAGAAATAGTATACCAATCACAGGATAAGGGGGTTGAGGGTCCATGACACACATTCATACAGATTTGCCGATAGGTGACCAGTATTTTCATGACCGGTTCCCACCCCTTCGGACAGTGGCATGCCGAAGACCTGGTGCTGTGGAGGAGCTGAGAGTTCTACTTCTGGATCAGCAGGCAGCAGGGAGAGTGACATGGGCCTGGTTTGAGCAGCTGACACCTCAAAGTCTAACCCCAGAGACACACTTCCTCCAAGAGACCACACCTATCTCAGCAAGGCCATGTCTCCTAATAGTGCCACTCCCTATAGGACTTGGGGGACCATTTTTATTCAAACCACCACAGGCAGGTTCATCCAAAATGTGACTCTAGGAAAGAGGTTCCCAAAGGTTTGAAGAAGAATGGAGTTCTTAGTTGTTCTTTCCAGGAATGTGATTTATCCCTAAAACTGAATGCAAACTCTGATGCTCACACTGGGACCTGGAAGACCTGAGGTAGATGAAACCAGAGAACACACCTGGGATCAACTGCACACTGGCTGAATGCTGGTGGCTGATAGCTTAGCCCTCCTCCATCCTATAGTACAGCTCCACCAAAAATCCTCTGTACCTATATACTGGCTTTGATTTTCATGGCTGGAAGAATTTATGTGGGAAGAGGTTGGTTGGATTTTTTTTTCCTTGTTCAATGTCAATTTTATTTGTTTGTTTGTTTATTCACTTTACATCCTGATGGCAGATAACCAGTATCACTTCTTATCCATGTCTTACATTGCCCTAGCTCTATATTAGTTTGACATCTAGAGATGAGATTTTGATTTTGGATGTTTGTAGAACATTTCACTAACTTAAGTTGTATAAAAATGCCCAGGGTATAGTTGTTAAAAATGGGTATTTCCAGTACCTTATCCCTACAGATTCTGACTCAATGTGTAGTCTACAAAAAGCTACTTGAAAATCATATTCTAGAAAACATGCTGCCGGGAAGAACTTTCTTCTGTGATGAAATGTTCTATCCCTGGGGTATTCTAGAGTAGGCCATAGTCACAGCTATCATGTGCTAATGATACCAAGGAAGATGGTTTCAAATTGAAACTTTCTGAAATTTAAGTTTACTTAAATTTAAACTACCGTTTGGGATTGGAACAACTATACTGGAGAGTATGGCTTGGAATCTAGCTACTCAGCTGCAAACCAACTGTGCAGCAGCATTTGGTATCTTGTGTGAAATGTAGACTTTCAGGTTACACCTTGAGACAATTCACATTTTAACCTGATTCCCATATGAACCTCATACCAATAAAGTCACCATTCCCTTACTGAATATTGTGGCGCCTCTTTGAACTTTTCTGTTATGTTTTGTTCTATTCCTATTCTATTACAGAAAAATGAGTTCTTAGAGTTCTTAGCAAGCATACTAGATGTGAGTGTAACTGGTCTTACTGGTCTGGAGTGGATGGTGTGATAATTGCAACCTGGTTGGAAAACACCCTTTGTGTATGAGTGCCAGGTTTGGGCCTTATTCTGTTATCAACAGAAATGTATAAAGGCTGTGAAGCAGGCATGGAATGTTTTATAGGTGTAATGCTTGCAAGCACAGAAGAAAATTAAAGGAGATGGTAGTGCTCATAAGTAATTCTACAGTCCACTGATATATATATATATATATATATATATATATATATACACACACACATACACACACACACACACACACACACACACACACACACACACACATACTAGAAACAAGAATTATCTCATCTTATCTCAGATTTGAAGGACAGCAACTATTTAGGAAGTACACCAGTGCATTTATTGTACAGTGAGCATCCAAGGGTATATCAATTCAGATCTTCAGAACAATTCAGTATTCTTAATCTCTAGGCTTGAGGGGGAAAGAACATATCCTTGAACTGTAATTCCAAAGAATGTTTTTCTGTGATCAACCAAGTAGTCTTCATTTACAGATTGGCTCTAGCATTTTCATTCAGAATTGAAAGCTTTGAAAGTGTGTTTTTAAAGTATATCATGTTTTTTTAAAAAAGCATATAGCTGGCACATGAGCGTATTTTATCCATTTGCACTGGGGTAGCCTGCTGTCATAATAGACCAGAAAGTTAAAACAGAAAGTACTTGTGACTGATGGTAGGAAGATGGAAAAGAAAGCACAGAAAAGAGTGGGGAATTTAAAGGAAATTTGAGAATTTATTACTCTAGTTCTGAGAATCCTTTGATAGACTTCACAATTTAATTCAATTAAGTTTTCCTAGAAGTTAAATTAAGATTGGCATCAGCCACTCACTCTGCCTTCTGGAAGGTTCCATGTCTATGTAGGGTCAGTGCTTGAGGGATATGGATGTGGGAGGAGTGTTTAGCTAATTTCAGCCCATTGAGGCATAATAGTTTCTACATGGATTCCAAAGACTGAGGACTTACCTACTGTACTGTGTATTCTCTACTAGATCAATCTTCCCAAAATAGACAAATGTTTAAAAGATTCCGACGAGACAACAGCAGACCAAACATCAGTCATCAATCACAAAGTCACAGATGAGCAGCAATTGCTGATTCCTCTGTTTCTGGGACAAGCTGTTCACAAGCTTCACAAGGAAAAAACTTATGTTTTGCCAAGAAGTCAGTTCAAAAATTTGAAATGATCACAAAGATTTTTCCCATGTGAGGATTTGTGCCTCTCTGGTTCATGGGGGCTTTTACATCTCACATCCACAATAATTACTATGGCTTTGACATCTACATGGCTGGAGAAGCTACAGAGGAAGATGATGAAGGTGAACTCACCTGATCAGCAGTGTATGGCATCCTGAGATGCCAAGTTTTAAGGGCTGTGAAACATTGCTCACTAAATACAGTGGCAAATATTCATACATTTTAAAAGTGTTCTCACTTAAGAGAAAAAGATCAAAAGTAGCATGCTATTTAAAACCTACAGATTCCTCATGCCAAAGAAATGTGAATGAAATAGAGACGAAGCAGTGGGGGAGAGACAGCTGCATCCTTTTGTCAGTGAGCATCACAGGAGCACACACAGACAACATGGTCGATAGACTGAAAACCTCCACGACAATATAAAGTGTCCAGAGTAGGAGGTTGAAGGAAGGACAAACGCTTCCTCTGGCAGAGTGGCTGTAAGGAAGATGCTATGGCTGAGGTAAGGCAGAGCTGGGGAACAGCTCTGTCTGTGAAGTGCTTGCTGCACAAGAGCAGCCTCCTTCAATGGAGGATCTGGGGAGGTAGAGACCAGCAGATGCCTGGTGCTTGGGGTTAACCAGACCAGCCTTCTTGGGAGCTCCTGGCCAGTGAGAGACCCTGTCTCACTAAAAACCATGAATTTTCCTAAGGAACAATATACATCCGAAGCTGACCTCTGACCTCTACATACATGGACATACATACAAGTGTACCCATATGACCAACACACACACACAGACAGACAGGCAGCCACACACACCACACACACACACACAACCCCCCACACACGGATAAAATAGATATATCTCAAAATACCTTAAAAATTTCCAATCCCTTACAGCCACGCTGCCAGAGGAAGCATTTGTCCTGTGAACTTAGTTATTAACAATGTGAATGGTTCATCTTTAATTCCAGCAGGTAGATCTATGTAAATTCAAGGCCAACCTGGTCTACACAGTGAGTTCTAGGCCAGCCTGGGCTCCATAGTGAGACCCTATCAAAAAGGAAAAAGAAGAGGAAGAGGAGGAGGAGAAGTTGTCGTGGTCATCCTGTGATACACAACACGGGCAAGCACTGCCAGAAAAGGCTTTGATCCAAAAATACATTTGGTTTTGAATCAATTTTCAGTCCTTGCACATTCAAAACACTTTAACCTTTGCCAATTTGTGTGTGTGTGTGTGTGTGTGTGTGTGTGTGTGTGTGTGTGTGTGTGTGCATGTGTGTTTGTGATCCCTAAACTCAGTTACAAAACTCCCATAGTTTAAGAAGCTTGCCAGGAAGACTACAAGAAATCAGTGGCATCTGGTCTATTATGGAGAGTTTCTGCATAATAGAATGTAGTTTATCTTAAAAATTCAAAGCCAGGGAGATGGTTCAACAATTTAAGAGTCTTTCTTGATCTTCCTGAGGAGCTAACTTCAATGAGGCTCCCGACTTCACAACCACATATAAAGCCAACTCCAGGGGATCCAATGACCTCTTTTGGGGTGCAGGCAGGCACATGCACACATGCACACACACACACACACACACACACACAAGCATACACACATGTACACACATATATAGCAAACACACACACATGCACACACACATATGGTAAACACACACACATATATATAGTTAATACACACACACATACACACATATATGGCAAACACACACATGCACACACACACATATGGTAAACACACACACACACACATATATATATAGTTAGTATACACACACACACGGTAAACACACACACATGCACACATACATATATGGTGCACACACACTACCATAGACCTCATTAGAGAAGTTGATGCAGTAGATGATGATTAATACAGTCATTCACAACTGCTCAAAGTAGGAAAAATGAGCACCAGTGGGATGCTCAGCATGTTTCTATATCTCATCTGCTCCCCAAGGCCCAGATATCACTGCCAAAAAGGAAAAGATTTAAGAGCCAGAAGTTGGAGAAGCCCAGAGCAGTGTCTTCTGGATGACAGGACAGCTACACTCATGTACTCAAAGCAGCTGTGGCCAACTGCACGAGATGAAGCCAGTCAGCAGTCTAGCATGGAGAAGGGGCTGGTGAGCCTCTGCCCATCATTGAGGAGCTATGGGCATTTGGTGGCTAATGTGGGAAGGAGCATCAGTTTTCTTTTTGTTTTTAGTTTTGATATTGTAACTTAATTTCAACATGTCTCTTTTCCCTTTCCCCTCTGTACCCTCCCAATGGACACAGGGTAGCATTGAAGCAGGTCCATTCCCTCATCAGGAATTATTATTTTCTGGTGGGGTCTGTAGTGGGTCTTGAAATGATTATGAATTTGTCAGAGAATGTACTTTCAGGAGCTATAGGCTAGGAGAAGAATTAAACATATATCTAATAAATACAATGTAAGCAACTAGACTTCAGAAGTCTCTACAAGAAACACATATATGCCCTCATCCCCAACTCTACCCCCATATATACAAATTTTTAAAATCTAGGGCCAGGAACTGAGTTTCTGCATGAAGCTACCCATGTCTCATTATATTTAATCAGTCTTTTAGGTAGGGGAACATTGAGATTAAATGTGAGTTATTCTTAACCACTGACTACAACTTTTTTTTTCTCATTTATTTATTTATTTAAATTTTATTTTCTTAGTTTTTTTATTTACATTCCAAATCATTTCCCCTTTCCCGTTTCCTCCCTCCCCGAAAGTCCCATAAGCCCCCTTCCCTCCCTCTTTTCCCCATTCAACCCCCTCTCGCTTCTCTGTCCTGGCATTCCCCTACATCCAGTCTTTCCAGGACCAAGGGTATCTCCTTCCATCTTCATAGAAATCTATTGATATGTGAATTGTGTCTAGGGTATTCCGAGATTCTGGGTTAATATCCCCTTATCAGTGACTGCATACCATGTGTGTTCTTTTGTAATTGGGTTACCTCACTAAGGATGATATTTTCAAGTTCTGACCATTTGCCTAGGAATTTCGTGAGTTCATTGTTTTTAATTGCAGAGTAGTATTCCATTGTGTAAATATACCACATCTTCTGAATCCATTCCTCCGTTGAGGGACATCTGGGTTCTTTCCAGCTTCTGGCTATTATAAATAAGGCTGCTATGAACATAGTGGAGCATGTGTCCTTATTGCATGCAGGTAAAGCCTCTGGGTATATGCCCAGGAGTAGTATAGCCGGATCCTCCGGAAGTGTCATGCCCAGTTTTCTGAGGAACCGCCAGACTGCTTTCCAGAGTGGTTGTACCAGCTTGCAATTCCACCAGCAGTGGAGGAGTATTCCTCTTTCTCCACATCCTCGCCAACAACTGCTGTCTCCTGTGTTTTTGATCTTAGCCATCCTGACTGGTGTGAGATGGAATCTCAGGGTTGTTTTGATTTGCATTTCCCTAATGACTAAGGATGATGAACATCTCTTTAGGTGCTTCTCAGCCATTAGATATTCTTCAGGTGAGAACTCTTTGTTTAGCTCTGTACCCCATTTTTTAACACGGTTTTAGTTCAATTAAGCACAGTTCTATAAAATATGCAACATGCACCTCTTTGTGGTTCTGATGTTTTCCAGCTCTGGTTCCTCTGTGGTTAATGGGTTCAGCTAGAATCTGATTACTAGCTCTTCTCTGTATATATGGCTCCTCCTGAGACTCTCTTCATTCTCAAAGTGTGTGCTTGTCACTTTTGCACTGCTGTGACAGAATATCTGTCAAAAACGAATGAAGAGAGGAATGGCTTGGTTGGGCTCACAGTTTCAGAGGGTTTCTGCTCATGAAGGGGAGGAAGGCATGCTATAGAAGTGCCACTCACAGCAGGAGGGTGGGGCTTCAAAACAGCAGATTAGGAAGCAGAAAGTCAGAGAGCAACCAGGTCAGATCTACTTCCAATGGCCTACTTCTGCCAGCTAGGCTCTGCCTCCAAAGGCAAAACAATGCCATTCCTGGAGAAAACAATTCAGAACATGAACCTGTGGGAGCAGTTCAGATTCAAGTCATAATCCATATGCCCTACTCTGTGGTGCTCGCCCCCAGGGTCATAGATGTCCTAATCTACATACCTAATCTACCTACAGTGTCATCCTGCCCTAAATCATGGGGAGGGGGAGTGTTGTACTTCCAATACCTTCAGCAGGACTTTCACGGTACAAGCTTGGTCACACAGAAATGGCTGTCCTTTTTAGGGGTGTGTATTACTTGATATGCTCATTATTACCAAAATATTTGATCAGAAACAACTTAAGCAAGAATTTATTTTGGCAGTATATTATCCATTATAGCATCCAGAGACACCCACAGTCAGGAAGCAGAGAGCAATGATAATTAGTGCTCAACTCATTTTCTCTTCTCATTCAGTCCCTACCCCATGAGATGGAGTTAGCACATATTAGGTAAGTCTTCACTGTTTGAGTAAACCTTTCAGGAAACACCTTCATAAACACACCCAGGGACATGTGTCTACAGTAATTCTAAATCCTGTCAAGCTTATAAGATTAACCATTATAGGGAGAGATCATGTGGCTTTTGATTTTTCTGAATCTTGAGTGCCCAGCAATTTTTGGCAAGTCATTTGTCTATTCTAACTATACCTGGCTCTTACATGTTCTCTTTTAATACAAGAATAACATAGGTTAATAAAGCAAAGCTTTCTTGACCTGCAACAGCTCAGTAATGATATGATTTAACTATTTCACACCAATAGTCATGTCAGTTATAATAACATTTACATTATCCTTGCTGCTGATGTAACACTAAACAAGACTAATCAGTATACTAATGCCATCATAGTTCATAGTAATTCCATTTCTCTCTCATTTCTCATTGCATATTCTCAATTGTACAGATCCACTCTTACCTGAATTTGATATATATATATATATATATATTTGTGCACAAAATATCAAACTGTATACTATTATGTAAAAATAGTAGATCGGTGTTTAAAATGAAATAGTTGTACATATATTCTGTTTACATTTTTAAAAAATGTTACCAAACACTCTCCATCAGTCATCTACCAAAGACAAGAAGCTCTTCTGAACCTACAGCCTTGTGAAGGGACAGACATGGACATTACTAACTGCTCTGTAGGACAATATGATAAATGGGCAATGCCACAGCAAGGGAAGGAAGAAAATCTAGAACTGGCAGGAGGGGAGTCAAGGAAGACCTCCTGGAGAAATAAAGCAAGGGCAGAGCCCTGAAGATACTCAGCAGTTCCCAGGACAAAAGAAGCCAGCACTGAGATGCTGGAAAGCAGGCTTGCACTGGGCAGAGGGCCTGTGGTGCTTGCAGCATGCATAGAAACACATCTGGGGGAGAGGGAAGAGATGATAGAAAAGGGGAATGCTTACAAGGGATATCTTCCACAGTGGAAGGCATCTACTTGTTAAATTGTCTCCTAAATACTTTGATGCAGATTGTCCACACTAGATTTATGTCTTATCAGATCATCCCTGAAATAAATTGGAAGCAAAAGAAACTGAGCTCAAAGTCTGCCTACTTGAGCTGAGAAATGCTGAGAGTTGAAGAAATTAGGAGCAGGAAGACAGGAAGGAGAGAGCAGATGTAGATGGCATCACAGAGGCAATGCCAGCAGGAGCTGGTGACAGGCTGCAGGTGGAACCAAGCAAGCAGTCATGTCCAGGAAGACCCCTGAGTGTCCTGTGATAACCAAATCTTTCCCCTCAACAAAAGTACCTCTCCCTGGCTGTGAGGCCATCTGGCAATGTCCAGTCCATGGCAGCTTCCATTTGCAAATGGAACCCACGAATTGACAGAAATGATTCCTTTTATAATCCTCAGGGCCAGAGACCAATCAACTGAATCAAAATATGTAAAGCACAAAAGATTCCCATCTATTCACCACATGAAGCTACAAAATGTCACACACAAAACGTCAAGGTGAATAAATGAAGCCATGATTAGGTGGTATAATAATATTCTTGGGGAATATTTTATCCATACCACGTACTGCCAAACCAATTAATAACAGCTGATTCTCCATATGCCAGAGCAATCAGGCCTAAGACTGGATATTAAGAAACAATGCCTTCATTCACACCCAATTTCTGTTTCTCTAATACTCATAAATATCTAATTTAAACTAGAAGACAGAAAGGTCAACTTACCATCTTAACACCAGAAAGCTAAGCTGAAAACCACATGGTCTCCACCTCCATTTGCACTAATATTCTAATAGTAACATTTCTATTGAGTTCTAAAGAGGATTTTTATATTATTTTATTTTTACACTAAAAATCACAATCCATATTCACTTTAATGTGCCATTTTTGACAAGAGGAAAATATACATATTTTCTTTACACCGGTACGGGGCAGTAAGTGTGGCTGTTGTGGTATAACTTAAGATGCTGCGGAGTCTTCATAAACGACTTCATCTACCTTCACATCATGCTCATCCACTGGGATCTGGGGACAGATCTGCTCTTTAAAAGTCAAAGCCATGGTGTAGGGCCTCACTTCCTGATGCTGTACACAGTGCTTCAGGTCATAGTACCCCTTAACATGCCCTAGCCGGTTGCCATCTTTGTCACACCCGAGGCCAAGAAGGAAGATGAGGTCAAGTCCACCTATGGAAAGCAGAAATGTATTTAGAGTATCAAAGGTTACCTCAAGACTGCTTCAGGCCTGCAGAGTGACCCACGCCTGGAGGGAGTGCAGCAGCCTCCACCATCTTTGCTTCGGCGACAGAACAGACAGAAACTCCAGGTACACAGAGATAGCCCGAGTATAACATCTTGGGACTCAGCCAGCCAGGGTTTTACCTGCGCCCAAGAGCGGGGCAGCTCTGTGGTTGTCTGGGTGCCAGCTTTGCTGTGGGACGTCTTCCCTGCTGAGTGACCAGGTGCCTGGAGGGGTGCAGCAGCCTCAGCCATCTTTGCTCTGGCTACAGAGCAGACAGGGACTCCAGGTTCAGAGATATCCCGAGTATAACATTGCTTGGGACACAGCCAGCCAAGGTGCTGCCTGCACCCAAGAGCTGGGCAGCTCTGTGGTCATTTGTGCGCCAGCTCTGCTGTGGGACATCTGCCCTGCAGAGTGACCCGCGCATGGAGGGAGTGCAGCCTCCACCATCTTTGGTTCAGCGATAGAACAGACAGAAACTCCAGGAACACAGAGATAGCCTGAGTATAACATCTCAGGACTCAGCCAGCCAGGGTTCCACCTGCGCCCAAGAGCTGGGCAGCTCTGTGGTCTTCTGGGTGCCAGTTTGCTGTGGGACATTTGCCCTGCAGAGTGATCAGCACCTGGAGGGAGCGCCGCAGCCTCTGCCATCTTTGCTCTGGTGATAGACCAGACAGAGACTCCAGCGCACCATCTCCAACTTGCACAGGAAGCCAGTCATCTATCCAGCTGCAGGGAGGAGTCAGGTAGCACAGGAGAGACCTGCACTGCAGAGCAGAGGAGCCGTCTTCTGCCACTGGGTACCATATCCAAGGGATATGAGGAGGTAACTAACCACTCAGGAATGTAGAGAGGCACAATATGACTACCCCTGCTGCTAAGAGGAATCAGCCTGAAACCCTGAGGACACAAGAACCTAGGAACAGACTGGGACAGGAGTCTTCTGATTACCACCTGCACCCAGAGTTGATCTGGGCCACAGAGGTACATACCTAATACAACTATAAGAGAGGGGGTCTTGCAGAAGTACTTACATATCAGTGTACACAGAAAGAACAGGTCTCCCAGGAGCACAGAGAAACCACAGTCAGAGACAGCAACACTAGCTAACACCAAAGATAACCAGATGGCAAAAGGCAAACGCAAGAACACCACCAATACAAACCAAGGCAACATCGGAACCCAGTTCTCCAACAATAGCAAGTCCTGGATACCCCAACACACCAGAAAAGCAAGAACTGGATTTAAAAGCACTGCTCATGATGCTGATGGAGGGCTTCAAGAAAGACATAAATAACTCCCTTAAAGAAATACAGGAGACCACAAGTAAACAGGGAGAAGCCCTTGAAGAACTAAGGGAAAACACAACAAAACAGGTGAAGGAATTGAACAAAGCCATCCAAAATCGAAAGATGGAGGTAGAAACAATAAAGAAATCACAAAGGGAAACAACTCTGGACATAGAAAACCTAGGAAAGAAGTCAGGAGTCATGGATCCAAGCATCACCAACAGAATACAAGAGATAGAAGAGAGAATCTCAGATGCAGAAGTTACCATAGAAAGCATTGATACAACAGTCAAAGAAAATGAAAAATGCAAAAAAACACCTGACCCAAAACATCCAGGAAATCGAGGACAAAATGAGAAGACTGAACTTAAGGATTATAGGTATAGAAGAGAGTGAAGATTTCCAACTTAAGGGGCCAGTAAATGTCTTCAACAAAATTATAGAAGAAAACTTCCCTAACCTAAAGAAAGAGATGCCCATGAACATACAGGAAGCCTACAGAACTCCAAATAGATTTGACCAGAAAACAAATTCCTCCGTTACATAATAACCAAATGTACTAAACAAAGAAAGAATATTAAAAGCAGTAAGGGAAAAAGGTCAAATACCATATAAAGGTAGACCTATCAGAATTACACCAGATTTCTCACCAGAGACTATGAAGCCAGAAGAGCCTGGGCAGATGTCATACAGACCCTAAGAGAACACAAATGCCAACCCAGACTGCTATATCCAGTAAATCTCTCAATTACCATAGATGGAGAAACCAACAAATTTACACAGTATCTTTCCACAAATCCAGCCCTTCAAAGGATGATGAATGGAAAACACCAACAAAGGGAGAGAAACTATACACTAGAAAAAGCAAGAAATTAATCCTATTCCAACAAACCCAAAAAAAGATAACCACGCAAACATACAAATTATATCAAAAATAGCAGGAAGTAACAATCACTTTTCCTTAATATCTCTTAACATCAATGGGCTCAATTCCCCAATAAAAAGACATAGACTAACAGACTGGATACATAAACAAGACCCAACATTTTGCTGCTTACAGGAAACGCATCTCAGTGTCAAAGACAAACACTACCTTAGAATAAAGGGCTGGAAAACAGTTTTCCAAGCAAATGGTCCCAGGAAACAAGCTGGAGTAGCCATTCTAATATCTGATAAAATAGACTTTCAACCAAAAGTCATCGAAAAAGACATGGAAGGACACTTTATACACATCAAAGGAAAAATCTAACAGGAAGAACTCTCGATTCTGAACATCTATGCTCCAAATACAAGGGCACCATCATTCATAAAAGAAACCTTAGTAAAGCTGAAAGCACACATCGCACCCCACACAATAATTGTGGGTGACTTCAACACCCCACTCTCCTTAATGGACAGATCAGGGAAACACAAACTAAACAGAGACACAGTAAAACTAACAAGTTTTGGAACAAATGGATTTAATAGATATCTATAGAACATTGCATCCTAAATCAAAAGACTATAATACCTTCTTCTCAGCACTTCATGGTACCTTCTCCAAAATTGACCATATAATTGGCCACAAAACAAACCTCAACAGATACAAAAAAATCGAACTAATCCCATGCCTGCTATCAGATCACTATGGAGTAAGGGTGGTCTTCAACAGCAACAAAAACAACAGAAAGCCCACATACACATGGAAGCTGAACAATGCTCTACTCAATGATACCTTGGTCAAGGAAGAAATAAGGAAAGAAATTAAAACCTTTTTAGAGTTTAATGAAAATGAAGGCAAAACATACCCAAATTTATGGGACACATTGAAAGCAGGGCTAAGAGGAAATTCATAGCTCTGAGTGCCTCCAAAAAGAAGCTGGAGAGAGCATAGCAGCTTAACAGCACACCTAAAAGCTTTAGAACAGAAAGAAGCTAATACAACCAAGAGGAGCAGAAGGCAGGAAATCATCAAACTCAGGTCTGAAATTAACCAAGTAGAAACAAAAAGAACTATTCAAAGAATCAACAAAACCAGGAGTTGGTTCTTTGAGAAAATCAACAAGATAAATAAACCTTTAACCAGACTCACCAGAGGGCACAGAGACAGTATCCAAATTAACAAAATCAGAAATGAAAAGGGAGAAATAACAACAGAAACTGAGGAAATTCAAAAAAATCATCAGATCCTACTACAAAAGCCTATACTCAACACAACTGGAAAATCTGGAGGAAATGGACAATTTCCTAGACAGATACCAAATACCAAAGTTTAATCAGAATCAGATAGACTATCTAAACGGCCCCATAACATCTAAGAAATAGAAGTGGTCATTGAAAGTCTTCCAACCAAAAAAAGCACAGGACCAGATGGTTTTAGTGCAAAATTCTATCAGACGTTCAAAGAAGACCTAACACCAGTACTCTTCAAACTATTCCACAAAATAGAAAAAGAAGGAACACTACCCAACTCGTTCTATGAAGCCACAATTTCGCTGATACCAAAACCACACAAAGATCCAACAAAGAAAGAGAACTTCAGACGAATTTCCCTTATGAATATAGATGCAAAAATACTCAATAAAATACTTTCCAACAGAATTCAGGAACACATCAAAACGATCATACATCATGATCAAGTAGGCTTCATCCCAGGAATTCAGGGATGGTTCAATATAAGGAAATCCATCAATGTAATCCACTACATAAACAAACTCAAAGAAAAAAAACCATATGGTCATTTCATTAGAGGCTGAAAAAGTATTTGACAAAATTCAGCATTCTTTCATGTTAAAGGTCTTGGAAAGAAAAGGAATGCAAGGCCCATATCTAAACATAGTAAAAGCAATATACAGCAAACCAGTAGCTAACATCAAACTAAATGGAGAGAAACTTGAAGCAATTCCACTAAAATCAGGGACTAGACAAGGCTGCCCTCTCTCTCCATATTTATTCAATATAGTACTTGAAGATCTAGCTAGAGCAATTAGACAACAAAAGGAGGTCAAAGGGATACAAATTAGAAAGGAAGAATTCAAACTATCACTATTTGCAGATGATATGATAGTATACTTAAGTGACCCAAAAAACTCCATCAGAGAACTCCTTCAGCTGATAAACAACTTCAGCAAAGTGGCCAGATATAAAATTAACTCAAGCAAATCAGTAGCCTTCCTATACTCAAAGGATAAACAGGCTGAGAAAGAAATTAGGGAAATGACACCCTTCACAATAGCCACAAACCATATAAAGTATCTTGGTGTGACTCTAACCAAACAAGTGAAAGATCTGTATGACAAGAACTTCAAGTCTCTGAAGAAAGAAATCAAAGAAGACCTCAGAAGATGGAAAGATCTTCCATGCTCATGGATTGGCAGAATTAATATAGTAAAAATGGCTATCCTGCCAAAAGCAATATACAGATTCAATGCAATCCCGATCAAAATTCCAACTCCATTCTTCATAGAGTTAGAAAGAACAATTAGCAAATTCATCTGGAATAACAGAAAACCCAGGATAGCTAAAAACTATACTCACAGTAAAAGAACTTCTGGGGGAATCAGTATCCCCGACCTCAAGCAGTACTACAGAGCAATAGTGTTAAAAACCGTGTGGTATTGGTACAGCAACAGGCAGGTAGATCAATGGAACAGAATTGAAGACCCAGAAATGAACCCACACACCTATGGTCACTTGATCTTTGACAAGGGAGCTACAGCCACCCAGTGGAAAAAAGATAGCCTTTTCAATAGATGGTGTTGGTTCAAATGGAGGTCAGCATGCAGAAGAATGCAAATTGATCCATTCTTATCTCCTTGTACTAAGTTAAAGTCCAAGTGGATCAAGGGCCTCCACATAAAACCAGACACACTGAAACTAATAGAAAAGAAACTGGGGACATGCCTTGAGCACATGGGCAAAGGGGAAAATTTCCCGAACAGAAGATGTCTACAATTAGCATAGAAATAAACTGAAATTAAACCTGGATAGAAAGGGAGTCACAGCAGAGGTTCCCACTCACAGCCAGGTCTTACAGAAGCTCGCCAAGGACTGCACATAAAGACTTGAATTTTCATATGTAAGATTCTATTTCAACAGAGCGCTGACTGTCTACAGCTCTCTACAGCCTCAGGAGTTACACTCATACCAAGTGATTCATGAAATCTAAACATGGACCTGAACTTGTATCCTGTGCTGAGTGTGAGAAGCACCAAGATGCCTCTGTGCAAAGGCACCAGCCATCAAGCCTGCCAACGGGATGGTGATTCCTGAGACTCAGCTCCTGAAAACTGTCCTTTGACCTCCACTCTGTGGCTTGGGTGCCCATGCCTGCATAACAGAACACCAATAGCTTATACTCTAAGATCAAGAATTGACAATTGGGACCTCATAAAATTACAAAGTTTCTGTAAGGCAAAGAACACTGTCAAAAGGACAAAATGGCAACCAACTAATTGGGAAAAGATCTTTACCAACCCTACATCCGACAGAGGGCTAATATCCAAGATATACAAAGAACTCAAGAAGGTAGATTCCAGAGAGCCAAATAACCCTATTAAAAAATGGGGTACAGAGCTAAACAAAGAATTTTCACCTGAGGAATATCGAATGCCTGAGAAACACCTAAAGAAATATTCAACATCCTTAGTCATCAGGGAAATGCAAATCAAAAAAACCCTGAGATTTCACCTCACACCAGTCAGAATGGCTAAGATCAAAAACACAGGAGACAGCAGTTGTTGGCGAGGATGTGGAGAAAGAGGAACAGTCCTCCACTGCTGGTGGGATTGCAAGCTGGCAAAACCACTCTGGAAATCAGTTTGGTGGTTCCTCAGAAAACTCGGCACAGTACTACTGGAGGACCCAGCTATACCACTACTGGGCCTATACCCAGAGGACTCTCCAACATGCAATAAGGACACATGCTCCACTATGTTCATAGCAGCCTTATTTATAATAGCCAGAAGCTGGAAAGAACCCAGATGTCCCTCAATGGAGGAATGGATACAGAAAATGTGGTATATTTACACTATGGAGTACTACTCAGCTATTAAAAACAATGAATTCATGAAATTCTTAGGCAAATGGGTGGAACTGGAGAATGTCATCCTGAGTGAGATGACCTGTTCACAAAAAATCACACATAATATGTACTCACTGATAAGCAGATATTAGCCCAGAAGCTTGGAATACTCAAGTAACAATTCACATATCAAAGGATACCAAGAAGAAGGAAGGAGAGGCACCTGGTCCTGGAAGGGCTCAATGTGGCAGTGTAGGTGAATACCAGGAAGGGGAGGCGGGAGTGGGTTGGTTGGGGAGCAGGGGGAGGGAAGAGGGCGTATGGGACTTTTGGGGGAAGGGGGCAACCAGTAAGAGGGAAATCATTTGAAATATAAATAAAGAATATACCTAATAAAAAAATTAAAAAAAAAGAAAGTAGCCATTTAAAATAAATGTCAGTGGTCCATTCGTACAATGTGAAAAAAAAAAAGACTGCTTCAGAATAGCATGTTATTTCTATTAATATCAATCATTTTTCTCAATTTTAAAAAAAAGTATATAATCCTTGTGAAATCATGAAAAAAAAAACAAGTTGGACAAAGGAAATAATTATTCAGCAATGTTGTTAGTCCTGCATCCATCCTTTCACAGCTTTTTGGCGTGCCTCTATAGAAATGGTAGGTTCCTGGCCTCATCCCCATCAGCAAGAGGACTCTCCATGTGCAGACCTCAGACCTTCCTTTAACTCTAGCATGTAGCTGATTCTTCACACCTGTCTGGTTTGGGAGCCAGTACCCTGGGATAATGTCAGATGGAGGGATGTGAGAAGGCCAGGGAAGACAGTAAGGATGGAGCTATTTCACAGCTGTTAAGAGTACCATGCAGTCCGCAAGGCCCACTCCTCTTCCTTTCCCTCCCACTGACAGGCAAGGGTAGGCTCAGCCTTAAAGCTTAGGTGTGGGCTAAGCACACAGAGAGCATTGCTGGCATGGCACACCATGGCTGGAAGCCAAGGACTCTCAGCTCAGGGTGCTAGAAGTAGGTCGTTCAGATAGATTGGCCCTGACTTCATGCAGCTGATGACTTCCTATGAGGTGAACACCACTTCCTGTTCCTGTCATATACATGCTCACCTTACCTGCTAACATCCCACACTGAAGAGCTCAGGTCCAACCTAAGATCCAACCCTCTAAGCTTGCTTGTCTATTCCAAGGCCTGTTTGCTTAAAAAAAATTAAAAAGGTGATGTCACTGATCTTTCCTCTCTATCCCTGTTCCATTAATTTACCTCTATAGGAATGGACAGTGTCCTGTACATTTGGACCCTGCTGCCAAGGGTCTTCTTTACGTTTCCAGAGCAATTAACTTAAATTTCCTGTCTTCTGAAGCTGTAACACACATGCATGTACTATGATTTCTGCCTTCCCACATGTGAAAAGGTGTTTTGTAAAATCTTCAGAGAGGACACAGAGTCCCTGCCTTCAGGAGATGCCAGTTCAGTTAAAATAACATGTAACATCAGGCTAACACAGCATCTCTATCACTCTTCCCAAAGCTACAGAAGCAAAGGCTCTAGAGACTCCAGCAGAGAGTAAGTTTAGCTAGATGATAAGTCCTGGTCATGGGGTATTTTAACTAGACATAGGCTTTTTAAGAACTCGTCAAGAGTCAAATTACGTCCTGGAAGTTAAAAGAAGGGTAGTAGGTTGGTATGTGGGAACCATATACCAGCAGTTTCATATAAGGCAGAAAGGCTGGGGCAAGGAATAAGAGGATAAGTGTGCAGTTCTCTCCAGCAGTGGAAGAGCAAATGCCAGGACAGTGGCACACAGGGTTTGCAAAAAATTAAAAGTAGAACTACCATACGATCTAGACACATTACTCCTAGGCATTTATCCAAAAGCATTAAAACCAGGAGCTTAGCAGATCTTTATACTGACATTTTCATGTAGAAGTGTACCCAGTAGCCAAAAGGTAGAACAGCCAAAATGTCCATCAGAGTAACAACTGATCAAAACAAACAATAACCAAAACCATGGCACATGCATATGATAATGTATTAATCTGCCACAAAATTGAAGAACATTTTGTAAAACTGGACATGGATGAACCATGAGAACACTGTGCTAGATGAATAAAAATCATATAAACACACACTATATGACTCCACTTATATTAGGTGTCTAGAATAGTAAAACTTTTATAAACAGAAAGTAGAATGCCATTTGCCAAGGACCAGGGGAAGATACTGTTTGATAAGTACAGCATCTCAGCCATGCAAGATGGAAAAGTTCTAGAGATCTGTTATGACATTGTGTTTATGGCCAAAATGAATATAGTCTATACCCAAAATTTTAAGAGCTAACATCTCATATGGGTTACTAGTTAACATAATAAAAAATAAAATATAAAAGCAGAGCAAGAAAAAGGGACGCAGCAGAACAGCTGGGATATTCACCAGTGCCAACTCATACAGAAAGAAGGCAGAATTCTGGAGCCACCACATTCATGCTGGTGGAGGAAGAGACCAGAGAAGAGAAACAGTCAAGGAAAGCCATTCTCAGCCCTCAAGCTGGAATCAAGTTTGCTGCTGCTGCTCCTGCTCCTCCCTGTGCTTGGTCTGCTGCTCTCCCTGGAGTCTATCTTGTAGAGCTGAGTGAATATGTCTCTGTCGACTCGGCTGGACAGTAATTTTCCTTGCAGGCCATAATTTTTTCCAAGTCATCCTTCACACGTGAATTTTAATAGACTTCTAGAGCACAAAGACCCTGAAAGATGAGTACATTATCTTCAGACAGATCAATTCTGGCATGACACCCCCCCTACTTTAATAACTCTAGGTATATATATATTTGGATTAAAGAAGTGACATTATGGGACAAAATGAATAAGTTTATCGTTGCATGGCCACTAGTTAGACGTGAAACTCTATATCTGTTAAGCAGAAGCGAGAATGGCCTTTGGGCCACTGGGTAACTCAGGGATCTGAAATTGCCCTGCAGAGGTCCCGGCATTCTACCTGGGATGCTGGCTTTTGAATCCCTGCCCACAGAACTGCTTCCACCTAAATCCCTTCTACTATTTGTGCACTTGATTGTAGCACTCTTTCCATTCGTTATTTAGAAAGTCCTTTCTGGTGTGTTCCCGCTTCTGCTGTTTGGTGAATCTTAGCGTTTTTCTAAATGTATGCTGCATTCCTTATTGACTTCATCCATCTGCCATTACCCCTGAAGTTCTTTCTGTGACTTACCACTCTCCTTTCTTCCTTTCTCTCCTCTGCTGACACACACACACACACACACACACACACACACACACACACAGCCTTACCTACCTACTTATCTTTCTGGGACTCTTCACATTTCTATAACACTACTTCTGAATGTCACCTTTCCCCAGTGAAGAAATCAGTGGGACAAGTAAATCAGGTTTGGGCTCAACAAGCTTCCCATGTTACATTTACTAGAGTATGACTGTAGACTCACCCTAATGTACCACAAAGTCAAAATTCAGTAGGAAAAACAGAAAAGCCTTCCTTCTTCACACATATCCTTCCTACATGATTTACAATCAGTGAAGGCTCATTAACAGAAGACATTAGCATAGTGTCCACCATAATCCTGATTTCAGTTAACCCTTCTGCTCTTGCCTCACAGGCCTGGCTGGAGTAAAATGTAACTAGGAGAGCTAAAGAGCTCCACTCATGAGGATGGCAACAAGACCTCCTGGCAGAGGTCTCTGGGGGTCAGTCAGTTCTTCTGCATAGCCACACTTTTTTGTTTATTTGTTCTTTCTAGGGGAGGTGAAGTTCCATAGCTCTATTGCATTCAAAACTGCAAGCTAATCTTTGAAAAACCGCACCAGCCTTACAATCTGTGATTGTTTGCAATCTTTCTTCTTCCCATTATTGGTATTGCTCTGAAAGAGCAGCCTCCTCTGAAGGCAGCTGGTAAGGGGCAAGGACCATGCTATTTCCTAGCTATGGGATCAAGGGTGAGTAGCCTTCCAGTCTGTGCTTTCAATGTTACCATCTGCAAATCTGCTTGTTCACCTCCTGTCACAAACATTAACTCAGATAATGCTTATGAGCTCTATGGCTAAGTACAGTCCAAGATAATCACATTTATTATGAGACTTTCTCCTTTGAATTAAGAAATATGAGGCACTATTTCTTGAACTGGTGGAGAAGGTATGAAGTTCCTCTGGAACTCCGGGTATAACTGAGCAGAGCTTCTTACTTTAGTCTTCCCTTAGAACTGATTGGTGCATGCATTCTTCCTGCCTCGGGCCTCAGCCAAAGACAGAACAAGAAAACTAGGAAAGTGTAGGTGAAGAGCCAGAGTGAGGTGTGTTGAATTTTGTTTTCTATAAAGGGTCAACGGGTAAATAATTTAGGCTATGAGACACTGGACTATAGTGACCTATAGTCACTATATTGTATATATTTTGTATTGTGATAGCAGCCATAAGCAGTATATATATGAATAACTACCTATGCTTATTTACTAAAACAGGTAGAAGACCAGACTTGATCTGCAGGCCACAGCTGCCACCTTGTCAGGAGATATAGAAAGAGTTTCCGAAATAAGAACAGAGGTCAAAGGTGGACAGGATAAGAACAATATCTCTAAGAGGTGGCAAGAAGGCAACTGTTACAGTACACGGGATGGGAGCAATCAGAGCTGTGGACTCTGCCTCAGCAAAAGGAGCCCTAGGAAATAGGCTTTAGAGAAAATAAAGGGAGACTTTATGCATGCTTCTGTTCACCCTAGTTTTCACGGGACAGAGGTCTCCAGAATGGAGCCTGTTCAGCAACTGGACTGTTTCTGCCCTGACCCTGAGAATAAGTGATGGAGCCCAAGAGATATGCACAGCCCCTGCTCTGGATTCAACAGGCATTCTCCTCCCTTTAATTCTTTTTATCTTGCATTTCTTGGTCACATCTTCTATGCACTCTCCTTTAGGAGATTCATGAATATGATTTAGTGCAGTCACCCCTCCACCCAAGGGCCAGGATTCTCATCTTGTGGTTCTGAATGTACCATTCCTCCAGAAAGCACAACTGATAATCCTACTTCCTTAAATGCAGTTTTTTTCCTGACTCTCCCTTGTTCAAAACATTTAGCAGGACTAAGAATCTAGCTCAACTGCAAATTGTTTACCCATTGTGCAAAGCCCTATGTTTAATCTTCAGTACTGCTTAAAAACAGACACAGTAAACCATATATGTAATCCCAGCTTGTAATTTTAGCAGGAGAATCAGGAATGCAAGGTCATCATTGACTATATAGAGTTCTAGGTCATACAGGGTTACATGAGATCTTGTCTCAAAAAACACCAACAACTACCAAAAAAAAAAAAAAAGAAAAAGAAAAAAGAAAAAAAATAAAGAAAGAAAAAGAAAAGACTTCCAAAAAATGCATTTAGTGTACCACCTTTAATACATCTAAGATGTCTTTACTTGGCTATGCAAAACCTCCCCCTGTCTCCTGGCCATTACCCTTCACATTTCCTTTGTGTTCCTGTGACATCAGATACATCAATGGATTCATGTCTCACAAGCCCACTTGTGATTGTCTGCCTGAGTATCTGTGTTTCAATCCTAAGGCTGCCTCATCTAATATAACAATGGTCATATAACAAGCCTTACTTAAGTTTCCATGCAGTTCTTTTGTCAAATCACTATGTTGTAAGTAGCTCTTGCCCTGGGGTCCAATAAGCAGTGAGAATCCTTCTTCCCTACTTTTCTTCCTGATAAGATTCCTTACAGCTCAGCTCTCTCTAAAATGGAAAGATGAGAGTGAAGAACCTAATGAGTAGCCCATGGCTCCTGATCATATCTATGTAATCACCTGCTTAGATCACTACAGGAGACAACTGATTCTTGAACCTCGGTCAAGAAGAGCAGAGTTCAGGAGCCAACATTGGCACAGTGTCCATCAATGCCCAGCAGTCTCCCCTCCCCTAGGAATAAAAGGGGTAAGTAAAATTGCTACATCTATAGGCAGGCAGGAGGGTGCAGATTGCTCTTCACACACTAAAAGCAATTCAGAGAGCTCAAAGGATTCTTTAGAGTCACTCAGTTCAAAGAGGAAGCTATCCGAGGAGGGTCAAGATTCAACATCTATGCTGTCTCAACTGCTAACAGGTACAAGTGTGGCTGTGCAAAGGGATAGAACAAACAGCAACAGGACAACTACTTTAGAGGCTATGACTAGTACAAAAACATAGCTCTCACCTCAAAGGGAATAAGGGATAAATCCTCTAAGTGAAGTATCAGTGATCCTGAGCCGGGAACATGGATACAGCTATGCCAAATGTCATGTTCTGGGGGTGGGGTGGGAGGGGTGTGTGGGTGGAGGTAACAGTTTTGTGAAATACTTAGAGTTAAAGAACAAAAGAAAGTCATAAATCAAGGCGATTTCCAAATACATGGTAGGAGCATCAGATCGACCAGTAAAAGAAAATCTGGGGAATTAGTAATAAGCTTCAGGTGGTATTTGGTGGCATTCTTAGCCTTTGGGTTGGTGCAAGCTAGTGGTTTGTTAGTACATTGTTACAAAAAGATTTTGCTGGGTAATGAATAGCTATTGGGGGCTAAAGATAGCTCATAATAATTTTGTTACAAATCTACAGCATTCCAACTCTCCACAATCACCTAAACTCTAAACTTTGTAGACTCTTAATACAAGGGAGCCCACAGCATTTTACTGAGAGATAGACTGTGCAGGCTTCTAGAAAGGCTATCAGGTTGAAATCTTAGCACTATCATATACCAACTATGAAACATCAATCCTGAAGAATATCTAATGGCTGAGAAGCACCTAAAGAGATGTTCATCATCCTTAGTCATTAGGGAAATGCAAATCAAAACAACCCTGAGATTCCATCTCACACCAGTCAGAATGGCTAAGATCAAAAACACAGGAGACAGCAGTTGTTGGCGAGGATGTGGAGAAAGAGGAACACTCCTCCACTGCTGGTGGGATTGCAAGCTGATACAACCACTCTGGAAAGCAGTCAGAGAACTGGGAATGACACTCCCGGAGGATCCAGCTATACCACTCCTGGGCATATACCCAGAGGCTTTACCTGCATGCAATAAGGACACATGCTCCACTATGTTCATAGCAGCCTTATTTATAATAGCCAGAAGCTGGAAAGAACCCAGATGTCCCTCAACGGAGGAATGGATTCAGAAGATGTGGTATATTTACACAATGGAATACTACTCTGCAATTAAAAACAATGAACTCACGGAATTCCTAGGCAAATGGTCAGAACTTGAAAATATCATCCTTAGTGAGGTAACCCAATCACAAAAGAACACACATGGTATGCAGTCACTGATAAGGGGATATTAACCCAGAATCTCGGAATACCCTAGACACAACTCGCATATCAATAGATTTCCAAGAAGATGGAAGGAGAGACCCCTGGTCCTGGAAAGACTGGATGTAGGGGAATGCCAGGACAGAGAAGCGAGAGGGGGTTGAATGGGGAAAAGAGGGAGGGAAGGGGGCTTATGGGATTTTTGGGGAGGGAGGAAACGGGAAAGGGGAAATGATTTGGAATGTAAATAAAAAAACTTAGAAAATAAAAAAAAAAGAAACATCAATCAAAACTACTTTCACCTAAAACCATGAATGAATAAATATATATTATGATGCAAAGTGTCAATGTTACTTAATGGCTGTATGTCTATTCTTGAAGTCATACAAGTGACTGCAGAGACTTAGACATGTCAATCAAGCATGCTTTCACAGAACAAAGAATTGAAAATCCCAAACAAAACACAGGGCCATTACCTTGTGACAGCTCTTGTGATAGACTCAGAAATCAATACTTTGAACTCATCATGGCTATGGTAGAGCAGATTGATGTATGATACGCCTCACAGGAAAACAATGAAAAACACACGGGGTAATAAACAAAATTAACTATGTGTTCCAACAAGACACAGCTCATTTCTGATTACATGTATAAATGGTTTTGAAAAAAATTTTCTGGGATAGCAAGATGATTTAGTGGTTAAAGGTGATTGCCATCAAGCCTCATGGTAGAGAGAACTGAATCTCCCCAAAATTGTCCTCTGACTCCACAAGCATACAACACTCCCTCTCTCTCTCTCTCTCTCTCTCTCTCTCTCTCTCTCTCTCTGTCACACACACACACACACACACACACACACACACACACACGTAATAAAAATTAAGAAAAAGAGAAACCGTAGATCTATGAAGAACTAATCAACTAAATCACCTAATGGAAGCAGGTAATTAAAAATATTTACCTCGTAAATGCATTTTCACTCTGTCCCAACATGTACTAGCCATTGGGAATCTTAGTGTAGAATCATATACATCTAAAGTCAGGATGACCCCTGACTGTTCATTTCGGCATTTTTAATGTAACCCTCTTGCTTTGACACAGACACCAATGCTTGTATCAAAATACAGAACCAACATCTCCAGAGTAAACTATACAACTATACAACACCAGGTAAAATGTACATGGGTATAATATCCTACTGATACCATGTGGATCACAGCATGAGATAGTCTTATCTATTCCTTCCATGAAAGCCTAAGTGCATTATAAGCACAAGGCTTTATTTAATCCCATGAACACTATGTGTTTAAATGAGGAAGTAGTTACAGACATGGATTGGAATCCAGAAAGTACTCACTGAGATTTTCAGGGCTTTGTATCTCTGGAGAAAGAGTTAGCTCCAGGACATATGTACAGTGGTAGATATGGAGGCCATGACTTAAGGCCAGAGAGCACCTGCCTTCACCCACTGTTGTCCAATTGTCCCTTACATGTTCCTTACATGGGGAGAATTTCTGTTTCTGTCAAATCACTTCTTTCATGTAAACCCTGAGGTCCCTCTGAGCCCTAACCTTCTACAGTCAGTGGAGACAGGGATTTAGATTCTTCTGGGCAGAGCTGAAACACAGAAGAAACTAGAACTGCATAGGGTATACGTGCTGAGTCTTTCTGCACAGCAGCCTCTAGCCTAGCAGAGCAGTCTAAAATTATCTAAGGCCAAAAGTCAAACTACAATGGCCTCCTACGAAAACAGTCACCCTTCCCTCTGTAATATCTGTGCATCCCTGTGAGTCTGTCTCAGGAAGGATACACAGGAAAGTGACAGCCTCTGAAATAAATGAAGGACTGGAGATCACAAGGACCTGGGTGCAAAGGGGACCATACACCTTCACATCACTCCTTGTGAATTTTTATCACATGGTGCGCAAAGCCAGAAATGCAAAATTCTCTTAAATATCAACCTTCTGTGTGAAGGCAAGAGCCTAGAAGATGTTCTAGCAACCAGTCAAGTGAACTGGACTCCAGATGGACCACTGCGTGTAGACCCCAAAACAACCATCAGTAGCTAGAAACTTCTACATTTTTGAAGCTCTCCTTCAAACCCAGCTTCTTCTTAAAATAGGACAAATACCAACTTTACAGAGCGACTAAGTAAATGCATAAAGGAAGTATGCCAAAACTCAATAAAGTGTTCAACAGATGAAGGCTTCTCTTTTACTTACGGATATGAAAAAAATGTCTATTCTTTGTTGACTCTTGAGTTTTTTCTTTTTTCTTTTTTTTTTTTTTGTGTTTTTTTTTTTAATTTAATTTATTTTTTTAATTTACATTCCAAATCACTTCCCCTTTCCCGTTTCCTCCCTCCCCGAAAGTCCCATAAGCCCCCTTCCCTCCCTCTTTTCTCCGTTCAACCCCCTCTCATTACTCTGTCCTGGCGTTCCCCTACATCCAGTCTTTCCAGGACCAGGGGTCTCTCCTTCCATCTTTTTAGAAATCTATTGATATGCTGATTGTGTCTAGGGTATTCTGAGATTCTGGGTCAATATCCCCTTATCAGTGACTTCATACCATGTGTGATCTTTTGTGATTGGGTTACCTCACTAAGGATGATATTTTCAAGTTCTGACCATTTGCCTAGGAATTTCGTGAATTCATTGTTTTTAATTGCAGAGTAGTATTCCATTGTGTAAATATACCACATCTTCTGAATCCATTCCTCCGTTGAGGGACATCTGGGTTCTTTCCAGCTTCTGGCTATTATAAATAAGGCTGCTATGAATATAGTGGAGCATGTGTCCTTATTGCATGCAGGTAAAGTCTCTGGGTATATGCCCAGGAGTGGTATAGCCGGATCCTCCGGAAGTGTCATGCCCAGTTTTCTGAGGAGCCGCCAGACTGCTTTCCAGAGTGGTTGTACCAGCCTGCAATTCCACCAGCAGTGGAGGAGTGTTCCTCTTTCTCCACATCCTCGCCAACACCTGCTGTCTCCTGTGTTTTTGATCTTAGCCATCCTGACTGGTGTGAGATGGAATCTCAGGGTTGTTTTGATTTGCATTTCCCTAATGACTAAGGATGATGAACATCTCTTTAGGTGCTTCTCAGCCATTAGATATTCTTCAGGTGAGAACTCTTTGTGTAGCTCTGTACCCCATTTTTTAATAGGGTTACTTGCCTCTCTGGAGTTTAACTTCTTGAGTTCTTTGTATATCTTGGATATTAGCCCTCTGTCGGATGTAAGGTTGGTAAAGATCATTTCCCAGTTAGTTGGTTGCCGCTTTGTCTTTTTGACGGTGTCTTTTGCCTTGCAAAAACTTTGTAATTTAATGAGGTCCCATTTGTCTATTCTTGATCTTAGAGTATAAGCTATTGGAGTTCTGTTCAGGAAATTCTCCCCTGTGCCCATATGTTCAAGGTTCTTCCCTAGTTTCCCTTCTATTAGTTTCAGTGTGTCTGGTTTTATGTGGAGATCTTTGATCCACTTAGAATTGAGCTTAGTGCAAGGAGATAAGGATGGGTCAATTTGCATTCTTCTGCATGTTGACCTCCAGCTGAGCCAGCACCATTTGTTGAAAAGGCTATCTTTTTTCCACTGGATGGTTTTAGCTCCTTTGTCAAAGATCAAGTGACCATAGGAGTGTGGATTCATTTCTGGGTCTTCAATTCTGTTCCATTGATCTACATGTCTGTTACTGTACCAATACCATGCAGTTTTTAACACTATTGCTCTGTAGTACAGCTTGAGGTCCGGGATACTGATTCAGAGTAAAAGGCTGGAAAACAATTTTACAAGCAAATGGCCCCAAGAAACGAGGTGGAGTAGCCATCCTAATATCGGATAAAATTGATTTTCAACCCAAAGTCATCAAAAAAGACACAGAAGGACACTACATACTGATCAAGGGAAAAATCCACCATCAAGAACTCTCAATCCTGAATATCTATGCTCCAAATGCAAGGGCACCCTCATTCGTAAAAGAAACTTTACTAAAACTCAAAGCACACATCGCACCGCACACAATAATAGTGGGTGACTTCAACACCCCGCTCTCTGAAATGGATCGTTCAGGAAAGCAGAAACTAAACAGGGACACAGTGAATCTAATTGAAGCCTTGGACCAAATGGAACTAACTGATATATATAGAACATTTCATCCTAGAGCTAAAGAATACACCTTCTTCTCAGCTCCTCATGGTACCTTCTCCAAAATTGACCATATAATTGGTCACAAATCAGACCTCAACAGATACAAGAAGATAGAAATAATCCCATGCCTCCTATCAGATCACTATGGAATAAGGGTGGTCTTCAATGGCAACAAAAACAAAAGAAAACCCACGTACACATGGAGGCTGAACAATGCTCTACTCAATGATAACTTGGTCAAGGTGGAAATAAAGAAAGAAATCAAAGACTTTTTGAAAGTTAATGAAAATGAAGGCACAACATTCCCTAACTTATGGGACACAATGAAAGCAGTGCTAAGAGGAAAATTCATAGCCCTGAGTGCCGCCAAAAAGAAACGGGAGACAGCATACACTAACAGCTTAATGGCACACCTGAAAGCCCTGGAACAAAAAGAAGCAAATACACCAAAGAGGAGTAGAAGGCAGGAAATCATCAAACTCAGGGCTGAAATCAATCAAGTAGAAACAAAGAAAACCATACAAAGAATCAACAAAACGAGGAGTTGGTTCTTTGAGAAAATCAACAAGATAGATAAGCCCTTAGCCAGACTAACCAGAGGGCACAGAGATAGTATCCAAATTAATAAAATCAGAAACGAAAAGGGAGAGATAACAACAGAAACTGAGGAAATTCAAAAAATCATCAGATCCTACTACAAAAACCTGTATTCAACACAACTAGAAAATCTTGAGGAAATGGACAATTTCCTTGACAGATACCAAGTACCAAAATTAAATCAGGATCAAATAGACCATCTAAACCGTCCTATAACCCCTGAAGAAATAGAAGTTGTCATTGGAAGTCTTCCAACCAAAAAAAGCACAGGTCCAGATGGTTTTAGTGCAGAATTCTATTGAGTTTTTTCTTAACAGAGTTATTTAGACTTTTTTCTTTAGCACAAACCCCATCCAAGAGCAAGCCTAGCTCTCTGCCACCACCTGCTGTCAGCTAGAAATGCACAGGCAGGAGCCATCTGCAGCTGCTCCAGCCAGGAGCAGAGTGTGAGCACGCGGGCTCTATGAAATGCTGGCTCTAGACAGGTGTGAAGGGAAAGCACTGTGGTTACAAAGCACCGATCCTTTGACAGAGGCTCCTCTGGCAAGTGTCTGTCTATAAGAAAATCAGGAACAATGGCATTGACACTTGATGCTCACTGTCAGTTGTGCTGCCCTCTTCACAGACACATCCTCACGTCACCTGCCCACAAACCCCACAAAGCACATTGTCATCTGCTTTCCCAAATGGGAAAATCAAGATTCAAAGAGAGAATGTAATTTGACAAAGTCAGATAGCCAGTGATGCCGAGACACCAGGGCAGGGAGGATGAGAGCCTCTTGGAGGGTAAGGCAGACAAAGAATATTTACTCAATCTGCTATGGAAGCAAGCTCAGTCACATGGAATACAGCATCTATACGAGTCAGGCTTGGGCCATGGTGTGGACAGATAGCACACAAACTGAGAAAAGAAACTCAATAAAGGGGCCACTAGAAGGACTGGCAGCTCATAAGTAGTAACTGCTAGGGAATGCTAGTCATCCAACATCTGGGAGTACAGAGACTATGTCTATGGTTCTAGCAGGATGGCAGCTGGAAGGGCTGCTGTGCAGCTGTGTGGGCACTGCACTAAGGTACAAAGTGTTAACCCTCCAGCTCACTTGACATCATCCCTTAGTCTGTAATGTGTCACCCTTTATGGGCTTGTAGCAAGTGTAAAGTAAAAAGACTGAGCCCAGTGGACGCTAACAAACAGGTCCAGCAATGTTTAACGTGGTTATTATTCGTGGTTACTTCTGGGCATGGAGGCGGGTTGGTTTTGGTTTTTACTTTATGGATCATCTTTATCATCAAACACTACTGATTTGTTTGTTAGTTTTATCTGGACAAAAATGACTGCCCCAATGCTATAATGGAGTAGAAATGATTTAGGTCATAGCCTTGGTAGGAAAATAAGAACAAAAATACAAAGAAAGCAAGTCCACAGTAATGGTGACAGAGTCTTCTATTCCTCCACCCCCTTCCCTCACAGGAGGAGTAGAAGGAGGACTACAGGATCCTCATCCGGGATTCCAGCCATCACTCCTTCCCACAAATCGGCTGTGAGTGCTCTTAGGAGATGCTGCAGTATATAACAAGAGAGGAGGCTAACTGAAGTGGAACTCCATGACAGAAGCTGCACCTCATCATCATCCGTGATGGGGTCGGACTTTGCAGTGATGCAGCTGTTGCATTTAGGGGATACCCACACTCCTGAAAGTAACCCCTTACCCATGTTCCTATAAATAAACTCATTGGTTTACCATGTTGGTCTAGGGTGGATTTGTCGTTAGGGCTACACCTGGATTAAGTAACTGCTGTTTTATATCTTCCCAAGGAAAGTTAACACAAAAACAGCACAGCTATTTCCTTTTAGTAAATGTGTGTATGTATGTACATATGTATGTATGTGTGTACATGTGTATGTGTGCATGTATGTATAGTGTGCATGTATGTAATATATGTGCGTGTGAATACTCTAAAATTCTAGTCTTTAGGAAACAAACTTCAAAGCATGTTATTTTCTTCACACTTGATCTTAGCCAAAAGGCCGAGAAGCGATGTTATTTTCTTAAACACTTAAAAAAATGTAATTATATCTTGACTAACATGTTATCTGAAAGTATGATGTAGATATTAAGATAACAAGTAATAATCTGACATTCTTTGGTTAGATAGCACGACCATCATTGCTATCTCTATGAACAACAATCATACCTATATATGAAAGATACAAAGTTAGTTGCCAAGAACCAAGCGGGGAGAGGTGAACCAATTCTGTGTGGGTGGGGTGCAAAAACTGAGCACAGCTCTTTTAGTAAATGCATATATGTATGTATATGTGTGCATGTGTATAAGTATGCACCATACAGGCACAATTTGTGTGCCTATGGGTGTGCCAGAGAAGGACATCTAATGTTCTCTCACTCTCTGCTTGATTCTCTTGAGGTAGAGTCAAGCACCAGGGATCCTCTGGTCTCCTCATTCCCACAGCACTGGAATAGCAGGCCTGGCTTTTTGCTTGGGTGCTGGGGTTTACTCTCAGGACCTCAGGCTTGGGAAGCAAGCACTCTTTCCCACTGAGCCATCTCCACAGCCTCAGATTCGTTAACTCCACGGGTCTGCAACCCACAGCCTCCCCGCTGAATATGGCTATAAAGTTTCACTGGAACCCAGCCACCCTTTACTTTGGTCACTAAAATGGAATAGCCTGTCCCTGAACATGCAGTATCAGCCACTAAGCCCCAGATACTTACTACCTGCTCTTTCACAGAGAAGGGTGCCAGACCCTGCCTTGGGCATCTCCCTTAGGGCTTGACGGCAGAGGAAAAAAAAATCAATCCTTCAGTTCATCCTATCTAAGAAGATTTAAAATGAATATTAAGGAAGGGGGAAATCAAATGGTTTTCAGTACAAAAAAAAAAGTTCAGAGATAGTATTATCTTAATCCAAATGGCATACCTATGTGTTATTTGGGCACCGAGTTTGGGAGAGACTCACTACCATTCATAGTCAGATAAATGATATTCATGTATTTTTTTGTCCAAACAGGAAAATAAAAGTGGGAAGAAGTGAAAGATTTTCCTATGCTTTTTCTCTAACTTGAGTTTCCTCTGGTTAGGTAATCTAAAAAGAAGAAGGAAAGAAGGAAAGAAAGAAGAATGGAAGAAAGGAAAGAAGGAAGAAAGGAAGGAAAGGAAGGAAGGAAGAAAGGAAAGAAAAGAAAAAAAGGAAGAGAAAGCAGGAAAGAGGAAGAATGAATGAACTTCAATTTCTCAGATGTATTTCAAATGTAAGTTAAAGATTCTTAGAACTTTCAGGTTAACTCTTTTTCTGTGTGACACAATCGAAAAATAAACAGAGAACCACAGAAAGACAAGTTCTGCTCAAGTTCACTTATGCATATGTAAAGCAGTCAAACTTAGAAAGGAAAGAACTGTGGTTGCCTCGGGCTGAGGCAGGGGTGTCATCTCTCACTGCACAGCTTCAGGTCCTCATATGGAAATCCTAGAGAGCTGTTGCACAACAGCACGGACTTAGCACTGCTGGACTGGGCATTTAAGAAGGGCAAATGTGGATTTTATACTGCATGCTTCTTTACAATAATAAAGAGAAACAACTAAGATAGGAGAGGAAGAGAAGGACTGGGGCTCTGGCAGGGTGAGTAGTTCCCTGGCATGTGTAAAACCACCAGCATCAGTCACAGGCATCAGGAATGAATCAATTAAAATGTGGCTTACTCTAGAGCAGTGGTTCTCAATCCATGGGTTGCAACCCCTTGGGACAGATGGACTGACTCTTTCACAAGGGTCACCTAAGACCGTTGTAAAACACAGATATTCATATTACGATTCATAACAGTAGCAAAAGTACAGTTATGAAGTAGCAATGAAAATAATCTATGGGTGGGGGTCAGCACAACATGAGGAACTTTATCAAATGGACGCGGCGTTAGGACAATTGCAAGACACTGCTGTAGAGTAATGAAGAGCATCTTTTGTAGGTGCAGGGAAAGGGTGCAATTGCTGCCCACTTCCTCAGCCTCAGAGTTAAGCAAGACGGAAACTGCTCACTGCCTTCCACTACTTCTTTTACTCAAATGTTTCACAGACACTTGAAAGCTGGGCAGTCTCTCTAGCTGAGCAAATTTAACTAAACTCACAGTCTATTTCTTCTGCTTGCCTTCCTCTTGTATGAATACGAGGCCTCAGAACCCACTGTACAAACCAGCCGTGTGCCATCAGAACAACTCCAACTGCTGTAAATCTAAGATAAAGTAAGTCAGTGATCTGACATAGCATCACCTAGGTCTCTGGCATCCTCTCCCATGGATTCATGTGTGTTACTTTCACTCCAGCTACTCCTGCTTTCTGTTTCAATGTGCCTTCTTCTGGGGGAAAAAAACTTCATCTTGAAACCCTTATTGCACCATAAAACCAGCTGACAAGAAAGAGGAAGGAGAAAACAATTTTCACAAAGCTTTAGGGTTTATCAGAAATTCAATGCAGTCAACTCAATGACTAGCCATTATTAATAACTCTATATATAAATATGCTAGCACCATCCAAGGAACTACAAGAACATGAGACAGGTATGTGCCAACAAGAACTAACAACTTGCTTAGCTGAAACCACACCCAAGAAGTTGAGTGTAAGTACTACCTAATCTGGACTGGAGATGGCTCAGCGGTTAAGAGAACCGCCACTTCTTCTGAACCTCTTGAGTTCAAATCCCAGCAACCACATGGTGGCTCACAACCATCTGTAATGAGATGTGATGCCCTCTTCTGGGGTGTCTGAAGACAGCTACAGTGTACTTACATATAATAATAATTAAATCTTAAAGAAAAGGAAAGAAACGAAAAGAAAAAAGAACAGAAAAGAAAAAGGGACATAAACAAAAAAAAGAAAAGGATGCAATGGATGGAGTAGTGTACGTGCCAAGGCAATAAACAGAAAGGAGATCATGGTACCCCACTGCCAAGGGGTTAAGTCCAGGAAAATGGCATTAAGGACGTGGGTGCTGGGAGAACAGAACTTCCAGGGCTCTGGAAGAGGGGCTGCAATGGCCTGTATATCAAAATGAAAAAGACTAAAGCACAGATTTGGGAGCTTGCCATATGCTTGGGGACAGTGATAACTGCCTCTAAAAAACAAGACAGTTTGCTCCAATGCACTGGATAAGGTCTGAGCAGACAGAATGTGGGAGTCATTCTACTGGTGTCACACAAGTACTGACACTGGTGTCATGTGAGCCCTATGGTCAAAGGAAGCACAAAATGGTTTTCAAAGGTCACATGATTTTCACATGTAGTGATTCCATATTCAGCTAGCTGCTTTCAGATACTTCCAGCTAATTATACAGTTGCAGAATCTAGCATCATAGTCATCACGACTGAACTGCTGTCTGTACACCCAAACAAATGGAACAGCATTTGCCTCTTTTTCCTCCAAAAGTGGGGCATCTACTCTGTATTATTCTTTTTTGTTCTTCATGATTTAGGTACCTATTTTTTAATCAGTCTCTGAAAATGGAGAGTCTTAGACACAAAAACACTTGGCTTAGCTTCACCATTCACTGTGTGACATTGATAAATCGTTTCCCAGAGAGGACCATTCCCTTACCAACAGGTAAAAGTCTGACTTGGATGGTCTCCAGTTGACCCCCACTTCAGTGATCTGCACCGCACTATTAAATGACTAAGGGACATACACACATGGAGACTGTGGACAAAGGCACTGCTTTAGTCTAGTACATCTGTGAAACACTGACATCTGCTGGACTTGGAGAAAGGTGTGTGATTCATCTAACACAGCTTTGAGAAATCCAGTTTTCACACCTCATTTTGAAAACAGTTAATCAAGGATAAACTTTTTTTTATAAAATCAGAGCTTTAATGTTTGTTTTTATGAAATTTAAGAATTAATGTATGATTGTAATAATTCTGAAATTCTTTCAGAGACTCGTGATTCTATTTAAAAACTTGAGTCTATGCTGGTATGCTTTTCTATACAATAGGGGGGAAAAGCACTTTATAATAATGGAGTAACCAGCTACAGTGGCATGTGCTTAATGGGAAGCCTAGGGTAAAGAGAATGGTAATTTCCAAGCTAATCAGAGCTATCTAGTAAAAAAATAATATTCTCTCTCTCTCTCTGAATACACACACACACACACACACACACACACACACACACACACACACACATATGTGTGTGTAGATATATAGTGTGGAGATTTTATACCATACATATATATATATATATCCCCACTATATAAGAAGGAAAACCCCACCTATAATAATAACAAGTATAAGCTGGTTAAAATGCACTTAACAATACACTAAAGAAGTGTACAGAAATAAGGTGAGAGGCACATGAACACATGAAAGATACTATGCTAAGAATTCTGTAGACTTATTTACAATAAAAATAAAAAGTTTCTGACAGAAGAACAAATATAAGAAAACATCCTTACTAACTCTTTAAAATTCTTTAAAAATCGAAAATGTAAAGATTTATTTCATTATTTTTAGTTATGTGTAGGCATGGGCACATGAGTGCAGATGCCTGTGTAGGCCAGAAGAGGGAGTCAGATCCTTTGAAGTAGAGCTGCCTGATGCAGGTACTGGAAACTGAGCTCAGATCTTCTACAAGAATAGTACCTTCCCTTAACTGCCAAGCCAATTCTCTAGACCCAGAAAAATGTAAATTTAAAAGCCACAAGAATGTTTACACAGCTATCCTGAGACATTTAAGGGCAACTCTCCATTGGGATGCCCACACCTACACTTGGGTGTATACTGTCTTTGTCTTAAGTGAATCTGTCTCTGTCTCCCTCTCCCCTTCTCCTGCTCCACCCCACTCTTTCAATACTAGTGTTTAAATATATATTAGCATTTTTTCTTAATAAACTCCAACTCTGTTTCAAGTTGTTCATCCTACAACTCTTTTCTGTGGTGAAGTCAAGCATACTGACTTCAGGGGAGGGAGATCCCTGAGAAGGAAGCCGCAGACTGAGCCAGAACAGAGCTTTGTCTTCTTCCTCCTGTGGCTGCTACTAGAGTAGGTGATATCATTTACAAGTACAGGAAGGAAATTCACCTGAAAATACAGTCACAGAGCTTCCTTTGTCCCTTAGACAACAAACAAACAAGAAAACAAAACAAAACAAAAACCCCACAGAGTGTTTTGCAAGGCTGCAGAACTCTAACAGGAACTGACCCAATACCACCCTAAACTGACCCAACACCACCCTATAATCTGCATAGATATAAATAAATAAAGGGAAATTCCAGATGTCCTTTATATATAGGTTTTGTACCGTTAAAGTCCATAAGAGGTAAGGGTTTCCTGAAGTCTCTAGCAGTAGGGACAGCTAGCATTCAGCCATTGTCATCAGCTCCGTTTTCCTTCTTGCTTACTACTGTGATGTGATGTGATGTGATGTGATGTGATGTGATGTGATGTGATGGCTAGATCTGCAGAAGCCATTGCAAAAGTAGGAAAGAAATGCCAAGAAAGTGGCATCCCACACTCTCATCTTAAACTGAGAGGCCAATGTTAATAATCATGTGCTATTGGAATTCTATTCCCGTTGCATAAAAATAAGCAATAAATAAGCCCCCTCCTCCTTCAAATTGGACTTGACAAGATTTCTGTTCTTGTTAGTGAAATGTCATTACCAACAAAACTGCAATAATCAAATATATTGGCCTACATAGAAACTTTTAATAAATTCTAAAAGTTCTAAAGTGTTTGTGTTCACCTTTCTTGGTGCTGTGACCCTTTAATATAGTTCCTCATGTTGTGATGACCCATAGTCATAAAATTAGTTTGGTTGCAACTTCATAACTGTAATTTTGCTAGTTATGAATTATAATGTAAATGTGTTTTTCAGTGGTCCCAGGCGGCCCCTGTGAAAGGGTCATTTAATCTCCAAAGGAGTTGTGACCCACAGGTTGGGAACTGCCTCTCTAGGGCAAAAGACAAGAAAATGGTTAGAATGTTAATAACATTTAGTAACCTTAAATATTGCTTGGAACAATGAAGCATTTAATACCATTATGATAAAATAGATGACAATGAGACCAAAACATTTTACATTAAAATATTAACTATTTTTATATTTGTACTAATATACAGGGAGGAATGAAAATAAAGGAATAGGAAATCAAAAAATGTTACAATCTAATAGCAAGCTAAACAAAGACAACAATTGATTGTTTACATGATTAAAAACAGAGTAGGTAAGGATAATAAGGAGATGAAGGAAAAAGTTGTGGGAGAGAGGAATGGGAAAGGAAAGGAAGGTGGGGGGGGGGAGAAGGGAAGCTCTGGGATCCCCTCTGTGCCCTTCCACATCCCTGTCCACAGGGGAAGTTTCTCATAGCTCCCTGGCCCTAGCTCTGAGTGTTTCACTCAGCCAATCCCTGACCAGCCCTTTCCTCCTCAACCAATCACCCTTGTCAACACTGATACTCCCCATCCCACCTATCCACTGGACCCCTGGCCTTCTGCATCCTTAGCCCCTCAGCATGCTGACCACTGCAGGAAGTTAAGAAAATAAATCTACTGAACGAGGCTCAGACATTTCAATGTTCTTTAGAGTTAGCATCACTGGACTAGGTTACTTGCCTATTATTCTCTGTTAGGAATGAAACCTAGCTGTGACTCTACCAGAAGAGATCATTTAATAGCCACATATGGTTAGACATTTATGACAACAACTAATATCCTTTATTTTTTTTTGAAAAAAAATATTGAGCTGGTAGCCCAGCTAGACAAGTGTTTGCCTAGCAAGCTTGAAGACCTGAGTTCAATTCCCAGTATGGCATAAACAAGGAATAGTTGTATATACCTAAAATCAAAGTACTTGCTAGGATCAGAAATAAATAAAGAACCAGAAGCTCATACGGTCAAGGTCATCTTTAGCTACTTAGTAAACTCCAGACCAGCCTGGGCTATAAGAGACTCCATCTCAAAAACAAAACAACCCACTCAAGTAAACAAAATGAAAAAATTAAACTGAAAAATATCTAAAAGTTACACAAATATAAACGTGAAATCCCTGTAACTCTGTCCACCTTAGCATTTCTTTTTTCTTCTTCTATGTATTACAAAAAAGCTTTTTTATGCGTTGTTTCAGAGGAGAAACACAGTCTCACTATGTAACCAAGGCTGGCCACAAACTCACAAGGATACTCCTGCCTTAGTTTCCAGAATGCTAGCAAAACAGGCAATTAAGGCCTGTCCCATCAACCCAGCTTCCTTTCCTCTCTTAACTCTTTCCTAAAACATAAAAACTTCTAAAGCAATAATTATATGGTAATGTTGGATGTGTAGTACATATAGATGTAATCCATATGATTCAAATGGAGAGGGACTCATACAGAAGCAAGCTTGCTGTATTACATTGGAATTTGGTAAACATGGATCTGGAACAGACTAAGCAATATTATAAATGGCATTACACTCTTTAAGGAAACACTAGATTTCTTTTAGATAGAATTTAAGAATCAACAGAGGCATTAAGAGAGATTTAATACACACAAACTCCCTCACTTTGTATATCATGCTTTTTAAATGACCAGTGCTTCCCAAACACCTTCATTAGTGTAACTGCTGAGACCCCTGGCAGGGATGAGACCTGACTCTGCACAGATACAAAGCTGCTTCTATTTAAATATTTTTGGTTTTCCTTGAAACTAGTATCTTTATGGTCCAAGAACTGCCTTTATCTTCTACCATGTATTTCACTTGTGATTATGTTGATATATATATCAAGTCACGTGGACTTCTGTTTGTGTCTGTTTTTCTAGGTCTACATCAAAATTAACAAATGAAGAAAATGTGCCTGTTGATCTTATTGTCTTATAGGGTCACCAAGTAGTGAATGTCCTTTGAGAAAGACACCTAAGTCAATAACTTACAGTGTTTTAGAAGTTTCTAAAAGAAAAACATCAGATCATGATTGGCACACAGGTCTAAAATAAACACTTGTTCCAATTTTCATTCTGGTTTTGTTTTCAGTGCTTCTTAAGGAGATTAAAGTCCACTGATGCCAGGTAGAGAACTGCACATTCTGTAATCCCAACACTGCAAAGGCTGAGGATAAAGGATCATAAATTCAAGGACACTCCGGACAACCTAGAAAGACTGTCTCAAAACAAACAAATGTGGGGACTGAAGATGTAACTGCTGGCGTAAAGCTTGCCAAGCATGCATAATGCCCTGGGTTTGATCTCCAGCACTAAATACCTGGGTATGGTGGCATGCATTATGACGTCAGCATCAGAAAGGTGCGGGAAAAGTAAGAAGTTCAAAATCATCTCACTCAGTGATTTAGCAAATAAGGCCAGCCTGGGCTACATGAAATTCTGTCTCAAAATCAAGCAAAGCCATTAATGAGTCATGGATTGAAGTTATAAAACTCTACCCTGTATAATCTGATAAATGGCCTCATACCAGAGTTTGGTAAATGATCCTAGCTGGCTGAGCCAATATACTCTGAGAATTCTTAATTTCACACAGTGAACTTCACTGCTTAGCCTGAAATAATGAGACAGGTAATCACAAGATATATTTCACTTTCCTCTGCATCTCATAGCTTGTTACCCACTTCATTCAGTAATACCACAGTAGTTTATTAGCTGTGCTCTGTTCTCTGTTTGTACACTTTATGTGAAATGGTAGCTTTCAGGCTGTGCCCTGTCTAGCTCATAGGTATCTTTGACTCCATTTTGAGTACGGGATAACTGTGCATCTCATTTGTGGATGCACACCACCACCTGTCCAACATGAACCACGAGGCATTGAAGGGATAGGTTCCTAATTCCTATAAGTGTTAAAGTTATAAAGAAAGATATTTCAGTAACAAAGCATAGCAAAGTGGTCCGATGCAGGGAGAACAGTGAAGGAAGGTTTCCATTTGACTGAGGACCCTAAGGAGTCTTCTGGGGGAGGCAGCATTCTAAGCCTTGATGATGCTTAGGACTTCAGCAGGAGCTGGCCACAATGTTTATAACTTCGTTCCGACAGCCTGGAAGCTGATGGGGCAGAAATTCAAGTATCAGCCAGTCTGAGCAAAACAGTAAGTTCGAGACTAGAGGAGGTTACAGACTCGATTTCCTGCCCCACCCCTCCCCAAAGAAAGGCAAAAGACTCCAGCAGTTGGAGAAAGAGATGACAGTCAGTTGAGGTAAGCAGATGATAAGGTAAAGATATTCTGAAAAACAGAAGGAGAAGAAATATCAAACACCTCTTTTCTTTCTTGGTAAGAGGCACTGAGTCAGGCAAGGGTGGGCTGGGAATGTAACTGTCAGTAAAGAGTGAACCTAGTATGTAATAAGCCCCAGTTTGACCGCCAGCACTGCATAAACTGGGCAAGGTGGCAGATGCCACCGTGTGTCTGTATAGTAGAGGTCAAAGTCATCCTCAGCTACATAGTGAACTCTAGGCCAGCCTGGGCTACAAGACCTCATGACAAAGGGGGTAGGGTGGCTCTAGAGTGGAAAACTGGAGAAGCAGATTGCCTCCCACTCTCATTAACTGCCTGTGTGTCCTCTAAAATGTCACTTGACCTCTCTGGGCTATAGCTAATTCATTGGACTATGGGGCAGACTGTACAAGGATAGTAAGGGATAAAAGATCACTGGGATCATAAGCAGGTGATAAAAACTGTACAAAGAGGGGTTAGGGAAATGCCTGAGTGGCTGCAAATGCTTGCTGCACAAGCATGAGGACCTGACTTCCATTTCCCAGCACTCATAAAGAGCCAGGGGCAGTGTATCTGTAACCCAGCATTATGAAGTGGAAGAGACAGAAGGATCCATCAGGGCTTGGCCGCTGCCAGCCTAGCTTCAGGCTCAGCGAGAGACCCTAGTTCAAAGCCAAAAGGTAGAGGGTGATAGAGCAGGACGCCCAACACTCTCCTTTGGCTTTACACACAGTTGTGCACACACATACATAAGACCACACACATGCATTGTACACAAATATATAGCAAAGAAATATCTAGTAATACTTGATAATTGGATGGTTAAAAAAGAGAGAGAGAGAGACAAGGATAATTTTATGGGCACATGCTAGCTATAAACAGAAATATATAAAAGAATGAATTTATCAATGTGAAATCAAAGAATGGTGGAATATCTTGATGTTTAACACAAAGCTGAACAGGTCAGCTCAAAGGAGAGGACCTGTGTCACGCTAGCAGAGACCCACCAGAAACAGGTCCCCATCACACTTTCCATAGACAGCCAGTGGTTTCCCCACCCCTTTGGGGGGTTGAATAATCCTTTTACATGAGTTACATACTGCATATTAGATATCATGCTACAATTCATAACTGTAGCAAAATTACAGTTGTGAAGTAGTCACAACAAAATAATTGTATGGGTCACCATAACATGAGGAACTGTATTAGAGGGTCACACAGCATTAGGAAGATTGAAAACCACTGAACTAAGTGCTTAATAAATCTTTACCAGCTAGATTGCTATATAGGTCTATAAGCCTTGGAGGCTGAGGCATATGGATTGTGAGTTGAAGACAAGCCTGGGCTTCATACCGAGATTCCCATCTCAAAAAACCAAAATAAAATACTTTCAAATTTGTGACACAATTAAAATTTCTTTAGTCTACTCTCAAAGATATCATGACTCTGTGGTATTTTTTATTTGCAAGTTCTCTATAATACAGTTTTCACATATCATGAAATGATACATACATACATACACACACACACACACACATATATGAAAACTTTATTATAGAGATTCAGATATCTGAAGACAATCTGCACTCCCATTGGCTCACCACTGTGGCTGCCACAAGCCACAGTGAACACAAAACCAACATAGATACAAACAGTCTCAACAAATACAGATTGACTCCTAAGGACACTAATCCAGAGTCACTGAAGCTTCCTTGTCTGTGTAGTCTTCAGTTTCTGTACCAATAATCTCCCGTTGTGCTTATGTCAAGTTGATTAAGGTTGAATAAGATTATACATTCTCAATGGAAAGACTCCCACTAATCAAATTGTCTAAGCAGCCCTCACTTTATGGATAAATTCACTAAAGAGACAGCCCCTCTGTTTCACTTACTAGTTGGTTTAATAGCCTATAAACCTAAGACAAGAATATCTTAGGAGAAATTTTTGCTGGAGAACTTGTAATTGCAACTCTGGCTACACAAGTTCACTCTTTTCTAAGCTGAGATAACGAAGGCAAACCAGGAAGATGAAGGGACAGCAAGGGCTGCAGTGAAGACAACCTGAGCCCCATTGGCTCATCTCGAATACCATGAAGACAATCTGTGCTCCCATTGACTCACCTAGAACACCATGAAGACAATCTGTGCTCCCATTGGCTCACCTAGAACACCATGAAGACGATCTGCGCTCCCATTGGCTCATCTCGAACACTGTGAAGCTTGATCTAGGTTTTGGCACTGAACTTTCTAAACTGCTGATGCAAGTTAAACTTCACACTGAGTGGGATGTGAAGAGATAACAGAGAGCCTGCCTGCTCAGTCATTTCTGCAAACAACGAGGGGGAGGGGTTGCTGTCTCATACCACAGCTGAATAATCTAAAGCCTCATACTCTATTCCACTGCATCTTGGCTTGTAAGCATCACAGGAGCAAAAGCCACTGCTGCCATGAACATGGTATGGATAGAGAGCAGAAGATGAAGATGAAGACGAAGAAACCCGTGTTGGGGATGCACATTTGCCAGACCAACCCCTGAACTTCAGGGTTTTCAAGATTGATTCTTTTTTATTTGACTCTTATCTTCGATGTATAGTACAAGTTGAGAAGCTTTTATTGACATAAAATTTCTGTCTCCCTAGCTATAGGGTGGGTCCTTTCAGGCACTGGGCCTTAGCTTCCTAGGCATACAATAGATCTGACCAAAAACTAGATAAAGACCTCTAGCAGAAGCCAGAGAGCTGGTGTATGCCCATGAGTGCAGCCCTGGGAGGCAGAACTTTGAGAGTTCGAAGCCAGCCTCAGCTATATAGTGCTACCCTATCTCACAAAACACACAAAGGGGGCAGGGGAGAAAAGATTTTTATAAGAAAAACAAATCCAATGAAATTATCAAATGACAGCAAAGACATCAATTCTCCCAAGCTGGCCAAGCATGACCATGCTTTGCTTCCAAGATCAGATGAAGTAGGATGCACCACAGTAAGTCTTCTGATTAGCATAAGTCCTCCTCCTGAACATCTCCCTCACCAGGCTGATGAATATTCCAAGATGTCTGGGGAAGTAAAGCAATTTCTTCAGGTGATGTTAATCTCACCATGTCCATGTGATTGCTCTGGAATTGATACCGAGGGATGAAGCAGAGTTTGCCTTGTTTGAAAATGTCCTTGATGATTTCTTCCGTCTCAATTTCATCTTGCATGCTCAGAAAGATGGAAATTCTTTTGGAATTTTGATACTGACTGTGGGCAATCACCTAAGTGGGAAATGACAGCAATTTTAATTTTAAGACTGTAGTCTTTATAAACTAGTAACTTCTCTTACCCTTTTGTCATGGCCTTCTTCAAGGAAAGTGATGAAGTGAGTTGAAGCTACATCCTGACACCTGACTTTTATTTCAAACCTCAAGATTTGCACACTTGATTCCTTTATCTCTCTAAAATTGCCTATGCTTGACCATATGGAAATTCCTTAAGAAGACATGGAATGAAAAAGATGTCTATCTTCAGATTCCTAAATGTGATCCAAGTTTCCAATTCCTGACAATACACCTCAGGGAATTACTCAAGGATTCGGGAGTTATTTTTTTCTCTGAAATTTTGATCTAACAAAATTTCCAATCTTTGCATCATTGGACATTTCTCCCATTGATTTTACCCATTTTTTACCCCACTGAGACCTAACCTTACTGACCTCTGCAGAACCTTTGCTACATCTGTAGAAACATACAGCTCAACACTTCAGTCTACATGGTGGGTCCCGAGTCAATCACTTCTTTTGTATCCTAAAGGAGGGATTCTGAATCTGTCCACAAGCTCCCACAGGGAACATGCCAGTAACGGTTTCTTAGCTCAGCCAGTGCCATTCCATCCAATTAGGTGCTCACAGAGTTCATTAAAATGGGGGCAAGGACCCACATTTAGTGGAATCCCTCATCAGGTAGTAGGAGCTAAGTTTTGCTCATGAAGTCCTAGGCACTTACCCAGACTCAGAAGTCGGCCCCTTACTCCCTTTCTGTTTCCATTCCTTCTCTGTTTTCGCCTGTCCTCCAAGCTAAGGAAAGAAGGATAAAGCAAGGGCAGTTTACAAATATGACTGGCAGAAAGATACAGGGGAAGGAAGTTACATTTTTTTTTTTTTTTTTTTTTTGGTTTTTCGAGACAGGGTTTCTCTGTGTATCCCTGGCTGTCCTGGAACTCACTTTGTAGACCAGGCTGGCCTCGAACTCAGAAATCCTCCTGCCTCTGCCTCCCAAGTGCTGGGATTAAAGGCGTGCGCCACAGTTACATTTAATACCAAGGAAAGAGAGAAGATAAGCAAAACATAGCAAACTGGGGCTATGGAAGGAAATCTACCTGGTAAAGCTGTCAGGAGCTGTTGGCATAAGTGAAGCAAATGGAAACCTGAATTTGTAGCAGGCCTGAGGCTTTTGACACCACTTACTATGTGAGAAAGTATTTTTCTTAGTCTCTTTACAGCAGAGTGTAGAAAACTAAGAGCTGAATAAGCAATAAAACACTCAGCTAAGATTCAGTGTGAGACTATGCATATGCATTTGCCTTCCTTCCTCAAACTCATTTCTGTGCTGTTAGGAAGGGAGGATGAAGACCATAATTCCTATAAGACAGAGGGAAGATGAGACAGTATTTATAGACAAAGCAGCACTGAAACGTGGACACAGGAGGTGGGCAGAATCCATTTTTCCCTTAGAATCCCAAACAGTATCTGCAAAAGCAGAGGGAAGCTTGTAGCTAACACACTTTCATTAATAAATGTATATAGACAAGGGCCAGGGGTTTCATTCACTACCAAGTACAAGGTCCCCAGTTGAGGCTCACTACCTGCAAAAGACATAAATATGCATAGCCAATAAATGATTTTTCAACCAATTCGAAAAGCCAAAATATAAAATAGGATTTTTAAACATAAAAAAAATAGAATGGAAAAATGATTTAGTGCCAAACAGCTAATTCAAAAGATGGAGATGATTTTTAAATTCTAATTAGTCTTCTCAGACAAACTGAAAACAATAACTGAATCTATAAAACATTAATGGGCCGCTAGGAAAAGGAGTCAGTAAGAGACCTAAGGAATACTCATTGGACTTTAAAACTGCAATTGGACAATAAAACAATCTAGGAAGAGGTCCTGTGAGGGAGAAAGATTAAGAAAAAATTAAGAAAACTAGCTAAGAAATACAGGAGATTAATCTAGAGTTTTTATTATCTAATTAAAAAGAATTTCTAAAGATACAAAGGAAAGCCAGTAATCAAGATGTAACAGTTTGAATGAGAATGAACACCATAGGCTCATACATTTGTTTCTTCAAAGGGAGAGATTTAAAACCTGTTTTACATCTAGAAGGCTGGGAATTAATTTAGTTAATAGCCTAGTGACAGCTGAACTGGTTGTATGGACAAGCCACACGTGGCTCCTCCAGATTCTTAAGGTTGTCTCAGTCATCCTCCCTAGACCTTTAACTTGAGCATTGTTCTCAGTCAATAGAACCCATCTTTATGGGCAATGTCACAAGCACTTTACAAATGGGAACAGAGGTGGTTAATAACCTGGTGACCTTGGCACGATCTGTATGACTGAGACTACACCAAGACCCTTAACTTATCACAAGTAGTCAATCTATAGAATTCATCTCTATGGGAGAAGGCAAGTGTACCTTGTAAAGAGTTTCTAAATAATTAGTGCTTAAGCTTTGTTCACACTGAACTGAGTTAATTATAACCAGGAGACTTTTCCCCAAAATGTCCTGTGCTTAAATATGCCTAAAATAAACTGCCTAATGTAAGACTCTAGAAGTTTCAACCAACAGCAGAAACTGAGTCATGTTGAGCCAGACTTCCTTCTTGCTTCATGCTGATAACACTCTACTGGCCTCTGTGGTCAGAGACCACCAAAGTGAGCTTTGAGGTTCCAAAGAGCCCACAGCCTATCGCAGGCCTGAGTCTCTCACTAGCTCCATCTTGTGCATAAAATGGAAGTGCTCAGCTACTTCTCCAGAGCCATGCCTGCCTGCCTGCCTCCATACTTCCCACCAAGATGATCACAGGCCAGCCTTCTGAAAGTGTACACAAGCCCAAATTAAATGCTTCCTTTTATAAGTTACTTTGCTTATGGCGTCTCTTCACAACAATAGAATAATAACTAAGCCACAAATTAAAACACATAAATAAAAACATTAAGTCTCTAGATTGGAACCCATAGGTATTGAGCAAAATGAGAAAAAAATTAATTAAATCTTGACATAAATGGATCAGTCAAATTGGAGTTGAAAATATTTTAACATATATTTAAAAGTTGTGTCTAGAGAGATGCCTCAGCAGTTTAAGGTCTCTTACTGCTCTTACAGACAACCTGGGTTCAATTTCTAGCACCCACATAGGGACTTACGACCTTCCTTAACTCTATCTAGTTCCAAAGGATCTGTCACCCACTTCTAACCTAAGACACCAGGCACACACACAATGTACGTATATACATGCAAAGAAAACACGAATACATTTCAACTACAAAAAATGCCAATCGTATAGGTATTTTCTTTAAAATAATCCCTTTGAGGATATACTCTAGGAAAGCTGAGAAAGAAAACTAAGAAAGGAGATAAGACAATGAGTACCAGAAACAACCGGAACTCAAAAGAAGCAACGCAAGTTGTAAGTGGTTGTGCTGTGAATGCAGTGAAATCACAACATGAACAGTAAACTACCCATAGATAAAATTCAGAGTCTAATATTGCCAAATAAAGGTACGGGCGATTCAAAACTCCTAGAAAAGCAGCTCAAAATTTAATATATGTTCTAAGTATGGACAAATAAAATATAGCGCATTTTTGAACAGTTGTATCACTGAGCCATATCCCCAGTCCTACAACTTTTCATTTGTGTCCTTCCTCTGCTAGATCCTCCGATCCGTTAGGGGCAACAATCATGTCTGTCATCTCTATGACCCAACACATACAAAAATGGTTTACTAGGTGTTCAACACATGCGAATGGATTACATTTAATCTGGCGAGTGTGGGCGTGGTTCGACAGTCTCTACTCCTCCTAAAGCCGGCTGCAATGCCTTTCCTCGCAATAACAACATAACTCGGTTTGAATGAACAAACCTGCCCGGAAACAAGCTCCTTCAGAAGCTCAGGGGCTCTCCAGAGCCCGCCCCTGGCCGCGGAGCGCGCGCACCAGCGAACGCGCACGCGACCCGGAGAGGTGCGCCTGCGCAGACACGCGAGCCCAAGCTTCCCGGAGTTTAACTCCCGGCAGAATTCTCGCACCTTCTCTGTGAGGAGGCGAGACTGGCGCCGCCGTTCCTCCGCGCTCAGGGCCCTCAAGCGCCGCTTCAGCTCCGCCCGCAGGCCCTGCTTGGCACTGTTTACTGCGACCGCCGCCTTTTCCTGGCAAGCACCGCCCCGGCCACGCCCATCATCCTCGGCCGCGCAGGGTCGGTAGGTCGGAGCTCCAGGGGCGGGACTCCAAATTCCTGGTCACGCCCCCTGCCTCTGTAAACCTGCAGAGGTGCACCAGCCACTTAGGCATCTGAGCAGACTCCCTTACTGTGGCCGAGAGTAGCTGCATGCTGTGACCGTTCATACTTGATAGCTGGGAACTGTGCAGGTAGCCCAGTATGCTTACCATCTCTCACAGACCACAAAAGGTAGCATGCTTCTGCAGAGGGTCTAACAAAGGCTGTCAACACTGTACTCCAGGACTCAATATTCATCTAATTGTGGAGTACAGGGCTGGAGAAGCATCAGAAGGGCAAAGCGAGCCAGATATGAGTACATCATACCGGTTGACTCTTGGTTCCTCCTGGTCAATGGAGAAAACATTCTCCTTTACCACAAAGTGCCTTCCTCTCTTTTTCAGTCAGTTGGCTCATTACTGATAGATTTTGGGGCCGCTTTTATAACAGATGGCAGGCCCTTTCTGGAGGTGGATGTCCCCTCTCTGGAGAGCTCAGGACTCAGTCAGACTGTTCATTATTATAGAAGTCTTTAACCACTGTTGCCGCTGTTGGAATCTGCTGTTCAGAGACAGATGATGCCTTTCTCTAAGAGGATGTTTGACTGAGAATGGAGCAGAGAATAAAGTAAGTAGAATTGAGGAGCACTGACTCAGATTTATGTTACCATACAGTAGCGGAGGATTGTTTTTTTGAGAGTTAATTTTTCAGAGGTGGGGAGATAGTTTAGTTGGTAAAATGCGTGGTTCACAAGCTCGAGGAACTGAGTTCGGATCTCGGCACCCGTGTAAAAGGATATGTATTCCAGTTCTGTAAAATCTAAGTGCCTGGAGACAAAGCACGGTGGGAGAAAGAGAATAAAGATGAATAGAATTCTTATCATGGACAGTAAAACAAACACTGAATTCACTTACATCTGGGATTGCGTACTTATGTTTATAGACCTAATAATTCATGTCAGTGTGCCAATGTAATATCCATTTACCAATTCTTGAACATGAATGTGGTGTATTAATTAGTTTCACCTGAAAGCATGTTAGACATGGAGAATCCTGAGCTGTCCTCAGACCTAGGGAGTCCAATCTTAACATTGTCCTCTGGTGATCCCTACCCATAATAATGTTTGAGAATCACTACTATAAATCAATGTATTCATAAACTATTAATTTACAGGAAGAAACAGAACTTAGTGTGTCTATAGTCCTGGCTTTTATCACCAGCATTACAAAAAATAATTATACATGTTAAATTCCTGCTGTTAAATTCTGAAGACAGGGCTTTTCTGGATTTCCATGGCAATTGTATTTGGCTCCCTATATAGACACATCCTTTCAACAATAAATAGGTAGTCTAATAGCACAACCCAGGAGTAAAGTGCCTTCCTAGCATATATGAGGCTCTTGGTTTGATCACCAATGCTGCAAAAATATATGAGTTACATATGTACATTTTCCTTAAGGATATATTTGTACCTATAACTGCATGCAATCTCAGCGTGTAAAGCTCTCTTAGGTCATGAATCTGCATGCTCTATCACAAGCAATGATATATTTGGTAAAATTTGGTATGGTGCCCATGCTGAGGCCCCCCTCCAGGTACCAGTCTTAAGACAGGTCTGGTATAAAATGAAGCTTGGGGGGGGGGCTTGTACAGGGAGGTTTTAGAAGGGAATAGAGATAGAAAGAGGAGAGAGGGGTGGGGAAGGGAGGAAAGAGAATAGAAGCTGGCCAGGAATGCATGCGGCAGAGAGGGAGAGGGAAGGGGAAAGGAGACAGAGAAGCCGGGGGATCAGAGATAGAGAAAAGGGTTAGATGGAGTCCCCAAAGGCCAAACAGCCCTTTTATAGCAAGCCAGGCTCCTACCTGGCTGTTGCTAGATTGGGCAGAGCCTAGAAGGAATGCTAATGCACTAACAGGTAAGGCACCATGACAGGATCATTCATATCTCTATTTCCCCAATATTTTCAATTATCTGGAGCCATTATTTCCTGTAGAAATCAAAATCATAGGAAGACAAAATAGCATAAAAGTTTCAGATACTAAGAGAAGCTGTACTTGATACTGAAGGGTAGCTGAAGCAAAGGAAGAAGAGATCATGTGTTCATTTAGAAGACGGTTTGTTAAAGGTCTCACAGGTTAAAGTGTGAACCTTGAAGGTTCTAGGCCATTCTAAGCTACATGGGTAGATATCAAGACCCTGACTCAAAACAAAAGCAAAGAAACCTCACATAAAATATCTTGAACATGGGTGGCACACACCTCTACTCTAAGCATTCAGAAGATTGAGGCAGGAGAACTATGCTGGTAGGATCCTGCTGAGCTACACAGTGAGATGTGTATCTCAAAAAACACACAGTTTCAAGGTTTGAAGGTGAAATTCCCCCACCCACAGTCTCATGTCTGAATACTTCACCACCCCCACCCCCATCTGGTGGCACTGTTTCGGGGTGTTGTGGAACATTTCTAACAAGTACCTCACTGTGGGCATCAGAGCTCAAAAGCCATGACTGGTTCTGACTCACCTCAGTAGGATTTTACTAACTTCCTACCTGGCCTTCTTGCTTATTCCTTTCAACTTCTCCAGTTTAAAGGTAGTGATAATATAGATCATGCTGTTTAGGATACGGTGCCATTGCTATGCACAAAGCCTGGAGGTCTGACCTCCAGCACCACACAAACTGATTGTGGCAATAACATATCTGTAATCCTAGCCCTGAGGATATGAAGACAGAAAGACCAGAAGCTAAATTCATTACTGACTTGCCTGGTGTCTTCATTCCCTCAGTTAGGAATCACCTCCAAGGTATTGTTCATACTTGAGATTTCTTGTAAAGATGTACCTGGCCTTGGAACGAGGGGATCTTTCTCTATGGGAGCTACCAATAGCCTCAAGGGAAATATAATGCAAGTGATCTAGATCAAAATAGAGGATTTCTATATATTGCTGTCAAACTTGATCTGAAAATTGGAACATGGTCTAACAAGAGATAGTTCTCTCTGTGTGTCTCTGAATCTGTATCTCTGTTTCTCTGTCTCTGTCTCTGTCTCTCTCTCTCTCTCTCTCTCTCTCTCTCTCTCTCTCTCTCACACACACACACACACACACACACACACACACACACACAAATCGAGTTTAATAATGGCTTGATATTCCTTCATGTAGATGCTTTTGTTCAAACCTCTCCAGTTTCTTGCTGTAGGAGCAGAAAAAGCAGTGATCCCTTCTTGACTATTAGAAAGTCAGACTGATCACATATAGCCTGATTATTGACTATGACTTGACTTGGGGATAATGAATTCCACTTTTTGTGTCTTGCCATGGGAGAAAATGTGGGTTGGAGAGAGAAAGAAGGCAAGAGGTCAGAGAGGACAATGACTTGAGACCTTCCTTTTAGCCCCAACATTGCTTATCTGACTGTCCTATCCATGAACCCCAAATGAAAGCAAAGAGGAAAGGTGGAGGAGAGGGCATCAATGAGAAATAGTAAAAAACCAGGGGCTCTGAGTATATGTATGTGTGTGTGTATATATACATATATATATATACATATATATATATATATATGTATATATACACACACACACATACACATACTCACACATATATATGGCATGGACCCAGGAAAAGGTAGGAAGAAGATTTTAGCCTCTGTAAGGTTTAGCCTAGTAACACAGCCTTTTAGATCATGAGCGCACCCTTATGGAAAAGTCTCTACCTCATGGTAGAGGTAAAAAAGAGGATCCTTCCAGGTCATCATCAGTCCTTACTTCAATACATGTCCCCTGTATTGAATGACAGACTCAAAACTGAAATCATGAAACATATACAGAAATGAATATTAGTAATTTATTCATTAAGGTGGAAACTCTGGAAAGTCAAGTTTCATCATCTGTAAATGGAAAAACCAAGTGCTGGTAACCATTCTCATGGGAGCCAGGGTTCTCTTTGGTCAGTAGTGTTACTTGAGGAGAAAGAGCATTTCCCAGATCTGCCCTGTCATCTGCAGAAAAGTCAGCCAGCCAGATTTGGGTTCAAACTTCTTTATGAAGCCATCTTCCTATGAGAACAAATTGAACATTTAAAAATCAGTAGGATAATCTCTCTGCTCTCACTACCTATAGTCATTACATTCTCAACATTGTTCTCTACTCCAAGGCTAAATTCCTTTAGAAACTTTTAGAAACACTGCCCAATAGAAATAAAGTTTCAGCTACATATGCTAATTTTACTTCCTTTGTTTTGTAACCACATATTAAGAAGTATCTTAGATCTTAGTTAGTCTTCTTTTGCTATAAAGAAACACTATAACCAAGGCACCTCTTATGAAAGAAAGCATTTAATTGGGGCTTGCTTTTGGTCTCAGAGATTAGTCCATTATTACCATGGCATGAGGCATGGTGGCAGGCTGCTAAGAACTATAGCCTGATCTGATTCATAGGCAGAGAGAGAGAGAAAGACAGACAGACAGACAGACAGACAGACAGACTGACTGACAGACAGAGTAACTGACTTTGGAATTGGCCTGGGCTTTTGAAACCTCAAAGCCTACCCCTTACTGATATACTTCTTCCAACAAGGCCATGCCTCCTAATCCTTCTAATCCTTTTGAATACTGCCACTCCCTGATGTCTGAGCATTCAAATATGAGCCCATGGGGTCCATTCTTACTCAAATCACCAGAAATGAAAAAAAAGTAATAATAATTTGAAAACATATGTAATTCAATGTATATTGAGTATTTGAATATTCTTTCAGTGTGTAGACAGTATGAACTCATGTTTAAAATGTTATATTCTATTTTGCCCATCAGATATTCAAAATTCAAAGAGTAATACTTTCCTCTTCACTCAAAGTAACTTTGTTTCCAATGCTCATTGGCTATAAGCTCTAGAGAAAGGAATTTTCTCTTTTTCTTATCTTTTTCTTTCAATTGCTTAGCACTGAAAAATTATATTTATATTTATAAACTGTATTCCCCTGAGAATTATAAGGACTCATAGTAAATCCAAACTAAAGCAATGTTCTTGAGCCTAAGAAAATGTTGATTATTTCCACTATAATTCCTTTTGAGACTAACCTTTTTCTTTTAACTAGGAAAACCCATGCTGGCAGAAATGATTCATGACTTCAAATACACACACACACACACACACACACACACATACATACACACACACACACATACACACACATACACCTACAAATTGTAGCATACTGTAACTGTTAGGATTCTGTCTAAGCTCCACCCCACAGATACCTGGCAACAGCCAGGTAGGCCTGGCCCACTATAAGAGGGACTGCTTGCCCCCTCCTCTCTTTCTTACTCTCTTACTCTTGCCTCTCTCTCTTCCCTCTTGCCCTCTTGTTCCCCGTTTCCTTTCCCTGTCTCTCCACTTGGCCATGGCTGGCCTCTACTTCTCAACCCTCTCTTTCTCTCTGCCTTTCTCTGCCTCTACTACTCTTTTAACTCTACTTCTGATGCTCAAAATAAACTCTATTCTATGCTATACTGTCATGTGACTGGTACCTCAGGGGGAAGGGATGCCTTGGCATGGGCCTGCTGAGGTACCCCCTACCCCCACACCTCACCTCACCCCCATAGAACACATATTAACACTCTTTATCTTTTTATAATCACAACAGTAACAACATTTTTACAATTTAAAATCTATAATTCTATGTTGGTTGGAAATTACTTCCACCTATGCTAATTCCTATTTTATCTAATGAGTACACTGAGGCTTGGCGGGGGGCGGGGGGGAGGATTGCTCAGGCAAAGTTACTTTAGAACTCATTGTGTAGTAGCATTCTGTGGTTTTGATACTTGTGAGGTAGAGATGGGGATTACTGTAAGCAAGTCTTGACCACACAGTGCGTTCCAAGCCAGCCTAGGATACAAAGCAAGAAACGGTGCCACAAATTAATAAAAGAAAACATAATTCTTTGCCTGGACAGAGTCTGGTATGCAAATATTACACTCCTTTTCATTCCCTATAGTTCAAAACAAACACAAGAAGAATACAAACATTTATTCATTTTTGTTGTTTTGAGACAGGATCATATGTAGTCCAAGTCAGCCTAGAACTCACCAAGTAGCAAGAAATGGCCTTCAACTTTTGAATTGTCTGTCTCTACCTCCTATCCCTAGGGTTACAGTCATGTCCCATCATGCTGGGTTCGGGCAGTGCTGGGGATAGGCCCCAAGATCTTGTGCATGGTAAGCAAGTGCTCTACCAACTGAAGTGTATCCCCAGACTGCGCTTACACATTCTCTGCATCACCACCCCTGTTTATCTAGCAAACATTGCTCTACATCTTGTAAACTCCTGTATTAAAAGGTTCCCAAATGTCTATACTGTAATGAGACTAATACAGAAACAGTGAATCAGATGCAGCTCCTTGAGAGTCAGAGGACTCTGGAAATCTCTGAAGATATTGAAATTAATAGTTGTGGAACCATCAGCAGGGGAATCCTCACCAGTCAGGGGAATTTCCCATGTGAATAACTAACCAAGAAAGTATCTGCATGCTGTACGCAGGGTCAACTGTGACACATGTGATGTCATGTCCCAACAGAAAAAAGACATTGCTCATTCTCTTGTTTCTTCTCCTAACCTTACATTCTCATGTATTTCCCACAGTCTCAGGGTATTTAGACATTTTTTTGTTCCCTTTCCAGGAATATACATAATCTTATAGCTGATAGGTAAAGTGGTAGCTTCTAAAATGACCTTTTATTAACAGGAGAGCTAATCATTGGGCTGTTAACATGCTAACTTGTTAAATATATTCAACTTCTATGGTAAAGGAAAAGAAAAAACTAAATGAAGATAAAAATAGTTGAAATAGATAGATAGATAGATAGATAGATAGATAGATAGATAGATAGATAGATAGATGATAGGTAGGTAGATAGATGATAGACAATTAAAAACTTCAAGCCATGAAAAATAGATTTATCAGGAAACAGTTTATTCATTCAAATGTAAGAAAAAATAACGGGGCCTTAATAGTTGAAAGAGAATTTCACTGAGGCTTAAATCACTAAGTGTATGAGGAAACATTTTAAATTAACAGCAAATAAGGAATTTTACATTTCAATACATGGATGTAAAACTATTTTTCAAATAGTTTCTTCTAAAACTATTTTCTTTAGTGATGCTATTATATAAAAAGAAATATACAATAAGGATTCATTATCACATTAGTAATGTAGTAATAAGCAAGAAATGCCCAGGTCTGATAATTTCTTGGAATAGTGATAATTTGTTAAGTTAGGCTACTCTGGTTTTGAAAAAACATAAAGCATAAAATAATACACCAAGCTGCCATGGTTTGACTACCTTCTAAAACTCATTTTGAGTCTTAATTGCTATTTTGATAATATTGAGTTGGAATCTTTAAGAGACGCTTTGGTCATGGGAGTATCTCCTCCATAGCCAGATCAAGACTATTATCGGAAGAGTGATTTTGTTATGAAAAATGTAGTCAACCCTCTATTTATCCTTCCTCCCCCATTCCTTCCTTCCTTCCTTCCTTCCCTTCCTACCTTATTTCCTGGGTCCTTCTACCATATTTCAGCAAGAAGACTCTTAGCAGATGCAGCACATCAATGCTAGTGCCCTTGGGTACCAGCACTCTCAGACTCCCTAAACAACTTCTTTTTTTCTTATAATTTGCTATGTGAGATAATATAGCCTTACAAAGCAGACTGATACATAGTGTACCAATAATACAAAAAATTTAAAACCTCTGAATTTTTGAAAGATATAGACAGATATACAGTCACCTCTCTAGAGATAATTCATTCAAGAGCAGCTATAGTTCAATGGTGGAGCATGTGCTTAGCATTCTCAGATCCTGACTATTTATACCTTTAGAAATACCTTTACTGAGATGAATGGTTAATCAATCATCTGTACACCTCTATATTTTCTCTCTGCCCATTCACTTTGTCACCAAACTAACAACATCATAATTTAAAGCAAGAAGAAAAAAAAAAACAGGAGAGGAGGAAGGGAAGGAAAAGAGAATAGGACCTCTTAGCTTAAATCTTGCATCTCTTACTATTCTGCTTGCTTGCAAGAGATCAGTTGGTGTATCCTACTTGTAAAAGAGATTTCTTTTTTGTGTTTAGAGTAGTTTTAAAATTACATTTAAACTTCTTGGAACTTCCCATGTGGTCCCCATACTTATGTAAATCTAATTACATATTCACAAACTACTTTTATGAGAAAGTATTCTTGTTCTTTAAGTACATGTATTATTGTCTTCATTTTATTGTGTTTATACTATATTATTGCTTTGTGCTCTATTATGTTGTACACATTACATAGGAAATCTGAATCTTGGAGTACTTCCTAGATAATTTACCTTAAGTTATGGTTCTAATAACTAGGAAAATTCAGAGTTCAAGCCTCAGATTTTGATGTCAGTTCTGAGAGCAATAGCTATGTGCCAGGTACTTTTCTGCGCAATGGGGCCTATGCTAAGCATGAAGGATACAGTGTTGTATATAAAAGTATAGGCCCTCAACCCCTGTGGAGCTAATGACCAAGAACTCTTCCTTATTCCATAAGCCTGAACACAGAAAAGTGCTTATTTAAAGAGTATGGAAGTAGGAAACTCACTTGAATCAAACTAAAGCATGGTTTCCAAAGAGTGAGACACTGAGTTTCATCTTCAGTGCATTCTTAGTTTTTGAGATAGGGTCTTGAAATTACTGTGTTCAAACAATATTCCTCTAGCCTTTGCCTTTGAGTAGCTGAGACTACAGACACCCAGCTATTAAAATGTGTTCCAGTGGCTTTAGGAACTATCTTTTCCTCCCAAACACTAATGATAGCAAAAAAAAAAAATCATATTAAATCTTCTACCAGACATCATTAGTTTAACCATGCACTTCAAACTGGTAGAGGGGACTGAAGAAATTAAGAGTAAATTTAAAAGATGAAGAAAAACAGAGATGGCAGGTTGTAACTAAAGGGAACATGTAAGAGAAGTAAAGAACAGTAGAAGGAGGAGAGGGAAGAAAGAGAAGGAATGGAAGAAGGAGAGTGGTGGAAGGAATGAGATTATCCACCCCATTACTGATAATTAATCTCATGTTTATCCCCTTAGTGCACCTGAGGTCCATGCTGACTAATTCCTAACTCAAGTGGACCATGCAACTTTTGGAGTCTAAATATACTTAGATTTGCTAAATGGGAGTTAGGCAGTATTAGTGTTAGTGTTAATGTTAGCATTTATTCATAATAGCAATAGTCTTAAAGTTGTACTGAGTGCTCATTTATAGTAATTACTCTGGATCCTTTGTGTGTAAGTAACATATGTGATCCTTATACCAACACTAGTGGATAGGCTGCAATATGGCCTATTTTTATCAAGGAGGAAACAAAGTATAGAGAAGTTAGATAAGTTGTGCTAGTCACATGGATGGAAGCACTGAAATGAAGCCAGCCCTGTTTTAATTGGAGTTAGTGTTCTTCATATCTCTGCTGGGCTTCTGTACCACATCTGGCTCTGAAATTCTCAGAGTGTTTCCAGGCATAGTTCAAGTGTAATGAGACCAGAGGTTTCATGGGTTTTTTTTGGTTTTTTTTTTTTTTTTCATTTTTTTGGAGGTTTCCCTTTCAGAAAAGGAAAAGGGAAAAAATTGTAAAATACCCATTTCCCCTTCCTACTGGGCCACCTGACCATTGGCATAGGCATGTGGCTGTGTGTTTTCTATAAGAGGGACCATTCAAAGTAAACTAAATCATCACAGCAGCTTTTTCAGTGTCACTGTGAAAAGAAGAAAAGGTACCAGTTTGCCATGCCTGTGTCTACTGGCTCATATGTAGCACTGTTTGCCACTAGCAGAATAAGTGATTTCTGTTAGCTGGAATACAGCGTTGAGATTGCTTTAAAATGATCTCACACACCTCTTCTATCATGTTGACAACATAAACTCCCAGCTGTAAAAGAAAAGATCTGAGAACCTGCATAGGAGCTTTGTGAAGGGTGTGTGTGAGTGTGTGTGAAAGAGAGACAGAGACAGAGAGAGGGAGGGAGAGAAAGGGTGGGAGGGGGACAGGAGGGGGAGGGAGAGGGAGAGAGAGAGAGAGAAGGGGGAGAGAAAGAGAGAGAAAAAGATATGTTTTAATAAGTAAGGAAACTCTTCATACCTATTCTTCACTAGAGAAATATATGTATATATATATATATATAGTCATCACACATACCCAGCCTCCATTCTGCCGTATCCATTCTCCTGTGTTATTTGTTATGAATTCTGCCACAAAACTGGAAACTTGTTTGTAGGCACCTACATCCATGGCAATCTGCTCTTGTGGAAGTTTTTTGAGGAGAACACCCCCAAAGGCAAATATAGTCACAATCCTTCCCCAGTTAATGATGCCATCTTCAAATTCTTTTTCCATCACTTGGTCGAATATTATTCTGGCAGTATCTATGGATTCCACATGAAAGTCATCCAAGTATGACTCCAGCTTCTTTTCAACTTCCTTCTGAATGGAGAAAGCAACTCTTTGTAGCACTCTGGATGTTTTACTTGGAGCCGATTCAAAGGCAGGTACCTGCAGGACATACTGAAGATAGTTCTCAGCCAGGGAGTGGGTATACATGAACTCATAGTCAGTCATCTTCCCTGGCAGAGCTAACTGGAGCTGTCCACCTAGAGGCCCAGAAGGCAAAGACTGCAAAGATAAGGCTTGTCAGAAGAGGAACCCTAATCATATCTGGAGGTTGCTGGAATTTCTGTTTGCATCATGTTGCAGTGTCCTTCGTTCTCGTCACTTTTTGTGCGTGGGCTGTGTGTGAAAGCCAAAGTTCAAACCGTGAAGGAAGAAAACATTTCAGAGCAACACACCACTTCCTCTTCCTCTTATGATTCAGTTTAAAAGTCAAAAATGAGAGGATGTGGAGAAACCAGATCCCTGTAAGTAGCTGGGAACTAGAGGCCCTTCAAAGTCACTCTGGCAATAGTACACTTGAGAAGTAGAAATACTAGGTTGAGAGGAGAAAAATTTAGCTCCATTCATAAATTTAAAATTTCTGACAGAAAATAATCTGGCTTTAAATCCAACTCAGTACATACTTCTTTTTCAGTATTCATTTATTTTTTCTTTGCATTTGCCTGAGTGTATGCATATGTATCACATGCGTGAATACCCACAGAAGCTAGAGGAGCATGTTGGATCCCTGAGAACATGAGTTACAGGCAACCTGGTGCAGGTGCTGTGATGGAACCTGGGATCTCCTGAATCAGCAGCAAGTGTTCTTAACTCCTGAATCACCTCTCTAGTCCTTAAAACATCTTCTTATATCACGTACATTACCCATTATCTAGATTAACAATCATGGAAGAAATTAGGCGTACTTACCTTAGAGTCATAGTGTCTCATCTAAGTTGTAGACAATTCCTTCTTCCTGTTTATTGTGGCTTTCTCCTGGGCTTGACAAAGGAAGCCATCTAGACTGACTTTAGAGGCTCGGGGTGAAGCTAAAGGAGATGACCTAATACTGCTCCTGTTACTGTGTCTGGTGAGATGTAGGTGCTTCATGATGCTCCTCTTCATTCTGCCATGAGTAAATGATGGTTTGGCTTCTCAATTACCCCCTCACCCAGTGAGTACAGAACTTCTGGAGTCCACAATTTGAAGTTAAGAGAAAATATATCATTTTGATGAGCAACTCTTAGAGCTAACTGGAGATTGTGATATAGTGGTTAAGGCAACATTGAAACTTTGAATTGGACCTTAAGTCTCCTCACCTAAGTATGTAGCAGTGAAAGGAGCAGCTCAATGCATGGAGATGAGGAGCTATGTTTGCCTGACAGCTTCAAGCTGAAGAACCAATGGTGGAGAAATAGAAATAATTCATATCCTTAGATGTGTGTGTGTGTGTGTGTGTGTGTGTGTGTGTGTGTGTGTGTGTTTATCATGGCCCTGACATTTGATTCAATAGTTCTAACTGCTACTCGTTTATTAATGTCTAGGATTTGACTGAAATGACTCTAAACAGATTGGGCTCTTTTGTATTCTGAAGAAGAAGAAGAAGCAATAGATGTAGAAAACAAGAGAACAGAAAGAACTCCAAGACTGAACTCCATCCTGTATGCAGAGCAATGCAAGCTGCAGCAGAACATAAGTAACGTTCAAGAAAAACTATTGAGGTCAACTTCTCTTTGCCCCAAAGGAGGAACCTGAAATTTTGCTGTGCTATCTTCTGCTTCCTCAGAGGTAGCATAACGTGTGTGTGTAGGGGGGGGGGTTGTGTGCTAGAACACAGAGGGGGGCTCTCACCCTGCTTGGCTCTTTCACTCTTCAGATTTTAGCATAACTACTTCCCTATTCTGAAGCCCTAATCAATGCAAATTGTCTGTTGAGAAGAATAATCTTTACTTATATAAAATGAGGACATGACCACTCCAAGATATGGTTGAGAAGTTGTCAATTGTAGATTTGACGGAGAGTACAGCCTTTGGTATCTGGAAGAGTCCAGAACAGGGAGAGAAAGTAGTAGAATAAACAGGATCAGTAGACAGAACTGAACCATACGGGGAGGGAGATCAAGAGAAAAAGAAGTCAGAGCAAAGTCAAGAGAGGACCAAGGGTAGGGACCAGGAACCAAGAGAGCAAAAAGAGGGTGCATAGATGAAATGGTAAGGTTATATAGGCGTGAGAGGTTGGGAAGAAGCCCATGAACTGGAGAAGTTCTGGTATAGCGTGGGTTGAGATGAGTTTAGAATCATGGGATGAGCCATGAACTCTGCAACAAATATTGCAAGTCTGAAAAAAGCTAGAGGCCAGAATGTTCTTTGGTAAGCTAAGAGGTACCATGGTTAGGCGTTTGTCCTCAGTTTCTTTTGGACCTGACACATTACCAATGTTGGAGCAGAAAAGAGTGAGACTAATAGTACTTCTATGTGGCCTCCGTGACCTCTTTCAGTCTTGTGTGGTCAGGCCTCCATGGTCAGAAAAATCCACTGGAGACAAATATCCACTGTAGCATGCATGGGCTATCCTTAACGATAACCTCTCCCTTGGCTTTCTATTCCTTGGTTCACTTCCCCCATCCTTTCTCCTTCCATCTCCTTGTGCCTCTCTATCCTTAGACCACCCAGTATTCAGGTTGTTTGGCACTTCTCTGCATTGTTGGGCATCCATCCATCCTTCAACTGAGTTTCCTATTGTTTCCAGTTTCCTATTTGTTTGTTTATTTTCTTTTTGCTTAAAAAACAAACAAAACCTGGAGGCTCACTGTGACAAGGTTCCTAGTAGGAGCTACATTTCTCAAGAAGACTAAGCTCCAGGCTATTCTATGACCCAAATACAAGCAGTTCCCCTAATTTCCTTCCTATATTCAGGAGAAGCCCCCAGAGATTTCCAGAGAGAACCAACTAGTTGTGAATTCTCTCTGACAATCAAAACTGCATTGAGAACTCTGCCAGTCTTTAGTGTCACAAGTTAATTGTTTCTGAAATAGCAAGCAAGCATATACTACTCAGAGCATAGTCTAAGAGATTGTAAAACCATTAACCAAAAGTCATAAAAAGGGAACTAACAATTACTATAGGTGCTAGGGCAGAAGATAAAATATTGACTAACTTTATCTATACAAAACTTTAATAATACCTTGGTCACAAAAGTTGTGAATTTTAACTCTCCATGAGCCTGCAAAGCTGGTGGCCAGTGATGTATGTTTAGCCAGATAATTACTCCTAATGGATATGCATGTGAGCATTCTGTGTTGTAAACTTCATATTTGATTTATGGTTTGAATTCATGTGTAAACTTGGGAGGAACTTTTTACCTTGTGATCATGTATTCTGAAAGATGTATACATGCTGAGGCAAAGAGAGGGGAGCATTCTCTTTATCCCCCTTCTCTTGGCATTCTCCTTGTCCCACTTTTCTTGGCATTATTCTAATCCCTTTTTCTTAGCACCCCTTATCCTGCTTTTCTTAGATTCCCTTATCCCCTTTTTCTTAGTGACCCTTAATCCCCTTTTCTTAGAGAGCTTTCATAGGAAAGTATTTAGAACTTGGAAATGAGAGCTAACACCACTGTTCCAATGTCTTTTTTTTTTTCCCCTGAGACTTCAACTAGCAGACGGGAAGGTAGAGCAGAGCAGTTCCTGCAGAGATAGAACAAAGACTGCTTTACTTAATCCCCTGCCTTTAGGATGCAGGTGTTAATCTCCTAAACTAGCAGCTTTGAACCCTCAGAAAGAGCAAGGAAGTTTTTAAGACCTTTTAGAAGCTGTCAAAAGCATTTAGTTAAGTTAGAGAGCTAGACTCTCTGGAGGCCATCAATCTTTAAAGTCACACCTGAGTTCAACCTGAGTCCATACCTGAGTCTCATTTCAACTTGCTCCAGGCTGAGATACTCCCAGCACTTCAGTATTTGAGGTCAACATGTAATGATGTTTTAATTAATTCTTTATTGAGTCCTCCTATACACTTGTGCAGGTCTGTATGGTGAGAAAGGTTTTTCTTAATTTTTTGTCCATATATCTTGTTTTTTTTAATTATTTGATTTTTCCATACAATATAGTTGATAATGTTCTTTTTTTCTTTCCCACCTACACCTAGATCCACCTCACCTCCCTCCCCTCTGAACTTCATGTTCTGTTTCTCTCAAAATGATAACAAAAGCAAACAAGCAAGATACAATAAGCCAAAACCAAAGCCACCGCCCTCCCCCCAAAAAACAAATAAACTTGGAGTCCCTCTCTCCTACTCTGTGTAGGGTCTTTGATTTGAACCTGTGCAGGTCTAGTGCATGCTGTTACAGGCTCTGTGAATTCCTATATATCAGTCTTTCATATCCACTTTTCACTCACAATCAAGTATCTTCTAGGGGCTTCCCATTGCCAATGAAGAGGAACCCCAAATCTGAAAAGGCTTCTTGGGCTACAACTCACCCCTTTCCTAGTCCACCCAGATTTGGCTCACTGCCATGATATTTTGTTCTAGAAATTTATTCTTCCTATTTTCCCTGACTGACAGGGAAATGCCCTCCTTCTTCATTTGGTTTTTTTTTTTTTTTTTTTTTTTGTCTTCAAATCTTTGTTCATGTTTAATTTCCAGTCAGATAAAACCTTCTCCGTCACTCCAGTCAGTAAAATGTGTGTGCTAGACAGGAGTAGGTATGCAGATAGCAATGTCATGCCAAATCTTGTGCTATAGTTACTGTGCATTTTGAGCTGAGCTTCAAGCTCATAGCTCTCTAAGTAAGAGTAACACTATTTCACCTCTTATTTCTCTGGAAGGCGTGGCATAGCGACTGGTACATATAAGGCACATGATAAACATTTGCTGGATTCTGAAGTTTTGTTAAGTATTTCATATATGTCCTGATAAATAATCAGGTTGTTATTGTATCCAAAACTGTATTAGATTTTCTGTTAAGTTTAGCTCAACAAAAGAAAAGGAAAATGTTCTTTTCCTTCAAATGCAATCTCAGGGGAGGTACAGGGGAATGCCTGTTTAAACAGGACCTCTAAGTCATTGTGGTTGAAGACCTTAGGATTTCCACTTCCCAGAATGGAATGTCAAAAGCCATACCTAAACCAAGCAGAAATACTTGACATCAAGTGAAACTGGGTCTCCAAAAAGCAATTTTCTACAAGAGTCAAGGCCTAACCATTCAGCAAGGAGCAAAGAATAGAGAATTGACATCTATGCACCAAGCTAATAGCTCAACAAGCTCTACTGAATACTTGCCACAGCCAGGTCCTGAAGAATGTAGTCTTGGGTCATTAACACATCTCTCAGAGTATAAACCAACAAAAGAAAAATGGTCTTTTCTGAGAAGACTGTCACAAAAGTTGGCTTTTACAGATAGACAAGATGTCATCAGTGAGAAAGTGTAGCCTTGTGAGGTGTACCAGTGTGCTTCAAGTATGTTTTGGGATGAGCTAAAATGTGGACTGTATTGTGTGGAAATGTTAGGAAAGGGAAATCCAAATCACAGTAGCCTTGAGTACCAGGTTATGAGCTCTGAGTACTGGGTTGTGAGCTGAAAATAAGAGGAACATTTGAAAGGTCTAAAATAGGACTGGAACATGGTTACATCTGGTTTTTAGGACTGCTATTTGCACAACACTATTTCTAGTAGTTTGGATCCTAGGAAAACTGGTGTTATGAGGAACAGACTTACATAAACCCTGCATATGAGAAAAAGTATGGCATCTGACTTTCTATGTTCAACTTATTTCATTTCACATAATGATTTCAGTTGCATCCATTTCCCTAACAAATGTCATAATTCCACTTTTTATTTACAGGTTCATAACATTCTGTCTATGTATCATGTTTCCATTATCCATTTTGTTGTTGATGGAGATCTAGACTAGTTCTATTTTAGTCAATGTAAATATTGTAACAATAAACATGACATGCAGGTATCTCTGTGCTATGTTGACTTAGCTTCCTTCAAATATGTACGTAAGAGTTACTTAGGAGGTTGATATGGTCTTTCTAATTAATTTCTGAGGAACCTCCATACTTTTTTCCATAGTTGCTAAACAGGTTTGCTTTCCTACCAGCAATGAATAAGGGTCTCATTTCCCCCACATCCTCTCCTGCATTTGTTGCCATTTGTTTTCTTGATCATAGCCATTCTGACACGGATGAAATGGAATTTCAAAACTGGTTTTGTGTCTCCCTGATGATACTGAACACTTTTTCAACTACTTATTATCTATTTGTATTTCTTCATTTAGAACGCACCATTCAGCCTGTTGTCCCATTTACTCTTTGGGATACTCGTTTTCATGTGTTTCATTTTTCAGGTCCTTATATATCCTAGATATTAATGACTTGTCTTATGTGCAATAGGAGGGTTTTCACATTCAGTAGATGTCTCTTCATTCTAATGTTGCTTCCCTTGCTATGCTGAAGATTTTTTATTTCTTATAATCTCTCATTTACCAATTTTTAGAACTATTTCCTGTTGTATTAGAGTCCTTTTCTGAAAATGCTTGCCTGTATCTTCATGTGCTTTACTTAGATTTTCTTTAAACACTTGCAAAGTTTCTTGTCAAAGATAGTCAAAGACTTTAATGTCTTCAGTTCATTTTGAATTGGTTCTTGTGGAGGGTGAGAAATAGAAATCTAGTTGTGGTCTTTTGCATGTAAATTATTTGCCCAGAACTATTTGTAAATAGAGTATTTTGTCTCCAATTTATATTTTGGACAGGATTTTCCAAAACAAGATGACTGTAGCTATATGGCTTTATTTCTGAGTCATCTATTCTATCCTGACTGATCTTGTTACAGTACCATGCTGTTTTTGTCACAATAACTATGTAATACAATTGGAGGTGGAAAGTGTGTCATATCCCACACTGTTGTCTCTACTAAGGACTGCATAAGTTATTAAGAGCATTGTGCTTCCATATGAGGCTTAAGATTTCCTTTTCTTGTTCTGTGAAGAATGTCATTGTCATTTTGATGGGGGTTGCTTCAAATATGTAGATTGCTTTCAGTGATATAGCAATATACACAATATTCTGCCTATTGAAAAACAAGTAGTTCCTCAATTTCTTTTCTCAGTTTCTCACATTTTCATTGTAGAGGTCTTTTACCTCCACAGGTAAGCTTGTTTACAACAATTTTAAAAAGCTATAATGAGTGGGATTTCCCCCTAACTTTGTTTCCACTGAGTTTACTATTGATATATAGAAAGGACACTTTTTTGGTATGGTGATTTTTATATACTTCTACTCTGTGTTTACAGTTTGCTGGTGGAATCCTTGGATATAGTAATTTGCCTTTTTTCCTTTCTATTTATATTCCCTTTAATTCTTTTGGCTTAATACTCTAGCTGGGAGTTTGAGCACTATATTTGATAACAATGGAGAGAATATAAATTCTAATTTATTGTAAATTTTAAAGAAATTCTCCCAGTTTTCACTAATTAGTCTAACATAATACTTGTTGTATACTGCCATTATTATTTTGAGATTATCTTTTCTTCCTTGTTTCTTTGGGGTTTTATTATGAAGGCATGTTGGAAGTTTCACAGGGTTGTGTCAATAGTATTGTTATTTTTTCTTCTATATATTATCCATTTGATCTGTATTTCCTTAACTTCTGCCTTGATTTTCATTATTCATTACCATCTACTGTTTTAGATTTTGGGCTGTTTTTGTTTTCTAAGGCATTAAGGTACACTCTTAAGTTGTTTACTCTACCTAGTTCTGTTTTTGTAAAGTACTCAAAATTCTATTTTTCACTCATAAAACTGCCTCTGTATATCCCAAAGGTTCTGATGTTATGTGTTTTCAAATCCATTTGATTCTAGAATTTTTAAATCTTCAACAACCCCACTGGTCATGAAAGAATATACTGTTCTGTTTCTGTGTATTTCTGTCATTTCTGTTATTTTACTTGCTACTTACTTACAGGTTTAACACTGGTCTGATATGACACAAGATGTTATTTTGGTAATTTTGTACTTGCTTAGATTTGATTTATAGTCTGGAATGTGGTCTGTGTTAGAAACGGTAGATGGGTTCCTGAGAGGAATGTTTACGCTATTTCTGTTCAATGAAATATTCTGTATACACTGTTAATTCCACTTACTACATAGTTTAACTATGAATTATTGGTTGACTCTTAGTTTGGATGACCTGCTTTGAAATGAGAGTAGGGTATTGAAATCATCCAATATTATTGTAGCAGAATCTACCTAATCTTTTATGTCCACTTGTCTTTGTTTTTATGAAATTGGAGAAATAATTATTAATACATATATTTTCATGGTCATATTTTCTTAATAACACATATAATTTTTTTTAGTATGAAGTGATTCTCTTTTTTTGTTTTTTGTTTTTTGGTTTTTTTTCAGTTGGTTTTTTTTTAGGTTTTTTTTTTATTTACATTCAAAATCATTTCCCCTTTCCCTTTTCCTCCCTCCCCAAAAGTCCCATAAGCCCCCTTCCCTCCCTCTTTTCTCCATTCAACCCCCTTTGGTTTCTCTGTCCTGGCGTTCCCCTACATCCAGTCTTTCCAGGACCAGGGGTCTCTCCTTCCATCTTCTTGGAAATCTATTGATATGGGAGTTGTGTCTAGGGTATTCCGAGATTCTGGATTAATATCCCCTTATCAGTGACTGCATACCATGTGTGTTCTTTTGTGATTGGGTTAATCACTAAGGATGATATTTTCAAGTTCTGACCATTTGCCTAGGAATTTCGTGAATTCATTGTTTTTAATTGCAGAGTAGTATTCCATTGTGTAAATATACCACATCTTCTGAATCCATTCCTCCATTGAGGGACATCTGGGTTCTTTCCAGCTTCTGGCTATTATAAATAAGGCTGCTATGAACATAGTGGAGCATGTGTCCTTATTGCATGCAGGTAAAGCCTCTGGGTATATGCCCAGGAGTGGTATAGCCAGATCCTCCGGGAGTGTCATGCCCAGTTTTCTGAGGAACTGCCAGACAGCTTTCCAGAGTGGTTGTATCAGCTTGCAATCCCACCAGCAGTGGAGGAGTGTTCCTCTTTCTCCACATCCTCGCCAACAACTGCTGTCTCTTGTGTTTTTAATCTTAGCCATTCTGACTGGTGTGAGATGGAATCTCAGGGTTGTTTTGATTTGCATTTCCCTAATGACTAAGGATGATGAACATCTCTTTAGGTGCTTCTCAGCCATTAGATATTCTTCAGGTAAGAACTCTTTGTTTAGCTCTGTACCCCATTTTTAATAGGGTTACTTGCCTCTCTGGACTTTAACTTCTTGAGTTCTTTGTATATATTAGATATTAGCCCTCTGTCGGATGTAGGGTTGATAAAGATCATTTCCCAGTTTGTTGGTTGCCACTTTGTCCTTTTGACAGTGTCCTTTGCCTTACATAAACTTTGTAATTTAATGAGGTCCCATTTGTCAATTCTTGATCTTAGAGCATAAGCTATTGGAGTTCTATTCAGGAAATTCTCCCCTGTGCCCATATGTTCAAGGTTCTTCCCTAGTTTCCTTTCTATTAGTTTCAATGTGTCTGGTTTTATGTGGAGGTTCTTGATCCACTTGGAATTGAGCTTAGTGCAAGGAGATAAGAATGGATCAATTTACATTCTTCTGCATATTGACCTCCAGTTGAGCCAGCACCATTTGTTGAAAAGACTATCTTTTTCCACTGGGTGGTTTTAGCTCCTTTGTCAAAGATCAAGTGACCATAGGAGTGTGGATTCATTTCTAGGTCTTCAATTCTGTTCCATCGATCTACATGCCTGTCATGGTACCAATACCATGCAGTTTTTAACACTATTGCTCTGTAGTACAGCTTGAGGTCCGGGATATTGATTCCGCCAGAGGTTCTTTTACTCTTGAGAATAGTTTTAGATATCCTGGGTTTTCTGTTATTCCAGATGAATTTTTGAATTGCTCTTTCTAACTCTATGAAGAATTGAGTTGGGATTTTGATGGGGATTCCATTGAATCTGTGTATTACTTTTAGCAAGATGGTCATTTTTACTATATTATCCTGCCCATCCATGAGCATGGCAGATCTTTCCATCTTCTGAGGTCTTCTTCAATTTCTTTCTTCAGAGACTTGAAGTTTTTGTCATACAGATCTTTAACTTGTTTGGTTAGAGTCACACCAAGATACTTTATATGGTTTGTGGCTATCGTGAAAGGTATCATTTCTCTTACTTCTTTCTCAGCCTGCTTATCCTTTGAGTATAGGAAGACTACTGACTTGCTTGAGTTGATTTTGTATCCGGCCACTTTGCTTAAGTTGTTTATCAGCTGTAGGAGTTCTCTGGTGGAGTTCTTTGGGTCACTTAAGTATACTATCATATTGTCTGCAAATAGTGATAGTTTGACTTCTTCCTTTCCAATTTGTATCCCTTTGACCTCCTTTTGTTGTCTAATTGCTCTAGCTAGAACTTCAAGTACTATATTGAAAAGATATGGAGAGAGAGGACAGCCTTGTCTAGTCCCTGATTTTAGTGGGATTACTTCAAGTTTCTCTCCATTTAGATTGATGTTGGCTTCCAGTTTGCTGTAAATTGCTTTTACTATGTTTAGATATGGGCCTCGTATTCCTGATCTTTCCAAGACCTTTAGCATGAAAGGATGCTGAATTTTGTCAAATGCTTTCTCAGCATCTAATGAAATGACCATGTGGTTTTTTTTCTTTGAGATGGTTTATGTAGTGGATTACATTGATGGACTTCCTTATATTGAACCATCCCTGAATCACTGGGATGAAGCCTACTTGATCGTGGTGAATGATCATTTTGATGTGTTCTTGGATTCAGGTGGAAAGAATTTTATTGAGTATTTTTGCATCGATCATCATAAGAGAGATTGGCCTGAGATTCTCTTTCTTTGTCGGATCTTTGTGTGCTTTTGGTATTAGCGTAATTGTGGCTTCATAGAACGAGTTGGGTAGTGTTCCTTCTGTTTCTATTTTGTGGAATAGTTTGAAGAGTATTGGTGTTAGGTCTTCTTTGAAGGTCTGATAAAATTCTGCACTAATACCATCTGGCCCTGTGCTTTTTTTTTCGGTTGGAAGACTTCCAATGACAGCTTCTATTTCTTTAGGGGTTATAGGATGGTTTAGCTGGTCTATTTGATTCTGATTTAATTTTGGTATTTGGTATCTGTCAAGGAAATTGTCCATTTCCTCGAGATTTTCTAGTTGTGTTGAATACAGGCTTTTGTAGTAGTATCTGATGATTTTTTGAATATCCTCAGTTTCTGTTGTTATCTCTCCCTCCCTTTTCATTTCTGATTTTGTTAATTTGGACACTGCCTCTGTGCCCTCTGGCTAGTCTGGCTAAGGGCTTATCTATTTTGTTGATTTTCTCAAAGAACCAACTCCTAGTTTTGTTGATTCTTTGTATGGTTTTATTTGTTTCTACTTGATTGATTTCAGCCCTGAGTTTGATGATTTCCTGCCTTCTACTCCTCTTTGTTGTATTTGCTTCTTTATGTTCCAGGGCTTTCAGGTGTGCCATTAAGCTGCTAGTGTATGCTGTCTCCCGTTTCTTTTTGGTGACACTCAGGGCTTTGAATTTTCCTCTTAGCACTGCTTTCAATGTGTCCCATAAATTAGGGTATATTGTGCCTTCGTTTTCATTAAATTTCAAAAAGTCTTTGATTTTTTTCTTTATTTCCACCTTAACCAAGTTATCATTGAGTAGAGCATTGTTCAGCCTCCATGTGTATGTGGGTTTTCTGTTGTTTTTGTTGCCATTGAAGACCACCCTTATTCCATAGTGATCTGATAAGAGGCATGGGATTAGTTCTATCTTCTTATATCTGTTGAGGTCTGATTTGTGACCAGTTATATGGTTGATTTTGGAGAAGGTACCATGAAGTGCTGAGAAGAAGGTGTATTCTTTTGCTCTAGGATGAAATGTTCTATATATATATATATATATATCTGTTATTTCCATTTGGTCCAAGGCTTCAATTAGATTCACTGTGTCCCTGTTTAGTTTCTGCTTTCCTGAACGATCCATTTCAGAGAGCGGGGTGTTGAAGTCACCCACGATTATTGTGTGTGGTACGATGTGTGCTTTGAGCTTTAGTAAAGTTTCTTTTACGAATGAGGGTGCCCTTGCATTTGCAGCATAGATATTCAGAATTGAGTGTTCTTCTTGGTGGATTTTTCCCTTGATCAGTATGTAGTGTCCTTCTGTGTCTTTTTTGATGACTTTAGGTTGAAAATCAATTTTATCTGATATTAGGATGGCTACTCCACCTCGTTTCTTGGGGTCATTTGCTTGTAAAATTGTTTTCCAGCCTTTTACTTTGAGGTAGTGTTTGTCTTTGACCCTGAGGTGCGTTTCCTGCATGCAACAAAATGCTGGGTCCTGTTTACATATCCAGTCTGTTAGTCTATGTCTTTTTATTGGGGAATTGAGACCATTGATATTAAGAGAGATTAAGGCATAGTGATTATTGCCACCTGCCATTCTTGATGCTATCTTTATGTTTGAGTGGTTACCTACTTTTGGGTTTGATGCAAGAAGGTTATTATCTCATTTTTTCCAGGGTGTTGTTTCTCTCCTTGTATTGGCAGTTTCCACCTATTATCCTTTGTAGGGCTGGGTTTGTGGAAAGATATTGTGAAAATTTGGTTTTATCATGGAATATCTTGGTCTCTCCATCTATGGTGATTGAGAGTTTTGCTGGGTATAGTAGTCTAGGCTGGAATTTGTGCTCTTTTAGAGTCTGCATGAGATCTGCCCAGGATCTTCTGGCTTTCATAGTCTCTGGTGAGAAGTCTGATATGATTTGGATAGGTCTTCCTTTGTATGTTACTTGGCCCTTTTCTCTTACTGCTTTTAATATTCTTTCTTTGTTTAATACATTTGATATTTTGATTATTATGTGACGGGAGGTATTTCTGTTCTGGTCCAGTCTGTTTGGAGTTCTGTAGGCTTCTTTTACGTTCATTGGCATCTCTCTCTTTAGGTTAGGGAAGTTTTCCTCCATAATTTTGTTGAAGATGTTTACTGGCCCTTTAAGTTGCAAATCTTCACTCTCATCTATACCTATAATCCTTAGGTTTGGTCTTCTTATTGTGTCCTGGATTTCCTGGATGTTTTGGGTTACACCTTTTTTGCATTTTGCATTCTCTTTGACTGTTGAGTCGATGCTTTCTATGGTATCTTCAGCACCTGAGATTCTTTCTTCCATCTCTTGTATTCTATTGTTGATGTTTGCATCTATGACTCCTGATTTCTTCCCAAGGTTTTCTATCTCCAAAGTTGTCTCCCTTTGTGATTTCTTAGTTGTTTCTACTTCCTTTTTTAGATGCTGGATGGATTTGCTGAGATCCTTCACTTGTTTGTTTGTATTTTCCTGTATTTCTTTAAGGTATTTTTGCATTTCCTCTTTCAGGATTTCTGCCTGTTCACCCAAGTTCTCCTGTATTTCTCTAAGCGATTTTTGTGTTTCCTCCTCATGGGCTTCCTTCTGTTGATCCATCGTCTCCTACATTTCTTTAAGCAGTTCTCGTGTTTCCTTTGTAAGGGCATCTATCCATTGATTCATTTCTTTAAGCAATTTTTGTGTTGCCTCCCTATGGGTATCCATCTGTAGACCCACATTCTTCTGCATTTCTTTATGCAATTTTTGTGATTCCTTTGAAAGTGCATCTACCCGTTGATTCATTTCTTTAAGCGATTTTTGTGTTGTCTCCTTGTGGGCCTCCATCTGTTGATCCATGTTCTCCTGCATTTCTCTAAGCGATTTTTGTGTTTCCTTTGTAAGGGCTTCCAACCGTTGATTCATGGTCTCCTGTAATTCTTTATTAGATTTATTTGTGTCCTTTTTGTGATCCTCTAATAGCATCATGAGAAGTGATTTTAAATCCAGATCTTGTCTTTCGGGTGTGGTGGGTTATCCAGGACTTCCTGCTGTTGGAGAGTTGGGTTCGGATGGTGCCATATTACTTTGATTTCTGTTAGTAATGTTCCTACATTTGCCTTTTGCCATCTGGTTACCTCTGGTGTTAGTTGGTCCTGCTGTTACTGGCTGTTGGTTGGACCTCTTGTGAGCCTGCAAAGCTATTTCTGGCCCCCCTGGATTAGCAGGATTCCCCTGGCACCTATTTCTGGGGCCTGCCCTACTCCTGAGTGACTTTGGAGCCCTGATGTGCCTTGCCCCAAGTGATGTTATATTGGGGAGTCCCTGAAAGCGCTGTCCTGCTCTTGGGAGCACCCAAAGGCTCAGCGTAGTGGATTCCAGGAGCAGAGGTCGCCAAAGGAGGCTGATAGGCTCGTGCCCTGTGCAGGGGTGTGTGATCTCTCCTAGAGTGGGGGGGGGGGGGCGTCCCTCTGCAGGGCAGAAGTCCCACAGCAGGGCTGGTGCGTCGATTACTGCAGACCTGCCCAGCTCTTGGGAGCAGGGTACACACAAGCTGCCTGAGACCCAAGAGATATTATGCCTGTCTGTCTTTGAGCCTGGCCGTCTCAGCTGCCCTGGTGCTGGAGCAAAGATGGCAGAGTGCACTTTGCACTCTCTTGGCAGTGCAGGTCACCCTGCAGGGGGGATGGCTCACGGCAGAGCTGGCGCCCAGAAGACCTCAGCGCTGTCCTGCTCTTGGGAGCACATGGAAGCCCCAACAAGCTGTGTCCCAAGCGATGTTATATTGGGCCAAACCTGGGTACCTGTTTCCTCAGTGCAGTGGATCCGGGAACAGAGGTCGCCAAAGGGAAGCTGGTAGGCTCCCGCCCAGTGCCGGGGTCCCTCTGCAAGGCAGAAGTCCCTCAGCAGAGCTGGCACGCTGATTACTGCAGATCTGCCCAGCTCTTGGAGCAGGTTACACACAAGCTGCCTGAGACCCAAGCGATATTATGCCTGTCTGTCTCTGAGCCTGGCGGTCCCAACTCTGAAGTGATTTTCTTTATCTCTCCTTGGTTTGACTTGGATCTACTTCATTTGGTAGAAAAATAACTGTCAAATTCATTCTGGTTTCCATTTATTTCCCATTCTTTGGTTATCAGTCTGTGGTTATTTTTACAAGCAAGTTGTGTTTTTTAGAGATAATAGAAAGTTGGGCCGGGCGGTGGTGGCGCACGCCTTTAATCCCAGCACTTGGGAGGCAGAGGCAGGCGGATTTCTGAGTTCGAGGCCAGCCTGGTCTACAGAGCGAGTTCCAGGACAGCCAGGGCTATACAGAGAAACCCTGTCTCGAAAAACCAAAAAAAAAGAAAGTTGGATCTAATTTTTTTAACCCAATCAGCCAGTCTTTTCTTTTCTCTGATGAATTGAATCTACTTTTATGTAAGGTTATCAGTAAGCTATGCTTATTGAATCTAATAATTTGTTAGCTGTTTGTTTTTGATTTTCTCTGCAATCATGATATTGGGTGAGGTTCTGACTTATTAAGCTGGACCTTATGAGCTTTTTCTCATTCTCCTTTGTTTAGACATCTGTCTCTTAAAATGTATATTTCCTGTGTTCTTGTATTTAAGTCTGTCCTCCTTCCTCCTCCACTTATAGTATTCCTTTAAGCATCTTCTGCAGAGATACATTGGTACTTATGAATTGACTTGGTATGTGCTTGTTTTGAAAATCTTATTTTCTCTCCTTTCTATTTAAAAATATGTCTTCATGATGTAAAAACTCATGATTTGCAGTGATTTACTTTCAGGGATTGAAATGTATCATGTCATGATTTCCTGGGTTGAAGATTCCCAATAATGTTTAAATGGTTCTACCTTTCTAATGACTTAGTGATTTACTCTTAAGTACAATACTCTTCTTTTGCTCTGTATTCTTTTTAATTTATTTTTTTATTTTCTATATATTTTATTTACATCCCCAATGAGTTCCCCTTTACCGGTTCCCCCCTCCCTGAAAGTCCCATAAGCCTTCTTCCCTCCCTGTGTTCCCCAGTCAAAACCCCCCCACCCCTGCTTCTCTGTCCTGGTATTCCCCTACACTGCTACATCCAATCTTTCCAGGACAAGGGGTCTCTCCTTCCTTCTTCTTGGGAGTCAATTGATATGTAAATTGTGTCTTGGGTATTATTCCGAGCTTCTGGGTTAATATCCACTTATCAGTGGCTGCATACCATGTGTGTTCTTTTGTGATTGGTTTACCTCACTAAGGATGATACTTTCCAGTTCTGACCATTTGCTTAAGAATTACTCTGCTCTGTATTTTTAACATACTGACTATAATATGTCTCTAGTCTTATAAGTACATACATAGATAAGTACTCTAGTCATGTCATTTGGTAATCTAGAGGGCGCTTTGTTTGAAATTCTATTTCTATGTCTAATATCTAGGAAATATCCTACTATAATTTTCTTAAATATGTTCTCTGTGCCTTTATAATGTTTATCTGAGCTCTTTATTCCCATCTGTGAATTTGTGGGTTTGGCCTATTGATTCCAGCTCAGAGCTGTTGGAAATTGGGGTTATATGCATTTATTTTCTTTTTTCATTAATATATGAATGTAATATTTAATCCACCTTATTTTCTGTTGTTAATGAGTCTGTATTGGAAAAAAGTGACTGATATTTGTTTGTACTGCCTTCCCAGTGGGAGTTTTTCCTTTTTTGTGCATCAGGAGGCTTTAGCAGCACTTAACTGCATTGTGGGCTGCCTAGATTCTCTTACCCTCTTTAGAGACCCCCAGATTGAACCTCCTAGGGTAGCTTTTAGCTGAAGGTTGTGGCTCGAGCACATTGGGAGCATGGAGAGCAACCACAGCGACAGAGCTCTGCCATTTGTGCTCTCAGAGCCTCTTGACAGTTAACCTACGCGAGGATTGACACCAGGAGTATTTTGTACTCCGATGACACTACAGACTTCTCAGATTTTACATTATAACAACACATGACAGCTCCAAACTTGATCCACCTTCTGGCCTAAGGATCAAAGCTACTAAATGCTAACTAAATTCTCAGTAAATGGCTGTTGAAGATGCCCGTAGCATAAGCTAATCAACTGCTAGCTGTATCCTGGAAATACCAGTTATGCCACAAAAACTCCACAATTCAGTATTTATGCTTAACCAGGCCTTATATGGAGGATATGATCCTATGAGAATCTCCCTTGAATATTTGTATATGAGTAGTTCTCAGGATTTATGGGATGGAAGCTTGGTCTCCAGTGGCAGTGTTGAGAGCCTATGGAAAATAATTAAATCATGAGAGATTCCACCTCAGAAATGGATTAATACTATAGAAAAAGAGTGGGCATGATCTTGCACGAATAAGTTAATTCCTGTTTGACTGTGTAGTTACGAGTGGACGTAACTGCCCTGTACTTGTACGCCTTTTCCACATGCCTGATACCCCTTCTGATTTTCTGTGAATGTGTTAGTCAGAGAACTCTTCCTAGGATATCAGCCAGCACAATACTATGGAGATATTCTAGCTATTAGAATCATTAGTCAAATAACATTTTTTTCTTTCTATATTGTCCCAGCATAAAATATACTAAGAAATAAAACAGAAATAATCAGTGTTCTCCATCATGAAAGTAACAGAATAATGATCAAAAGCTGTTAGTGCCTGTTTTTCTCAATCTGTAAAGCTGGTAAAAGTAAGTAAATTCTGGGGCTAGGGAGATGGTTAAGAGCACTTGCTATTCTTATAGAAGGCCTTAGTTCAGTTCCAAGTATCCATATGATGCCGTATAGCATTCCTTAAAAATCAGTTCCAAGGACTGGAGAGATGGCTCAGCATTTAAGTGCACTGACTGCTCTTCTGAAGGTCCTGAGTTCAAATCTCAGCAACCACATGGTGGTTCACAACTATCCGTAATGAGATCTTTCGCTCTCTTCACTGAAGACAGCTACAGTGTACTTATTTATTCACTCTCTTCACTGAAGACAGCTACAGTGTACTTATTCACAATAATAAATAAATCTTTAAAAAAAATCAGTTCCAGGGGATCTGGCACCCTTTTTTTGCCACCACAGGCATATGGCACACGTGCAGTACACATACATATATGCAGGCAAACCATTCATATGCATAAAACAAAAATAATAAATAGGTATTCAAAATTAAATGAAGTCCATCTGCTGAAAGCAGAAGAGATTGTTGTCAATACTCCTAGAGGTCTACTTGTCCCAGGTTCAATGTTCCATCCTATATTTAGGTGACGAAACATCTCTGAGTCCTTCCAGTAAATTCTTTTGTCATTGCTGAGTAACCAAATTAAATCAAATATAACAAATTCAAATTCAGTGCTGTTGGAGGAATAAGCTTTGGCTCGACTGAGGAAAATCTTGAGAGATAGAACAACCATGAAAAACACACCGCTCACTGTGGAACATGAAGATGAGAGATGCAATGTGCTGGGTAATTAAGATGACACTGTTTTCTCCATACAATTCCCCTTCTCTCTTCTATTGGTGGATAGAACCAAACTGCACCTGGAATTGGAATTCTGTATGCCCTGGGTGGGAGTTCCCTTAGAATTCCCTTCTTATTCCTATGCACACAACATTAAGACAACAAATCCTTTCTTTTTTAACCTCATTATTGCGACATCTTCATTAGCAATATAGTTTAGAATTCATCTCATGTTTAAAAAAGAAATAATCCCCCCTTGATTTGTACCCTCCTGTAACTTCACTACATTCTAATACTTCTCCCAAGAATTTTCTATATTATCAAATCCTTATGCTCCTATTTCCTTTAAATTCCCCCTTAAATTCACAGTCTGAAGTGCCACTTTGTGTTGCTATTAGTGAAATTCTGCTTAGGAAGAAGTGGCTGGTCAATGGTGAAATGGCAAAAAGGAAAGTTGTGAACTTCTATCAATGCAGGTGAAACACTCATCCAATGCTTGGGCTTTGAAAAATGAGATGGAGAGTTAAGTCTCACAAAATAGCATTCCCCTCTGGCTAGATTAAGGGCCTCTGCTATTTGCTTTTTCCTGCCATGATATTCCAAAGAAAATTCCAATTTTTAGGGAACCGTTATTTTAATAATGTGATATCCAGAGGGAAGGAAATAAGTTTTTGATTTAGAACACTTATACTCATGCCAGTACGGTTACACATAAAGCCTTTGGGAGACATCTATCTAGTGAACGGTAACATCCAAAGGAAATCCCCTTTCTTTGTCATCACAGGCACCAACCCTAGTTGTAGGTAGATTTAACAGTCATAATTCTCCACCATTAGAAAATTTTGGGGGGTTTTCAGAACCCTTCCTTCCCACTTCCCATTTCTCATGCTACTTTAGGTATCACATATTTTTTTTTTTTTAGGAGTGGGGTTTGGACATAAAGCAGAAGTCCTAAACACTTGGCCAAGCCTCCCACTGAGGGGCCATTTTTTTTCCTTAGAACTGAGTTTCGCTTGCAGATCTTAGTTTAGATGCAAAGAATTAATGATGAGTGGTAAATTCTATTGTTTCATTGTGACTCTTTTAATGTGACACACTTGGAAACTATGGAGGTAGGAAAAAGTGTAAGAGCTCAAAGCAATGGTTCCAAGTGCATAAAGCATCTACTTCTATAACCATCATGGCATGTATAAAATATTATGAAGAGATACTTGTGTTCTTCCCTTTGGTACTGGACAGCTTAGACAGTGGATGCCAAGAATCTCAAGGAACAAACTAAACTAAGACCCTTGGCAAACCAGAAGGAGGACTAATTTTCTGGCAAGAGAATCACAACCTATCATCTCACTTTTCAGGAGACACTGCAGCTCAGAAGGAGGAAATTACCTGACCAGCACTCCCCAGCTATAGATACTTCTTGCCTTTGCGTAAAACTAAACCTCATAAGATTCTGAGGATGGCCTTGGTGGAGGGGTCAACAGACTTTTGTTCCTCTTCCCAATTTGCCTCCACATACAACATCCACAGGCTTTCATAGGATGCCACCTTGTGTTGCTCAGTGGGAATGCAGAAGAGCAGTCAGGGCAACCTTCATGGAAAGTGGGCCAGTGGGGCTGAAGCTGAAAAAAAAAATAAAAAAAGAATTGATCTTTCTTTTCTGCTTTTCTCTATTAATTATGTGTTGATATTTAGTCTGTTGCTATATATGTTGTAATGATAAATACTGGTTCCCAATATCTGGCTGATCCCAATGGGTAGATCCTTGGTGATGAGGAAATCCTCATGAATACCAAGTAATGCTATGTAACTTTACTCCTTAATTTAAAGCTATTGGAATAAACATGTTCACAGCTTGTAGCTGGGCAGAAGAGAGGTAGGCAAGGTTCCAGTTGCTGGGCTTGGGGTCTGAGGCAGAGAACACCAGGAGAAAAAGAGGGAGGAAGAAGGAAGAAGATGTCAGATGTGGATGGAAAGTGAGAACATGGCTCTATGAGGACCAGCCATTTGGAAGAGAGCTGCTCACTAGGAGCATGGCAAGTGGTATCTGAGGGTTATTGACAGGGAAGTATAAACTCAAAAGTTTCGTGTATTTTTTGGGGGGGGGTAGTAAATGATCAAAGGGGGGGTAGAAAACACCAATTAGTTTTTACTACAGTTATGTCTTTAATTGAGCTATTGAGGACAGGTAGATAAACAAGACTGGTTAGGGCTGTCTTAATTGCTTTTCTATTTTTGTGATAAAACACCAAGACCAAGCCAACTTGTAAAACAAAATATTTAGCTTCGAGAATACATTTTCAGAGAGTTAGAATCCGTGACCATCATGGCAGGGTGCAAGGCAGCAGACAGGCAAAATGGCACTGGAGCAGTAGTAGATAACTCACATTTTGATGTGTGTGTGTCTGTGTGTGTGTGTGTGTGTGTGTGTGTGTGAGAGAGAGAGAGAGAGAGAGAGAGAGAGAGAGAGAGAGAGAGAGAGAGAGAGAGAGAGAGAGAGACCTCTGTGACATATGCATTTAGACAGGGTTCTATAGAACAATATAAACAGAGGAGAGAACACATTAAGTTTGTAGTTGAACATTCTTAGATAAAGAACAGTGGCATTTATAATAACCCACACTGTAGTCCTGAACTTGTATGGACAGACTTGCCTAAGTAGCAGATGTTGGTTGTCATGGTATGGATTATGAGTTCACTATGCAAGTCCTGTGACTTATTGCTGACCTGTATCTAGTTATATTCAGGTCTGAGTGCTGAATGCCAGTATACCTTGAGAGTTTGCTCAAGAGTACACATCCACAAATTACAGAGAGAGAATACTGTTGGTATTTGCTTATAATGGGGAACTGTTGTGACACTGGAGGTATGATATTACTAACCATTAATTGTTTTTACTTCAACTAGACTGGTTAATATTTCTCAAAATATTTTGTGTGAATACTTATACGTGCTGTATTATTAGAATTATGTTTTATTATATAATATAATATATATTGTATTATTACTATATATTATATATTTTAGTCTATAAAGTATTTTGACTATAGAATTTAATCTTAGTGTATGTACACGTTTCTATACATGTGTTTATGTATGTTTGTATTTCCTGCCACAAGATTGTGCTTCATAGACATCCCTATATATAAATACTGTTACACTATTTAATAAACATACTGAGAAATAACTAAGGTTCTCTGTATTCAAATTATTAATCTCAGAAAATTGGAGAGGCTTCACAGTAGTGGGAATAAATATTATAAATCTCACTCTATAATGTGTGCCTATTTTCAGTTTTCATAAACATTCCCTGTCATTTTCTTACTAGGTATACTTTATTCTCTAAAATGTAGGTGTGTCTTTTCCATATGTGTGAAATGTTATAGTTTATACATATCGTATATTGAACAATTGAAATATATAACATATGGTTTATCCTGAATTTTTGATATCACAAATAGGTAATATTGTGACCCACAAGTCTTTGAAGTTAGGTATCATGATTATTTTGTTTTGAATGAGTGATCACTATTTCAACAAACAAAATATAGAATCAGATCAATTAGACCGGTGAATTAACTAGAGAGTCAGTAACTATTTACAGTAATCTATGCACATAAAGTGTTCATATATAGTAAACAAAAAGAATAGTATTCAGAGGTTCTTCTGTGCATGTAGAAACATGGTGCTGAAAAGGTGTATTAATTCTTACTGCTGTTTTCATGTGTGACGTGGTTTATTTATCCTGACACTCTTTCAGAGAGCTATAGCTGTCTTGGTGAATTGAGCAAAACCGAAATGTAATATTCATATTTGTTCATATTTGTGAAAAGCTAATTAACCAAGATGGTAGGTTTCCAGTGTTCATGTGTGGATGTCTCGTGACATTTATTTTAATGAGGAGAGTGAGATGTCTTGATAGTACAGGTGCTTGTCATAGGACCTGGTATTCTGATTCTAACCCCAGAACCCCACATAATGGAAGGGGAAAACTAGATACCAACAGATTCCCTCTGATGTGCTCCCTCCCAAACTTAATACATACATAAAATTTTTGAAACATACATTTAGTAATTATGTATTGAAGCATGCTCTTATGTTGCTTTATATCCAAATCCTATAGAAAGCAAAAGAAAAAAGAAAAAGAAGCTTTTCAGTTTGCTAATCTTTGCCTATGCTTACCATCAGGAAAGACAGCCCAGCAGTAGCCTAAGTCTAATTATGTGTACTGACTCAGTACGCTTTTATCCATGTCAAAGATGCTTGTGTAAAAAAGTGGTGCCATGAGCTGACAGTTACTTTCCGTCCCTCTAGTTCTACCTGTACATACAACTGCCACGCCCTCCTCAAGTGTTGAAGAAAAACACACAAAATCCTCACCAAAGGTAAGAAGCCCTTTTCCTTTATGTAAGAACAAAGTCACTTTAATGATTCCTTTATGTTTTTATGGCTGTCACACTTGAAAAAGTAAGGTCGATAAGGCGCATCCAGAGCAAGCATCAAATGGTTCATTTAGGAAGAGAAGGAAAAGGAATTTTGTCAGATCGGTGATTTAATAGAACTATGTCAGGTCGTGACCTTGAGTCACTTTGGGGCAGGCTGTCTTCTGGACAATAGTGTTCTGCTTTTAGATACCAATCTGTAAATGTCACTCAGAAGGTGACAGGCATATCATTCATGCAGACTTGAATGTTTATGTAAGAGTTCACTCCTTTTATGACTCATAGAGCCTGCAGTTTAGGTTGAATTTGATTATGTTCCCCAAAGATGGATGTGGGGGAAGCATCATATATCCTAGCATGGCACGTTCATGTGTCAAGAGCTTAAGACAGAAGGATGCATGCAAATTATTGGAGTGCTTCAAAAAAAGGGTTAGTATCACTAAATAGATGTTCGCTTCACCATATTGTAATGTAACTCAGCTAACCTTCCGTAGAAGTCAACACATAGGGTTGCCTGATGTGGAATTTAGCCAGCAAATGTGGGAAACACATTAGTTTTAGTCACAAAGTAGACATCTTGAGGTATTCTGTGTCCATATCACATAATATACTACTACAGAATATTTCACCTGATTCTCTATTAGTCGGTAAGAATCAGTAGATTAGTAAGAGACTAGATTAACTCGCCAGTCTTTGGTGCAATTATTCCGTCCAAGAGGTGAACCAAAGAGTTGTACAAACAGAATTCAGCATAATCTAAGTCTCTTAAGTGTTTTCTTTCCTGTATGTTGCAGGTGGAATCTAGAAAAGGCCGGAAAAGTATGTATTCTGCAGTAACTGAAGTTGTATTAATTGTGTTAATACTAGTTATCTTTTGTCTGGTTGCACCACACTGAGCAAATCAGCATGTATTGATTGAAAATTGGATTTTGTTTTAAAAAAAAAGAGTGATGCCTCATGTGGGAAATGGTAGCCATGTGTCTACAGCTGCTGCATCCAGCTGTGGCCTCTTTAGTTTGGTGTTTTGTGCACTAGGCTGCACCTAAACCTATCTTAACTACACAGATATCCAAGTTACTCGTCCCAATTTCCAGGGAAAAGATTTTGAAAAAAATCAGGATAGAGAATTTACTTATGTGTTTAAAGTTCATCACAGACACATGTGGTGGGTTGATTTGTATTTTCTAGACAGGTGAATAAACCAAGCTTCCTAGTAAGTGATGGAGATCTTTAGATATGCAGAACATCAACTAGATTCAACACCATTGAGGCCATTAAAGAAAAAACGCAGGGGAGTATTTCCAGATATCCAACATCTGCCTGCAATAACTCAAACTACAGGAATCCCAAACACTGTCATGGCTACCACAGTGCTCAGAAGGTCTGGGCAGTGTAATTCACCTGCCTGCAAACACTGACAATTATGAAAGGAAAGCCCATGTTTTGGTGCACTGTGCTGACCACTATATTGAAATTGGTTAGATGTGTATGAAGTGAGTTCATGCTAGACTTGGTTGATTCCTTCTAGTAAAACCTGGTGAGAAGCTTTAAAGGGTTGACAATATTATCATAAACACAAAGAACAAAACAACTAAGGCAAAGTGTTCACTAAGAACTCTTGTCACCACCTAGATCCTGATCTGTGCTGTCTAATTTTTTTTTAAAAAATATAGGATTTTTGGTTTTTGTTTTCGTTTGTTTTTTGTTTTTCTATTTGAGACAGGGTTTCACTTTGTATCCATGACTGTCCTGAAACTATCTAACCCTATCTATCTATCTATCTATCTATCTATCTATCTATCTATCTATCTATCTATCTATCTATCTTTTATGACCTGGAACTCACATAGTTCCATCTACCTCTGAGTATAGTGTACTGTTATAAAAGGACTCTACTACCACATCCATGGTATACACATACAAAAGTGAGGTACATTCTATGCTCCAGTAGGCTTTCCTGTCAGTAGTGTCAGTCTCCATATTTTAAGTGTGAATACTGAGTAGATGTTTTCAGCAGTGAACCACATGGCTCAATATTCATTACTTCAAGTGTTTTCTGCATAGTTCATATATAGTGATAGCACGTTGCCATATTGTGGTTTGACTAAGGGAAACAAGTGTGAGAATATGGACTGAAGCTTCAGCCCAGTTGGCTCAATACATAGATAGCATGTCCTGGACCCAAAGTTTGTATCCTAGTTCTGCATAAAATGTGCCCAGGATGGCTCAATCCTATTAATGCTTATCCTAGAGAAGTGAAGGAAGGAGAAACATAAGTTCAAGGTCATTCTTTTCTGTAGAGTGAATTACATGCTAGACTAGAATAAAGACCTTTCCTGAAAACAATTTTTAAAAATATAGAGAGAAGGTAGTACTATTGAGGGATGCATGACCAGGTATGGTGCATCCTCACTGCCCTGGAGTCAGTACCCATATCTAAGCAGGAACTAAGAAAGGCCATGCAGATAGTCAATGAGTATGTTACCTACAAAGTGATGTGAGCACACACTGCTTATTATATTCCCAATGCACCAGGCTGCTGTTCTTGTCAGTTCATGAAGAGGATATTTCCAGATTTGGATAGTTGAAAGGAAGTTTCTATTCAGCCCAACCATAATATGACACTTAGGTTTTGAGTATCTTTGAAACTGAGCATTTTTAGAAAATATGTCAATGTGGTCTTCTGATCAGCGAATCATTCACTGAGGCACCAGTCAGGTTGAAGTTCTGAGAGTCAGACTACATATTTCTATTAAGCTTGGGCCATTCTACAGGTTCTTAGGTAAACAGGGAAAATAAATACATTCTCTATTGCTCGTGAGCAACCAACTGAAACCTCATGCTTCCTAGATTCATTCATATGTAGGTGATTCTTCTGTCACTTACTAGACACCACAAAGCAATTCAATGTACTTTTCCTTCAGGGCTAGAGCTCTCTCTCTCTCTCTCTCTCTCTCTCTCTCTCTCTCTCTCTCTCTCTCTCTCTCTCTCTGGTTTGGTTTTCTTATTTGTTTGTGTCATGAAGCTGACCTAACTTGTCTTTGTTGTTAATGCATTCCAAGTATTTAAAACCTTGAGAAATATCCATCACAATAATGCTGTTGTTTCCGGGGATGCTGAACAACCTCAATCCCAAGCTTCCACGTCCAGAGAAAAACCACAAGGTAAAATAAAAGGCACTGAGGAAATCGAATAATTTTATTAAATTATATCTGGTTGCTGTAGATCATAAGATATAGTACAAGAAAAACAAAGATTTCCAACTTAGAAACATTTCCTTCTGTAGATGATGTTAATTTGCATACTTTGTTAGGTTAAATTCAACCACAGAATTTAAAAATGGCTATAGGACTCACTGTTCTCATTGAGTAGCAAGAAAGAGAGGAAAAGTCAGCTCAGTCCTGTCTGTGTCACTGTCACTTCACCTGCTGCAGGCAGGAACAGGTGAGCCACCCTCTCTATCACCAGTTCCCAAACATCTGTAATGTGAATGGATTGAATGTCAGCTGTCTCAAGAGTGACCCTGTGATTGTCAAAAGTGTCGAGAATGAAGACAGACTTGGAATTAGATCCCAGCATTTCTGGTGTTACCCCTTGAGAGCGGGTCCCTTGAGTGGTGTGTTACACCCTGTGGTTGGGAGGCTTAAAGGAGTGGGAAAGAACAGGTAGAAACCAGGAAATGACAGGAGGGACAAGAGGTTTCTGTGAGGAGTTCTTTTCCTTCTTTTAAATTCACTCCCACCGGCAGTGGAGGAGTGTTCTCCTTGCTCCACATCCTCACCAGCATGTGCTGACCTTTCAGTATATCTTTATAAGGTAGAATCTCAGAGTTGTTGTGATTTGTGTTTACCCTATGCCTAAGAACATTGGACATTTCTTTAGGTGCTACTCGGTCGCTCAAGATTCTTCTGTTGAAAATTCACTGCTTAGCTCTGTACTCCATTTTTATTTTTTTAAAGATTTATTTTTATTTATTTTATGTATATGAGTACATTGTCTTCAGGCACAATAGAAGAGAGTATCAGATCACATTACAGATGGTTGTGAGCTACCATGTGGTTACTGGGAATTGAACTCAGGACCTCTGGAAGAGCAGTCAGCACTCTTAACCACTGATCCAATTCTCTAGCCCTGGACCCCATTTTTAAATTGGGTTATTGAATTGTTGGTGTTGAGCTTCTTGAGTTCTTTATATATTTTAGATATCAGCCTCTGTCAGGTGTAGGGGTAGTGAAGATTTTTTTCCCAGTCTGTAAGTTGCCAATTTGTCCTGTTGACAGTGCCTTTTTCCTTACAGAAGGTTTTCACTTTCATGAGGTCCCACTTATTAATTTTTGACCGTAGTGCCTGAGCCATTGGTGTTCTGGTGTGAAAGTTGTCCTCTGTACTGAGGAGTTCAAGAGTATTCACCACTTTTAGTTTTATTAGTTTAAGTGTGTTTGGTTTTATGTTGAGGTCTATGATCCATTTGGACTTGAGTTTTGTACAGGGTGATAACTATGGATTTATTTACATTCTTGTATATGTGGATACCCAGTTAGACCAGCACCATTTGTTGAAGATGGTCTCCCTGTTCCATTGTATGATTTTTGCCTTCTTTGTCAAAAATCAAGTGTCCATAGGTGGGTGGACTTATTTCTGGGTCTGTGAATAGATTCCATGGATCAACCTGTCTGTTTCTGCACCAGTACCGTGCAGTTCTACGTACCATTGCTCTGCAGTACAGCTTGAAGTCAGGGAAAGGGATGCCTCCAGGTGTTCTTTCATTGTTCAGGATCATTTTAGCTATTCTGGGTTTTTTGTTTTACCATATTAAATTGAGAATTGTCCCTTCAAGATCTGTAAAGAATTATGTTGAAATTTTGATAGGAATTGCATTGAATCTGTAGATTGTTTTTGGTAAGATGGCCATTTCCAATATTAATCCTACCAATTCATGAGCAAGGGAAGACTTTCCACCTTCTGATAAGTTCCTCAATTTCTTTCTTCAGAGACTTGATATTCTTATATATCTTAAATCATTTCCTCAAACCCTCAGAACTTACTTAAGCTTTCACATCTCCTGAATTTTTTATATATTAGACCACATTCTTAAACCTTCAGAATTGCCTAGACTTTATCCTTCTCCTTTCCATCTACTTATTTCCTTTTATCTACTGTTTTCCTTTTCTTAACGAGAGACCTAGTAGTAGGAAAATCATTGCTTAGGTTTTCTGTGTGAAATGGACTAATAAGGTGGTTGCAACCCTGGGAGAAGAGCTGGTTTCCTGATGCTGCTGAGCTGGCAAATCTACAGTTTAGCCTAGTCATCAATGCCATCAGAGATCTGAGAAGGACGAATTATAGCTGGAAGTATAATCCAATGCACTATGTATCAATTAAAATGGCTGAGACTTATGCATTATATAGATGACCACCCCCACTGGGATCCTGTGGTGTCAATAACTCAATTGAGGGGGTATATCCCAGGGCAGTGCTAGTCTTCATTTGCCAGGCCCAGCTTATCTGATAGGTTGTGGAGGATGAACATTGGAGACTGACCTTACTTTCTGCTGGTGTCCTTCTTGTCCATAACTCAAGGCAGGGCACTGGGGCAGTCTTTCCCCGTGTTTAGCATTACCACAATACAAGTAGAGTCTTTTGTTGCTGTGTCCATTGTCATCTTGGAGATCTTGGGGGTCATTTCTAGGATCTGAGAATCCCTGTCATATAAATTTAAACATCTTAAATGCCATATTCAGCAGATCTCTGACAGGTTTGAGAGCTGGTATCTACCAAACACATATGAGTTAAATAATACTTGTTTTTAGTTATTTGCTTTAGACTGTACTTTAAAGATATAAAATGGGAGGTTAAATAGGCTTATTTCTGTTATTAATTATACCAGTATGTAGCATGGTTACAAATGTAGTTCTGAACATCTTAGAGAATTCCACCATTTATAAGGTAACTATTAACTTGTAATTTTTAACTTTATCCTTAACAGTTTACAATAAAAATGACTATTTATGAACTGAGGCTCTTTTAGTATCAATATAAGACTGTTAAATATAGAGTCTGGGAAGTTCCTTGATCCTTACATGGTATACTGTCATAGAACATAATAGATCTTTTCATGCCCCAGTGACAAATAGCTACAGCTTTACCATGCTAGTAAAAATAAGGAGGTTAGACATGCATCTTTAAATGAGTCTCTGTTAACATGAATAGACATTAGGTAAGGAGAGACAAATGCTAAGTCAGACTCTCATTTTTTTAATTGTTGTAAACCTTTAATATGGATTTTTATGTTGTAGTGATTCTAATCATAAAACAAATTTACAGGTAATCTTAGCCTACCCCTATAAAAAAAAGTCTTTAATGTCCAAAGTGTCGAGAAACTGTTCCAAGTTCTTTGTCAGACTGCTTAAGGTCATTGTCTTATTGCATAGAAAGACAGGAATTTTTCAGTTTCTGGTGTGTAGCTATTGCTCCATTTTTAGTCTTGTATTTATCTATTTATCAAGATTATATATTAATAAAGACCTTATAATAAAACATCTGATAAACTTTAGCCTTTGCACTTAAAAATTTTTAAAAGCTGGTTTTAAAATAACCAATTTTTAATTTACTGAAAACTCCAAAAACTTTTTTATCAGAAGTCTAAAATTTTCAGATGTGTGCATTTGCAATATCAAAATAAAATACCTTTTTAAAAGTGGCAGATACCAAGCATAATCATAATGTTTAGAAGATAGCACCAAATTTTGTCTGTTTGTTTATTTATTTAGTTTTTCGAGACAGGGTTTCTCTGTGTAGCCCTGGCTGTCCTGGAACTCACTCCGTAGACCAGGTTGGCCTTGAACTCAGAGATCCGCCGATAGCACCAAATTTTAACAGTGTAAATAATTTAGTGTCTTTTAAATCAATACCAAATGAATTTCTTTGATGTTATAATGTTTGGCCCACCAGCAAGGTATGTTCTTATATATAGATGCATGGAGGTGCAGGTTTAATACATCATTAAAGAATTGTTTTAAATCCTATCTTTTATAAATCTGGTTTTTAAGACAGGAGAAAAATATTAAATTATCTTAGTAGACCTTTTTCCTTGGTCAGCTCATGCCCAGTTTTGTTGCCCAGAGCAGCTCCAACCCTGAGTTACAAGTTTTTGTTATGGATGTTACACATTCTTAAACATACTAAATAAGTTCTGAGCCAATAATCTATAACCAAGACATACAGAGCACAGTAAAGACATGCATTTAAGACCAGTGTGATCCAAATATGCAGTGGCTGTGCTGGGCTCCCGGCAAAGGCAGCAGTGCTCCAAGGGCAGTGCCATGTTTTCAGTTTTTCTTCTCAATTCAGCTTTTTATTTCCTGGAATTCCTCAAACAAGTCAAAACTAAATCAAGGGCTGAATGTCTGGGAGGTGAAGCTTGACCAGTTTCTCCAAATATGAGCAACAATCAAGTGACTAAATGAAAGTACAGACACAAACTGACAGACACAGACAGACTGCCACACTAAGCACAACCAGAACTGGGGATGAGATGGAAGAGATGCTAGATGTCCCAACAATTGGCTCAGAAGTGCCACCAACAGGACTTAGAACCAGAATCAGGTTTTCCCCTGATGGGTACCAAAGAGGAAATAGGATGTCTCCTGACCTCCTCTGATACTAGGAGCAATATTGTGTCTAGTTTCTCCTTTCTTGGGTCCCAGATAACCACCAACCAGTTTACCTTCTAGAGGTTTAGGACTTCAAAAATGAAGTCCCCAAATGTGAATGATTACAAACCAGGGACCTGGGTAGTGTGACTGGATTCCTGGCCAATACACCAAATGTTATGCAGTCTGTTTAGATTCAATATAACTCAGACACCAGATCAATGCACATGACAAATATGTATTGCAATCAAACTGCTACTGATCAATCAGGGACATAGAACAGATTTAGGAGCTGAACTGTGACCTTGAGCCAAAATATTAGAGTAAACTTCCAAACCAGATGCATCTGTGCCAAGTAATCATTACATTTTTCCACCAATTTAAGGCTAAAGGCTTTCCTTTATGAGGTTGACCTATGTAAACTGGTACAGAATGTAGGTTTTACAGTCTAACCAATCAAATCCAATTATTATTCTGTAGTTAGAAACAGCCATTATGTTTTGGAGAACAAAGGATGCATAATGGGAGCTATGGTTAAGAAAAATCATTATGCCCAGGAGTGGTATAGTCGGATCCTCCGGATCCTGAGTGTCATGCCCAGTTTTCTGAGGAACCGCCAGACTGCTTTCCAGAGTGGTTGTACCAGCTTGCAATCCCACCAGCAGTGGAGGACTGTTCCTCTTTCTCCACATCCTCACCAACAACTGCTGTCTCCTGTGTTTTTGATCTTAGCCATTCTGACTGGTGTGAGATGGAATCTCAGGGTTGTTTTGATTTGCATTTCCCTAATGACTAAGGATGATGAACATCTCTTTAGGTGCTTCTCAGCCATTAGATATTCTTCAGGTGAGAACTCTTTGTTTAGCTCTGTACCCCATTTTTAATAGGGTTACTTGCCTCTCTGGAGTTTAACTTCTTGAGTTCTTTGTATATATTGGATATTAGCCCTCTGTCGGATGTAGGGTTGGTAAAGATCATTTCCCAGTTAGTTGGTTGCCGCTTTGTCTTTTTGACGGTGTCTTTTGCCTTGCAAAAACTTTGTAATTTAATGAGGTCCCATTTGTCAATTCTTGATCTTAGAGCATATGTTCAACGTTCTTCCCTAGTTTCCTTTCTATTAGTTTCAGTGTATCTGGTTTTATGTGGAGGTCCTTGATCCACTTGGAATTGAGCTTAGTGCAAGGAGATAAGAATGGGTTGGAATGTAAATAAAAAAAAAACTTAGAAAAAAAAAGAAAAATCATTATGTTCTGAAATAAAAAGTCAGTACTTGCGTCAAGTTTCTTTTGCTTGTTCCCAACAATTTCTCTCCAAATCCTTTACTTGCCTCTATCTACCTTCCCAGAAGACAGTCCAGCTTTATCCCATCTCATTTACTACATTTAATTACATATACTAAATCCATGCACTTTTGTCTGCATCAAGTAAAGTCCGGTGTAAATAATGAGCAGTACCATCAGCTGACAGTTACTCACTTTGTTCCCCTAGTGTTACCTAAACGTGCTGACAGTGCAATTTCAGAAGAAGATGAGGGAAAGTCACCACTGAGGAGGGTTAAGGTAAGAGGGGCTTTCATTTCTCTAAGGTAGAAAGGTTATCTCAGTGATTCCCTTATGTTTCAGTAGGTATCACATTTGAGCCATTACACTAGTCAGATACATCATAGGTATTAGAGTATTTATGAAGGAAGAGGATGGAAGGGAGTAACAGTACTAACTTGGTCTTAATTCAATACATCACAATGTGGTGCAGCATTTTGTCCTGATTTATGAAACTAATCCCTTTCAAGTGGTTTCTCCAGTTTACACTACTCCTCATGTTTTAAAGAACTACCAGCTGAACACTCAACATCCACATGCTAGACACTGTAAGCTTCTAATGCATCAAACTTTGACTCATATACTCAGATTAGTTCTAAACCCTGGGCACTAAAAATAGAATATGTATTAGTGGAAAATACAAGTTTTCATATGTGGTGTAGGTTTTGGGACCCTCTAGAGGCCAGACAGGTTTGTTTCATCTACCTATGAATCAGAAAAAGTATGAAAGATATTAGTTTTTATCACAAGTACTGAACCCCAGATAATTTGTGGCAACCTCAAATAATGTATTCATTAATATAGTCATCACTCAACAGTGATTTTTCATCCTTACTGCAATTACAGCACATAAATTGATCAATCAATACCATTTGCATATATTACCCTATGTGATTATGGAATATAAAGTATTTTTCCCCTCTCATTTGCAGATAGCTTCTAGAAAAAGCAGACAGAGTATGTATTGTGGAATTACTAAGATAAGTATTGTTTTAAACACTCGCTATGTTTTGTCTGATGTAACACTGTGATCTAAGATGGTAATTGATAATTAGAATTTTGGTTCTAGTTTTGTGTGTGTGTGTGTGTGTGTGTGTGTGTGTGTGTGTGTGTTTTAATAAAAAGGAGAAAAAAAAACTTATAGATATATCTGTAGTCATTGAGTTCATCAGAGTATAATAATCCCTATGGAAAAGTTACAATTTTTAGGATCTGCCTGCAATATATCAAATCTATAAGGATCTCAAATACTATCATGACTGCCAGAGTGGGTAGAAGTCCTAGATTGTGTCATTTACCAGGTAGAAGACTGTCAGTTTTGAAAGGCAATGAAGCACACATAATTATTTTCAGGTGGCAGGACTTAAAAATGAAACCCAGTACACAGGAAGAGGAATGTAGAATGAATGTGTCCCAATTGGGTTTCCCATGTTTCATTGTAATTAGGTCTACAGAAAGGCTGAATGGGGTGGACAATATTAGCATGGACAAAGGGCAACACAATTTAGGCACATGGCCAAGTTAGTGCTATCTCATTCCTTAGAGAACTTAGTGAATTTTAGGGAATTTGTTTTATTGTTGAGACAGATATGTGTGTGTGTGTGTGTGTGTGTGTGTGTGTGTGTGTGTGTGTGTGTGTGCGCGTGTGTTAAACTTTCTGACACAGATCTCACACAACTCGACCTACCTGAGCCTATAGAGTGCTGTTATTTATTAAGGGAGTATACTACCACACCCAAAGGGTATATGTCTTTAAATGTCAGAACTCTGTGTTCTGGGAGTTTTATCTCTGCGTGGCGGTCAGACTCCAAATTCTGAGTGTTAATACTGCATAGATACATATTTTTGGCAGTGAACCACGTAACCCAATATTATTTCAAGTGTTTTCACTGAGTGATCAGTGAATCACTCACTGAGAGGCACCAGTCAGGTTGAAATTCTGAGAGAAAGATTACATATTTCTACTAAGCTAGGGTTGTCCTATAGCTTCTTAGGTAAACAGTGAGAATAAATAAATAATTTATATTATTGCCTATGTGTTACCATTTGAAACCTCATTCTACATAAATTCATTCATATGTAGCTGAGTCTTCCATCCTTTAACAGACACCAGAAAGTAATATCTACTTGCATGTCCATATCTTTTTAAGTGAGAATTGTCATAGGGTGTTTAGTGTATAACATCATAGTAAACACAACTCAGAAGTGAGAGTATAAAGTACATTATATATGACACTATATATAAATAAAATAAACTATGCAAATTACACCATATGAATAAAGTATACTATATAAATTACACTCTATAGTATATTATATATATTCATATATATTGTGCACTCATATCTCTTGCTATGAAGTCTCATAGGGAGTCAAATATTAAGCATCCTAGTGAAAACTATACAGGAGTGAGTGAGTGAGTGTATAAATATTACTTTGTTTATGTTGCTCTAAGAGAGATATTGATGCTGTTTACCTACATGAGAGAATCCTGGTTCTCTTCTTAGAACATGTCACATTGACATGAAGTGTAATGCATGCTGCTGTGTATAATGCACTTTGTGATCTTCCCAAAATACCACTATAGCTCTGATGATGCTGCCTGGAGAATGGTAATGAAGTGGAATGTACAAACCCCAAATCATTCCTGATTTCCTCTGTTTTTCTGTCATGAAGCTGACAAAATTGTCTCTGTTGTGAATATATCCCCAGGCTATAATATGTTGAAAAATCTACGTCGGAAGGGGACTCTTTGCCTGATGGATGTTGAAGGGTGTGACATCACAGATAAAACTTGCGTAGAAAAAGCACAAAATAAAAGAGAAGGTACTGTGGAAATGAAAGAATGAATCATGCTTCATAGTTGTAGAGGATACTGTTATGATACATGGAAAACTATGAATATGTTAATTGTACTGTTCTATGTAGATACTGTTAATTTGCATATACTTCATTAGTTGAAATTCAACCACAGAATTTATAAGTGGATATAAGACTCACTGTCTCATTGAGTAATGAGAAACAGAGGAAAAGTGAGCTCAGTCCTGTGTGCGTCACTGTCACTTCACCTGCTTCAGGCAGGAACAGGTGAGCCACCCTCTCTATCACCAGTTCCCAAACATCTGAAATGTGGATGGATTGAATGTCAATCATATCAAGAGTGACCCTGTGATTATCCAAAGTATCAAGAATGAAGACAGACTTGGAATTAATCCCAGAATTTCTGGTCTGACCCCATGGGTATGGTTCCGTGGAGTGGCATGTTACAGATTGGGAAAGAACAGTAGAAACAAGGAAATGGCAGGAGGGGCAGGAGGTATCTGTGAGTTGTTCTTTTCATTCTTTCAAAGGCATCATGGTGATCCCTGTCAGTTTGTGTATTCTTTCCTTGTGGCCCTGTCATTTGAAGGCAGTCTTTTACACTTAACACTTTTCAGTCTACGTCAGTCAGTACCAAATGGCCAAGCCCGCCACTGTGACTAGTAGCTCTCCATGGAAGTTGTAGCAAAGGTACTCTCCCAGTTTGTAGAGAAAAGGAATGTCTGCTTCACCACAATAGTTTGAGTATGGAGTACATACTCGCTGAGAGCCATAGATGTAGGAGTTTCAGGCAGAGATCCAGTGCAGCGATTGAAGGAAAGAAACGGAGTGCTTATATCAGCTCACCTTCTCCCTGTAGAGTCATGGATCTCAGCCCAAAGAACAATGTCACTAACAGTGAAACAGTTTGCTACAGTTTATCACCTCATGATAATGTCCCATAGATATGGTTGGGGATCTGCATATTGTCAGCTTGACTATTGAGATTACTTATCACAGGGCCCACAAACTATTATGGTCATTTGGGGGTTTTATTCTATGGTAGAGCCAATCTCTCTGCCGGTGGATAGCCTTCTCCTAAAACTCAAGTGACCACTTCTACTGTGGTCCTAATGATGCAAAATAAGCATCCCATAGTTCCTTGGGTTTTTTGTACTAGTATCTTCTTGGTCATCTTGTGACCATTTACTCATACTTTAAAGGACATCCACAGGTTAGACTGCCAAGCAATTAGCAGGATTCTCTCATCTGACCTCGCTGCAACACTAGCAAGCCTCTGAAAAATAAAAACCTTATTATGTCTTTACCTTATAACAGCCTATGCTCTTTAATTTTACTAGCATACTAAGTGATTGAGTCAAGGGAGGTTAGAGGTTGACATCTATCTTGGACCTTGTGACTTAATGAGTGAGAAAAATGTTTGTACTCTGGCCCATCTTTGGTGCTTTTTGAGGTATTCTAGGTTCGTCCTCCAAGATACATAGGCTGGATTCAAAAGATTCTTTAAATTAGTGCCTATGTTCCTCAAGATAAAGGGCATTGACTCCTGGGGGTCAGCTCTCCAGGCACCTATCTGACCACAGGATGTGCCTGTCTTGTGTTCTTCCCTACTTCAATGTCTCACTCTTCGCATGGTCTGACCCATCCCATCTCTTATGCGTACATGTGGTTATAATCTAAGAAGTCTTTTTCCTCAAAATGGGTTTATTATAACTTCTTCAATAGGTTCATAAAATAAACACCTCAGAAGGATATCTGTTTCTCCTTGATTTTCTCATTTTACAGATTGGTTTGGTACCAAATTTCAGTGATGCTTGTATGTTTAATGCACATTTTCTATTGACTAGATTGTGAACCATGTGTGGCTGATACACAGGAATCTGTTTCTAGCTCCTTCCCCTTTCAGTCTTCCCTCTTACTAATTTTTTTTGTTTTGTTTTATTTTGTTTTTGTTTTGTTTTGTTTTTTGAGACAGGGTTTCTCTGAATAGAGCTGGCTGTCCTGGAACTCACTCTGTAGACCAATCTGGCTTTGAACTCAGAAATCTACCTGCCTCTGCCTCCCAAGTGCTGGGATTAAAGCTGTACACCACCACTGCCCGGCTTCTCTTATTCCTTCTTGCCCCTATCCTTCTCTAGCCACTTCATCCTCTTTGGTAATAGTCATGTTGTCCTGTTGTCCCTTCCACCTGTTACCTTATTGTTGATGCTGCATACTAGAACACATTGTCCATACAGTGTGGCCTAACCCCAGTCATGTCCCCATCCTCAGCCCTGGGCATACTAGGTCTTTCTGTATTCACTAAATGTCTCTCCCTCACAAAGCTCATGAGACTGACAGGATCACTGCGATAAAACTGAACAGAACTCTTCTCAGATACAATATGACTGGAAAGGCAGTTGAATCTTAGTATGACATCTGAATCAGACCTTTGTCACATGGACAGGTACATCCTAGTTTGTCTTTAGGTCTTCCCTCTGTTTAGTTTGCCTTATGGGAAAACATTCCAGCAGCAGCAGAACCATTTGTTCATCAGGTTTAGTAACATGAACTAAATTCATACACTTTTACCCACATCAAGTCAAGCCCAATGTCAACAATAAGCAATACTGTGAGCTGACACTCACTTCTTGTCCCCCTAGTGAATCCAGAAGAAGTCCCCCCAGTACCTGAATGTCCGGACAGTGCAAACTTACCAATGGATAAGGAGAAAGCACCAATGAAAATGGTGAAGGTAAGAAGGCCTTTCCTTTCTTTCATCTAGAAAACTTACTTCAATGGCCCCCTTTTGGTTCAGTGGGTATCACAATGGAATCATGACTCCAATCAGGTATATGACATTTTAAAGCTTCTCATGATTTAAAGATCTCAGCAGCTGAACATTGAATATGCACATACTGGGCACATGGAGCTTTCTTTCAACACATCAAACACTGGGGCATACACTCAAATTACTTCTACCATAGACCACAGAAACAGAAAAGGTCTTAATGAAAAATACAAGTTTTCACAGATGTTATGCGATATATGTTAGGGAATCCTCCATAGAGGCCAGACAGGTTTGCCTCATCTCCCTTTGAAGCTTAAAATATGTGTGAAAGCACCATTATTTAAAGGAATGTAACTTTTGGTCTGAGAATGATGATAATCACTCAAGTCAAATAGCTTTGACGATAGCAAGAAATCTGTATCCAAATAATTGTTTCTACAATTCATTCCTTGGTATAACAGAACTGTAAACTCTTAGCTTAGGTACTATGGAGGTAAAATTCTTTGGGGATGTGAGGGACATTGAAGTACAGCCTTATTACAATGAACTCCAATGTCTAAAAATTGTTCTTATTTTGGGTTTGTACCACAGTAAGAGCCAAGATTTTAAGCTCTATTAAAAACAAAACAAACAAACAAAAAGACTTCATCTTTTTATTCTTATTTAATAACATGTCCATCATTTTTATGGTTGGTATAAAAATATATATTGTAGTGGATATAATAAAAAATTAAAATTAAAATAAAAAAAAGAAAAAAACGTGTGAAGTTGCCTTTTTCCCATGTTGTCAGTGGAAGGACCAAAGACCTTAGCAGACATTACTCAACATGATTTAAGCTTTAAAATATTTTCTTTCCTTTCATTGCAGGTAACTTCTAGAACACGCAGGTGTGGTATGTATTATGGAATAACTCTTTAAGACGTGTTTTAGATGGTAATTGTGTAATACTTTGTCTTTTGTGTGATGGACAACTGTGATCTCAGCTACTTACTGATGTTGTTGTTATTGTGTTTTTTTAAAGGAAGCACAAGACTCCAAGTCACAAAACAAATAATGGCAATTTGTCTGTGACGACTGTGCTTAACTGTGATTCCTTTAGTTAAAAGGCGGTTTGATCACCAAGGCGTGTCTAAATCTTTTTTCCCAAGAAAAAGATCCCAATTATCCAAACCACATTCTAGTAGAAAGTTTATAAATTAAGAAATCATAATGCAGTTCATCTACAAAAATGTGTTCAAACTTCATCAGGATCATACAAGGCCAAGTTATATGCTTGTATTTCTTCACAGATGAATGAACCAGAGTTTAGAGATAATTATGAGACTCCTAGCCGGGCGGTGGTGGCGCACGCCTTTAATCCCAGCACTTGGGAGGCAGAGGCAGGAGGATTTCTGAGTTCGAGGCCAGCCTGGTCTACAAAGTGAGTTCCAGGACAGCCAGGGCTACACAGAGAAACCCTGTCTCGAAAAAAAAAAAAAACAAAAAAAACAAAAAAAATTATGAGACTCCTTAGGTGAACATCTCAAAAGACACTTCTTCCCCCATCAAGGGTGCAATAATCTCTAGAAAAGTTACATCTTCTGGCATCTGCCTACCATAAGGCAAACTGATAGGGATCTCAAACACTAGCCTGACTGCTGCTGAGGTCAGAGTGCATGGCAGTGTGTCATTTAGCAGGCAGCAGACATTCACAGCTCAGAAAGGTAGAGAAGCACATGCCACTTTTCAGGCGACTGAGCCTGAAAATTAAATTCACTACATGGAAAAGTGGGGGGGATATGCCCCAACAATTGGGTTTCTCGTAGCAAGGCTCACTCCAGTAAGATCTGGAGAAAAGCTTTAGCAGACTAGATCACATCAGAATGGGCACAAAGATCCACACAGTTTAGGGACAGTGTCCACTAAGTACTCCAGTCTTCATTTGCTTGCTCTATGCTGGATCATTATTCCAGCAATACATTTCATTTCTATTTTGTATTTTATTGTTAATATAATTTTATTAGTTTTGATAAGTTTATGCAATGTGTTTTGTCTTATTTATCCCGTATAACTCTGTTCACATATTCACTCTCCCTTTTCAATTTTTCTTAAATTCATATCCTTAAAAAAAATCTTTCTAGCCCAATTTATGCTAAGCATGTGTAGGGGCATCCACTGACACTTGGGTTGACCTTCTAGGGGCAATATTTTTAATTAAAACTCTCCCTTTCTCAGACCAAAGTCGTAAATTACCAATAACTTCTTAATTAGGTATGAGAAGGGCTTCTGAACCTCTTCCCTTCAACCCACAATATTGTCTTCCTTGACCTTGTGAATGTCCTATATAAGCATCCAGCAATATACACTTAAAGGACAGCTAGACTGAACATCAAGGATTCTTTGTCATGGTAGTTAAATTCCATGCTGCCGTTTTTATTTTCCTCTCAGTGGTTTTACATAGTCATCAGAGAAGATTGTCACCAACCATCCTCTTGTCCACATTTGTGTGTCTGCATGATCAGGGTTTCACCAGTTAGGTGATGTTTCAAGTGGAACTATTATTGGTTAGAATATGTAGCTTCATCGGCTTAGTTCATACCTATCATATCCAAAACCCTGGGTTACATCCCAAGGATTCCACATAGTGCAACCATGATTGCACAATCTGCAATCCTTGAATTAGGGTTTGGATGAAGAAAAATCTAAGTACAAGATCATCCTTTTTTTCTTTTTTAAATTTTGTTATTGGTTCTTTGTGAATTTCACATCATATACCCCACATCCACTTATCTCTCCCTCTTCTTGTACCTTCCCTCCACCCTTGGAACAAACTACCAATAAAGAAAAAATATTGTGGAAGCTATAGTATGTCACAGTGTGTGACACGGAATACCCTTTTGTCTATACTTCTTTGCTTACAAATGTTCATTGTAATGGCTTGTTAATCTGGTACAGGCTCCTGGCTTCTGATACTCTGTCTGAGGTTGTAATACTAGAACATCACTGGGTGTCCTCTGGGAGACCCTGCTCCTGTCCTGTGGAATGGAGATCCTGATGTTTGGTATCTATAGGACCAGCCCCATCATGCACTTCCGCAGTTCATTGATGGGGTAGATGTTTGGTTAAGGCAATTCAAAGTCATGGAGGCCTGAGAGGTATCTTAGCTGGTCAGCCTACCCGCTCTCCCACTCTCCCACAGTCAGGGCCAGCTAACTAGGAGCCCCTGGAACCAGGGCTAGTCCTATCCTGCTGCCCAGGGAGGGTACAAAACCCTCTCTTCCAAGTGTTGCAGTTAGTGAGGGACCTGGTCAGTTCTCCCACTCTCATGTCCAGGGGTGGGGGCACCTCTCCTACCTGCTCTAGATGGCAGAGGAGCAGAGAGGGGAGGGTGGCATCTCTCCTTTGTCTACACCACTGCCCAGCAGACAAGAAAGCAGGGCTGACTCTGTTGCTACTTTGTTTCCAACCCAGTTACCTGGTAAAAGAAATCTCAACTCAGTCAGTACTGATACAAGCTATAAGCCTAGATTGGGCAGATCTCCCACTACACTACTGTATTCTCATGTATATTATCCCATATAACTTGAGGTTTCTCCAGGCCATGAGCTTCTCTCCAGCCTCTCAGCCATCCCCTGTAACTCCTTCCCCTTTCCCTAGATCCTCCCCTCCATAGCTTCTCCCCTTTTCCATTGATCCTTTTCTCCTCCCCCAAACCCTCAGTTCCTCCTCTTTCCTCCTGCCCAATCATTGGCTTAAGGCTTTATTTGAAAAGGTAAGGTGGAGAGAAGGTTTACAAGGCAATTCCTCATCTGTAGCCCGACCCAGGTGCGGAATTAGCATCAAAATACAAGCCCAGGGCTATCCACAGTGCAGCTCTCCTGCATTCACACCTTCAGGGCTGACTTACCTGCAAGTCCCTTATGCACAGCCAGCTCTACTGTGCTATCCAGGCAAGGTATAGGACCTGCTCCCACAAGTGCTGCAGCAAATGAGGGTCTGGGATAGCTCTTCTTCATTCATGACCCCAGGGCCAGATCTCCCACCTGCAATAGATAGTAAGGACAGAGGAGGGAGGGTATCTCTGTCATCCATACCACTATATGGGAGATGAGTAGAGCCAGCTTTCCAATGTTCCTGTCCTCAGGACTGACTCACTCAGTCTTCAGCCATCAACAAGTCGCGGGTAGTGGCCCACACCAGAGACATTTTCCAGGCATTTTGTGGTAACAGATCCCTGATGCTGCAGGCCAAGGTAGCATCACAGGCCAGGATCCTACCATGTTCCCAGGTGGCATCACCAACTACTCACATCAGGCTGTTCCTCACTACCCTTGACTCTCCAGTTCTGCCTTTCTTCCTTGTGCTCACATCCTTCTGTTTCTCTTTCTCTTCCATTTCTCCACCTCTTATTTGCTCCTCTTAGTAGAGCCCAATGTCTCTGAGTGTCTGGAGTCATTTCAGGAGTGGTACCTGGAGTATATTTCCCACTTGTGTATTATGGCACCGGGCAGGGGTCATCTTGAACATGGTCTGTCTCCCCCAAGCCTGCCTAGTACGTGACTGTTGGTCATCTCAAATCAGTTCCCTGTCCAGGCCCCATGGCACTGACCTGGTGATCATCACAGGCTTGCTTCTTGCCCTACTGCCTGAGTGGTCCCATAAGAATGCCATCTATCTCCGGCCCCCTCCTGCCCAGGCCCGCAGTTCCACATGGAGTTCTGCTAGTCTCTAGCTTGTTTTCTGTTCTCGGAGCCTGTCTGAGCTTGAGCATTGGTGCTGGGCACTAGACTGATGCTCCTCTCAGGCTCACTGTTTTCAGTAAATGTTAGACTACTAATCATTCACATGTTCACAGGTCAAAACACTGAGTTTACAAATAGCTTCTCTCTTCTCTGACACCTACTGACACACATGTGACATAGCAGTCACATCTGCAATGCCTCCTTCTTCCTTTTTTTTCATAGTGAATTTTAAGCCAGACTAGGCTAGAGGCCTTTGCATCATTGTCATCATCATCATCATCAATTGAAATGCCTGATGATGATGATGATGATGATAATAATAATAATAATAATAATAATAATAATAATAATAATAATAAAATAACATGGCCCCAAAATGTATATTGATGGAAGGAGAATTTGTAAAAACTAATCTTGTCCTTGGTAGGTTGATCAAATTCCAGGATAGACACATACCCATGAATATGATTAGCCCTAATTGAACTTGATGGGTTATTAAGAAAAAATGAAAAGGATCTGAAGTTGATAAGGAGTAGAGAGATAGGAATGGAGCCAGGAGGATTTGGGGTGTTGGGAGGGAATGAATAGGATCAAAATACTTTTTATGTATTTCTAAAAGAATAAAGAAAATATTTTATTTAAAAATTTAATGAGGAAACACGCAGGACCAGTGCACACTCATTCCCTGTGTAGCCATGTAGACATCTCACATCAATTCATGTTGAGGGTTTATATAAGTTTGGCCAACTTTCTTTGTCCAACCTTCACGTGACAACTTGATTCAGAATCACTTGGAGTCTGAGTCATCACAGAAGACATGCAAGCATGAGTTGCCTCTCAGTGTGGGTACTTGATCAGAATCACTGGCTGAGAGGAACCTGACAGGCTGAAGACAGTGGAGAAATGATCTATTCTATTTATTGGTTGAGGGCCCATTCTACACATATACATTCATATATTGAGTCAGAGATCAAAGGCAAAGCATCTATTTCTTTGGTTATTTCTGTCAGGGTATTTGGCCAGGGCATCATGGGTATAACTAATATAGAACCCATGGATAAAAAACTAGAGGAAATGTATTCTTCTTCCCTTGTAAACTCACTTAAAGTGATATAATATTTTCTGCATAAGCTGCAAAATATTCTGGATAGGCAAAAAAGAAAAGAAAAAAAAAGCCAACCTCCAGTGGGCACTGTCCTATCCAACAGTCAATTCCTTCTCAGGATTAGGTCCTAACTGTCTAGTGGAACTGTTCTCACAGTTCACAGCACCACAGGGCATTTGTGCAGTCATGTGCTTTGCATTATGGTTTAACATTATATACCTATGTTGTACACCAATAAGTTTCCTGTGGGTCCTTATGAAACTTCAGGTTTACTGGTGCAACGTTGTGATCAAAGAGAGATTGCAGGAATGTCTCTGAGTCATGATGCTCTAAATGGGACTTAAATGTTGCCTATTCGGCACCATACCAACATTAAATAATCATGTTGTGCCTCTTTCTCTGTTGCTGCACCTGAATTAATTTAGACTTTACCTACAACATCATGTGGTACATAGTAGATTTTATCTACATTGTCATGTGATGTATAATTAATTGTACACTAAACTCAGTGATCTTCCTGCAGCATCATTCTAATTACAGTGACTTACCTAAAAAGAAATACGATCAAATGTATAAACACTCAACTATTGTCAGTTTCCTCTGTTTGCAATGAAGCTGACATAACTCTTCCTGTGAATGCATTTCCAGTCTCTGCAATGTTAAAGAACATTTCTCGAAAGCGAGCTTTGACCCCCATTGAAATGGAAAGACCTCAAGTCCTCCCTGGTACCTCCAGAGAAACAGCACACGTTACAAGTGTTACTGTGGGAAATCACTAATTCTGTTCAATCATGTAAATTTATATAGACATTTTGCCATAGTTTTTAATGTGTGAATAATGTTAATTTATCTAGTTTATCAGTAGAAATACAACCAGGGAATTTAAAGATGTGGTTAACTATCATCTTTGCTTTTCATTAACTAATGGTAAACCAGAGGAAAGCTGAGGTTTATCTTGTATGACTACTCTTGTCTTCACCTGCGGTAGGAATGAATGACTGGCCACATGTCAGCCACATTGTCCCAGACATGGATAACACAGATGTGGAAAAGCTCAAGGATGAGGATGAAATATGAATTAGATAAAGGCATTCCTAGTCAGGTCCATTGAGAGACAGCCTTAGGAGTAGTCTTCTTACAACTTGTGCTTGGGAGACTAAGGGAGTGGGAAAGATCATTAAGGAGAAGGAAATATGTGAAGTTTCTGTGCATTTTCTCTTTCAAATGTATAATAGTTAATAGTGGCAAGGTTGAGTGTGCTTTCCTTCTGGCTCTGTTATTTCAAGGCTACAATTCCCAGAACACTTAGACCATCCTTCCTCGCCACTGCTATCATCCAAATGGGTGACTGTTGGTATAAATCTCCTTGGGAATTTTGTTGGGTTTATTTCCCCAGAAGTGGTGATAAAATAACTCTGACAAAAAACATCCTGCACTGGTTTGAATAGGAATGACCACATAGACTCCTGTGATTGTGTACATGGCCCACAGGGAGGGGCATTATTACAGGGTGGCCTTGTTGGAGTAGGTGTGGCCTTGGTGAGGAATTGCATCAGTGTAGAGGTGAGCCTTGAGGTCTCAGATGCTCAAGCTAGACCTAGTATGTCACTCAATTCCTACTTGTTGCCTGACATAGAAATCTCAGCTACTTCTACAGGACCATGTTTGCCTGCATTCTGCCATTTTTCCTGTCATGATGATAATGGGCTAAACCTGACACTGTAAGCCAACCCCAATTAAATGTTTTGCTTTATAAGAGTTGTCATGGTTGTGGTATCTCTTCATAGCAAAAGCACCCCTAATTAAGACACATCTTTATCAAGAAAAGGTTGACTTTGCCATGGAAATTGATTTTGGCACCCATAATTGAGACGCAGCAGATAGAGTCAGAAACTTAAGGGAGAGTGATATTGCAGCCAAAATCTAGAAACAAAGAGAAATGAATGAATGTCCTCTACTGACTTTTCTTCCTCTTGTATGGCCCAGGATCCCATCCAAGAATGATTGTACCTACAGGAAACAGGTCTTCCCAACATAACTTAGTCTAAACAAACAACAGGGACATGCATGGAGAACTCAGATCTCATTACTTGACAGCTGAGATTAAGCATCATGGAGCCAACAAAGTGTTGTTTTCACTTTTGAGTATTAGCCTGTATTGGAGTGAGTTTATCTGATAGGAAACAACTTTCTTTCCTCTCAAGAACCTGTAGGTAAATATCTTACAGTGTGGGCCCAATGCTGCAGGAGAAGCAGGTCCTCTCCCTTGTTCTTCGGGTGGGTGTTGTCTTTAAGACCCTCATCCTAACTGCCTGGAAGCAGTATTCTGCTAACCCCCTTCAGATGAAGATGTAGACTCTCAGCTCCTCCTGCACCATTACTGCCTGGAAGCTGCCATGCTCCCACCTTGATGATAATGGACTGGATCTCTGAACCTGTAAGCCAGCCCCAATTAAATGTTATCCTTTAGAAGACTTGCATTGGTCATGGTGTGTCCTTTCACAGCATTAAAAACCTAAGACATGACTTTATGTAGCTTATGTTCCTTACCCTAGACTGACATGCAGGATTAGAGTTCTGCCAGCCATCTTGGAGCCTCTGACCCTTTTAAATAGTTTTATACGATCAGCTTCAGGGTAATTGACAGCTTTGTGAGAAAGAGCATTTGCTGGGAGAGCAGGAGAGCTGAGTTGGAATGTCCTGACTCACATAAACAACTGGACAGAGCTATTCATACTTGTAATGCTACACTGCGGGGGAGGGGCAAGGCATTTCAGGTGCTTGCTGGCTGTGAGCCTCGCTCCAGATTCTGTGAGAGAGACTGTTTTAAAGAAAGGAGAGTGATAGGTCACGTTATTCCATGCCCTCTTTTAACCTTCACGTCTTCATGTTCCACTTGACAGGTACCTACAAACACACACATGTGACAAATTTATGTTATATTCATTATATACAACTGCAACAATCTCATAACCAACTTTCATTACTGTTGTAATAAATTCAACAATTTCAAACATATTGTGACAGGATTCTAATCCCAGAAGTCGTTGACCTCTTGTGGCTTTCTCATATGTTTCTCTGCTTATATGTGACATTTCAGCTCCTTCACTTGATAAGTAAAGCTGCCAGGTGACAAAAAGCTTAGTATTATAGAAATATTCACAAAAAATATTTCTAAGACGTCAAACAGTCTATGTGAAATGTTTACTTCATGAAAGGTTGCATTCCTAGCATCTTGAATTTTCAGGTTACTTGTATTTTGTTTAAATACAAAATTAATATATTATATTTAAATGAAAATGATATCTAAATACAAATTTAATATCACTTCCTGAAAGAGAAGAGGAAAACATTGTAACTAAATTACAATTTCAAAAATTAAAATGGAGTGTAGGGAATCCTCTTCACCCCTAACATTATGTATTCTGGATAGTTTTTTTTTTTAACTTGTCACAAACCAGAGTCATTTGCAAATAGGAGACTTTCTCTCAGAAAACCATTCCACCAGATTAACCCAAAGGCAAGCCTGTGGTGCGTTTTCTTCATTGATGATTGATATGTGAGGACCCAGATCACTGTAAGCGGTGCCAAACCTATACTGCTGGTACTGGGTGCTGTGAGAAGCAGGGTGAGTGAGCTCTGGTGAGCCAGCAGTAAACAGCACTCCTTCACGGCCTTTGCATCTGCTCCTGATTCCAAGTTCTTGTTCCATGTACTTCCTATCCTGACTTACTTCAGGAACTGGGTGTAAGGAGAGAATTATATCCTGAGACACCCTCTTTCCTCCACAAGTTGTTTAAGATCAAAGTGTTTGGTCATGGCAATGGACACCTTAAATTAAGACACCATGTAAACCATTGAGGAACATGGAATTATGTCATTTGCAGAAAATAGATGTGAGTGAATATAATTGTCACATTAAATGTCTTACATTACATTGATAAAGACAAGGACAGGGTGCTTTTTTTTATTTGAAGGTCTAGGATTTTTATGTAAAAAATAAAATTATATGTATATATGATGTGAACAAAGTAAAGGTTTTCCTGGTCAATAAGGAGGACAAATGAGAAGTGGGATGAGAGAAGAAGGAAGGTGGTGCAGGTACAGTACACATATACTGTGCTCCTGTATTCACGTGTCCTTATAAAGTTGCACACACTATATTCATGTGTCCTTGTGAAGCGGCACACACTGTATTCATGTGTCCTTGTGAAGCAACATACACACTGTATTCTTGTATGTACATCTATGATGGGGTGAGTACACTATGCCTATTGAAAAGAATATGTTTTCAAGCTGAGCAGTAATGACACCCATCTTGAATCCCAGCACTCAGGAGGCAGACCTGGATCTGAGAGTTCAAGGCAAGCTGGGTCTATAGAGTGAGTTGCAACACAGAGTGCCAAGGCTATCCAGAGAAACCCTGTCTCAAAATGCCCCTCCGCCAAAGATAAGGACATATTTTCTTATTCTGAATCCTGTCCAGTGCTACCTCTGAATTTGAGACATGAAGTTCATTTTGCTCTTTTATGTGTGGTAGTTCCAAACATGTAGGTACCTGATACTTGATTATATCATTGTCAGCTATACTTAAATTTATTGTCTCCCAGCTTGTTCTGCTAACTCAATAATGAACTTAAGATTTCAGAATTTATGATTTCTTCTTTCAAGTTATACTTGGATAAATTCTGATAATGTGAATTTAAGAAAGGGATGCCATGCTTCTTCCCTTTCCTTCTTTGGACGTAGCTTACAGAGTTGTATTATTATGTCCTGTTGCTTGAATATTTGTTCAGAAGTTTTCCCAGACCCTCCAGGGCACAAATATCTGAAACTAAGCACGCCCTTATATTACACTGTGTCCTGTAGGGCTGTAACCCATACATGTTCTCCACATGCCTTAAATCCCTATAAAATACTGATAATACTCAGCACAGTATAAAAAATACATGAAATGATAATTTTTTAGGGAGTAATGCACACATAACATAGGCAAAAAAATTTTTTGGAGATACTCATCCTAATAAACTTTTCAAAGTAAAATGACTCCATTAGCATAGATGAAAGGCTACATATTTAGTGATAAATGCCGAATCAGCATATGTAGATTGTGGACTTGCCACAAGAACAAGTATTGATTGTTCCCTGGTTCAAAAACGGGAAGTGACAGTATTCTGAGGCTTGATCATAAAGCTTATTGTATTAGAAAAAGATAGGTTGGATTAGTCTGTAATGGCATTTTCAGCAAAGCCTGATAACCTACCTGCAGTTAATCCTCAGCACTCACATGGTGGAAGGAGAAAACAGACCCTGAAGATCTCCTCTAAACTCCACGGGCACAGAGTCACGACCATGGTTCCTCGAACCACAATAAATGCAATGAATATTTTGAAAGATTTATATATCCTTTACACATGAGACTCTTGTGCCACAATGAATCAGATCTTGTTGTCAAGAAATCCAAATGTTCTGCTTCTCATTGATCCTGTTCTTCTCTTTGCAACACTTTGTCTTCCAACAATGTAATCCACATTTCTAGAATGAGCAGCAAGCAAATTCTGCTTAATCAGTAGATTGAGTCACATATACCAGCTTCATAGACATCTATACACATGAAGCAAAGATTCTTAGGGCAATTAAAAACAGAACCATACATCGACAGTTACTTTCTCTCCTTTCAGTGGTACCAGAAAATGCTGATGCTACACCTTCAGCAGGGGAACAGGGAGAGCTACCAGTGGGGATGGAGAAGGTAAGGTGGCTTTTCCTTTTTCTAATAGAGAAAGGTTACATTATCTCATTATATTGTAGTATATATATCATTTGATTAACAAAAGACAGGTGTATCATGGGTATGAAAGGGTTTGCTTAGGAAGAACAGGAAATGGAATTGTAAAAGCTTGTTCCTAATACAACTAAACATAGAAGCTTGCAGTGTCTTTTAGCACAGTTTGTGTGAGGGAACCATTTCTCCTGAAGAAAAAAGTTCCTCTTTAGATAAATGTACAATTTTAACTCAGAAGATGACAACCATTTCTGGTTCCTATCATTTTAATGAAGTCTGTGTATGTTGCACAGAGACCACTGTGAGGGAAGTTTCCAGTGTGTGGGTGTTGAGTGGTAAGACATGAGTCATGGTGTAAATAATTGAGGCCCTGGTATAGAAAGGATTAATCTCACAATCAGGTTCTAAAGATGCTTAGGCAAGTTGCAGTGTGGCTTAGAAAATACTCAGAAGAGACTAAACAGTGTTGTTTAATCTGGCCTTCTTACCAGCTACTGTGTGGAGTGGCACAAACTATAGAGCCCCAGTTGTTCTGTGACACCCTCATATAGCATACTAATTATGTAGGACCCTTGCCCATTTTCATTGGCACCATACCATGTTGAGATGAATTCCAAAACCATATGTAAACAGAACTCAGCATGGTCTTTGCCTCATACTGTTTCCTTTAAATTTCAGGTGGCGACTAAAAAACATAGACACAGTATGTATTATAGAATCTCTTAAGATACATTTTAGAAATGAATTGCATAAACACTGGATATCCTTTTCTCTAGTGTACAATGGTGCTCTAGCTCATCTACTGGGAAGAACTTGTATGCAGATGTTTGTTTTTTTTCTTATGTATTATGTTAAGTTAAAAGAAAAACTGGATTCAAGTAAGATTTTGCTAGGTTATTTAGGATGTTGTGTACCAGGCAGTGTCTAACTCTGTTTCACTCAAGATAGGTACCTAATTACCCAGTTCAATCTCCAATGACAAAGTAATGAAGTAAAATTAGTATACGCAGTTTACTTACAAAATATGGGTTGAAACTTCATCACATGTGGAGCAATCATTTCTTTATGGTGGCACTCTAGTGAAGAATGAACCAGAGCAGAGGTGAATGATGACATTATCCATGCAGATCAAGAGATACTTTGTGGAGCAAGGACTTAGTAATGCCTATATTCCATCTCTCCAGCATCTGCCTTTGGTAGGTCAGAATCACAGAGAGCCCAGACACTGCCATGACTACTAAGTGGGAAAAATCTCTTCATTACCTGCAGACATCCACAAGCATGAGAGGTAGAAAAGCCCACATGCTTCTAGACAAACTACAGTTTCTGGAAATGGGAGCCTGACAGTGCATGAAGAGACATTTTTCACCAAAAAGGACACCAAGCTGCCTTTCCAGTCTCTTCCAGTTGAGGGTTTGTTTATCTAGGAGTGGTCAGATAAAAAGAACCTCCCTTTTTCACACCTTCATGTGAGAACTGGGTTGGACTGCCTTGGAGTCTGAGTCAACACTGGGACATCTGCAAGGACTGGTACCCTCCCAATTTCGTTCCCCAATGATAAGACTCAGTCACTGAGAGGCAGGTGACAGTGTGAGGATGGCTGAGGAAGACCCTATTTACTAATCCAGGAATCCCACAGCTTCTTTTGGGTTGAAAGGTAGACTATGTGTATCTTCAGTTGTTTCTTTCAGTTAAGATGGCCACTGAGGCATGAGTGCAGCTATCATTGTAACCCTGGGTGAAAACTCAGAGGTTTTCACAGCTTCTTACCTCCCTGCATCCCATTAAGGCAATGCCATACATTGTCCATGAGATCTAATCTATAAAGGCTGGGCAGAGAATGAAGAGTAAACAAGTGTTCTACAGTGTTCTGGAGTAAATGTATTCCTGCCTCCAGGTTCGATTACTCCCATGTAGCTGAGGTTTTCTGGCATGTCACAGACATCACAGGGTACTCCAGCAATGCCTTTGCTTTTTCCTACAGTATACACTAAAGAGATCTGTTCTAGCCTAGTGAGTCTCATGGGAAGTCCTCCTCAATCAACTAAGAAGAAAGTCTTCATGTCGTTGTGAAGAGTTGTTGGGTGAAGGCACTGCATGGGTGTCTCTGTGTACATGTGGCTCTATGAAGGGGTAGAGTGGTGCCCATTGGGCAGCGCACTCCCACAGCATGCTCAGTCGTGTGGCTTTTCCTTCTCGGTTTTCATATCCATCTATATTAAGGCTTTATGTGTGAGTCCTGTGATGTGCATTCAATGCCTAACTGACTGTACACTACAGTCATTGATCCTCCTGAAGCACCAGTCTCAAAGATGACTGTACCTGGAACAACAGTCAGATCTAAGGCACAACTACTCAGAGTTGTTAGTTTTCCTGAGTTTTCTACCATAAGATGACGTGACTCCCTGTTGTAACTGTATTTGCAGTTTTCTCCTTCTTTAGGGGAATTTGTCACAATGAAACTATAAACCCTCAGGACACAGAGAGACCTTCAGTCTCAAAGGCTCCTTGTAAAAAAACAACCGAAAGTAATACGAAAGGTACTGTGGGAATATTATAATTCTGTCCAAATATGTATAGTAGCTAAAAATTATTATATTTCACATGTAAATCGATAAATAAGTTAAAACTATAATTACACATGAATATATACACAAATATATAATGTTCATTTATATATGTATCCTAGATACATATATATGTTTGTATATATACATATATGTAAATTCGTAAGTGTAAATATACCCAGAATTTTAAATGAATTTACATCACCTTGCACTCTAATTCAATGGCATGAACCAGTGCAAAACTGAGACTTATCTTCTGTGAGTCATTGAGGCTCCCCCTGCTATAGACAGGAATGGGTGAACCACTCTCTCACACTTTCTCTAATAGTTACTTGGTGTAGTAATTCTTGAATGTCTCATGGTTGAGGGTAAAATTCAAGTGAAGTACCAGAATTTCTGGTCTGAACAGAGTGACCAGGGTCCTAGGAATGGTTGGGTTACACATTGGAAATGGAGAGAGTAATAATGTGGGAAAGATATCAGGAAAGGTAAGGAAAATGGCAGCTTTGAAAGTCTGTAAGTACGCTTTGTCATTTGAAGATGGTCTTTCCCAGGACACTTGCTCTTTTCAGCCAGTGACACTGCCTAATGTCCAAGATTTTGATCCCAGTAGCTACACTTTAATGTCTTCCTTACCTGTTTTCCCAGTTGTGGCAAAATATTGTAAATAAAATAACCTAAAGATGGAATGGCTTAGTTTTCAATGAAATTTAAACTTATAGACGATAAATATGGTAAAGCTATAGCCAGAGGCAGGTACTTGTGACAGAGTCACACTACAACCCAGTCCAAAACAGACAAGCAAACAAACAAAAATCAGAAGAATGAGTGTCTCTTTGCAGTCCACTTTCTTCTTTTTATATAGTCTTAACCTCTCCTAAGCAATAATGTCATGCAGAGTTTATTTGGCTTCCCACCTCAGCTAAGCTAAATGCTTAATCGAATACTTGCTTGTCCAGTATCTGAATATCATCTGTTTGACATCTGAGAATAACCATGAAAATATCTGTGAAGTATTGTCTTCAGTTTGGGTACTAACCTGGATAGAGGCAGTCTGTTTGATGAGGGACAATGTTTTTCTCCTGTACTCACAGGATCCTGTAGTTAATAATCTAGCAGTGTAGGCCCAATGATACTGAAGGAACAGAGCCCCTTCCTGTCATTTTTTCAGGATTCATAGCAGCCATACATGATCTTCTGTTCACTAACTCTTGCCTCATGTGCTACCAACATAGTAGAGTTGTTAGATTGCCGAAATGGTTGTTTACTCTGACAGAAGTCCTATATCTGCAATGACCTGTTAAGCAAAGGCCTGGTATATCTCATTTCCAACCTATGCTCCTCAACCAGGACTGCCATTTGGGATGATTGAGGTAATCAATATATCAGAATCACTGATCTATCAAGTGAGGAGGGACCTGATCTCTGGCACCAGTATTGGCTCTTTTTTAATGAATATTTGGTTCAGGCTCCAAGATGCAAAGGGTAGCTTAGGGAATTCCCATAAAGAATTGTCCACATTCCATGAGCAATGGGGTTCAGCTCTTCTGGAACCCATCTTGCCATAGGCTGCATCTGTCTTCTGTGTTGGTCATATTTGTGGTTTTCTTCTGTGATCATCTGGCCTGCTTGCCTTTGTAGGGAAATGAATGTATAACCTGAGGAGTGTATTTTGTTCCAGTGCCTTCCAGTTTTACTAGGTGTAAGGAGTTTGTCTTCACAAGTGTGTCTGATTTTCCTGCACTGCACAACTAGGCATGGCTCCCCTTTATAGGTAGCCTCTCTAGTATTAATGTGTCATGTCTCCTCACTACAAACTTGGGAGCTCTTGCTTCTGAGCAAGGTGTCCCTAGCACCCACCCCAGAGTCATCCATCTCCTTTCGCTGGTCCTTTCTTCTGGGTGCCATGTTGTCTCTAAACCCTGTATTTAGAAATGTTTCAAAATGTGGACATGTTTTCCACCTGGTAACAATGAAATATTGCTCAAAGGAGTTTCCATGTTGAGTTTCTATGTGCCTGGTCTTTTGTTTCCATAATTTTCTCTCCCTTAATAATCTCACCTGAGTCAGGAAGACCACTGAAAGAGAAGAGGACAGAACAGAAAACTTCTTGGAGACTACATGCGCAGAAAGAAGGTTGAATTTTAATAGGTCATTTGGCCCATTCCATTTCCTGGTGGGCAGAGGTGAAAGGCTGCTATGGAACACCTGAGGCACTTGAATATGGAAAACAAGAGGGAAGACTTGAGTCTAAAAGCAGTTAGAAGTCTTAGAAACAGTGTGATAGAAAACACAGTAAGAGAACAACTAAACAAAAAAGTCAAATAAGCTGAAAAATGATTTCCCAAACTTTATGGAGAGTAAAAAAGGTAAGTCACTGACCTGTGATCATCTATTTGGACCTTTTTGAAACACCTGAGCATTTGACACCAATTAGGGCAATGTCTGCTCCTAACCTGACCCTGTGGATCCTTCCATGTACACACTTTTTGTATGTAACTTCATCTTGCACAGAAAGGCAGAACCCTCTAAGATTTGTCTACCATTGAGACTTATGTAGGAAAAGTCACACATCTTTGCAAAAAGGCCTATGTTCATGTTTTGAATTATAACATTTTGAAAGACTTGCAAATATACTTCACAAATCAGAAATGCCATTATGATCAGAATACTGTATATTCATAAACACCCAAAACACAGGTAGATAGATCACCCATTTTGCAATGTACTTCCATAAAATAAATGTACATGATGTGTGATGAAATATTGCGCTTTATTGGAGGCTGACAAAGCTGTCTCCTGAGAGGCTCTGCCAGAGCCTGACTAATACAGAAGTGGAGGCTTGCAGCCAAACATTGGACTGAACATGGGGACCCCATTGGAGGATTTAGGGGAAGGACTAAAGGAGCTGAAAGAGCTAGCAACCCCATAGGCAGAAAAAAAAATAGTAACCAACTAGATCCCCCTCCAACATCTCTCAGGGACTAAAGCACCAACCAAAGAGTACACATGGAGGGACCCATGTCTCCAGCTGCAGAGGATTGCCTTATCTGGCATCAATGAGTGGGGAGGCCCTTGGTCCTGTGGAGGCTTGTTGCCCCAGCATAGGAGAATGCCAGGGTGGGGAGGTAGGACTGGGTGGGTGGGTGGGGGAACACCTTCATAGAAGCAATCTACAGATTCAATGCAATTCCCATCAGAATTCCAACACAACACTTTACAGACCTTGAAAGAACAATTCTTACCTTCATATGGACCAACAACATCTCAGGATAGAGAAAACCATCCTGTACAATAAAAGAACTTCTGAAGGTATCACCATTCCTGATTTCAAGATGTACTACAGAGCAGGAAAAATAAAAACTTCATGGTATTGGTATAGAAACAGACAGGTTGGTCAGTGGAATTGAATGGAAGATCCTGCAATAAACCTAGAATACCTACAAACACTTAATTTTTGACAAAGAAGCCGAAACTATAAAGTGGAAATGAGAGAACATCTACAACAAATGGCATGGTCTAAAGAATGCAAATAGATGAAGTTGGGACAGCCAGGTTCTGAGACAGACAGGCATAGTATCGCTTGGGTCTCGGGCGGCTTGTGTGTATGTGGCTCCCAAGTGCTGGGCTGATCTGCAGTAACCAGGGCGCCAGCTCTGCTGTGGGACTTCTGCCTGGCAGAGGGACCCCGCACTGGGCGGGAGCCTACCAGCTTTCCTTCCGCGACCTCTGTTCCCGCAGACTGCACTGAAGAGACAGATACCCAGGCTCTCTCCCCAATATAATATCACTTGGGACACGGCCTGTTGGGGCTTCCGTCTGCGCCCGAGAACTGCTCAGCGCTGTGGTTGTCTGGGTGCCAGATCGGCAGGCCATCGCGTCTGCAGGGTGAGCGGCGCCACGGAGAGTGTGCAGAGTGCACTCCGCCATCTTTGCTCCAGTGGCTGGGAAGTTGGGACTGCCAGGTTCTGAGACAGACAGGCATAATATCACTTGGGTCTTGGGTGGATTGTGTGCACATGGCTCTCAAGAGCTGGGCAGAGCTGCAGTAACCAGCGTGCTAGCTCTGCTGTGGGACTTCTGCCTGGCAGAGGGACGCCCCCTCCCCCCCTAGGAGAGATCACACACCCCTGCACAGGGCAGGAGCCTACCACCCTCCCTTTGGCGACCTCTGCTCCAGGAATCCACTAGGCTGAGCCTTTGGATGTGCAAGGCCTCCCCAATATAAGATCACTTGGGGCAAGGCACATTAGGGCTCCAAAGTCACTCAGGAGCAGGCAGGCCCCAGAAATCGGTGCCAGGGGAATCCTGGTAATCCAGGGGGGGCAGAAATAGCTTTGCAGGCTCACAGGAGGTCCAACCAACAGCCAGTGGCAGCAGGACCAACTAACACCAGAGGTATCCAGATGGCAAAAGGCAAACGTAGGAATGTTACTAACAGAAATCAAAGTAATGTGGGGCCATCCGAACTCAACTCTCCAACAGCAGCAAGTCCTGGATACCCCACCACACCCGAAAGACAAGATCTGGATTTAAAATCACTTCTCATGATCCTATTAGAGGATCACAAGAAGGACACAAATAAATCTCATAAAGAGTTACAGGAGACCATGAATCAAAGGTTAGAAGCCCTTACAAAGGAAACACAAAAATCGCTTAGAGAAATGCAGGAGAACATGGATCAAAAGATGGAGGCGCACAAGGAGACAACACAAAAATCGCTTAACGAGATGAATCAACGGGTAGATGCACTCACAAAGGAATCACAAAATTTGCATAAAAAAATGCAGAAGAATATGGGTCAACAGACGGATGCCCATAAGGAGGCAACACAAAAATTGCTTAAAGAAATGAATCAACGGATAGATGCCCTTACAAAGGAAACATGAGAACTGCTTAAAGAAATGCAGGAGACGATGGATCAACAGATGGAATCCCATGAGGAGGAAACACAAAAATCGCTCAGAGAAATGCAGGAGAACGTGGGTCATCAGGAAGAAATCCTGAAAGAGGTAATGCAAACATACCTTAAAGAAATACAGGAAAATACAAACAAACAAGTGAAGGATCTCAGCAAATCCATCCAGGAACTAAAAAAGGAAGTAGAAACAACTAAGAAATCACAAAGGGAGACAACTTTGGAGATAGAAAACCTTGGGAAGAAATCAGGAGTCATAGATGCAAACATCAACAATAGAATACAAGAGATGGAAGAAAGAATCTCAGGTGCTGAAGATTCCATAGAAAGCATCGAATCAACATTCAAAGAAAATGCAAAATGCAAAAAACGTGTAACCCAAAACATCCAGGAAATCCAGGACACAATGAGAAGACCAAACCTAAGGATTATAGGTATAGATGAGAGTGAAGATTTGCAACTTAAAGGGCCAGTAAACATCTTCAACAAAATTATGGAGGAAAACTTCCCTAACCTAAAGAGAGAGATGCCGATGAACGTACAAGAAGCCCACAGAACTCCAAACAGACTGGACCAGAACAGAAATACCTCCCCGTCACATAATAATCAAAACACCGAATGTTCTAAACAAAGAAAGAATACTAAAAGCAGTAAGAGAAAAGGGCCAAGTAACATACAAAGGAAGACCTATCCGAATCACATCAGACTTCTCACCAGAGACTATGAAAGCCAGAAGATCCTGGGAAGATCTCATGCAGACACTAAGACAGCACAAATGCCAGCCTAGACTACTATACCCAGCAAAACTCTCAATCACCATAGATGGAGAGACCAAGATATTCCATGATAAAACCAAATTTTCACAATATCTTTCCACAAATCCAGCCCTGCAATGGATAATAGGTGGAAACCTCCAATACAGGGAGAGAAACAACACCCAGGAAAAAATGAGATAATAACCTTCTTGAATCAAACCCAAAAGTAGATAACCACTCAAACATGAAGATAGCGTCAAGAATGGCAGATGGCAATAATCACTATGCCTTAATCTCTCTTAATATCAATGGTCTCAATTCCCCAATTAAAAGACATAGACTAGCAGACTGGATACGTAAACAGGACCCAGCATTTTGCTGCATGCAGGAAATGAACCTCAGTGTCAAAGACAAACACTACCTCAGAGTAAAAGGCTGGAAAACAATTTTACAAGCAAATGGCCCCAAGAAACGAGGTGGAGTAGCCATCCTAATATCAGATAAAATTGATTTTCAACCTAAAGTCATCAAAAAAGACACAGAAGGACACTACATACTGATCAAGGGGAAAATCCACCATCAAGAACTCTCAATTCTGTATATCTATGCTCCAAATGCAAGGGCACCCTCATTCGTAAAAGAAACTTTACTAAAACTCAAAGCACACATCACACCACACACAATAATAGTGGGTGACTTCAACACCCCGCTCTCTGAAATGGATCGTTCAGGAAAGCAGAAACTAAACAGGGACACAGTGAATCTAATTGAAGCCTTGGACCAAATGGAACTAACATATATATATATATATATAGAACATTTCATCCTAGAGCTAAAGAATACACCTTCTTCTCAGCTCCTTATGGTACCTTCTCCAAAATCAACCATATAATTGGTCACAAATCGGACCTCAACAGATATAAGAAGATAGAAATAATCCCATGCCTCCTATCAGATCACTATGGAATAAGGGTGGTCTTCAATGGCAACAAAAACAACAGAAAACCCACATACACATGGAGGCTGAACAATGCTCTACTCAATGATAACTTGGTCAAGGTGGAAATAAAGAAAGAAATCAAAGACTTTTTGAAAGTTAATGAAAATGAAGGCACAACATACCCTAATTTATGGGACACAATGAAAGCAGTGCTAAGAGGAAAATTCATAGCCCTGAGTGCCGCCAAAAAGAAACGGGAGACAGCATACACTAACAGCTTAATGGCACACCTGAAAGCCCTGGAACAATAAGAAGCAAATACACCAAAGAGGAGTAGAAGGCAGGAAATCATCAAACTCAGGGCTGAAATCAATCAAGTAGAAACAAATAAAACCATACAAAGAATCAACAAAACGAGGAGTTGGTTCTTTGAGAAAATCAACAAGATAGATAAGCCTTTAGCCAGACTAACCAGAGGGCACAGAGATAGTATCCAAATTAATAAAATCAGAAACAAAAAGGGAGAGATAACAACAGAAACTGAGGAAATTCAAAAAATCATCAGATCCTACTACAAAAACCCTGTATTCAAAACAACTAGAAAATCTTGAGGAAATGGACAATTTCCTAGACAGATACCAAGTACCAAAATTAAATCAGGATCAAATAGACCATCTAAACCGTCCTATAAGCCCTGAAGAAATAGAAGTTGTCATTGGAAGTCTTCCTACCAAAAAAAGCACAGGTCCAGATGGTTTTAGTGCAGAATTCTATCAGACCTTCAAAGAAGACCTAACACCAATACTCTTCAAACTGTTCCACAAAATAGAAACAGAAGGAACACTACCCAACTCGTTCTATGAAGCCACAATTACACTAATACCAAAAGCACACAAAGATCCGACAAAGAAAGAGAATCTCAGGCCAATCTCTCTTATGAAGATCGATGCAAAAATACTCAATAAAATTCTTGCCAACCAAATCCAAGAACACATCAAAACGATCATTCACCACGATCAAGTAGGCTTCATCCCAGGGATGCAGGGATGGTTCAATATAAGGAAATCCATCAATGTAATCCACTACATAAACAATCTCAAAGAAAAAAACCACATGGTCATCTCATTAGATGCTGAGAAAGCATTTGACAAAATTCAGCATCCTTTCATGCTAAAGGTCTTGGAAAGATCAGGAATTCAAGGCCCATATCTAAACATAGTAAAAGCAATTTACAGCAAACCGGTAGCCAGCATCAATCTAAATGGAGAGAAACTTGAAGCAATCCCACTAAAATCAGGGACTAGACAAGGCTGCCCTCTCTCTCCATATCTTTTCAATATAGTACTTGAAGTTCTAGCTAGAGCAATTAGACAACAAAAAGAGGTCAAAGGGATACAAATTGGAAAGGAAGAAGTCAAACTATCACTATTTGCAGACGATATGATAGTATACTTAAGCGACCCAAAGAACTCCACCAGAGAACTCCTACAGCTGATAAACGACTTCAGCAAAGTGGCCGGATATAAAATCAACTCAAGCAAGTCAGAAGCCTTCCTATACTCAAAGGATAAACAGGCTGAGAAAGAAGTAAGAGAAATAATACCCTTCACAATAGCCACAAACCATATTAAGTAACTTGGCGTGACTCTAACCAAACAAGTGAAAGATCTGTATGACAAGAACTTCAAGTCTCTGAAGAGAGAAATTGAAGAAGACCTCAGAAGATGGAAAAATCTGCCATGCTCATGGATTGGCAGGATTAATATAGTAAAAATGAGCATCTTACCAAAAGTAATACACAGATTCAATGCAATCCCCATCAAAATCCCAACTCAATTCTTCATAGAGTTAGAAAGAGCAATTCAAAAATTCATCTGGAATAACAGAAAACCCAGAATAGCTAAAACTATTCTCAAGAGTAAAAGAACCTCTGGGGGAATCAGTATCCCGAACCTCAAGCTGTACTACAGAGAAATAGTGTTAAAAACCGCATGGTATTGGTACAGTGACAGACATGTAGATCAATGGAACAGAATTGAAGACCCAGAAATGAATCCACACTCCTATGGTCACTTGATCTTTGACAAAGGAGCTAAAACCATCCAGTGGAATAAAGATAACCTTTTCAACAAATGGTGCTGGCTCAGCTGGAGGTCAACATGCAGAAGAATGCAAATTGACCCATTCTTATCTCCTTGCTCTAAACTCAATTCTAAGTGGATCAAAGATCTCCACATAAAACCAGACACACGGAAACTAATAGAAAGGAAACTAGGGAAGAACCTTGAACATATGGGCACAGGGGAGAATTTCCTGAACAGAACTCCAATAGCTTATGCTCTAAGATCAAGAATAGACAAATGGGACCTCAATAAATTACAAAGTTTTTGCAAGGCAAAAGACACTGTCAAAAAGACAAAGCGGCAACCAACTAACTTGGAAATGATCTTTACCAACCTTACATCCGACAGAGGGCTAATATCCAATATATACAAAGAACTCAAGAAGTTAAACTCCAGAGAGGCAAGTAACCCTATTAAAAAATGGGGTACAGAGCTAAACAAAGTGTTCTCACCTGAAGAATATCTAATGGCTGAGAAGCACCTAAAGAGATGTTCATCATCCTTAGTCATTAGGGAAATGCAAATCAAAACAACCCTGAGATTCCATCTCACACCAGTCAGGATGGCTAAGATCAAAAACACAGGAGACAGCAGTTGTTGGCGAGGATGTGGAGAAAGAGGAACACTTCTCCACTGCTGGTGGGATTGCAAGCTGGTACAACCACTCTGGAAAGCAGTCTGGCGGTTCCTCAGAAAACTGGGCATGACACTCCCGGAGGATCCGGCTATACCACTCCTGGGCATATACCCAGAGGCTTTACCTGCATGCAATAAGGACACATGCTCCACTATGTTCATAGCAGCCTTATTTATAATAGCCAGAAGCTGGAAAGAACCCAGATGTCCCTGAAAGAGGAATGGATTCAGAAGATGTGGTATATCTACACAATGGAATACTACTCTGCAATTAAAAACAATGAATTCACGAAATTCCTAGGCAAATGGTCAGATCTTGAAAATATCATCCTTAGTGAGGTAACCCAATCACAAAAGAACACACATGGTATGCAGTCACTGATAAGGGGATATTGACCCAGAATCTCGGAATACCCTAGACACAATCTGCATATCAATAGATTTCTAAGAAGATGGAAGGAGAGACCCCTGGTCCTGGAAAGACTGGATGTAGGGGAAGGCCAGGACAGAGTAACGAGAGGGGGTTGAATGGAGAAAAGAGGGAGGGAAGGGGGCTTATGGGACTTTCGGGGAGGGAGGAAACGTGAAAGGGGAAATGATTTGGAATGTAAATTAAAAAAAATAAAAAAAAAAGAATGCAAATAGATCCATATTTATCTCGCTGCCCAAAACTCAAGTTCACATGGATCAAAGACCTCAACATAAAATAATATATACTAAATCTAATAGAAGAGAAAGAGGGGAATAATCTTGAATGCATTGGCATGGGAGAGAACTTCCTCAACAGAACAGCAACAGCTCCTACACTGAGATCAACAATTAATAAATGGGACCTCATGAAACTGAAAAGCTTCCGTAAGGCAAAGAACACTGTCAGTAGGACAAAACAGCAGCACACAGAATGGGGAAAGATTTTCACTAACTCTCGATCTGACATTGGGCTAATATCCTAAATATGTAAAGAATTCAAGAACTTAGATATGAATAAACCAATGGAAGACACTGAAATAAACCTACACAACCATTGATTACCTGTAGCTCTTGTTATACAGTGGCATATCAATGGAGGTTGTCTTGATGCTGGTCCCGTTTAAACAAATATATGGTTGAGATTTCATGGCCTTATCCTTGTCATGTCTTTTGATTAGGTCATTTTTATTCTTAGCACTTTCTTTTAATAACTCTTTGTATATTCTGGATTTGAATACTATATCAGAGATACAGCTGACAAAGATTCTTTCCCTTCTCTTCTCATCTTCAGAATTGATTTTTGTTGTTGTTGTACAGCAATTTTTGTTGTTTTATGAGTTTTATTTGTCCATTTCAGTCTTAATTACGGAGTAAATGAAGTCCTATTCAGAAATCCTTTGGGTGCTGTCTCTGTGTTTGTCTGGCTGTTTTAGCTTTTATTTTATTTTTTATGGTGCTACACACCTTTAATTTTTTGTTTTAAATTTTATGTTCTAAGTTTCTTTTTTATTTACATTCAAAATCATTTCCCCTTTCCCATTTCCTCCCTCCCCGAAAGTCCCATAAGCCCCCTTCCCTCCCTCTTTTCCCCATTCAACCCCCTCTCGCTTCTCTGTCCTGGCATTCCCCTACATCCAGTCTTTCCAGGACCAGGGGTCTCTCCTTCCATCTTCTTAGAAATCTATTGATATGCAAATTGTGTCTAGGGCATTCCGAGATTCTGGGTTAATATCCCCTTATCAGTGACTGCATACCATGTGTGTTCTTTTGTGATTGGGTTACCTCACTAAGGATGATATTTTCAAGTTCTGACCATTTGCCTAGGAATTTTGTGAGTTCATTGTTTTTAATTGCAGAATAGTATTCCATTGTGTAAATATATCACATCTTCTGAATCCATTCCTCCTTTGAGGGACATCTGGGTTCTTTCCAGCTTCTGCCTATTATAAATAAGGCTGCTATGAACATAGTGGAGCATGTGTCCTTATTGCATGCATGTAAAGCCTCTGGGTATATGCCCAGGAGTGGTATAGCCGGATCCTCCGGGAGTGTCATGCCCAGTTTTCTGAGGAACCGCCAGACTGCTTTCCAGAGTGGTTGTACCAGCTTGCAATTCCACCAGCAGTGGAGGAGTGTTCCTCTTTCTCCACATCCTCGCCAACAACTGCTGTCTCTTGTGTTTTTGATCTTAGCCATTCTGACTGGTGTGAGATGGAATCTCAGGGTTGTTTTGATTTGCATTTCCCTAATGACTAAGGATGATGAACATCTCTTTAGGTGCTTCTCAGCCATTAGATATTCTTCAGGTGAGGACTCTTTGTTTAGCTCTGTACCCCATTTTTTATTAGGGTTACTTGCCTCTCTGGAATTTAACTTCTTGAGTTCTTTGCATATATTGGATATTAGCCCTCTGTCGAATGTAGGGTTGGTAAAGATCATTTCCCAGTTAGTTGGTTGCTGCTTTGTCTTTTTGACAGTGTCTTTTGCCTTGCAAAAACTTTGTAATTTAATGAGGTCCTATTTGTCAATTCTTGATCTTAGAGCATAAGCTATTGGAGTTCTATTCAGGAAATTCTCCCCTGTGCCCATATGTTCAAGGTTCTTCCCTAGTTTCCTTTCTATTAGTTTCAGTGTGTCTGGTTTTATGTGGAGGTCCTTGATCCACTTGGAATTAAGCTTAGTGCAAGGATATAAGAATGGGTGAATTTGCATTCTTCTGCATGTTGACCTCCAGTTGAGCCAGCACCATTTGTTGAAAAGGCTATCTTTTTTCCACTGGATGGTTTTAGCTCCTTTGTCAAAGATCAAGTGACCATAGGAGTGTGGATTAATTTCTGGGTCTTCAATTCTGTTCCATTGATCTACATGCCTGTCACTGTACCAATACCATGCAGTTTTTAACACTATTGCTCTGTAGTACAGCTTGAGGTCTGGGATACTGATTTCCCCAGAGGTTCTTTTACTCTTGAGAATAGTTTTAGCTATTCTGGGTTTTCTGTTATTCCAGATGAATTTTTGAATTGCTCTTTCTAACTCTATGAAGAATTGAGTTGGGATTTTGATGGGGATTGCATTGAATCCTTATATTACTTTTGGTAAGATGCTCATTTTTACTATATTAATCCTGCCAATCCATGAGCATGGTAGATTTTTCCATCTTCTGAGTTCTTCTTCAATTTCTTTCTTCAGAGACTTGAAGTTCTTGTCATACAGATCTTTCACTTGTTTGGTTAGAGTCACGCCAAAATACTTTATATGGTTTGTGGCTATCGTGAAGGGTATCATTTCTCTTACTTCTTTCTCAGCCTGCTTATCCTTTGAATATAGGAAGGCTTCTGACTTGCTTGAGTTGATTTTATATCCGGCCACTTTCTGAAGTCGTTTATCAGCTGTAGGAGTTCTCTGGTGGAGTTCTTTGGGTCGCTTAAGTATACTATCATATCGTCTGCATCCCTGGGATGAAGCCTACTTGATCGTGGTGAATGATCGTTTTGATATGTTCTTGGATTCAGTTGGCAAGAATTTTATTGAGTATTTTTGCATCGATCTTCATAAGAGAGATTGGCCTGAGATTCTCTTTCTTTGTCGGATCTTTGTGTGCTTTTGGTATTAGCTTAATTGTGGCTTCATAGAATGAGTTTGGTAGTGTTCCTTCTGTTTCTATTTTGTGGAACAGTTTGAAGAGCATTAGTGTTAGGTCTTCTTTGAAGGTCTGATAGAATTCTGCAGTAAAACCATCTGGACCTGTGCTTTTTTTGGTTGGAAGACTTCCAATGATGACTTCTATTTCTTCAGGGCTTATAGGACGGTTTAGATGGTCTATTTGATCCTGATTTAATTTTGGTGTTTGGTATCTGTCAAGGAAATTGTCCATTTCCTCGAGATTTTCTAGTTGTGTTGAATACAGGCTTTTGTAGTACGATCTGATGATTTTTTGAATTTCCTCAGTTTCTGTTGTTATCTCTCCCTTTTCGTTTCTGATTTTATTAATTTGGATACTATCTCTGTGCCCTCTGGTTAGTCTGGCTAAGGGCTTATCTATCTTGTTGATTTTCTCAAAGAACCAACTCCTCGTTTTGTTGATTCTTTGTATGGTTTTATTTGTTTCTACTTGATTGATTTCAGCCCTGAGTTTGATGATTTCCTGCCTTCTACTCCTTTTTGGTGTATTTGCTTCTTTTTGTTCCAGGGTTTTCAGGTGTGCCTTTAAGCTGTTAGTGTATGCTGTCTCCCGTTTCTTTTTGGCGGCACTCAGGGCTATGAATTTTCCTCTTAGCACTGCTTTCATTGTGTCCCATAAATTAGGGTATGTTGTGCCTTCATTTTCATTAAATTTCAAAAAGTCTTTGATTTCTTTCTTTATTTCTACCTTGACCAAGTTATCATTGAGTAGAGCATTGTTCAGCCTCCATGTGTATGTGGGTTTTCTGTTGTTTTTGTTGCCATTGAAGACCACCCTTATTCCATAGTGATCTGATAGGATGCATGGGATTAGTTCTATCTTCTTATATCTGTTGAGGTCTGATTTGTGACCAATTATATGGTTGATTTTGGAGAAGGTACCATGAGGAGCTGAGAAGAAGGTGTATTCTTTAGCTCTAGGATGAAATGTTCTATATATATCTGTTAGTTCCATTTGGTCCAAGGCTTCAATTAGATTCACTGTGTCCCTGTTTAGTTTCTGCTTTCCTGAACAATCCATTTCAGAGAGCGGGGTGTTGAAGTCACCCACTATTATTGTGTGTGGTGCGATGTGTGCTTTGAGCTTTAGTAAAGTTTCTTTTACGAATGAGGGTGCCCTTGCATTTGGAGCATAGATATTCAGAATTGAGAGTTCTTCTTGGTGGATTTTTCCCTTGATCAATATGTAGTGTCCTTCTGTATCTTTTTTTTGATGACTTTAGGTTAAAAATTTTATCTTATATTAGGATGGCTATTCCGGCTCATTTCTTGGGGCCATTTACTTGTAAAATTTTTTTCCAGCCTTTTACTCTGAGGTAGTGTTTGTGTTTGAAACTGAGGTGCATTTCCTGCATGCAGCAAAATGCTGGGTCCTGTTTACGTGTCCAGTCTGTTAGTCTATGTCTTTTTATTGGGGAATTGAGACCATTGATATTAAGAGAGATTAAGGCATAGTGATTATTGCCACCTGCCATTCTTGACGCTATCTTCATGTTTGAGTGGTTATCTACTTTTGTATTTGATGAAAGAAGGTTACTATCTCATTTTTTCCAGGGTGTTGTTTCTCTCCCTGTATTGGCGGTTTCCACCTATTATCCTTTGCAGGGCTGGGTTTGTGGAAAGATATTGTGAAAATTTGGTTTTATCATGGAATATCTTGGTCTCTTCATCTATGGTGATTGAGAGTTTTGCTGGGTATAGTAGTCTAGGCTGGCATTTGTGCTCTCTTAGTGTCTGCATGAGATCTGCCCAGGAACTTCTGGCTTTCATAGTCTCTGGTGAGAAGTCTGATGTGATTCGGATAGGTCTTCCTTTGTATGTTACTTGGCCCTTTTCTCTTACTGCTTTTAATATTCTTTCTTTGTTTACTACATTTGATGTTTTGATTATTATGTGACGGGAGGTATTTCTGTTCTGGTCCAGTCTGTTTGGAGTTCTGTAGGCTTGTACGTTCATCGGCATCTCTCTCTCTTTAGGTTAGGGAAGTTTTCCTCCATAATTTTGTTGAAGATATTTACTGGCCCTTTAAGTTGCAAATATTCACTCTAATCTATAACTATAATCCTTAGGTTTGGTCTTCTCATTGTGTCCTGGATTTCCTGGATGTTTTGGGTTACACGTTTTTTGCATTTTGCATTTTCTTTGACTCTTGAGTCGATGCTTTCTATGGTATCTTCAGCATCTGAGATTCTTTCTTCCATCTCTTGTATTCTACTGTTGATGTTTGCATCTATGACTCCTGATTTCTTCCCAAGGTTTTCTATATCCAAAGTTGTCTCCCTTTGTGATTTCTTAGGTGTTTCTACTTCCTTTTTTAGATCCTGAATGGATTTGCTGAGATCCTTCACTTGTTTGTTTGTATTTTCCTGTATTTCTTTAAGGTATTTTCGCGTTTCCTCTTTCAGGATTTCTGCCTGTTCACCCAAGTTCTCCTGTATTTCTCTAAGCGATTTTTGTGTTTCCTCCTCATGGGCTTCCATCTGTTGATCCATCGTCTCCTGCATTTCTTCAAGCAGTTCTCATGTTTCCTTTGTAAGGGCATCTATCCGTTGATTCATTTCTTTAAGCAATTTTTGTGTTGCCTCCCTATGGGTATCCATCTGTAGACCCACATTCTTCTGCATTTCTTTATGCAATTTTTGTGATTCCTTTGAAAGTGCATCTACCCGTTGATTCATTTCTTTAAGCGATTTTTGTGTTGTCTCCTTGTGGGCCTCCATCTGTTGATCCATGTTCTCCTGCATTTCTCTAAGCGATTTTTGTGTTTCCTTTGTAAGGGCTTCCAACCGTTGATTCATGGTCTCCTGTAATTCTTTATTAGATTTATTTGTGTCCTTTTTGTGATCCTCTAATAGCATCATGAGAAGTGATTTTAAATCCAGATCTTGTCTTTCGGGTGTGGTGGGTTATCCAGGACTTCCTGCTGTTGGAGAGTTGGGTTCGGATGGTGCCATATTACTTTGATTTCTCTTAGTAAAGTTCCTATGTTTGCCATTTGTCATCTTGTTACCTCTGGTGTTAGTTGGTCCTGCTGTCACTGGCTGTTGGTTGGACCTCCTGTGAGCCTGCAAAGCTATTTCTGGCCCCCCTGGATTACTGGGATTCCCCTGGCACTGATTTCTGGGGCCTGCCCTGCTCCTGAGTGACTTTGGAGCCCTAATGTGCCTTGCCCCAAGTGATGTTATATTGGGGAGTCCCTGCACATCCCAAGGCTCAGCGTAGTGGGTTCCCCGAGCAGAGGTCACCAAAGGGAGGCTGGTAACCTCCCGCCCTATGCAGGTGTGTGTTATCTCTCCCAGAGGTGGGGGAGGGGGCATCCCTCTGCAGGACAGAAGTCCCACAGCAGGGCTGGCACGTCGATTACTGCAGACCTGCCCAGCTCTTGGGAGCAGGGTACACACAAGCTGCCTGAGACCCAAGCGATATTATGCCTGTCTGTCTCTGAGCCTGGTGGTCCCAGCTGCCCGTGCTGAAGCAAAGATGGTGGAGTGCACTCTGTACTCTCTAGGCGGTGCAGGTCACCCTGCAGGGGGGATGCCCCACAGCAGAGTTGGCATCCAGACTACCACAGTGCTGTCCTGTTCTTGGGAGCAGATGGAAGCCTCAACAGGCCGTGTCACAAGCGATGTTATATTGGGGTGAACCTGGGTACCTGTCTCCTCAGTGCAGTCAATACCGGAACAGAGGTCGCCAAAGGGAACCTGGTAGGCTCCTGCCCAGTGTGGGGTGGGGGGGTTCCTCTGCAAGGCAGAAGTCCCACAGCAGAGCTGGCGTGCTGGTTACTGCAGATCTGCCCAGCTCTTGGAGCAGATTACACACAAGCTGCCTGAGACCCAAGCGATATTATGCCTGTCTGTCTCTGATCCTGGCGGTCCCAGCAGCCCTGGTGCTGGAACAAAGATGGCGGAGTGCCTCTATATATATATATATATTGTGCCATTACTATGCTATCCTTATTACTAAAACTGCAATACAGCATAATGTCTGTGATGTTTTTGCTGTAGAGATCTTTCACTTTCCTTTTTAAATTTCCTTCTAAATATTTAATTTTGGAGGCTACCATGAATATGAATGTGTCCTTGATCTCTTTTTCAGCCTGATTTTTATTGTTATATAAAATGGTTTCTGATTTTTAAAGTTGAATCTGTATTCTAGCACTTTGCTGAAAGTGTTGCTTATTTCTGTTTGGGTTTTAGAGATCTATACTTACATAAAACATCACTTTTCAATAGGAATAATTTAGTTTTCCTATTTCTATACACCTGGGTGACAGTTCTGGGTCAACTTCAGTCAGTCAGAATGCATTTATGACTGCTATCCCTGGCCTGGGTCTTGGGGGTAGGCAGCAGGGACAAATGGAGTCAGATTTACCAAGAGAAATAGCAGATCCAACTTCTACATGGGTCTTGAGGAGTTTGTGGATACAGAAACAGGTGGCAACAGTCCTGTTTCAGACTAGTCGGAAAAGCAAATGGATCTGGCTAATACTTGGATCTGAAACTGAGAAGTGAGATGGGGTAAGGGTCCTAGAGGAGAGCAAACAGGATAGCCCAAGACTGTAGACTCCTCCTATCTCTGGATCTACATGGTCTGAATGGATGGGCAGAATTGCCCAGGGTAATGTGACTATCCTAGGTCACACTTAGGAAGAGGAGTTGTATTTTCCAAGGAAATGGATGACTCTACCAAGCCCAATGACCTGAAATTGAAATCTCCAAAACATACATAACAAAAGGGGAGAAACAGATCCTACAAGTTGTTCTCCAAAACACAAAAGTGTCCCACCAAACCAAATACCTGTGAAAACTTAATACTATGCAATCGAAGATGGATTATTATGTTACTTTGGGTTCCCCATGTCTTGAAATGTAGCATTTCTATTACTCATATCTCTCCAGGTCTTTCTTTAATTTGCCTTCAAGAAAAGACAGGCGAGCAGCAACCTAAGCAACTTGCTCATCAGGTCTAGTCACATGCATTTGCTGAGTCAACATTCTTTTACCCACACCAAGCAAGGATGATGCATAAGTTGTAAGCAATACCATGATCTGACTGTCACTTTCTGTTTCCTAGACGTACTGGAGAGTGCGGACAACACACTTGTGTCAGGTGTCAATAAAAACACACCAGAGACTATGGAATCGGTAAGAAGGCATTTCTTTAAGATAGATATGTTACTTTGGTGATCTCATTTTTCAGTCCAAATCCCATTTTAAAAAGAATGTAGAGTAGAGTTATCTTAGGTCTTATGGGACTTAACCTAAACAGGGAAAAAGTGGAATTGTATTAGCTGGGTCCTGACCCGCTAGTACAAGTCCAAGCACCAAGTACAAAAGCACCAAAGCACCCAGTGTCAAGTTTCACAGTCTGTGACATGAGACCTTTTATTCTCAAGAAAAATCCTCTATATGGAAAAATTTATAAATTCCATTTAGAAGTTGACAAGCATGTCAGGGTCCCTTGACTTACATGCAGTATGTTCCACAAAAGTCAGTGTGAAGGAAGTGTCATCCGTCCAGGTGGGGATACTAAGTGTTAAGACTTAACACATGAGCAGTACTTTAAATAATCGAGACCATATTGCAGAAGGGATTAATTCCACAGGATTAATTCCACAGGTGTGTTCCAAAGATGATCAAGCATGTTTCAGTGTGACTTACAGAACACTGGGCAGAGGACACACAGATAGTGGTAGTTAATGTGTCCTTTGAAATAGGAAAAGTGGGAAGTGGCACAACTAAGAAATCCCAGTCTTCTGTGACATCATCACAGAATATACTAATACATAATCTTTCACTTGAAGATACTTACCTATGTTGATTGGCATTAAAACATGTTGATAGATTTTTCAAAGACCCATGAAAACAGAAACTAGTGTGACCTACACTGCATACTGTTTTCTCTCCTTTGAATTTCAGGAGGAAGCTAGAATACGCAGACGCAGTATGTATTGCCAAGTCTCTTAAGACACATTTTAGAAACAAATTGTGTAAATATTGAGTATACTTATATTTGAATGCAAGAATATAATCTAAGATACCTCTTGGGAAGAATTTGGATTTTGTTTTGAAAAATAGTAGTTTCCTAAGTTAAAAAAAATAGGCTGAGGCTATTTGTATAGACTCATTGGATCCACCTATGATCCCTGGAGTTAGTTTGGAATGGTGTATATACAGGTTGCATCTAAACCCACTTTTGTCCATGACAGGCATTCAGATTATCCATTCTAATCTCCAGTGAAAAGCTCTTGAATTACCATAATAGGATACACATTTTACCTACAAAGTATGAGTTTAAACTTTATCACATGTGGTGCATTCATTTCTTTATGGTGGTCCTCTAGTGAAGAATGAACCAGGGCATAGAGATGAGTGATTAGATTATCCATGCAGATCAGAAGACACTTTGTGGAGTAAGGACTTAGTGATGCCTATAGTCCATCTCTCCAGCATCTGCCTTTGGTAGGTCAGAATCACAGAGATCCCAGAAACTGTCATGACTACCACAGTGGGCAAAAGCTCAGGGCTTTGCTCCTCATTGTCTGCAGACATCCACAAGCATGAGAAGTAGAAAAGCTCACATGCTTCTAGTCAGACCACAGATTCTGAAAATGGGAGCCTGACACTGCATGAGGAGACAGGCTGGGTGACTTTCACACAGGCTTTTAACATACATGGGTCAATTCAGTAGGAATGAAAAAAATGGGAGAATATTTCTCCTCAGGAAAGAGCACACCAATTGTTTATGCAATACCAAATGCTCAGCAATGAAAACATATACTTACAATACACAATAATAACCTTGTCCAGACTGAGCATGCTCCATTTATGTAATTAGGAATACAAACACACACATACACATGCACGAATATAACAACAGTAATGAAACAGTAGCCATTATTTGGAGGACGACAAGGAGAGGTTCGTTGACATATGGTTTGCAGTGAGAAACAGACATGGGATAGGATGTAAATATTATATCAAAAAAAGAAATTGCTTTTTTAAATGAAATACATGCATATGTTATTTTTTGCTTTGTTTTGATTTATTTTGTCACATTTAGTTGTTATCTTTTAGAAGCCTGTTATTATTGTTTTCTTATGAGAGTCAGAAAGGGAGTGCATCCAGAGGGGAGTGTGTTAGGGAGGAACTGGGAGGAGCAGAGAGAGAAGAAAGAATAATTAGGATATATGTTATGAGAACAGAATTAATTTTCCAATGGAAGCATGAAAAATTAAAGATTAAAAACTCTCCTGTGCATTCCAGATATTTAATAGAATGAAAATAAAAGTAGTTCATATTAAACAAAAACAAAAAGATTTGCATGTAGACAACATTAGTGTGAGCACAAAGAGCCACTCACTGTCTGAACAGCATCCAGATGTCCCTCAACGGAGGAATGGATTCAGAAGATGTGGTATATCTACACAATGGAATACTACTCTGCAATTAAAAACAATGAATTCATGAAATTCCTAGGCAAATGGTCAGATCTTGAAAATATCATCCTTAGTGAGGTAACCCATCACAAAAGAACACACATGGTATGCAGTCACTGATAAGGGGATATTGACCCAGAATCTCGGAATACCCTAGACACAATCTCAGAAATCTATCAATAGATTTCTAAGAAGATGGAAGGAGAGACCCCTGGTCCTGGAAAGACTGGATGTAGGGGAACGCCAGGACAGAGTAACGAGAGGGGGTTGAATGGAGAAAAGAGGGAGGGAAGGGGGCTTATGGGACTTTCGGGGAGGGAAGAAACGGGAAAGGGGAAGTGATTTGGAATGTAAATTAAAAAAATAAAATAAAATAAATAAAAAAAATAAATAGGGCTGCTATGAAAAAAAAATAAAATAAAATACTCAATTCTCACAAAAAAAACTCTCCTGTGCATTCCAGATATTTAATAGGATGAAAATAAAAGTAGTTCATATTAAAAAAAAACAAAAAGATTTGCATGTAGACAACATTAGTGTGAGCACAAAGAGCCACTCACTGTCTGAACAGCATCCTCAGGAACTCCAAGCATCACTTGGTAGGGATCTGTGCTGACTCGGATTTTTAGAAATTGATTTTTAAAAGATAGATCTATTTTTATTTTACGCATGTGAGTGTTCACCTGTGCGAATATATGTGCAGCACTTGCATCTATGGTTCCTATGTTCCTATGTTTCTGGCTGTTGGTTTCCTTGGAACTGAAATTATGGATAGTTGTGCCTCTAGCTGATTTTTACATGTTAGAAACAGAAAGAGACCTGTGTCCTCTACAGAAGCAGCAGGGAATATTCACTGCTGAGTGGTCTCTTTAGCTCGTGGCATCCGGCTTTGCAGTGTGAGCTAGACTCTGAGCTCCAAGAGGACTTCTTTCCCTGGTGGTCAGACCCCATACTGCTGAGAATGTGAGCACTCAGTGGATCTATGCAGGCAGCAGTTGGGAGGAAGAAGCCATCATTATTGTGAACATGCTGAGCTTGGTTACATGTTATATAGTTTACATCTTATATGTTATACAACCTGTGCTACAGAGGGCTTTGTTAAAGAAAAGCTAGTTTTGGATGAGTGTGTGGCTCAGTTGGAACCCATTCTTCAGTTATTGGCCTACCATTTCTAAAACCTGAGTTTGATCATCTATTATGCATAAAATGTGCTGTGATGGAGCAACTTTATAAGCCAGTCCTGCTGAGGTGCAAACAGGAAAATTATTCATTCAAAGTGATCTATATCTACATAGTGACATTCAGATCATGCTGATATAGAGACATCTTCTCTGAAAACTAGAAAGGAAGAAGAGAGGAAATGGGGATTTGTCACTTGCCCCTGTTGGGTCTCTGTAGGGAGGACTTGTGGAAACAAAACTTTTATGAGAAATGAGTAAACAGCATCTTGCATGCACATAAACTGGTGGAGACTCTGCCATTCTCTTAAATAGACTTGGTTCAGGGTATCGACACAGTTTCAGGCAACATTTGTCACCTACATTGATACCCAGCTGCCTTTCTAATCTCTTCCAGTTGAGGATTTGTTTATCTAGGAGTGGTCAGATAAAAAGAACCTCCCTTTTTCACACCTTCATGTGAGAACTGGGTTGGACTGCCTTGGAGTCTGAGTCAACACTGGGACATCTGCAAGGATTGGTACCCTCCCAATTTTGTTCCCCAATGATAAGACTCAGTCACTGAGAGGCAGGTGACAGTGTGAGGATGGCTGAGGAAGACCCTATTTACTAATCCAGGAATCCCACAGCTTCTTTTGGGTTGAAAGGTAGACTATGAGTATCTTCAGTTGTTTCTTTCAGTTAAGATGGCCACTGAGGCATGAGTGCAGCTATCACTGTAACCCTGGGTGAAAACTCAGAGGTTTTCACAGCTTCTTACCTCCCTGCATCCCATTAAGGCAATGCCATACATTGTCCATGAGATCTAATCTATAAAGGCTGGGCAGAGAATGAAGAGTAAACAAGTGTTCTACAGTGTTCTGGAGTAAATGTATTCCTGCCTCCAGGTTTGATTACTCCCATGTAGCTGAGGTTTTCTGGCATGTCACAGACATCGCAGGGTACTCCAGCAATGCCTTTGCTTTTTCCTACAGTATACACTAAAGAGATCTGTTCTAGCCTAGTGAGTCTCATAGGAAGTCCTCCTCAACCAACTATAGAAGAAGAAAGTCTTCATGTCGTTGTGAAGAGCTGTTGGGTGAAGGCACTGCATGGGTGTCTCTGTGTACATGTGGCTCTATGAAGGGGTAGAGTGGTGCCCATTGGGCAGCGCACTCCCACAGCATGCTCAGTCGTGTGGCTTTTCCTTCTGGGTTTTCATATCCATCTATATTAAGGCTTTATGTGTGAGTCCTGTGATGTGCATCAATGCCTAACTGACTGTACACTACAGTCATTGATCCTCCTGAAGCACCAGTCTCAAAGATGACTGTACCTGGAACAACAGTCAGATCTAAGGCACAACTACTCAGAGTTGTTAGTTTTCCTCTCTTTTTCTGCCAAGAAGCTAACACATTTTCCTCTTTTTAATGCATCCGCAGTTTCTGAATTATTAAGGAGAATTAAACTGAAACAAGTCATGGGACCTCAGTATGGGATAGGAACACAAGCCTTTACTGTTACTTTACCTAAAACAACTGTGAAGAGTGAGAAAGGTACTGTGGGAATTCTGTCTAATTGTCTAAAGTGGTTGATAATTATTTTGTTTCATATGTCATTTTATAGAGAAGTTTAAGGCTATTTTTCCTAGGTAGACAATGCTCATGTATCTTTTTTCCTTTTTCTTTTCTATTTCTTTTTCTGTTTCTCTTTCTCTTTCTTTTTCTTTTTTGGTTTTTCAAGACAGGGTTTCTCTGTGTAGCCTTGCCTGTTCTGGAACTCACTCTGTAGACCAGGTTGGTCTTGAACTCAGAAATCCACCTGCCTCTGCCTCCTAAGTGCTGGAATTATAGGCGTGGGCCACCACTGCCCAGCTCAATGCTGTTATGTCTATGTCTGTAATTGAAATACAATTACGGAATTCTAGAATGGATTCAATGTTTGGTCTCTCATTCAATGGCATGTACCAGTGTAAAGCTGAGGCTCATCTTACATGAGTTGGTAGTGTTTCCCCTGGTACAGGCAAGAATTGGGTGAACTGCCCTCTAATACTTGCTCTCATACATGGATGGTGTAAATTGATTATAGCAGATCTTTCTCAAGAGTGACCTGGTAATGTCCAATGACTCATAAGTGAGGGTTAAAGTCAAACCAGGAAACAGAATTCCTCATCTTATTCACGTGGTAAAGATCACAGAAGTGGTCACATTACACCTGTGTTTGGAGATAAGAATGTGGAAGGATCTCATTAAAGATGTGGAAAGGGGCGGTTTGTGTGCTTCTCATCTTACAGGTGCACTGTGGCCACAGTTCCTGTGGTACTTGTGCTTTGCTTCTTACTGTGTTGTTTGTACACAGTTTTCCCCGGAATAGTCACTCCTTTCAGCCTGTGATACTACCAAACATCCAGAGTTTCAGGTTCAGTGACTAGCACTACACTTTAATTATGCCCTATCTAAATAACTTTTACAGTTGTTGTTACAAAATACCATGAAGGAAACAACATAGAGAAGTAATAGTTTATATTTTCAGTGTAATATAAGCTTATAAACCATAACCATTGGGAAGTTATACAAATGGGAGTTTGTGGCAGAGTCATATGAAAGATTGTCCTAAAGGGGGGGACTTATAGATATATACATCACAAAAAAGAATATTATAAAGACCAGAAACTGCATGTTTATAAACACATAAAAGACATATAGATTCACAATTTTGCAATGTACTTCTATAAAATGTGCACCACATCTGATGAATTATTACAATTTACTTCTTCTTAAAGAAGAAGATTATATCAATCTTACCTTTCAGGGATAACTTAATGGAATACAAACCTCCACTCTTAAATAGTTGTGTACAGTAAACTACAGGATGTGCAGATGGCCCCATAGGTAAGAACCCTTGCTGTGTACACTAGTACCTTAGTTTGAATCCCCAGGACACATAAAAAAACCTGGGGAATTTCTTTGCACACCTGTAACCCCAGCACAGTCAGTGTTAGAAAAAGGAAGTTTCTAATTTTTGCTGAATTCTAGCATAGGACAAGCATCTGAAAGAAACCTGGATTGAAGGAAGGAAGAGGGGGCATGAAAAAGCAGAGTTGTTTAAATTTACACTTTTCTTAGAGAATTTAATATGACTACTTTATAGCATTTTATCCCCCTTCTCTCTAGTCCAACATATCCAATGTTCCCCTTCTAATATGTTCCTCTTCTATGATAACTATTATTGTTATATAAACTATTGAGTCCATTTATTGTTGCTCTTAAGTCTACATGTTTAGTGCTGCTAATTTGAAATCAAGGAGGTTCACACTATAGAAAACTGATATTCTCTCTCTCTCTCTCTCTCTCTCTCTCTCTCTCTCTCTCTCTCTCTCTCTGCAATCATTGCTTGGTTATAGTTCTTGATCTGAGGTGGTAGGTCAATAGATGCAGGCAGGATGCAGGTCCTCTTTCACCCACTGTTTTGAGATTTCATGGGTTTATCATCCCTTTCATGTCTAGAAAGCACTATCCAGCAGCATATGTCCTGTCCCTCCATCTCTTCTAATCTCTCCACTCATCTTCCAAAATGTTCCCTGAGAATTTTGACATGAAGGGGTTATCTTGGGATCCCACAGTTTGTCCTCTGACCTCCTCATGATCCCTCCAAATGGAATACATGTGAAGACTTGTATTTCTTCTTACACATCAAAGAGATTATTTCATGCTTTGGGTTCCTACTATCTAGAAACACAGCCGTTCTGTTACTCATATGTCTGCATGTCTTCCTTTGCCTTAATTTACCTTCAAGGGGAAGCAGTTCAGCAGCAGCCCAGCCATCCTGTCATTAGGTCTTGTCACATGTGCTAAGTCCTTGTACTTTTATGTACACCAAGCAAAGATGAGGAATAAGCAGTAAAGAGTACCATGAGCTGACTGTCAATGTCTGTTCCTCTTGTATTACCAGAGAATGCCGCTACACCTTCGCCAGTTGAAAAAAAGGCATCAGAGACTATGACGAAGGTAAGAAGACCTTACTTTTCCATGAAATAGAAAAGTTACTTTGGTGATCTTACGTTTCTTTCTGTCAAATTCCCATTAGAACAAGAGAACTGCACAGTGGTGACATTGTGGGTATTAGAGATTTAGCTTAGGGAAGAGGAAGAAATAGAATTTTATGAGCTTGTCCCTGCCTGAACAGAGCATAAAACTTCTAGTGTCAGGTAGCATAGTTTGCGTACAGAATCCTTTTTATCTGAATAAAAATGTCCCTCACTAGTTAAATGGCATATAATGTTTATTCAAACATTAACAGGCATATCATCTATAAAAATGTATGTTTTTCCTTAAGGGCCCTCTCCTGCTTGTTTCTTGAATCTGTCATCTAGATTGTGTTTTTGTTGTACCCCAAAACTATGGAGTAGGAAATGTCATGCATTGAATATTTGAATACTGAGGGTATAATACATTTAAAACATGAGCATTCATGCAAATAAATGGAGCCCCCATTGAGGGGTTAATTTCACAAAACAGGTTATTAAGTTGGTCTGCCAACAAAAGGTGCTCTGATCTTACCTTAAGTCAACGTATGTGTGCAACACATTAGTTTTTGTCACAAAGTGCATAGCTGGGATTTTTCCATGACATCATCATATAAAGTATTATACAAGTCCTTTTTATGTCTTTTTCCTATTCTACTTTACACTGTGCTATGTCACAGGGTGAACCAAAGAGCTATGCAGACAGAACTCAGCATTACCTGAGCCTCAAAGTGTTTTCTTTCCTTTCAATTACAGGTGGAGCCCAAAAGATTCAAACGTTGTATGTATTATGGAATTTTTTATCAGCATACATTTTAGATAAGAATTGTATAAATACTAGCTGTCTTTTGTCTGGTACATTACTGTGACATTAGATTTCTATTGGGAGTGAAACTTGGGAGTTTAAAGGGGAAAAAGTGATACCCTAAGTATCCAGGCATGGCCCAGTGTCTACAATAACTGCATTCAACTCTAATACCTTTAGTTTGGGGGGGATTTTGTGCACCAGGCCGTGACTACATAGTTTTTTTCCCCCAAAACAGTTATCCCTGTTACACAATCCACTTTCCTGTGACAAATTTATCAATTCCAAAAGGATGATACACATTTTAGTTACACAAATGTGTTTTAACCTCGCTATACAGATATGTGACAAATTGTTTGTGCAGTTATCAGGATAATTATAACCAAAATTGTAGAAATAGGTCATCAGCCTCTGTAGCCATTGAGCTCCAGAAATACTTTTTACTTCATTAAGGGTTCAGCAATCCCTGTGAGAGTGTTCCAGCTTCCTAGCATCTGTCTGCAGTAACCAAACCTAGTGAGATTCCATGCACTGACAAACACCAACAATCAGCAGAAGCCTGGACTCTGGTCTTTATCTCCTGAAGACATTTACACATATGGTAGATTCAAAGACCACATGCTTGATCAGATCAGAGAGTTTGACTATAGGAAGACACTACTTTAAAAAAATATGTTGAGTGTCTTTGGTAACTGGACTTACAGAAGAAATGGCTCATTACTGTTAAAACTGGTGAAAAGGCTTTACAGATTGGAAAATATTAGCATGATCCCAAAGAGTGATATTATTGGCAATTTATGGACGATGCCTACTAAGAGCTCCAGTCAGGCATTGGTTATTGATAAGTGCTGGATAATTCTTTTTGATATAGATAGATAGATAGATAGATAGATAGATAGATAGATAGATAGATAGATAGATAGAGATAGATCTTTAAAGTGAGCATAAATTTAAGTTTGAATATTACTTCTATCACTGGTGGTCAGTCTTCATACTGTCTGCTGCAGAGTCTGAGCACTCAGTGGAACAATATAGGCAACTATGAGTTATATAGACAGAGTTTGGTTGGGATGCTGGGTGTGTTAAAGTGTCTTCACAGTCAGGCCTTTGACAGGAATAGAATTTGTTATAGAGAGCTAATATGGGCAGGATGTATAGTCCAGTTGGTTTATTGCATTCCTAGCATGTGAAAGGTCCTAGTTTTGATCCCACTGACTACAATATCCACCCATGGGGGCACATTTGTGTGAACTCAGTTCTCCTGAACTGGAGTGAAGAGAATCATAAATTCAAACTCATCCATTTTTTGCATAGGTATTTTAATCCTAATCTTGGATTAGAGGTATTCTGGAAATTTCAAAAAGCACATATAGGGTTGGACTTGAGGCAAAAGCCTCCTAGAAGAGGAGGTTTTAGAAACTGGAGTTTGATGAGACAGAGTAGAGCAGGTATGGCATAAACTTAGTGTACCACTTAATGTCCCACACTACCCTTCCAGTTGCAATTTATCTGGGTTGTCCACAGAGAGTCTGAGGATGTTTGTCGTCTAAAGAGCGACATGCATGCATATCATCCAAATGCCAGACCACTTTTCTTGACTAGTCATGTTGAAGACATCAATGTTTAGCCAATAGAAGAGAAATTTTGTTTTTGCCAAACCATCTTGTGTGACAACTTGATTTAAAATGATTTGAAGTCTAAGTATTTCTGAGAAATGTATAAGAATCTATAATCCCTGGTGATCCATATCATTCACTGGGAGTCATGTGACAGGTAGAAGTTGCAGAAGGAAGACCAGGGATCTGTATTCCTTTTGGATCAAACTCCAATTTTGAGTCAGGGATTAAAAGATAGAGAGCATCTCTCTCCGAGGCTGCTTCTGTCAGAATTTGATCACAGTGAAAAGAATATAACTAATATGGTAGCCAAAGGTAGAAAACAGGAGGTTGTACAGTATTCTATATTTCCCAGCTCACCTAAGGCAATACCATATGCTCTCCATGACTTGTAAGACCCATGATTAAATAAAAAATGAAAGCTCAACAACAATCATGTTCCCTGTCCTGGATCCAGTAGAATGCTCACTCTGAATTCAGTCACCAGAGTCTAGCTGAATTCCTGTGGTATTTAACAAGCATCATTTCTGATAAACATGTTATATAACAAACAAAGAACATTTCTGCTATACATGAGCTTTTCCTTATGGTTTACCACCTTTCAACCTGAAAGTCTCATGGGAAGTTCTTCTGAAACTTCTACTGTTTGAGATAAAGGGTGGAGAGAAGAGGATTGTCTGAAAAACATCGCATTTCTCAGAAGGATGTGCTCCCGTCTGGCACCTGCCCATATAACAGCAGGCTTAAGTCCTGCTGTTCCTGCTGCATTGTCATAAGCACACAAACACACACATTGCATGAGGCGTCTGTGCAATGCTTAATCACAAAATGCAGTGAGCTTCTGAAGCACCATTCTGACTCTGACGACTAACTAGAAATAGGAAATGAGATCATTTTCAAAAACACAACCATGATTAATTTTCTGTTTTGCTGCCATAAATTTAACATATCTCTCCCTGTTGTTAATGTATTCCTAGTTTTGCCATTCTTGAAAAGATTTTATAAGAAGGACCCAGGTCCCTCCCAGACTCTGGAGGAACCGCCAGTTCTTGCAAGTACATCCAAAGCAACACCACAAACAAGAAAAAGAGGTACTGTAAATACTGAGGATTTGCTTCAGTTATCTCTAGTAGTCGAGTATCTTGTGTACCCTTATAAAAGTGTGAACAGATTTAGCATATTTTTAATATGTGAAAAATGTTAATGTATCTATCATCAGTAGAAATAACAACCCTAAAATGTGCATATGTACTTAAAAGTCACTTTGGCTCTCACTGAATAACATGAACTAGAGGAAAGCCTAGGCACATGCTGTATGAACCAGTGTGGCTTCACCTGATGTAGTCAGGCATAGGTGAGCCACTCTCTGAACTACTTATTCCCACGTGTGGGTGATACACATGGATTAGATTGGAAGAATCTCCAGAGTACGGGGGAATTATATAAAAATCTTCTTGGTCAGGTTCAGTGGGAGGGTCCCAGCAATGGTCATGTTATACTCTGTGTTTGGGAATATGAGAGAATGGGAAAGAAATCCGTAAGGACAAGGACAATGGAAGGTTTCTCTGATTTTCCTCTTTCAGAGGCATAAGGATAAGCAGTAGCTGTCCATGGAAATGGTACCCAAATTATTTTTCCACCCCCTTTCACAAAATACTTTGAAAAAAAACAAATTAGGGATGAAGGGTTTATTTTGCCCTTTAGCTTGAGAATGTTGGGCATCTATAGAGAGAGAAAAACCCAAAGTGGTGTCACGTTATAACCACCAGTCAATGTTTAGACCTGTTTCAAGGACACCCAGAGAATGGCATAGTTAAACTGGCAGAAAGACTTTTGAGTTTGGCCTGGGAAATCAACTCTGTGATTTTAGTCCATTTGCAGTCTCTTCTCCTCACCCTGTACTGACTGGCATGTAACATGACTAAAGCAATGGAGATTAGAGAGCTGGCCCTGTCTTACAAGCACTGATCTAAGACATGAGGAAGAACTTTGACTTTGGCCCAGGTTTGGGCATTTTTTTTTCGTGCATTCTGAGTTCAATCTGTAAGATTCAGAGAGTTGGCTTCATAGTTTCCATGAGCTCGTATCCATATGCTAGGGCTTAGGAACAGTTTCAGCCCTTCTGGGACCTATCTGGACATTGCCTGTCTATCTTCTATGCTTTAGTGTACTTGTATATTTCACTCTTGGAATAAGAAGTCAATTTCCTCCAATTGTCTTCAGTAGGTGTGAGGCGGTATATCTGGTTCTCCTGCATTCTCCTTATGTACTGTTAGCTTTGCCTCACCTTTTACAGGCCATATGTGTAATTTGAATAGATTTTGCCTTCACCTTAAACTCAGGGGCTCCTGCTTCTAAGAAGTGTGCTCTGTAAAGACCCAGTTCTCTCCTCCACCCATCCTCTCCAGTCTCCTCTCTCCTTATAAGCTCTTTCCTATATCCTTCTCCAACATCTTCCTCCTGATCAGTACCACCTTGACTCTGATCTCAGTCCCTAGCAATACACAGGATCTTGAGTTTCCTTAGCATCTGTGGAGGGTGGGGTGGGGTGGGGGGAGAGAGAGAGGGAGAGAGAGAGGGAGAGAGAGAGAGACAGAGACAGAGACAGAGAGAGAGAGAAAGAGACAGAAAGAGAGACAGAGAGAGAAGAAGGAGGAGGACGAGGAGGAGGAGGAAGAAGAAGAGGAGGAGGAGGAGGAAGGGAGGGGAGGGGAAGGGAGGGGATAGAGAAAGGTGAGAGACTAATCAGAATAGAATATCCTGGTGTAGTGGCACACACCATTCATCCCAGCACTTGGGAGACAGAAACAGGTGGATCTCTCTGAGGTTAAAGCCGTCCTGCTGTACAGAGTGAGTTCCAGGAGAGCTACACAGAGAAACCCTGCCTTGAAAGGCCACTATAAAAAGAAAAGGGAGTGGACAGTGGTGTCTCATGCCTTTAATCCCATCACTTGGGAAGCAGAGACAGGCAGATTTCTGAGTTCCATGCCAGTCTGGTCTACAGAGTGATTTCCAGGACAGCTAGGGCTATACAGAGAAACCCTTTCTCAAAAAAATCAAAAAAACAGAGAGAGAGAGAGAGAGAGAGAGAAATAAAAAGAAAGAGAACATGTCCTTGACTGGTCTATTAGAACCACAAGACCACAGACCTCACAGATTGGGGAACAGGAGGAGGAGAGATTGCTTATGGAATTTTTAGGGAGGGGTGGACCCGAAAGGGGACATCATTTGAGATGTAAATAAAGAATATATCTTAAATAGAAAAAAAAGAACCCTCAGACCGCAGACCACACCCTCCTTCCTGGATCTCATAAACATTTCCTCTCCTACACACACACACACACACACACACACACACACACTCACATGTGATGGACTGTCTTGCCACAGGGCCATAGTATCAAGGTCAAGCAACTGATGTCACTGAAGCCTATGAACCTGTGGGCCTAAATAGACATTTCCTCTGATAAGCTGATTATCTCAGACATTTTGTCACTATGCTGGATCTCCACCTAAGCCACACCTCCAGTTCACAAATGGCTATTTTTTATAATTTTATTTAAAAATCACCAAAAGAGATATAATGAAATATCTCCCTTGCTAATCCATTTCATCTGGACTGCAGTAGCATTAGCCACTATTATCAAGATTTGTGATATGTTACTCTACACTTTTAAAGTGTATACAAGGAAATAAAGGTATCGATTCTCACTGTTTTTACACAAAGGGGCTCACAAATGGACATGGCATGAACACACTGTTCACTGCCTTTTATTTTTTTGCCTCACAATAAATCTCAGAGATCTCTTCTTAAAAAAAAACAAAAACAAAAAAGGAAGCCTGGCAGTGGTGGTGCACACTTTAATCCCAGCACTTGGGAGGAAGTGGCAGGAGGATTTCTGAGTTCGAGGCCAGCCTGTTCTACAAAGTGAGTTCCAGGACAGCCAGGGATACACAGAGAAACCCTGTCTCGAAAAAAAAGAAAAAAAAAAAGAGAAGAGAAGAAAAATAAAACTAATCCAAAGAACTCAAAAGTATACTGCATGTCCTAGAAATACTATAGCATCTAGAAACATGTTTATTAAAAATAAATAAAATGGATAATGATTCATTTTGTAATTCCATAAAATGCAGGCAGAATATTAAAAATCAAATTATTTTTCTATTCACACACACCCTGGATATGTGCTGTTTGACATTAAAAATATATGATATCATCATGCTGTACGCAGATAAGATCTTGAAAGAAGAACATTTGATATGCAAGTGATAGGACCTGAGTCTGAATCATGAGGACACACATAGAAAGACCAGACATATGTATGTGCACTATCTGTGGTAGGGACAGGAACACAGCTCTGACTTAATATCTGCCAGCCTACCTTAAGCTTCAGTGAGAGACCCTGCTGAAGGTTAGAAATCAGAGAAATGAACAAGATAGCAGAATAGTGGATGCTCTCTTGTGGCCTCCATGAAAATGGACACAAGTAGGTACTCACACAAAGACATGGATACACCACAAGCTAATGACCATATTTACATGCCACATACACATGTACTCATAGAGTCGGGGCCTCAAAAATATTTTGTCCTTATTTTTCATTTGTGTATAAATCCTTTGCCTACATATATTTATGTATGCACCTTGTGAGTGCCTGGTACTCACAGAGGTCAGATGACAGTTCAGATCTAAAGTTGCAGATGAACATGAGCCACCATCTGGATTTGTGGAATCAAAACCAGCTTCCCTGCAAAAGTCACAATTGTTCGTATCCTCTGAACCATCTCTGAAGCTCCTAGCACTTACATGGTTGCTTATATGGCAAACCATGTTTTCTGAGATACTCTATTCCCTGGATAGAGTAACTTAATACTCTTTGTATGAACATTTGCATATACATTTAAACATATATTTTTTGATTTAGACTTTTCATGCATCCTTGGTGATATCCTTCCTCTGTCCTACCCAACCATTCCTCTCCTGCTCAGACCTCCCTTCCCGTTATCCCTCCATACCACCTGCCCCCTTGAACATCTTTCTAGCAATTAATTCTCCCTTTCCATGCTCTTAGAATTGACAGGTTCTGCAAATTAAACACACAAATGTTACGTTTCACACTAAAATAGGATGGGTTTTATGATAATGTCCTTTTAAAGCTATCATTTATAAAATTGGAGTTTTATTAGCACATTTTTGCATATGACCATATTTCCTGTTTTCAAATATATCTTATGGTTTTTCTTAACCAGATATTGATATAAAATGAATGGTTTTCTCTATTTGGAAATAAATTGCTGTTTTAAATCTTAGTTTTTTTAGTGACTTTCTGAATGGATTGTCTAGAGTAATTGTTCTCTTTCATACAGTGTGTCCAGGGTTTTCTGTATAATAGTGAGTTAATGATTGGAATAAGTTTTAACTGTATAGAACCAACAGTTATCCTAATCTTTGTTCTGGGACTCTGTTGCATTGTTAGAAGGTAGCTTCAATACACCAGATGGTATAGAATTCTAAGCTCTACATTGATATTTGAAGAGAGCTTCAATGTCAATGGGAAAAACATAAAGCTTCATGTTTTGGCTGAACTCAGAACTCTCTCTGTCTCTCTCTGTCTCTCTCTGTCTCTCCCTCTCTCTCTCTCTCTCTCTCTCTGTGTGTGTGTGTGTGTGTGTGTGTGTGTGTGTGTGTGTGTGTGTGTGTGTGTGTGTGTGTGTGTGTGAATGTACACTGTCTTCCAAGAGTGTGGATTTTAGGTTGTCGAAAGAATGTGGGAAGTGTGTAGATCATCTCCACAATAATCATTTCATTGTATGGAATGCTTGCCTCTGAGGAAACCACCAGAAAAACATGGTCAGTCCATGCTTTCAGCAGCAGATTACTTGGAATATTCTTTTCTCATCCAAGGGCAGAAATTATGTAGATCTATTGGTCTACTAAAAAAATAATGTCTGCTCCAGAGAAAAGCTATGCAGTAACCCCGCTTCGGTCCTGGTCTAACACAACAATTTCTAAGGTTGCCCTTTCCCTGACATATGACTGTCCCTTTGTAGTCCATTCAACTGAACCAGGGAGTGGAGCATGATACCACTGGAGGTTAAATGCCACATAGTTCATTGTACTTGAATAATCACCTTCTGGATTGCTGTGAGCCTCACTTGGTTTCTAGCATCCTGGTGTACACAGATGTACTGCAGAGGGGAGACATTTTCAGTCTTTATTTTTTCATGTTCACTGTTGCCACTCTCTAAACCGTATTCCATTGGGTACACTGGATTATCTGATCCTTTTTTTTTTTTTTTTGGTTTTTCGAGACAGGGTTTCTCTGTGTAGCCCTGGCTGTCCTGGAACTCACTCTGTAGACCAGGCTGGACTCGAACTCAGAAATCCTCCTGCCTCTGCCTCCCAAGTGCTGGGATTAAAGGCATGCGCCACCACCGCCCGGCGATTATCTGGTCCTTGAGAGATTATCCTTGAGAGTTCATACTACATGCAACCTAGCATAAGTTTAAACTCATATTGTTTCTTGGTCTTAGAAGACCAACTCTCTGGTCTTCAAATGATTGAAATAAGTAAGAGATTTGAAACATTGGAAGATTATCTTGCTGTCATCTTTTGCTATTGGCATAGTGCAAGTGTTCCATTTTCCTTCTCTTCCTCGCTCTTCATTGACTCAGTGTTTTCACCGCAGATGTTCCCGTAGCCACTCAGTCTAGCCTTTAGAGCACACACATCTTGTTGTATAAGTTAAGCAGTGCTCTCTAAGGAAACCTTGGCTCACAGCACCAGTGATTAACAGTCACTCTGTCTTCCTAGGTACTGAGAATGTCCCAGACATTAAACAGATATTTTGTAGAGAAGAAGAGTTCGAACCTCATGATGAGGTAAGGTGAATTTTCTTTGGACAAAATAGAAACATTGCTGTCTGAATTTTCTATTTCATTGAGTTTGGCTCTCAAAACATGGTAGCATAGTTATGCATACTATGCTCTGTTTTTTGCAATGGTAGAACAGTCCCTTAACAATGAGAGCCTTTTGGGGAAAGAGCTTTTGTGAATGGCACAGGCAGGTACAGGATGGATTCTAGCACCCATGTCTCTTGGAAAAGATGTTCTTCCTTGAATTAACTACCTTGCAGTTGATGACTGAATGGGAGTTGAAGATGCATCATTCATGAAAAAATTGTGGGTTTGTCACAGATGTATCTTATCTCTTTTTGCCATCTATTAACGTTGACAGTACCATGCCTTTTCAGTACCAAGGAAGAGAAATAAAGACATGTGCCTAGAAGTCACATGGAGTTGCCCTCATAATATCTTTGTTTCTATAATTTCAGGGATCCTGGGAAGAATACAAAATGTGTAAGTATTGTTTAACTCCTTACTATGAAAAGAATGTAAATGCTAAGATAGGTATGGCATCTCTTACTGGCTTCTCTTTGATAGGCCAACCAACTTGTTGTTTCTGGAAGCAAGTCAACATGTTTTTTATTTTTTGATTTTTTTAAGATTCTTCTAGATCTGATTTATAGCCAAGTTTCTGCATAGGTTTCTGTGAAGGTGTGTACACAAAGAATGCTGGAGTTGTGTGCTTCAATGTCTTGTGATTTTGAGTGTTTATGATTCTGTACAGTGTTGTGGTTTATGGGAGACATAGTTTATATTCCCATATATACTTTAATTGAAATTTATAGTTTATTATTTCATTGGTCTCCATGGCATTTGTGCCTAGATATTATCATTCTTGCTTCAGAAAACAACCTTAGAATCCCTGGCTCTCAAAATTGTATTGAGAAAAAAATGAAAACACGAATCCCTTCATGCCATGCAATGCTTCCTTGGTTGAGCCTTAAATTCATTTAAGAAAATCTGGATACATTAGCATCAGGGCTGAGAGTGCAGCATGTAGTTCAGAGATGCTGCCCACATGTGATGAGTTGAGTCTATTGTCCAGTCACCTACATACATAAACTGTTACCACGGATGCTTGAAGGCATTCATGTGAATAGTTCAAGGACTCCCTGCTGTAGCTGGTCATTTTACACAGTCTTTTGTAGTTAAAATCAATCATGAAGAACGCTAAGGTGGTTATATCAGTAGGTTTTGGACTCATGTCTTAGAAGCTGACCTGAAACATGAATAGAAAATTACTGAAGTACTATAGTACACTTGATAAGAGCACAGGGAGAAATGAGATTTTCCAAACTTGCTTGCTAATCACCAAGGACAGATTTAATTGAACAGTCCTGTGCAATTCTGAGAAACACCTCTTAGTAACACAAATCTAGTGTTAACAATTATACATACTGAGCTTTAAAAAATTTTATTTTTTAAATTAAATCATATAATTTTTCTTTTTCTCTTTCTGACCATTCCCATGCCCCCTACCTTGTTCTCTCTCAAAGTTATGTCTTCTCAACACCATCCATATGTGTGTGTGTGTCCTTTGTGGTTGTAAAACATCAACTGATCAGCTCTGAAAAGTTATACATACATAAAACGGATCCGCTGGATTTATTTTGTATTCTTTAATGTGGTTTGAGTTAAAGAACAAGGATCCTGAGTATCCTGGTTTTCCCCCTTTCTTGAACATCCTTCTACAATGGAGAATGGGTTCAAAGCAGTCCAACCTATCTCCATCTACTCCTGTGCACATTGAGAGTGTTCCCTGAGTCTTTTATAATCACTAGTTATTAACAACCTGACAGCTACTCTGTTTTATCCTAGATTTCCCAGGTGGTGTTCGTGTCCCAGAATCCAAACATACTGTAAGAATATTTTTGTCTTCTGTAGAAATGCATGTCTAATCATATTCCATTTAGTAATACTTTTTGAAAAAATGGTTTTCTCTGTGGAATTCAGAGAATTGTGTATTTGTCTGTTTTACAATGGGATCTCCAGCTCTATGGTGTTATTGATGTCACTATGTTCATTAAAATTTAACTATAGAGGCAGTTCCCTCAAAAATGACTTTCCCTGCTCTATTAAGGTACCTGCAATATAAATGGGCTGGAAAGTCCACTGTGGGAAAGACTCTTTCCATCTTTACCTGTGTCATTTGCAGCACCAGAGGGCATATGTCTATTGTTCTCTAAATCATCCAGAGAAAGCCAGAAGGTTGTGACATATACAATATGAGCCAATTGTGACAATGCTTTCTTTTTTATAATTGCAGATGGCTTCCACCATGGTAGGGAGTTGTAAGTATCTGAAATCCTTCCCCTGTTCAGGAAATACCTTAGTGTTTCATTTCTGAGAAACCTCACTCCAGGTTCCTATTGGGAAGAAGGGCTGAAGGTTAAATGAGAGAAAATGATTCTGCCATAGAGACTCCACAGAAAATCCCAAGAAGTACAGGAGTTAATTTCATAGGAGTCATTGTGGCTTCATGTGGCACACTCTGTTCTAATATTTTTTTTTTGCAGATACAGCCCAGGTAGGAGACACAGATATTGAAGAGCAACAACAAAATCTTGATAGTAAAGAGACATTTCCAGGTAAGAAACAGAATGCCTTGAGGAGAGAAATGGGAAAGAGTTCAAGAAGTCGTTGTTTTACTTTCGGCTTGCCTGGCTGAAGCAGTGGGAGAGGTATCAATGAGATGTAGATTTGTTTGATTCTCCTTCCAGCCATAATGGTAAAGCATAGAAACAAAGCACAACAAACCATACTGGCAGTTAAAGATGAGCCAGGGGAGTTGGGGAAATTTCTTTTTAATCAAGAGCACCGACTGTTCTACCAGAGAACTGAGATTCTAATCTCAGCACCCCATATTGCTGCTCACATCCATCTGTAACTCAAGTTCCAGGGTACCTGATGCTCTCCTCTGGTCTTGAGGAGACACGGGCACCATATGCAGGCAATACAGCTGAAATAAACTTAAAAATAAAAGCATTCTCCCTGCCTCTGTCGCTGCCAAAGCCCCAAGCCTTTGATTGTAATTAGTAGATCTCCTAGTACATTACTTGTTTGACATCTAGCATTCAGTTCTGATAGCTGGTTTGTGATAGAACTATCAGTGGACTACAACTCTCTATAGTCACTGATATGAACCTGAGTACAAAGGTAATGAAGTGTGAGCCCAATAATGCTGAAGAAGGAAATCCTCTTTAGGCTGGTCCTGCAGGATTTATCACAACACCTCCATGGTCCTCTCTTGCCTGTTAAGTCTCTCTATAAAGGACACTCTATAAATGAATGGCAGAGTGAGTGGTCTGGCCTCACTGCAGCACCTTCTGTAACAGGAGGAGTCAAGAAGCCAGTGGAAAGTTGAGGCTAATATGGTGTGAACCAATATGGATATATCTTCTGTAGGCAGAAGTGAGAGAACCACTCGGTTAATTTTCTTACAGATGCCATTGAAGTACAGCAGTGGGAGCTAAGAAAAGTATCAAGTACCATTAATCCTGGTAGGTAACTGCATTCTCAGTCTATGCTGTTATATGGGGGAGGCATCAGTAGGCAAAAGGAAAGAGGGAAGGATATATGTGAGCTCATTACCAGCCTGTGCTCTTCACACTAGACTGACCTGCAGGGTGAATGGGTCAAAGAACACATTGACACCTGTATTGGAACCTCTGGTCTAGTACTTGATGATGGATCTAGAATTCTGGTACAGCTTTTTAAATATTCCTAGTTCAGAGTTGGGCACATATGTTCCCAGGATTTAAAAGGCATGGCCGCTTGTATTCACTTTCCAGTATCCTTTCTGGCTTTATCCTCCTACCTGTGTCTGAACCTCATTTTCCTGCCCTGTTTCATCATATCTCCTTGTGTTGTCCTCCTGTGTGTCCAGTCTTTCCTCTGATTGCTCTAGGACTTTTGTGCACTCCATCCTTAGTATATTTCTCACCTGTCTCCTCTTGTCTAGAGTATGAATCAAAGGAGACTACATTCCCCAAAGTCTTCTGTGAAACTCCTGCAGTGGGGTCAGGATTTTCCTTCATTGGGAATTGTTTCTGTCTGTCTGTCTGTCTGTCTGTCTGTCTGTCTATCTGTCTGTCTTTCTGTCCATATTACCTGTATTCTACTTTGGATACATTGATTCTGCCTTGTATAAGCTCAAGGACTCCCTTTCTGATCAGTGTGTCTACAGAGACGCAGGAGCCCAGCCCATTGTCCACATTGTCTGACCCTGATTCTGTCTCTTACCCACAGCCTCTTCCCTATTTCCTGAGTAAAATGGTGACTCTGCACTTCGTGTCCAGTAATCCATAAAACCCTTCTACCTGGTTACTGCTTCTGCTAACTGGGGTGCACTGACCACCTGATGTGACCTCACCATCTAATATGTGCTTCCCTGGATTCATTCCCATTTTGTGCCTCAGTTTATTCAGTTGTCCACTTCCCTTGTAATTTGGCCTCACTTGAGTCCCATACAAAGTTCATGGGACAGCCAAAAACCAAGTGGGAAGTGTATAAAATGGGACATTGCTTAGGGACATTCCCAGTAAGACATAGTTGATTGCTACCAGGTCATCTGGTTCATGCCTTCCCTTGTGGAAGAGTGGAGAAGGGTTGTTTTTGCCCCACTGAGGAAAGCAGGGGAGCTGAACAGAGTGGGCACAGGGAGGCTGAGCACTGCACAGTCAGTAAGCAAAGCTTTGTTTCTAATGGAAGAAGAGACCCAAAGGGAACAGCCAAAAGTTGCTACCAACAAATTAACAACCAATACAATTTTCCTAGACAATATTGATATAAAAAAGATAGGATATGTGTTTGAAGTCACTCACCTAATATGGTCAGTTTGATCCTTGCTAGAAATACCCAACAGCCAGGCAGTGGTGGCACACACCTTTAATCCCAGCACTTGAGAGGCAGAGGCAGGAAGATTTCTGAGTTCCAGGCCAGCCTGGTCTACAGAGTATGTTCCAGTACAGCCAGTGCTATCAGAGAATCCCTGTCTCAAAAAACCAAAAAAAAAAAAAAAAAAAAAAAAAACCCAAACCAAACCAAACAAACAAAAAAGAAATACCCAACAGGGTCCCAGAACTTTGTACACAACTCATTTAATTTTTTGAACCTATTTCATTTTTCATTTACTATTTTGAACCTTTTTGTATTCTATTCCTAGTGGTTGATACATTGTTTCTAAAACCACCAACATCGTCGGATGATGATGATGACTACACAATCATAAGAAGGAAAAAAAGGAAGAAATTTAGGAGGCGCTACTACTAATTAAAAGCCTCCCATATGGCCCCAGTGAGTACAGCATACCCAGAGGCTTCAGAAACATAAAAAGCGTTGGAGGGAGTATGGGGGTGTGCACAGAGAAACAGAAACAGACACAGATATTCTAAGCTTCCAGTTCATTAGGATAAAGAAATACTGTATCAAAAACTTGTACAGTTGTCAGGAGATGCTGAGAAAATAAGGGTGGATACAGCTGGGGCGGGGATGGGGTGCTGATGGGGGGGGGATTGAGGTTTGGAAGTACAGTGTTAGCAAGATTGAACTGTAGTCTGAGGTACAAATCCCAAGGTGGGAAGGAATCTGGCATCTGAGGGAAATATCAGAACATGGAAAGTCCCCATTGAGGGTTTCTCACTTAGGGTTACTATTGCTGTGATGAAACACCATACAAACTTGGGAGGATAGGGTTTATTTGGCTTATATATCCTGAGTCACAGATGGTTGAGGGAAGCCAATTCAGGAACTCAAACATTTAAGGAACCTGGGGGCAGCATTGATGCAGAGGCCATAGAGTATTCCTGCTTACTGCCTTGCTCCTTAATGGCTTATACAATCCACTTTCTTATACATTGCAGGACTACAAGTCTATGGATGGCCCTGTACACAATTGTCTGAGCTCTCTCACATCAATCACTAGTTAAGAAAATGTCCTGTAAGCTTACCTCCAGCCTGTTCTTATAGAAGCAATTCTCCACTGAGGCTCCCGCCTCTCAGATGACTTTAGCTTGTGTCAACTTGACATTAGAATAGCCAAGACTAAGGTCACGAGAGTGTAAGGCAAATACATAAGTCATGTCATGAAGTACCATAAAGACTATAAGTTAGTGGAGTGAGGCTAATCGTGTCAGAGTATATAAATGGCATCAAGAGTAAAGGGTGGGAGGTGAGGCTGAAAGGTGAGAGTGGAGAAACTTCACCAGGTCAGACTCAATAACACCCAGTACAGTGGTGAAGAGACTTGAAGGAAGGAGATAGGTGACTGTCCAGGAGCTCCTTCCACTTCAAGGTAGCAAAGTCCCAAAGATCTGTGATGCCATCCAATTAGAAATCACAACTCTACCTTGCCAGGGAGTCCTCTAAGTATAAGTTACTGGAGGCACTGAGAGTTGGAAAAGACGGGAAGGAGACTTTGAACATAGCAGAGTCCTCAGAGGAAATAAATGTTCTCAACTATGACAGATGGGCAGCCAAGGAAAAGGCTGTTCAACCACTGCAGAGTTTCATGTCTTTTGAAACTCTTATTTCCCCTCTGTTCATAGGCCCCAGGTCCTTGGTCTGAATGCGGGGACCTTCAGTAGCTGGAAGCAGAGAGATATTAGCCAATCATCAGAACAACCTCAGTACATCTCTGGAAGAAGTATCAGTGGCTTTGTCACCTGTGAAGACCTCTGGTAAGATCTAGGACCTTGCTAATCTCTTGAATCTCCATTATCAGCCTCTTTAGACTCCTAACTCCCCCGATACTGTGCTTGCCAGGTTGTTCTGTCATTTCAAAATTAATTGTATAGACACCGAGGTTTGTCGTCTAATTTTGTCAACTTGTGACATGATCTAGAGTTATCTGAAAGGTGGGGATCTCAATTGAGAAAATGATTCCTTTAGATCCACCCATAGGGTATTTTCTTTCATTTATTTTTTTCTATTAATTTATTTATCCACTTTACATCCCAATCTCAGTCCCAGCTCCTCCAAGACCCCCTCCCTGGCTCAGATGGTCCCTTACCACACTCCCCTGTTCTTCTTGGAATGAGGAAGTTGACAGGAACCAACCCATTCTGGCACACCAAGTCACTGCAGGACTAGGTATATATTCTTCCACTTAGGCTAGACAGTACAGCCCAGGACAGATCCATAGGTAGGTAGCAGTGTCAGGGTAAGTCCCCACTCCAGTTGTTGGTGCATCTGTATGAAGAACAAGCTACACATCTGTGCAGAGCGGGGGGTAGATACAGCACTTTTATGCTCTTTGGTTGGTGGTTCAGGATCTGGGAGACCCCAAGGGTCCAGGTTAGTTGACTTTGTTGGTCTTTATGTAGAGTCCATATCCCCTCCAGGTCCCTCAATCCTTCCCCCAATTCTTCCACAAGATCCTGAGCTGGGTCTAATATTTGGCTGTGAGTCTCTGCATCTGTTTCAGTCAGTGCTGGGTGGAGCTTCTCAGAGGACAGTTATGTTAAGCTCCTCTCTGCAAGTATAGCAGAGTAACATTAAAAATGTCAGGGATTAACTCATGACCATGGGATGGTTTTCAAGTTGAGCTATTCTTTGGTTGGCTATTCCTTCCATCTCTGTGACATCTTTATCTCTGAACATTTTGTAGACAGGACAGATTTTAGATCAAAGGATTTGTAGGTAGTTTGGTGTTCTTATCCCTCCACTAGGAGTCCTGCCTAGTTATGAGATGACCACTTCAGGCTCTATATGTCCCAATGCTAGGAATCTTAGCTAGAGTCACCCTCATAGACTTCCTGAAGCCTCCCCCATCCCAGGTCTCAAGCACATCCTAGAGATGCACAACCCACAACATACCCTCCAATCTACCTCCAATTTCTGTTCACTCTTCTTGCCCTCATTTCCACCCTTCTCCCACCCTCCGTCAACCTCCAATCACAATTTGATTTCCCCTTCTGAATGAGATTGAAGTGTCCTCTCTTGGGCCCATCTTGTTACTTGACTTTTTTGGGTCTGTGGATTATAATGTGGGTATCCTTTACTTTAGGGCTAGCATCCACTTATAGGTGAATGTATGTCATGCATGTACTTTTGAGTCTGGGTTACCTCACTGATCATGATATTTTCTAGTTCCATCCATCTGCCTGCATATTTTAAGATGTCCTTGTTTTTAATAACTAAGTAATATTCCATTATAGTAATGAACCACATTTTTTTTTCATTCTTTGTGGAAGGGAATCTGGGCTGTTTCCAGGTTCTAACTATAACAAATATAACTGCTATGGATACGGTTCAGCAAGTGTCCTTGTGGGATGGTTGAGCATCTTTTCAGTATATGCCCAGGAATGGTACAGCTGGATACTTAGGTAGAACTATTCCCAATTTTCTGAGAAACCACCAAATTGATTTCCAGAGCAGTTATATGAGTTTGTTCTCCTACTAGCAATGGAGGAGTGTTCCCCTTGCACCACATCATTGCTAGTATGTGCTGTCGCTTGAGTTTTTGATCTTAGTCATTCTGATGGGTATAAAATGGAATCTCAAAGTTATTTTGATTTGCATTTCATTGATGATGAAGGACATCAATCATTTCTTTTAAGTGTTTCTTGGCCATCCAATATACCCTATTTAGAATTCTGTTTAGCTCTGTACTACATTTTTTTATTGGGTTATTTGGTTGCTGTCTAATTTCCTGAGTTCCATATATATGTGTATGTGTGTGTGTGTGTGTGTGTGTGTGTGTGTGTGTGTGTGTGTGTATTGGATATTTTACCACTTTCAGATGTAGGGTTGGTGAAGATTTTTTCCTCTTGTGAAGCTTTTCAGTTTCATGAGTTTCCATTTATGAAGTTTGGTTGTAGTGCCTCGTATTGTGTTCGGGAAATTGTCTCCTCTACCAGTGTATCCAAAGCTATTCTCTATTTCCTCTATTAGATGTAGTGTATCCAATTTTATGTTGAGGTCTTTGATCCACCTGGACTTGAGTTTTGTTCAGGGCAATAAACATGGATCTATTTGCTTTGTTCTAAATGCAGACATCCAGTTAGACCAGCAATACTTGCTGAATATGCTTTCCTTTGTTCCATTGTATGGTTTTGGCTTCTTTGTCAAAAATTAAATGTCAATTACTATGTGAGTTTATTTCAGGGACTTTGATTTGATTCTTTTGATCAACCTGTCTGTTTCTGTTCAAAATATCATGGAGTTTTTATCTCTATTGCTCTGTAGTTCATCTTGAAATCAGGGATGGCGATACCTCCTGAAGATATTTTATTGTATGGAATTTGTTTAGGTATCCTGGGTTTTTTGTTTTTTCATATGAAGTTGCTGATTGTTTTTTCAGTGTCTGTAAAGAATTTTGTTGGAATATTTATGGGAATTGCACTGAATATATAGACTGCTTTTGGTAGGATGATCATTTTTTATGTTAATTCTATGGATCTATGAGCATGGGAGATCTTTCCATCTTCTGATGTCTTCAATTTATTCTTCAGAGACTTGAAGTTCTTGTCATACATGTCTTTCAATTGCTTGGTTAGAGTTATATCAAGGTATTTTTTTGTGGCTATTGTGTAGAGTGTGTTTCTCTGATGTCTTTCTCAGTCAATTTATTGTTTCTATAAAAAACAGCTACTGTTTATTTTTTTAGTTAATGTTGTGTCTTGCCACATTGCTGAAAACATTTATCATCTGTAGGCATTCAAAGGGAGAATTTTTAGAGTCACCTACATATACTGTCATATCCTCTTTGACTAACGATACTTTGACTTCTTTTCCAATTTGAATTCACTTGATGTCCTTCAGTTGTCTCATTGGTCTAGCTAGAACTTCAAGTGCTACATTAAAGAGATACGGAGAGAACGGACTGCCTTGTTTTGTCCCTTCTTTTAGTGTAAATGCTTTAGGTTTCTCTCCATTTAATTTGATGTTGGCTATTGGCTTGCTGTATTATTGTCTTTACTGTGTTTAGCTGTATGTCTTGTATTCCTGATCTCTTCAAGGTTTTTAACATGAATGTGTGTTGCATTTTGTCAAGGAATGTTTCAGCATCTCATCAGAAGTTCATGTAGGGTTTTTTCTTTCAGTTTGTTTATATGGTGAATTATGTTATTGGATTTTTATATATTAAGCTATCCCTGAAACACTGGGATGAATACTATTAGATCAGGGTAGGTGGTGTTCTTGGTGTATTCTTGGATTTGGTTTGAGAATATTTTATTATTATTGCATCAATGTACATAAGTGAAATTGGTCTGAAATTCTTTTTCGTTGTTGGCTTTTTGTTTTAGCTGTGAGTGTGACTGTAGCCACATAGAATGAGTTTGGCAGTGTTCCTTCTCTTTCTCTTTTGTGGAATAGTTTGAGGAGAATTGGCATTAGCTCTTCTTTGAAAGTCTGGTAGAATTCTGTTCTGAGACCTTCTGACCCTGGGGTTTTTTTCCTTTTTTTTTATGATTGGAAGACTTTTAATGGTTGATTCTATTTCCTTAGGATTTATTTGGTAGTTTAAATGGTTTATCTAATATTGATTTAAATTTTATAAGTCGAATCTATCAAAAAAATAATCCATTTTTTTGAGATATTCCAATTTTGTAATGTTCACTCTTTTGAAGTAACAACTAATGATTCTTTGAATTCCCTCACTTTCTGTTGTTATGTCACTCTTTTCATTTCTGATTCTGTATATTTGTATATTGTCTCTCAGCTTTTTGTTAGTTTAGCTAATAGTTTGTCTATATTACTGATTTTCTCAAAAATCCAGCTCTTTGTGTCATTGATTCTTAAAATTATTTTCTTTGTTTTTAATTTATTGATTTTTTAGTCCTGAGTTTGTTTATTTCCTGCAGTCTATTCCTCTTGGGTGGCTTTGCTTCTTTCGGTTGTAGTGTTTTCAGGTGTACTGTTAAGGTTCTAATATGAAACCTCTCTAGTTTCCTTATGAAGGCTTTTAGTGCAATAAACTTTTCTCGTACCATGGCTTTTATTGTGTCCCTTAAGTTTGATAGGTTGTACCTTCTTTTTCATTGAATTCTAAAAAGTCTTTAATTTCTGTCTTTACTTCTTCTTTGACACAGTGTTCATTGACTAGAGAATTCTTCAGTTTCCATGAGTTTGCAAGCTTTCTATTTCTGTTGTTGCTAAAGTCCCAGGTTTGATCTGATCCATCTGAATCCATCATGATCTGATTCAGTTATTCAGTCTCTTTGTATCTGTTGAGGCTTGCTTTTGACCAGTTATATGGTCAATTTGGGGGAAGGTTCCATGGGCTGCTGAGAACATCATATATTCTTTTGTGTTTGGGTGGAATATTCTTTAGGCATCTGTTAGGCTCATTTGATTCATAATGACTATTTGTTTCATTATTTCTATCTATAGTTTCTTTCTCAGTCACCTGTCCATTCGCGAGTATGGAGTATTGAAGTCTCCCACTGTTTTTTGTGTTTTGAAGTATGATTTAAGCCTTAGTAAAGTTACTTTTACAATTGTGGGTACTTTTGCATTTGGGGCATAGATGTTCAGAATTGAGACATCACTTTGGTGGAATTTTCCTTTGATAAATTTGAAGTGTCCTCTTCTGTCTTTTTTACATTAAATTTGGTTACTACAGCTTGTTTTTTGGTCAGTTTGCTTGGAAAATCTTTTTGTAGCCATTTACTCGGAGGTAATATCTATTTTTTTACTGAGGTATGTTTCTTGTTTGCAGCAAAATGATGGATCCTGTTTTCACATCCATTTTGTTAGCCCCTCTCTTTTTATTGGATAATTGAGTCCATTGATTTTAGAAGATATTTCTAACCAATGACTGTTAATTCCTGTTATTTTGATGTTGGTGTTGGTTTTGTTTGTTGGTGTGTGTGTGTGTGTGTGTGTGTGTGTGTGTGTGTGTGTTAGAATGGGGGGAGGTAGAGAAAGAGAGAATTTCTTTTGGTTTTGCTGGTGTGAAATTATTATTTCTTCTATTTTATTGGGTGCAATTAACCTTATTTGACTGGAGGTTCTCTGTAGGACTTTAGTAGTGAAAAAATGTTTAAATTTGGTTTTGTCATGGAATATCTTGGTTTCTCCATCTATGGTGATTGAATATTTTGCTGGATATAGTAGTCTGAACTGACATCTGTAGTCTCTTATGGTCTGTAAGACATCTGCCCTGGACCTTCTGGTGTTAGAGTCTCTATTGAGAAATCAGGTGTACTTCTTATAGGTCTGTTTCCCTATGTTACTTGGTCTTTTTCCCTTGCACCTTTTAATATTCTTTTGTGTTCTGATTATTATGTGGCAGGAGGAATTTCATTTCTTGTACAGTCTATTTGGTGTTATGTAAACTTCTTGTACATTTATATTCATTTCTTTTTTTACATCATGGAAATTTTATTCTAAAGTTTTGTTGAAGATATTTTCTGGACCTTTGAGCTGTGAATTTTCTCCTTCTTCTATTCCTATTATTCCTAGGCTTGGTCTTTTTATAGTATTCCAAAATTCCTGGATGTTTTGTGTCATGAACTTTTTAATGTCAAAGAATTTAACATTTTCTTTGACTGATATATCATTTTTTTCTACTTTATTTCCTATACCTGAGATTCTTTCTTCTGTCTCTTGTATTCTGCAGGTGATGCTGTATCTACAGTTCCTGTTCATTTTCCTAGGTTTTCCATCTCCAGGATTGCCTCACTTATTATTTTCTTTATTGCTTCTAATTCCATTTTCAGTTCTCAGAGAGTTTTATTCATTTCCTTCACCTGTTTGATTGTATTGTCCTGTATTTCTTTAAGGGATTCAATCATTTCCTATTTAAATTCCTATATCGTCTTTACAAGATTGAATTTAAGGTCATCTTTTAGTGCTTTGACTGGGTTAGGATATCAAGGCTTGCTGTAGCAGGATAGCTGGGCACTGGTGGTGCCATATTGCCCTGGTGCCTTTTGACTGTGCTTCCATGATGTGCTTAGCTATTGTGTTTTCTGATGTTGGCTGGATGTTCCTGATGCCAACAGGGCTCCTCAGGAAGGCTAGGAGCCTCTGAACCAGACAATGGCGGTCAGAGGACAATACACAGCTTACCAATGCTTCCTGAGTCCTAGGTGGAACAGTGGGGGAGGTTACCATGACACTCCTGGGTCCCAAAAGTCTCCTAGGAATGGCAGAGCAGGCCCAGAGCCAGATGATGGAGGTCAGGGTACCCAGAACATCCCATTCATGCTGTCTGTGCTTCAGAGGTACACTACTCAGCTAGATGTGCCTCAAGTGGACCCAACTGGCAAGGGATTTGGGGGTGGGGGTTCAAGCTGGCTGTTCCTGAAGCCCCCACTCAGGCCAGGAGAGCACTCAGAGGAGCAGGATGCTTTTGTGGAAACAAGTCTCCTTGAGATGGCAGTGTGAGCCCAGAACCAGACAATGGAGGTCAGGGGATCAAGCACAACTTACCTCTGCTTGGTGGTCCAGAAGAATATGAAGTAGCTTTTCTTTGCTTTCTTGTCATCTGCCCCATGCTTTCTTAGATAGGTGGTGCTCCTTTCTTGTCATCTGCCCCGTGCTTTCTTAGATAGGTGGTGCTCCTTTCTTGTCATCTGCCCCGTGCTTTCTTAGATAGGTGGTGCTCCTTTCCTGTCATCTGCCCCGTGCTTTCTTAGATAGGTGGTGCTCCTTTCCTGTCATCTGCCCCGTGCTTTCTTAGATAGGTGGTGCTCCTTTCCTGTCATCTGCCCCGTGCTTTCTTAGATAGGTGGTGCTCCTTTCCTGTCATCTGCCCCGTGCTTTCTTAGATAGGTGGTGCTCCTTTCCTGTCATCTGCCCCGTGCTTTCTTAGATAGGTGGTGCTCCTTTCCTGTCATCTGCCCCGTGCTTTCTTAGATAGGTGGTGCTCCTTTCCTGTCATCTGCCCCGTGCTTTCTTAGATAGGTGGTGCTCCTTTCCTGTCATCTGCCCCGTGCTTTCTTAGATAGGTGGTGCTCCTTTCCTGTCATCTGCCCCGTGCTTTCTTAGATAGGTGGTGCTCCTTTCCTGTCATCTGCCCCGTGCTTTCTTAGATAGGTGGTGCTCCTTTCCTGTCATCTGCCCCGTGCTTTCTTAGATAGGTGGTGCTCCTTTCCTGTCATCTGCCCCGTGCTTTCTTAGATAGGTGGTGCTCCTTTCCTGTCATCTGCCCCGTGCTTTCTTAGATAGGTGGTGCTCCTTTCTTGTCATCTGCCCCGTGCTTTCTTAGATAGGTGGTGCTCCTTTCTTGTCATCTGCCCCGTGCTTTCTTAGATAGGTGGTGCTCCTTTCTTGTCATCTGCCCCGTGCTTTCTTAGATAGGTGGTGCTCCTTTCTTGTCATCTGCCCCGTGCTTTCTTAGATAGGTGGTGCTCCTTTCTTGTCATCTGCCCCGTGCTTTCTTAGATAGGTGGTGCTCCTTTCTTGTCATCTGCCCCGTGCTTTCTTAGATAGGTGGTGCTCCTTTCTTGTCATCTGTCCCCGTGCTTTCTTAGATAGGTGGTGCTCCTTTCTTGTCATCTGCCCCGTGCTTTCTTAGATAGGTGGTGCTCCTTTCTTGTCATCTGCCCCATGCTTTCTTAGATGGGTGGTGCTCCTTTCTTGTCGGTGTCATTTCCACCCTCAGGACTGATTTTTCAGACAGGGTAGTCTAGGCACAGTGAGATGCACAAAGTTGATGATAAAACACAATTTCCTGGCACACATGGTGGTACATACCTGTGTTCTCTGCAATCTGGAGGGTGAGACAGGATTATTTCAGGGCCAGGTTAGCCTATATGCCACGTCTCTGCCTGAAAAAACTTACAAAATGTGTGCAATTTTCAAAATGTCAAAGAAAGCTTCTTGTGTACATATAAAATTAATACATCAAAGAGCTTATGTGTTATTATTCCTAACTAACAATGTAGGAAGTGCTACATCATGTTTTCATTGAATAGCACTATTGCTGGGATATTCATGAACAATTTTAGAGTAGAATGCTAGAATAAATATGCCAAGTTGGATGTTGCAAGTGTCCAACAAGCTGTAAACAATTGTGGTCCTATATCATATAAGAAACAAATTAGATTTATTCTTTCTAGACAAAACTCTTCTAGTTTTACAGTAAATTTGGTGAGTTTGGGACTGATAATTCAAAGTACTCGGATGATCCAAGGTCACTCTTCTTGTCTTGACTTTGAGTATAATACAGGAAGGCTGTACCTTCTAGTCTGGTCACATTCCCATTTCAGGTAAGTTTGTGGTGATTGTGAATCATTTCCAAAGTGCATGTCTTGGTATAAGAAAGAGTTCAGGGTTCTTCTCTTCATTCCAAGATGTGACCACATTTGGTCATGTGGGTCATAGTTAGCCTTTTTGTCATTGGATTCAAGGTTGTTTCTGACAGCTCGCCATAAACAAAAAAAAAATAAGAATCATTAGTTAAGATGTTACAGTTGGGTACTCTGTCAGATTATATCGAGATAAAACAGGAAGACCAATTTTCTTGAATATAAACATGTCAGGTATCAAGATATTTGACTTTTTGACCAACAGGTGCCTTCTCTTCATTTTGTTGTTGTTGGTCTTTTTTTGTGGGTTTATTTTCTTAAAATCTAAGAGATGATATAGATGGTAAGTAAAGGGAAAGATTGTTTTGGGACTGAATAATTCTTGTTAGTTGGACAGTAAACACAGAGTAATCACTCCTTTTCAGTCTTAGATATAGTCTAGCTAATATATGATATTATTGTAACATTCAGACATTGTAGTTCTGCATGTGTAGATGGTGGAGTCTATGATGCTACTTGAAAAGTATTTTCTAGTCTTGCTCATGGCAGCTCTGTGAGCCAGACAGCAGAATGGTTTCCCAGAAGGCAGGGCATCTCTTTGTATTGAATATTTCTTAGTTTGGTGGATGAAGAGAGGAGGGTTACATGGATAAGAACTCAATAATACAGTCCAACTCCTGTATTCTCAAAGAATGCTGTATATCTCAGGCTTTAACTTTCACTTGTCCATTAAGAAAACTTAATTATGGGAAAGTTAATGCCTTATTTCTCAAGTACTCAGGGTTTGTGATGTAAACATATGCATATGCTAGCACACAGGCACACAGGAACCCAAGGTTTGGAGAAATAAACAGTGGGGAGCACATGACAGATGCAATTTAATGAACTTTCCCAAGGGGAAGGGATCTGTTGTAGAATTAAGGGATGGAAAACATCATCTTTCCCTTCCTGAGCTCAACTTTCTCTCTTCCTTCATAGTATTAACAGCATCGTGTAGAAAGAACGAACCTTCCAGTCTCTGCTTCCCGTGACACATCCTGCTACCTGGGCTGGGCTGCTTATGAAGAACACTCAGTGGGACCAACCTCAGAGACACTTTAACAGCAGTCTGCATAGATTAAGGCAGCTCTCTGTGATCACCTTCAGGACCCTATTTCCCCTGCCTTATTAAACATATTGCCATATTTTTATGTATGCTCTTTTAAAAGTTTCCAAGTGCTTTTAGTAGCTTATAATTTTATGTTTCTGTATGATTTTAGCTTCAAAAAAATGCCTATAAATTGAGTCCCTTTGTTTTTATTTATGTCTGAGTATTCCTATGGAGTCCAGAATACAGTATCGAATAGCTGTTGTGATAGGTAATTGCGAATCATCCAATGTGACTACTTAGAACTGAACTCCAAGAGCATCAAACACACTTAGATTCTAAGCCATCATTTCAGCACCTAGATCTCCATCTTAGAGGCACATTTGATATTTTGATAGAATCTAGCCACAAATTCAGACAGGTTAAATGTACTCTCATAGAATATCTCCAACACTGTAGAGAAGAGGGAAAATATCTACAAGAGGAAGACATCATCCCGGAGCATCCCGTGTAGTATACCTGGATTCTGGAGGATGACATTTGGTCATACTCCTCTGAAGACTCCTCAGAAGTCCACTGGGTACCCTGGTATTCTAAGACAACCAACTTCCATAGTGCTTCTTCAAAGGCTGGGCTTGGTCCTTGTAGTGCACTCCAGGTGCCCAATCTTCAGACAAAGTAATAAAGGCCATGGCTCTGCCACAGAATTGTGGGAACATGATTAAGGGACTCAAACATACAAGGCAAGAAGCATTCTATAGAAGACCCACACCCTCATTCACAAAACCTCTTTGGAAACTAGTTTTAATTGAAGACCCAGAAATGAATCCACACTCCTATGGTCACTTGATCTTTGACAAAGGAGCTAAAACCATCCAGTGGAATAAAGACAGCCTTTTCAACAAATGGTGCTGGCTCAGCTGGAGGTCAACATGCAGAAGAATGCAAATTGACCCATTCTTATCTCCTTGCACTAAGCTCAATTCTAAGTGGATCAAAGATCTCCACATAAAACCAGACACACTGAAACTAATAGAAGGGAAACTAGGGAAGAACCTTGAACATATGGGCACAGGGGAGAATTTCCTGAACAGAACTCCAATAGCTTATGCTCTAAGATCAAGAATAGACAAATGGGACCTCATTAAATTACAAAGTTTTTGCAAGGCAAAAGACACTGTCAAAAAGACAAAGCGGCAACCAACTAACTGGGAAATGATCTTTACCAACCACACATCCGACAGAGGGCTAATATCCAATATATACAAAGAACTCAAGAAGTTAAACTCCAGAGAGGCAAGTAACCCTATTAAAAAATGGGGTACAGAGCTACACAAAGAGTTCTCACCTGAAGAATATCTAATGATTGAGAAGCACCTAAAGAGATGTTCATCATCCTTAGTCATTAGGGAAATGCAAATCAAAACAACCCTGAGATTCCATCTCACACCAGTCAGGATGGCTAAGATCAAAAACACAGGAGACAGCAGTTGTTGGCGAGGATGTGGAGAAAGAGGAACACTCCTCCACTGCTGGTGGAATTGCAGGCTGGTACAACCACTCTGGAAAGCAGTCTGGCGGTTCCTCAGAAAACTGGGCATGACACTCCCAGAGGATCCGGCTATACCACTCCTGGGCATATACCCAGAGACTTTACCTGCATGCAAAGGACACATGCTCCACTATGTTCATAGCAGCCTTATTTATAATAGCCAGAAGCTGGAAAGAACCCAGATGTCCCTCAACGGAGGAATGGATTCAGAAGATGTGGTATATCTACACAATGGAATACTACTCTGCAATTAAAAACAATGAATTCACGAAATTCCTAGGCAAATGGTCAGATCTTGAAAATATCATCCTTAGTGAGGTAACCCAATCACAAAAGAACACACATGGTATGCAGTCACTGATAAGGGGATATTGACCCAGAATCTCGGAATACCCTAGACACAATCCGCATATCAATAGATTTCTAAAAAGATGGAAGGAGAGACCCCTGGTCCTGGAAAGACTGGATGTAGGGGAACGCCAGGACAGAGTAACGAGAGGGGGTTGAATGGAGAAAAGAGGGAGGGAAGGGGGCTTATGGGACTTTCGGGGAGGGAGGAAACGGGAAAGGGGAAGTGATTTGGAATGTAAATTAAAAAAAAAAAGAGATGTTCATCATCCTTAGTCATTAGGGAAATGCAAATCAAAACAACCCTGAGATTCCATCTCACACCAGTCAGGATGGCTAAGATCAAAAACACAGGAGACAGCAGTTGTTGGCGAGGATGTGGAGAAAGAGGAACACTCCTCCACTGCTGGTGGAATTGCAAGCTGGTACAACCACTCTGGAAAGCAGTCTGGCGGTTCCTCAGAAAACTGGGCATGACACTCCCAGAGGATCTGGCTATACCATTCCTGGGCATATACCCAGAGGCTTTACCTGCATGCAATAAGGACACATGCTCCACTATGTTCATAGCAGCCTTATTTATAATAGCCAGAAGCTGGAAAGAACCCAGATGTCCCTCAACGGAGGAATGGATTCAGAAGATGTGGTATATCTACACAATGGAATACTACTCTGCAATTAAAAACAATGAATTCACGAAATTCCTAGGCAAATGATCAGAACTTGAAAATATCATCCTTAGTGATTAACCCAATCACAAAAGAACACACATGGTATGCAGTCACTGATAAGGGGATATTGACCCAGAATCTCGGAATACCCTAGACACAATCCGCATATCAATAGATTTCTAAAAAGATGGAAGGAGAGACCCCTGGTCCTGGAAAGACTGGAGGTAGGGGAACGCCAGGACAGAGTAACGAGAGGGTGTTGAATGGAGAAAAGAGGGAGGGAAGGGGGCTTATGGGACTTTCGGGGAGGGAGGAAACGGGAAAGGGGAAGTGATTTGGAATGTAAATTAAAAAAATAAAAAAAAAAACAATGAATTCACGAAATTCCTAGGCAAATGGTCAGATCTTGAAAATATCATCCTTAGTGAGGTAACCCAATCTCAAAAGAACACACATGGTATGCAGTCACTGATAAGGGGATATTGACCCAGAATCTCGGAATACCCTAGACACAATCCGCATATCAATAGATTTCTAAGAAGATGGAAGGAGAGACCCCTGGTCCTGGAAAGACTGGATGTAGGGGAACGCCAGGACAGAGTAACGAGAGGGCGTTGAATGGAGAAAAGAGGGAGGGAAGGGGGCTTATGGGACTTTCGGGGAGGGAGGAAACGGGAAAGGGGAAATGATTTGGAATGTAAATTTAAAAAAAATAAAATAAATAATTAAAAAAAAATTGAAGAAACATTTACTTGAAAGATAGAAATTGCATATCTTCATATTTTGAAAATATTTGCTTAGGTAGCTATTAACAAGTTACCATTATAGTCCATATAGTCAGCAACTTTTCAATATATCACAAAGAATGGTAAATATTTTAGTTATTTTAAAATGTGATTTGGGGTCTAGAGAGATGGCTCAGCAGTAAAAAGCATTGACTGCTCTTCCAAAGGTCCTGAGTTCAAATCCAAGCAACTACATGATGGCTCACAACTATCTGTGATGAGATCTGATGCCCTCTTCTGGTGTGTCTGAAGATAGCTACAGTGTACTTAACATATAATAATGAATAAATCTTTTTTTTAAAAAAAAATATGTGATTTTATAAAATCTACCTCAGTGAAGCCTGCCTCATCTGGGCATTTCTCCCCTGTAAATGATGTGGTAGTCCTTCATTGAATGAATGCCATTATCTGAGTTTAGTCAAAGAAGCCACTCCAGCAATAATTAGAAACATATAAACTGAGAAATATCTATAGTGTGTGTGTGTGTGTGTGTCCATGTATGTAGAGGTCAGAGGTCAACTCGGATGTTTGTTGTTCCTCAGGAACATCCACGTTTCTTTAATGAGACAGGGTCTCTCACTGGCAGGAGCTCCCAAGGAGGCTGGGCTGGTTAACCCCAAGCACCAGGCATCTGCTGGTCTCTACCTCCCCAGATCCTCCAGTGAAGGAGGCTGCTCTTGTGCAGCAAGCACTTCACAGACAGAGCTGTTCCCCAGCTCTGCCTTACCTCAGCCATAGCATCTTCCTTACAGCCACTCTGCCAGAGGAAGCGTTTGTCCTTCCTTCAACCTCCCACCCTGGACACTTTATACTGTCGTGGAGGTTTTCAGTCTATCGACCATGTTGTCTGTGTGTGCTCCTGTGATGCTCACAAACAAAAGGATACAGCTGTCTCTCCACCCATTGCTTTGTCTCTATTTCATTCACGTTTCTTTGGCATGAAAAATCTGTAGGTGTTTTTTAAAGATTTATTTATTGTGCATACAGTATTCTGTATGCATGTATGCCTGCACATCAGAAGAAGACACCAGATCTCATAATAGATAATTATGAACTGCCATATGGTTACTGGAAATTGAACTCAGGAACTCTGAAAGAATAGTCAGTGCTCTTAACCGCTGAGCCATCTCTCCAGCCTGAATCTGTAGTTTTTTGTTTGGTTTTGTTTTGTGTTTTTGTTTTTTTTTTTACATTTTGAGATTTACTTATTCATTAATTCACACATATTTTCCAATAAATACATATATATGTATATTTCACATATATTAATACATATTTTTATTTGTTTTATCTCTTAATGCATTATAACCATGTGTTTGTATAAATATATATCTAAAGTGTGCTGCTACATAATTATACCCTAATATGTTCTTCTATAATTTTGTCACTTTCTTAGATATCCTAAACATTCATGTCTTTAAATAATACACATACTTTGCATTAATTCATATTTTACAAAGTGGAATTACTAACTTTACAATAAATGCACATTAGTCGTTTGATAGCTATTCTTTTATTTTATTAAATATACGCTTTATTTACATTTCAAATGTTATCCCCTTACCTCGTTACCCCTCTGAAACCCTCCTATCCCATTCTCCCTCCTCCTGCTTACCAACTCTTCCACCCTCCACTTTCCTGACCTGGCATTCACCCACACTGGGGCATCGAGCCTTTACAGGACCAATGGCCTCTCCTCTAATTGATGTCTGAAAAGGCCATCTTCTGCTACATATTCAGCTGAAGCCATGGGTCCCTCCATGTGTACTCTTTAGTTGGTGGTTTAGTCCCTGTGAGCTCTGGGGGTACTGGTTGGTTCATATTGGTGTTCCTCCTATAGAGCTAGCTGCAAACCTCTTCAGCTCCTTGGGTCCTTTCTCTAGCAACTCCCATTGCTCACAGCCAACCAAGAGACTGTGCCCAAGGTCCCAAATATAATCTGTAGTTTTTAAATGGCATGTTACTTTTGGTCTTTTTCTACTAGGAGAACCCCTTATAAATGTATAAATATTTGCCACTGTATTTAGTGAGCAATGTTTCACAGCCCTTCAAGTTGGCATCTCAGGATGCCATACACTGCTGATCAGGTGAGAGTTCGCCTTCATCATCTTCCTCTGTAGCTTCTCCAGTCATGTAGATGTCACAGTCACAGTCTTCACTGTGGGTGTGAGATGTGAAATCCCCCGTGAACCAGAGAGGCACAAATCTTCACTTAGGAAAAACCTTTGTCATCATTTCAAATTTTTGAGTTAACTTCTTGACAAAAGCTATGTTTTTTCCTTGTGAAGCTTGTGAACAGCTTGTCCCAGAAACAGAGGCATCAGCAACTGCTGCTCATCTGTGACTTTGTGATTGATGACTGATGTTTGGTCTGCTGTTGTGTCGTTGGAATCTTTTAAAGACATTTGCCTAAAATAGGGAAGGTTAAGCTAGTAGAGACTACATAGTCCTCATCCTTGGGAATCCATATAGACACTCTTATGTCTCAATGGGCTGAAAGTGGCTAATCACTCCTCCCACATCTGTATCCCTCAAGCACAGACCCTACATAGTACCAGACATGGAACCTTCAAAAAGGCAGAGTAGAGTGTGGCTGATGTCATTCTTAATTTAAGTCCTAGGAAAACTTAATTGAATTAAATTGTGAAGTCCATTCCCCACTCTTTCCTGTGCTTTCTTTTCCATCTTCCTACCATCAGTAACGAGTACTTTCTGTTTTAACATTCTGATCTATTATGACAACAGACTACCCTAGTGCAAATGGACAAAATATGCTCATGTGCCAGCTATATGCTTTTTCTTTTAAAAAAAAAAAAAAAAAAAACATGATATGCTTAAAAGCACACTTTCAAAGCTTTCAATTCAGAATGAAAATGCATGGGCCAATCTGTAAATGATGACTACTTGGTTGATCACAGAAAAATACTCTTTAGAATTCCAATTCAAGGATGTTATCTTTCCCCCTCAAGCCTAGAGATTAAGCATACTAAACTGTTGGGCTGGAGCGATGGCTGAGCAGTTAAGAGCACTGAGTTCAATTCCCAGCAACCACATGGTGGCTCACAACCATCTGTAATGGGGATTTGATGCCCTCCTCTGATGTGTCTGAAGACAGCGACAGTATATTCACATACAAGAAATAAATAAAACTTTAAAAAACAATACTTAATTGTTCTGCAGACCTGGGTCACTATGTCCATGGGTGCTCACTGTAGAATAAATGCACTGCAGTAGTTTCTATAATTTGCTCTCCTTTCGAATCTGGGATCAGATGAGATAAACCTGCTTTCCCAGTGGATGCACATATATAAGACAGAGCCTGCAGACTATAGAATTACTCACCGGTGCTACCACCTCCCTTAACTTTCTTCTGTGTGTTCGAGCATTACAGCCATAAAACATTCCCTGCCTGCTCAACAGCCTGTCCTAGTCAGGGTTTTCTATTCCTACACAAACATCATGACCAAGAAGCAAGTTGGGGTGCAAAGGGTTTATTCAGCTTACATTTTCCACATTGCTGTTTGTCACCAAAGGAAACCAGGACTGGAACTCAAGCAGGTCAGGAAACAGGAGCTGATGCAGAAGCCATGGAGGGATATTTCTTACTGGCTTGCTTCTCCTGGCTTGCTCAGCCTGCTCTCTTATAGAACCCAGGACTACTAGCCTAGAGATCATGCCACCCACAAGGGGCCCTCCCCGCTTGATCCCTAATTGAAAAAATGCCCACAGCTGGATCTCATGGAGGCACTTCCCCAACTGAAGCTCCTTTCTCTGCGATAACTGCAGCCTGTGTCAAGTTGACACACAGAACCAGCCAGTATACAGCCTTTATACAGTTCTGTTGGTTCCAGAATAAGGTCCAAACATGGCTCTCATACACAAAGGGTGTTTTCCAGCCAGTTTGCAATTTTCCTCCCTTCAACTCCAGACCAGTAATGTCAGTTCCATTTACATCTAATGTGTTTGGTAAGAAATGAAAGAGCTCTGTGGCTGGAGAGATGGCTCAACAGTTAAGAGCACTGGCTGCCCTTCCAGAGGTCCTGAGTTCAATTCCCAGTAACCACATGGTGGCTCACAACCATCTGTAATGGGATCCATCTTCAGGTGTGTCTGAAGACGGCTACAGTGTTCTAATATAATCTATACATTTAAGATAAATGCATCTTCAAAAAATAAAGAACTGTAGGAGCTTATTTATCTTGTAAATTATCGTTATCATTTTACTACAGTAGAGTAGAAATAGGACAAAACAAAGGAGTTCAAGAGGCACTACAGTATTCCAGGAAGTAGAGAGTGACTTCATGACATCAGGTTAAAATGTGATTGCTGGTCTAGTAGTTGTCTCAAGGTGTGACCTGAAAGTCTGCATTTTGCACATTTAGTTTGCAGCTGACTAGCTAGATTCTAAGACATAATCACCAGTGTGTTTGCTTCTATCCTAAATGGTAGTTTAAGTTTAAACATACTTATTTTCATAAATTTTATATTTAAAACCATCTTCCTTGGCCCCACTACCCACATGGCTGTGACTATGGCCCGTGCTTGAACAGGCCACAGATAGGACATTTACTCATAGAAGAAAAGTCTGCCCAGAAGCATGTTTTCTAGAACATGATTTTTTTTTTAGATTTATTTATTTATTATATGTAAGTACACTGTAGCTGTTTTCAGACACCAGAAGAGGGCGTCAGTTCTCTTTAGAGATGGTTGTGAGCCACCATGTGGGTGCTGGGATTTGAACTCATGACCTTTGGAAGATCAATTGGTGCTCTTACCTGCTGAGCCATCTCTCCAGCCCCTAGAACATGATTTTCAAGCAGCTTTCTGTAGACTGCACATTAAGTTAGAATCCGGAGGGATAAGACACTGGAAATAACCATTTTGACAACTATCCCCTGGGCATTCTTATACAACACAAAGTTAGACGAACATTCTACAAGCATCCGAAACCAAAATATGATCTCTATATACCAAACTAATCCAGAGCTAGGTGAATGTCAGACATGGATAGGAAGTGATCCAGCTTGTATGCCATCAGGATGCAAAGTGAATATAAATAGAGAAATAAATGAAGATAAAAAAATTGACATTGAATAAGGGGAAAAAAGGAAAAAAGAAAGAAAAGAGAGAGAGAGAGAGAGAGAGAGAGAGAGAGAGAGAAACAAAGAAGGAAACCAAACAAACCCCAACCCCCAATTCTGCCAGCCATGAAGATCAAAGCAAGTTGATTTACAAGTGAAGTAGCCCAGCACCACTTCTCAAAGGGAGCTAGTCCCTCCTGCATCAATCACTAATTAAGAAAGTGAACCACAGGCTTGCCCACAGGCCAGTCTGGTGGAGGTCATTTTCTCAATTGAGGTTCCCTCTTCCCAAATATCTGTAGTTTATGTCAACTAGAAGAAATGAGCACCACAGGAGTGAAGAAGGAATTTAATCTTAGGTAAGCAGGTTTTGATTGGAGCCCCTGCCTAGCTCTTGACATAATAATAAGCTATATAAATTTTTAGCCCAAAAGTTATGTTAGAGGTCATGAATTTCAGTGGACTTTGGACAAATTGAGCTGTCCATGAGACTTTTGAAGAGTGATGAGCCTGTGTAGTTTCCAGGCTTAAGGAGCTTAATTTGGTCAGCTCCTATGCCTGCAAGGGAGACTTTGGGTTTAAGTTTGAGAGAGATTTACTTGGAATGAAGAGGAAGATGCTATTTTACTTATTCTAGAGAAATCTTCTTTCTACAGATTTTGATTGTATACAAAAGGGGTCTGTGCCTGGAAGTAGAATTCTTTAAAAATCACTCCCAGGATGCAACAGAGGTAGTTGGGATGATTTAAGATTATTTTTTCACCTGTTGGTGTGACTGAGCATTTTACCGAGCTGGGGTGCAGTTGTGAGAAGAAAGCAGGGGAGGCTGGAAGCCCCAAGTAGCTTGGGGTAGTGTCACATTGGTGCAGATACAGCAGTTGGTACATAATGTACTGGACAAGATAATGTCTGTCAAGGTCTAGTAAATGATCTGTCTGGGGGCCGGAGAGAGCTTAACTGTGGTTCTGTGTTTTCCTTTGCCACTGAGGTGTCAGAATGCCAGACCCTGCTCAGCACTGAGAAGAACTGAGAATGGGGATGGGGTGGGAGGGCCTGAGATGATCTTTAATAGTAAAGGGGAAAGGCCAAACCTATTCCATCTTTGGAGTACATCTTAAGAGAAACTTGACCTGAGCTGAAGCCAATCTATACCCAGTATCAGGAAGGACCCCATGGCTTGTCTTTGACCCGTACACCAGTTACTCCCTAGCTACTTTCATCACCATAAACAAGAGGTTTAGAACAGACATCCTCAGAGGTCAGATTTACAGCTTGCTTTATAAGAAAGCAGAGAAGTTAGAAACAAGTCACTTCCCACTCTGAGTACAGTGCAGGGTGTTCCCCTTTTCCAGCGTGGACTGTGTAATTTATTCATGCTGAAGCAGATGGGCAGAGAAAGCTGATTTTATTTCAGAGTCAGTTTTCATTGAAAATTTTGGAAGACATAATTAGGGTCTTCTCTCTTCTGCATGACCTCGAGGAAAGGGAAAGATCTCTGTCCTTCAGGAGTTGACAAATGATTTTGAATTCTAGAAACAAGGGGACCGTGTACTCAAGCAGGCATCTAGTCCACAGTCCACCAAGGAAACTATTCAAATGTATGAGTTCTGTGTCTGTGAGAGGAGATGACACCATTCTCAGGGATGCTTCAGGGACTCAGATGACACAGAGCACAATGCAAACACCTCAGGAACATGGTGTCTGATGTCATTTATACGCAGAATGATATGGGGATGAACTCATAGTCTCTACAGGTGTATAGTCACATTGACTCTCTGTATATATGTATATATACACACACACACACACAGAAGAGACGGAGAGAAAGACAGAGAGAAGGAGGAGTCAGCCTTCCACTTCTTGGGTTTCCCTACACTTCAGCTATGTGTGCATATTGGGGGCTGTGTGTATGTGTGTGTGACACCCTCGGTGTCATTTCTTAGGCACTGCCGATCTCCCCCATGCTTTATTGAGACAAGATCTTTCACCAGTCAGGAACTTATAAAGTAGGCTGAGCTAACTAGTGAGTCCCAGAGACCTTTGAGTCTCCACCTCCCAGCACTGGGATTGTAAGCATCCATCTCTAAACCCAGTTTCTCTTCCTTTAAAAGAAGTAAGTATGACAAGTTCCACATCCTCCCCCCCCGTGTGTGTGTGTGTGTGTGTGTGTGTGTGTGTGTGTGTGTGTGTGTGTTTGTATGTACACATGTACCTCAGTATTCAGGTGGAGTCCATTCTCTTCTACCATCTTCATAGGGTCTGAGACTCAAAAAATACCCACTGAGACATCTCCCTAGCCCTACGTTTTACACATGGGTCCTGGGGATCAAACTCATCTGTGTTCTAGAAAGGCAAACAGGTGACTGAATGAGCTCTCTTCCCAGTTCTACTTCAGCTCTGACACTCTGGCTACCCAATTTAATGTCTCCTGGCTTATTACCCAGAAGATCCTTATACTTCTACTACCCCAGTCTTAGAAGTCTCTGGGGCAGAGACCATCTCTGATCCTCTTGCTGTGATCCAAAAAACCAACACTCCCAGTTCTAGATTCAGACAGACAGGGATGTTCTAAGTGAATCCACAAAACAGAAGGCATAGAGGCTTGCAAAGATTCTACAGGAAAGAAAACCCAAGGCAAGAAAGATGGGGAAGCAGCTAGGACACTAGTAAAGCATGGTCCAGAAAAGCTTCTTTTCCCTCAGGATTACTGGCTCCTGCAGCAGATGCTTCCTCTTGGTTTCTTGCTCGGGGTTCCTGATGGAGCTGAGAAACCTCTACTCTAGCTGCTGGGAGTGCTGGCTGCTAATGTTCAGAACTGGACCCTCTCTAGAAAACTGCTCTGTATATCTGTATCTGAAGGCTTCTGCGTTTCCCTAAAGAGGCTCAAAGTCAATGACTGACTTGTAAGGAAAAGAGTACAGAACATCCCCCATCTGGAGGACCTAACTCAGTTATAATCCCCATCCCACAGTTCACCATGGAAGCTTGTTCCCATGGAGGCTATGTGCTAACCTTAGCTCTTCCATTTCCCCAACTCCAGAAAACATTCCCTTAGTAAATCTCAGTTGCCTCTTTCTCCAGATTTTCCTTTAGGGAAAAAGCCCAAGACACTCATAATTACTATGTTTCCTTTTGCTAAATGGGTATGCTCAAGGTCTTTTTCCTGCATCACAAATCACATTGCTGTTCCTCACACTGGCCATCTAGTTCCTGCCCTCCAGCCTTCAGATGCCGCCTGCTCTTGATCAGGTGGGGGAGTAATGGAAGCTAGAACCAAACCTTAGAATGGTGAGGGCAGTGCAGTGTGAAACTGCAGTGGGCAGACTGCTTTTCTGACCAAGCTGATGTGTGTTCTGCAGAAATGGTGTTTATGGAGCATGGAGCACTTCTTTTGCTGTCTGCCATTTCCCCAGTGCCTGCCTGGGAAGCTAATGATTTCAGCATTCCCAGGGGATGCAGGGGCCCAGCTTCTGTGGCCTCCTCAGAGTTGTGCTACCTAGAACCTCCCCTTTCCTAGCACTGTGACAACCCACCGCTGGTGTGAAGAAACAGTGGTAGCTTTAGACCCAGTCTCAGTGGGGACACTTGCTCAGAACAAATAGCTACAGGTGCTGGAGACACACCAGTGCCCCATGCATCCAATGAAGACAGTTAGTGTCCAGTTCCAAATCCCCAGGAATGCCAATGCCCCTAGCATGGACACAACTAGAGTCTAGATGGTCGCCCAGGGTAGAAGCCAAGTAAGAGTTCATGTACACATGTTTACATAGAATTAAATTAAACATTTTAAAAAACTCTGTATTATTCTAATTATAAGATCTTGGAAGTAGCCAGACAGATGGTTTCATTGAATTAACCTGAGTGGATTTCAGAATTATGGACCTGTGAAGGGGACAGTTAGCCCTAACAGCATCATCTGATCTGATGGACCATGTAGCCTTTCAGACCCTGCGAAGCTGGGCCAAACCTCACTCAAGTTGATTTTGAATTTCTAAGTTCCAAGTCACTAGCTTAGGGAGCCAGCTGAGAGCCCAGAAACTGCTTTCAACAGCTCGATAGTTTACTTCACTGACCCCTGGGCTGCTTCTCTAGGATCCAGTGTCATCATAGAGGGAGCCATATAACCCATGGCACTGGATAGTTTTTAAATTAGTTTATTTATATCCCAAACACTGCCTACCCTCCCTGGTCCTGCCCACTCACAGAGTCTCCTCCTCCACCCTCCCATTTGCCTCTGAGAACATATATCCTATATTCTCCCCTATATCCTGGGTATCCCTGTACCTGGGCATCAAGCCTCTGAAGGATTAGCCCACTGAAGCCAGACAAGGCAGCCCTCTGCTACATATGAGGCTAGAGCCATGGGTCCCCCCATGTTTACCCTTTGGTTGGTAGTTTAGTCCCTGGGAACTCTTGGGGTACTGGCTGGTTCATTTTGTTCTTCCCATGGGTTGCAAACCCCTTTAGCTCTTTCAGTCCTTTCTCTAACTCCTCCCTTGGGGATCACATGCTCAGTTGGCTGTTAGCATCCATCTCTGTATTAGTCGGGCTCTGGCAGAGCCTCTCAGGAGACAGCTATATCAGGCTCCTGTCAGCAACCCTTCTTGGCATCTGCAATAGTGTCTGGGTTTGGTGTATATAGGAAGAATCCCCAGGTGGGGCAGTCCTGGGTGTCCTTTTCTTCAGTCTCTGCTCTACTCTTTGTCTCTATATTTCCTCCTGTGATTATTTTGCTTCTAAGGAGGACCAAAGCATCAATACTTTTGTCTTCCTTCTTCTTGAGCTTCATGGGGTCTGTGAATTTTATCTTGGGTATTCTGGGACTTTGGGCTAATATCCACTTATCAGCGAGTGCATACCATGTGTGTTTATTGTGATGCGGTTACCTTACTCTGGATGATATTTTCTGATTCCATCCATTTGCCTAAGGATTTCTTGAATTCATTGTTTTTAATTGCTGAGTAGTACTCCATTGTGTAAATTTACTACATTTTCTGTATCCATTCCTCTGTTGAAGGACATCTGAGTCCTTTCCAGCTTTTGGCTATTATAAATAAGGCTGCTATGAACATAGTGGAGCATGTGTCCTTATTACATGATGGGGCATCATTTGGGTATATGCCCAGGAGTGGTAGAGCTGGGTCCTTAGTTTATTCTATATCCAATTTTCTGAGGAATAGCCAGACTGATTTCCAGAGTGATTGTACCAGATTGCAGTCCCACCAACAACAGAGAAGTGTTCATCTGTCTCCACATCCTCACCAGCATTTGCTGTCACATGAGTTTTTGTTCATAGCCATTCTCACTGGAATAAGGGGAAATCTCAGAGGTTTTTTTGTAATTTGCATTTCCCTGATGACTAAGGATATTGAAAATTTCTTTAAGTGCTTCTCAGCCATTCCAATTTCCTCAGTTGAGGATTCTCTGGTTACCTCTGTTCCCCATATTTTAATAGTGTTATTTGGTTCTCTGGAGTGTAACTTCTTGAGTTCTTCGTATATATTAGATATTAGCCTTCTGTAGGATGTGGAATTGTTAAAGGTCTTTTCCCAAACTATTGGTTACCTTTCTGTCCTATTGACAGTGTCCTTCACCTTACAAAACTTTGCAATTTTATGAGGTCCCATTGGTCAATTTTTGGTCTTAGAGCATAAGCCATTGGTGTTCTGTTCAGGAACTTTCCCCCTGTACCCATGTGTTTGAGACTTTTCTCCACTTTCTCATCTATTAGATTTAGTCTATCTGGTTTTATGGGGTCCTTGATCCACTTGGACAAGGAGATAAGAATGGATCAATGTGCATTCTTCTACATGTTGACTGCCAGGTGAACCAGCACCATTTGTTGAAAAGGCTGTCTTGTTTCCACTGGATGATTTTAGTTTGTTTCTCAATGATCGTGTGACCACTGATAGGTATGTGGGCTCATTTCTGGGTCTTCAAATCTATTCCATTGATCTATGTGCATATCACTGTACCAATGCCGTGCAGTTTTTATCACTATTGCTCTTAAGTACAGTTGTGGTCAGGGATGCTGATTCCCACAGAAGTTCTTTTACTGTTTAAAATAGTTTTTACTATCCAGAATTTTTTGTTATTCCAAGTAAATTTGAGAATTGCTCTTTCTAACTCTATGAAGAATTGAGTTGGAATTTTGATGGTGATTGCATTACATCTGTAGATTGCTTTTGACAAGATGGCCATATTTACTATATTAATCCTTCCAAACCATGAGCATGGAAGATCTTCCATGTTCTGAGGTCTTCTTCGATTTCTTTCTTCAGAAACTTGAAGTTCTTCTTGTACTGATCTTTCACTTGATTTTTTAGAGTCACAACAAGATATTTTACATTGTTTGTGACTATTGTGAATGGTGTTATTTCTCTAATTTCTTTCTTAGCCTGTTTATCCTTTGTTTATAGGAAGGCTAATTATTTGTTTGGGTTAAGTATACATCCTGCCACTTTGCTGAAGTTGTTTATCATCTGTAGGAGTTCTCTGGTGGAATTTTTGTGGTCACTTAAGTATACTATCTTATCATCTGCATATAGTGATGTTTTGACCTCTTCCTTTCCAATTTGTATCCTTTTTACCTCCTTTCCTTTTCTAATTGCTCTTACTAGGACTTTGAGTACTATATTGAACATGTAGGACAAGAGTGGACAGCCTTGTCTAGTCCTTGATTTTAGTGAGTTTGCTTCAAGTTTCTCTCTATTAATTTGATGTTGGCTACTGGTTTAAAGTATATTGCTTTCACTATGTTTATGTATTGTCCTTGACCTCTTGATCTTTCCAAGACTTTTAACATGAAGGGATGCTGTATTTTGTCAAATGCTTATTCAGTATCTAATGAAATGACCATCTGGTTTTTTTCTTTTAGTTTGTTTGTGTAGTGACTTATCTTGATAGATTTCCATATATTGAACCATCACTGAATCCCTAGGATGAAGCCTACCTGATTAAGGTGAATGATTGTTTTTATGTGTTCTTGGATTCAGTTTGTGAGAATTTTATTGAGTACTTTTTGCATTGCAATTCATAAGGGACTTTGCTCTGAAGTTCTATTTTGTTGTTGGATCTTTGTGTGGTTCAGATATAAGCATAACCATGGTTTGATAGGAAGAATTGGGTAGTGTACCTTCAGTTTCTATTTTGTGGAATAGTTTGAAGAGTATTGGTATTAAGTCTTCTCTGAAGGCCTGATAGAACTCTGCACTAAACCCATCTGACCACAGGCTTTTCTTGTTTACAAGACTTTTAATGACTGCCTCTATTTCTTTAGGGGTTATACAACAGTTTAGATGGTTTATCTGATCCTGATTTAGCTTTGACACCTGGTATCTGTCTAGAAAATTGTCCATTTCATTCAGAATTCCATTTTGTTAAATATAGGTTTTGTAGTAAGATCTGATGATTTTTTTTTTGGATTTCCTTGGTTTCTGTTGTTATATCTCCCTTTTCATTTCTGATTTGTTACTTTGGATACGGTCTCTGAGCCCTCTGCTTATTGTGACTTAGAGTTTATCTATCTTGTTGATTTTCACAAAGAACCAGCTCCTGGTTTTATTGATTCTTGTATTGTTCTTTTTGTTTCTACTTGGTTGATTTCAGGTCTCAGTTTGATTATATCCTGTTGTTTACTCCTCTTAGGTGTATTTGCTTCTTTTCGTTCTAGAGCTTTTAGGTGTATTGTTAAGAAGCTGCTAGTGTATGTTCTTTCCAATTTCTTTTTGGAGTCGCTAAGAGGTATGAGTTTTCCCCTTAGCACTGCTTTCAACTGAGTCCCATAAGTCTGGGTATGTTGCATTAAATTCTAAAAAGTCTTTGATTTTTTTATTTATTTCTTCCTTGACCAAGTTATCATTGAGTAGAGTCTTGTTCAGCTTCCATGTGTATGTTGGCTTTCTGTTGTTCTTTTTTATTGATGACAAGCCTTAGTCAATACTGATCTGACAGGGTATGTAGGATTATTTCAATCTTCTTGTATCTGTTGAGGCCTGTTTAGTGACAGATTATATGGTTAAGTTAGGAGAAGGTCCAATACTGTACTGAGAACAAGGTATTCTTTTGTTTTAGGATGAAATATTCCATAGATATCTGTTAAATTCATTTGGTCCATAATTTCTGTTAGTTTCACTGTGTCTCTGTTTAGTTTGTATTTTGATGACCTGTCCATTGATGAGAGTGGAACGTTGAAGTCTCCCACTATTACTGTGTAAGGTACAATGTATGCTTGGAGCTTTAGTAAAGTTTCTTTTATGAATGTGGGTGCCATTGCATTTGGAGCATAGATGTTTGGAATTGAGAGTTCTTCTTGGTAGAGTGTTCCTTTGGTGAGAATGAAGTGTCCTTCCTTAAACTTTTTGAAAATGTTTGGTTGAAAGTTGATTTTATTTGATACTAGAATGGCTACTCCAACTTGGGACCGTTTTCTTGGAAAACTGTTTTCTATCCCTTTAATCTGAGGTAGTGTCTGTCTTTGACACGGAGGTAACTTTCTTGTATGCAGCAAAATCCTGGGTCTTGTTTACATATCTGGTCTGTTACTCTATGTCTTTTATTGTGGGACTGAGTCCACTGATGTTAAGCGATATTAAGGAATACTAAGTGTTGTTCCCTGTTATTTTTGATGTTATTTTTATTTTGTGTGGCTATCTTCTTTTGGATTTGTTGAAAGAAGAATATGTTCTTGCATTTCCTAGTGTGTAATTTCCTTCCTTGTGTTGATATTCTCCATCTATTATCCTTTGTAGGACTGGATTTGTAGAAAGATACTGTATAAATTTGATTTTCTGATGGAATATTTTGGTTTCTCCATCTATGGTGATTGAGAGTTTTGCTGGGTACAGTAGTATAAAGGGAATTGCTCAGAAAGCTGAGACTTCTTGTTCTTCTTTACATGTGTGTTTTAGGTGACTGGTTGACCAAGCAAAATGTGGGCATGCAGAGTGAATTTAGAGGTTCTGGTTCTGTGGAGCAGCCCTTGGGTTTTGAACTTAGGGTTCCAGTGTAATCTTAGGCCAGTTGGTGGCTTATGACATCAGTGAAACAGAATATTTAACTTCCGAGGATACTGACAGTATAACTGTCCCTAAAGTCTAGAAGCAGGGAGGGTTGGGGTGAGGTTAGATCTGGCCAGACAACACAGCAGGGTTTGGATAGCATGGTACTCTACAGACTAGCATCACCATCAGAAAGCACAAAGGATAAACACAGGGTTGTGGTTTGCTTTCACCCGTGTAGATCTGTCTTCAATGTTCCCTTCACCGGTGTAGCTTCCACCTGGTTTACAGTAAGAGTGATGTCAAGGACACTCCCAGCTAACAGTCCTGGTAGACTAGGCTCAAAGCAGGCAGTGACCTCCCCTCCAAGATTAGCTATTCATTTGAATATTGGCTCTACTCCCACAACACTTAGTGCAGAGCAGGCCATCTGACTTGGAAGAGCAGTTGACCATGAACCAGTGGGAGCCCACTCCGAACCAGAGAGTCACATGGGAGGCCAGCATCATGCACCGTGCCCCAGAAAGACCCAGAATGGCCTGGAACACCCACAGTGTGTGCCTCCACACTATGCTCCAGGAAACATCACACCCCCATGGGTTTTTTCCACCAATCAGTGCAAGAGATAAGGGCAGCCTCGATTTTGCTCTACTGGAGATATAAAGAGAACTGCAAGGAGAGCTGAGGCTTCATTTTTTCCTTTACATTGTGTGGCACTCTGCATACCAGCAGCATCACCAGAAAGCAAGAAGGATAAATGCAGGGCTGTTGTTCAGTTTCACCCTTGTAGTTCTGTCCTCTAATGTCCCTTCAGTGGAGCAGCTGCCACCTGGGGTACAGTTAGGGTGAGGTGAAGGACACTTCAAGCTTCCTAATATCCTGGTTGACTAGATTCAATGCAGGCTGTCACCTCGCCTCCAAGTTCAGATAATCCTTTAAATACACCCCACATTGAGCAGAGCAGGCTGCCAGACTCAGAAGAGAAAGGTAACCTCTAGTCAGCTGAAGCACACACAGTACCAGAGACTCACATGGCAGGCCAGAAGCTTGCACCATACCCCAGAATTGCCCAGAATATCCACAGCTTGTGTCTCCAAGCCATGCTCAGGGAAATGCCATGCCTCCGTGGGATCTTTCCACACATCAGTGCAAGAGAGAGGGGAAGCCTCGATCTTGCTCTACTGAAGATGTAAAGGGAACTGCAAGGAGAGCTGAGGGTTTGCTCTTTTTTTTACATGAGTGTTTTAGGTGGCTGGATGACCAAACAGAACGTGGGCATGCAGAGTGAATTGTGAGGATTTGGTTCTGTTGAGCAGCCCTTGGGACTTGAACTTAGGGTACCAGTGTAATCTTAGGGCAGTTGGTGGCCCAAGTGAAACAGAATGACCAAAGTGAAACAGAATGTTTAACTTCTGAGGATATTAACAATATAACTGTCCCTAAAGTCTAGAAGCAGGGAGGGTTGGGGCGACTTTGGACCTGGCCAGGCGTCCAAGCAGGTGTTGGATAGCCTGCATGCAACAGCATGGCCCTCTGCAGACAACCCCAGAAAGCACAATTGATAAATCCAGGTGTGTTGTTTGGTTTCACCTGTGTAGTTCTCTCTTCAAAGGTCCCTTCAGAGTGGCAACTGCTACCTGGGTTAGTTAGGGTGCGGTCAAGACAATTCCCAGCAGACAACTGTCCTGGTAGACTAGGCTTAAAACGGGCAGTGATTTTGCCTCCATGTTGAACTATTCAGATGAATACTGGCTCCACTCCCATGCCACTTCTAGCCGATCAGTCCACCAGACTAGAAATAGACACGTGGCAGATATCCAGAGGGTGCAGAAACAGACAGGCACATGGAGTGCTAGGAGCACTTACCCTACCCCAGAATGGCCAGGAAGACCCACAGAGTGAATTTCAACACCATGCTCCAGGAATGGCCACAACCCCACATGCTCTTGCATCCAATCAGTGCAAGAGTGAGGGGCAGCTTTGATCTTGCTCTACTGATGCTATAAATGGAACTGCAAGGAGAGCTGAAAGGTCGCTTTTTTCTCTACATGGGTGTTTTATGTGGCCAGTTGACCAAGCAAAATGTGGGCATTCAGAGTATATTTAGAGGCTCCAGTTCTGTCTAGCAGCACTTGGGATTTGAGCTTAGGGTACTGGTGTAATCTTAAGGCAATTGGTGGCTTTTGACCACAGTGAAACAGAATGTTTAACTTCTGATGACATTGACAGTATAACTGTCCCTAAATTCTGTAAGCAGGTAGGGTTGGGGTGAGGTTGAACCTGGTCAGGTGACCAAGCATGTGTTGCATAGCATGCAAATGACAATCTGACCCTCTACAGTCCAGCAACAACCTCAGAAAGCACAATGGATAAACCCAGGTGTGTTGTTTGGTTTCACATGTGTAGTTCTGTCTTCAGAGTGGTAGCTGCCACCTGGGTTAGAATTAGGTTGAGGTGAAAACAACTCCCAGCAGACAAATGTCATGGCAGACTAGGCTCAAATCAGACAGTGACCTTGCCTCCAAGTTGAGCTATTCCTTTGAATAGTGGCTCCACTCCTATGCCACTTCTCGCAGAGCGAGCCACCAGTCTAGGAAGAGACAGGTGTCAGGTATATAGAGGGAGCGGAACCAGACAGGCACATCGAGGGCCAGCACTCACCATGCCCCTGAATGGCCAGGAAGACTCACAGTGTGCATTTCCACACCATGCCCCTGAATGGCCAGGAAGACTCACAGTGTGCATTTCCACACCATGCCCCTGAATGGCCAGGAAGACTCACAGTGTGCTCCAAGAAAGGCCGTACCCCCATGTGCTCTCACATCCAATCAGTGCAAGAGAGAGGGGCAACCTTGATCTTGCCCTACTAAAGCTATAAAGAGAGATGCAAGGAGAGCTGAGGGTTCCCTTTTCCTTTACATTTGTTTTTTAGGTGGCAGTTTGACCAAGTGAAAAGTGGGCATTCAGAGTGAATTTACAGGCTACAGTTCTGTAGAACTACCCTTGGGACTTGAACTTAGGATACTGGTGTAATCTTAAGTCAATAGGTGACTTTTGACCTCAGTGAAACAGAATGTTTAACTTCTGATAATATTGACAGTATAACTGTCCCTAAAATCTGGAATCAGAGAGGGTTGGGGATAGGTTGGACCTTGTCAGGCAACCAAGCAGGTGTTGGATAGCATGCACCTGAGAGAGTGCCACCTGACAGAGGCAGACCAGCATCACCCCCACAAAGCATGAGGGATAAACTCAGGGGTGTTGTTCAGTTTCACCTGCATAGTTCTGTCTTCCAAGGTCTCTTCAGAGGTGCTGCTGCCTCTGGTGTAACAGTTAGTGTGAGGTCCCAGTGATCATCCAGCAGTGCTTTCACTTCTGAGGGTAGAGATGAGATCTTCACCTTTTCTCGTGAGGGGAACAAATAGGAGTACACTGGGCATAAGATCAGTGGATCAACTGGGAATGAAGTCTTCATGCCGCCATTTGCACACTGGAGCCATTTGGGTCCATAGCCTTCTCTGCAAAGCCACCAGGAAAAAGTGATCTCCAAGCTGTGCTTTCACTTCTGAGCATGGAGGTGAAATCTCCAACTTCTCTCTCAATGGGAACAGCTAGGTGCACACAGGGCATATGATCAATGGAGCAGCTGGGACAGAGGTCTCCAGGATGCCATTTGCACCAGGGAGCCAGGTGGCTCCACAGCCTTCTGTACACAGCCTTCCATGAGAGAGTGATCTCCCAGCATTGCTGAATTATCTTCCAGCAGTGCTTTCAATTTTGAGTGTGGAGGTGAGATCTCCAGCTCCTCTCTTGAGGAAACAGATAGGAGAACACAGGGCATATGATCAGTGGAGCAGCTGGGACAGAAGTCTTCAAGCTGCCATTGGCTCCAGCTTCACATCCTTCTGTGCACAGACCCTACCAGAAGAGAATTGGTCTTTCTGGAGTACGGACACAGGCTTACAGGCCCACAGGAGGGACAAGCTCCAGCCAGAGACATCAAGAACAACTAGCACCAGAGATAACCAGATGGTGAAAGCCAAGCACAAGAAGCCTACCAAGAGAAACCAAGGCTATTTGGCAACATCAGAACCCATTTCTCCCACCACAGCAAGTCCCAGATACCCCAACACACAGGAAAAGCAAGAGTTGGATATAAAATTGTATCTCATGATGCTGCTAGAAGGTTTCACGAAGGACTTAAATAACTCTTAAATAATTACAAGAGAACATCGGTCAACAGGTAAAAGCCCTTAAAGAGGAAACACAAAAATCTCTTAAAGAAGTGCAGGAAAACACAACCAATCAAGTGAATGAACTTAATAAAACCATCCAGGATCTAAAAATGGAAGTAGAAACAATAAAGAAATCACAAAGTGAGACATCTCTAGAGATAGTAAACATTGGAAAGAATTCAGGAGTCATAGATGCAAGCATCAACAACAGAGTACAAGAGATAGAAGAACGAATCTCAGGTGCTAAAGATACCATAGAAAACATTAACACAACAGTCAAAGAAAGTGCAAAATGCATACAGCTTGTAACCCAAAACATCCAGGAAATCTAGGACAGAATGGAAGTCCAAACCTAAGGATTATAGTTATAGAAGAGAGCAAAGATTTCCAACTTAAAAGGCCAATAAGTATGTTCAACAAAATTATACAAGAAAACATCCCTAACCTAAATAAAGAGAAGCCCATGAACATACAAGAAGACTTCAGAACTTCAAACAGACTGGACAAGACTAGAATGTACTCCCAGCACATAATAATCAAAATACCAAATGCACTAAATAAAGAAAGAACATTAAAAGCAGTAAGAGAAAAAAAGCAAGTAAGTTCTATAGGCAGACCTTTCAGAATTATTGCAGACTTCTCACCAGAGACCATGAAAGCCAGAAGATCCTGGGCAGATCTCATACAGACCCTAAGAGAACACAAATGCTAGCCCAAACTACTATACCCAGCAAAACTTTCAATCACCATAGATGGAGAAACCAAGATATTCCATGATAAAACCAAATTTACACAAAATCTCTCCACAAATCCAGCCCTACAAAGAATAATGGACGGAAAACACCAACACAAGTAGGGAAACTACACCTTAGAAAAAGCAAGAAAGTAATCTTCTTCCTACAAACCCAAAAGAAGATACCCAAACAAACATAATAATATCAAAAATAACAGGAAGCAAGAATCACTATTCCTTAATATCTCTTAACTTCAATGGACTCAATTCCCCAATAAAAAGACATAGACTAACAGAAATATTTTTCATGTAAATCTTCAAATTTATCAGAAAATGTTTATAATTCCATTTTCAATCAACTTAGTATTATTTTTATGCCTTCCATTTTATCTGTATAGTTTTCCATGATAATCTTCAATTTTAACACATTTTTTCTACATATTTCTTCAATTTTATCTGAACTATCTTCCAGCTTAATCTTCAACTTTCTCAGAAAATGTTTATAATTCCACTTTCAATCAACTTAAGAATAATTTGATGCCTTCAATTATCATATATATATATATATATATATATATATATATATATAAAATTTTCCATGATAATCTTCAAAAAAAACCCAACAACAACACCATTAAATTTGTAGGCAAATAGATGGATTTAGAAAAGATCATCCTGAGTGAAGTAACCCAGACCCATAAAAACAAACACGGTGTACTCCCTTATAAGTGGATATTAGCAACAAAATACAGGAAAACTGTTCTACAATCCAATGAAATAATGAAACTAAGCAAGAAGGAGGCCTGTTGGAAACACATCTGGAGTTAACTTTACTTGTGATTAATTATGAATGAGTCTGCCAATATCTGTCTTTGTTTTTCATCATGGTGTGCTATGCCCTACAACATCTTCTGCCTATGCAAATGTCCTTAAGAGACTGTCCTAGTCTAATTGAAACAGCCAGCCGGGCGGTGGTGGCGCACGCCTTTAATCCCAGCACTTGGGAGGCAGAGGCAGGAGGATTTCTGAGTTCGAGGCCAGCCTGGTCTACAAAGTGAGTTCCAGGACAGCCAGGGCTACACAGAGAAACCTTGTCTCAAAAAAAAAAAAAAAAGAAACAGCCTTAATCAAACATAGATACTGTGTACCATAAGTTTGCCACATAAGTATTTATGGTCACCTTTTATCTTAATGGAATTCATGCTTTGTGTTGCTTATGATTAAAAGACACTTAGAAAATACATGTGCTGCTGGCATGGTATTCATCAACAGCCCTCCCATACCTGTCTCTGGCATCTTCTTTCACCTTTCGTATAATCATCCTGACTCTCCCAGTCATGACTCCCACACCGACTGACTGGCTGGTTCCTGCAAGGGCCCAAGGAGTGATGCTTGAATCTCACTGAGATAGAGAATTAAAATAGACAAAGAGGTGGTTGGAGGGAGGGATTGGGTGGCAGAGGGTTTGGGGAAGGGAACAGGAGGTATCAATTATGTGGATGACAGAGCCAAAGAGAACTGGGAGAGGGGACTGGAAACAGTTGTGGGGATGCAAGAGCATCTCTGGTAAGAGGTAGAAACCTAGGACAATGAAAACTCCATGAATCTCTGAAGGTAACCCTAACTAAGACTTGTAGCAATGAAGGATATGGAGCCTGGAAAGTCCACCTCCTTTTATCAGAAAAGACTTACAGTGGATGATGGGAAAACCAAAACTGTCATATAACCTTCAACACACAATTTATCCTTCCTACAGGATTTTCATGAGTAAAGATGAAGTAGAAATTTAGGGAGGTGCCAACCAAAGACTGACCCAACTAAAGACTCATGACATGAGAGAAAGCCCACCCTGACACTATTAATGATATTCTGCCATACTTGCAGATAGGAGCCTAGCATAACTGTCATCTGGAAACACATGCGGAGACCCACAGCCAAACATTAGGTAGACCTTGAGGAATCCTGTTGAAGACAGGGAGGAAGGTTTGAAGGAGCCAAGAAGTCAAGGACACTGTAAGAAAACGTACAGAATCAACTAAATGGAACCACCAAAGAGAGCACATGGTTGGGCTGCACTTAGGTCATCTGAACATATGCAACAGATATGCAGCTTGGTCTCCATGTGGGACCATGCAGGAGCATGGGCTGTGAGAGATTTTGTTGCCTGTCCTTAGCTACCTGTCTCCTAATTGGGCTGCACTATCCAGCCTCAATAGAAGAAGATGTGCCTAGTCTTACTGCAACTTGGTATGCCAATGAGGCTAGATATCCATGGGAGGCTTCTTTTTTTTCTGAGAAGATGGGGATAGGGGATAGTAGGAGGGGAGGTAAGGAGATACTGGGAGGATAGGAGGAAGGGGAAGCTGCAAATGGGATGCAAAATTAATTAATTAATTAAGAAATTAATGGGAAAATACTCATGGTATTGTCATAAAAACAGATTGACCAGTGGAATCAAATCAAAGGGAGTAATAAATCCACACACCCATGGACACCTGATTTTTGATATAGAAGCCAGAAATTCATAATGACGAAAAGAAAACACCTTCAACAAATGGTGCTGTTCTATTTGGATCTCAAGCTGTAGAAGAATGCAAATTTATCCATATATATTACCCTATGTATAACTATAATCTAAGTGGATTGAAGTCCTGAACATAAAACAATATATTCTGTACCTTATAGAAGAGGAAGTGGGTGAAAGGTTTGAACTCATTGTCACAGAAGACAACTTCTTGAACATAACACCAGTAGAGAAGGCACTAAAAATAATGATTAATAAATGGGCCCCCATGAAACTGAAAAGCTTGTGTATAGAAAAGTACACCATCAGTAGGATAGAATGGCAGCCTATAGAATCGGAAAAGATTTTCACCAACTCAACATTTAGTAGAGAACTAATATCTAAAATATATGGAAAACTCAAGAAACAAGTCATCAACACAATAGTCCAATTATAAAATGGAATACACATATAAACAGAAATCTCAATGGAGGAATTACAAATAACTGAGAAACACTTAAATGTTCAACATCCTCAGTCACCAGGGTGCAAATGAAAACTCCTTTGAAATTCCATCGTATACCTGTCAATGGTTAAGATCAATAACATCAGTGACAGCTCATGCTTTTGAGTAGGGGAACAATCCTCTATATCTGACAGCTATACAAGCACTATGGAAATCAATATAGTTCCACAAAAAAATGGGAACTGATCTCTCAAGACCCAGCTATACAACTCTTGGGCATATACCCTAAGGGCACACTATACTACCACAAAAACTCTTGTTCAACTATGTTCAAATTGGCTTTATTAGTAATAGCCCAAAACTGGAAACCACATGAAATTTCCCAAAAATAAAGAATGGATTAATTAAATGTGGGAGTTTTGTCCCATGCAAAGTATTATTTATTTTGAATTATTAAAGAATATATACACTTCAAATAAATACTACTTGTAAGATCCAATGGTGTCCATTTTTTTTTTTTTTTGGATTTTTTGAGACAGGATTTCTCTGTATAACCCTGGCTGTCCTGGAACTCACTCTGTAGACCAGGCTGTCTTTGAACTCAGAAATCCACCTGTCTCTGACTCCCAAGTGTTGGGATTACAGACATGTGACACCACTAACCAGCCACTGATGTTCTTTTTGAGACTATTTTAGTTATTAGTTACTTTTTAGTTATTTAGTTATTTGTGGAAACTTGTGCATATGAATGTGCGTACCAATGAAGGCCACAAGTGGGCACATCCCTGGGAGCTGGTTTTGAGCTACCTGACAAGAAACAGAAGTTGAGTCTTCCTCAAGCCCTTGATATCCTCTTTTTGAATGTGACAACATAATAGCTTTCTGCCCAAACTTTGTTGATATGAGCATGTTTAGGCACTGGGTATAATAGCCATTTTGTAAGATTAAATAATTATAACCACACTAATGCTCACAATACTCAGTATCTAGGCCATATCCAATCTGAACCTCAGCAGAGCATTCTTTCATCACTGTCTTAGAGTCAGGATTCTCTAGAGTCACAGAACATATAGGTAGTCTCTGTATAGTTAGGGAATTTGGTGATGACTTACAGCTTGTAGTCCAACTCCCCAAAAATAGTAAGCAGAAGCTGTGGATGTAAGCCCAAGGGTCAAGCAGTTGCTTGGTCCCATGAGACAGCTGTGAATGTTAATACAAGGATCTAGTAGTTGCTCAGTCCCACGAGGCAAGCAGGAAAGGAAAAGTGAGTCTTCTTCCAATGTCTTTATGTAGGTCTCCAGCAGAGTGTGTGGCCCAGATCAAAGGCATGTGCCACCATGCCTTTAATTACATGCCTTTAGTCCCAGATGACCTTGAAGTCAGAGATTTCCTTGTCTTAATCTTCTGGAATTCATAGTCACTATGCCTCAAGATCAAGGTCAGAAATTTTAACTCTGAGTCTCCAGATTAGGATGATAGGTGAGCTTTCCAATTCTGGATTGTAATTCATCCCAGATATAGTCAAGTTGACAATCAGGAATAGCCACTACAATCACCAAAGATATTTTATTCAAATTTCTAACACAAATCATTTATTTTGGTTGTGACTTAAAGAACTAAGTCCAAACTGAAAACAAATAGCTTCTGGTTTTTTGTTTGTTTCCTTGTATTTTAGAGACAAGGTTTCACTGTGTAAAAGAGCCCTGAGTGTCTTGGAATTGCTCTGTAGACCAGGCTGGCCTCGAACTCTGAGATCCACCTGCCTCTGCCTCAAGTTCTGGGTTTAAAGGTGTCACCACCAAGCCTGGTCCCTTTCCAGTCTTTAAGGGCATACCCTTCACAACCTTTGTGCTCCTTTTCCCCTGTTTCATTTCTCTCTTGGCCTTCAGAAGTCTTTTTCTATGCCTCTTGGTTCATCTACACTGACTTTCTTGTCTGACTCTTTTGTTTGTCTGCAATGCTGGTCTAGAGTCTTTCTGTTTCTCTTAATACACTTTCCATTTTCATGTCATCCTTTTCATCATCCACATCACACTGCACTTTTTCCTGGCAATGTGTGGGTACCACCACAGTTTTTATTTTTTCAGTGACTTTCATTAAAGCATCACCATCATCTCTAATAATACTTTTATGTCAGTTGAGCTCCCTTGGCACATTCTTCTTTCTCTTATCAGCAAGCATCTTCTTTTTCCACTCACTCTGAAAGCTTTTAGCCATGCTTTATCTGAAAAACACCATTGCTCACAATGTGTTGAATGACAACCGGAAGCACCAACGCTTCCAGCTCCTAATGTGGTATTTTTACACTATTGAATATTACAAAGCTATTTTAAGAATGACATTATGGCATTTTCAGGAATACAGATGGAATTAGAAAAAAAACCACCCTGAATAAGGTAACAGAGACCAGAAAGCCTGGCATGGTATAAACTCTCTTATAAGTGGATATTAGCTGTTAAGTAAATGATAATCATGCTACAGTTCACCAGTCCAGAGATGCTAATTAACAGGGAGTGCTCTACCAGGGACAAAAGTATATTACTGACAAGGGGGAAGTAGGATACATTTAAGGGTAGACTATAGCAGGTAGGGATGGGAACTGGAAGGATCAAGTTCTCAGGGAGGACTGGAGGGAGAGAGTATGGGAGAGACAACTGGAATTGAATGACTTTTGGGGCTGATATAGAAATCTAGTGATGTTGAAAATCCCTGGAATATGCAAAGGCGACCCAAAAGACCAATCTCAGTAATGGAGGATATAGATCCTGGACCAGCCATATTCTATTATCAGGGAACTTACAGTGGTGAGATTGCAACATGAACCCAGCTACAGTCCTTACACCTACAATCTATCCTGCCTGAAAGATGTGTTGAGGCACCAGAGAAGAAGATGTGGGAGTGGTCAAGTAATGACTGGTCTAATTCAAAGCCCACAAAAAGAGAGGGAGCCATGCCTGACACTGCCTGGATCATCAAGAACTGGAGTTTGGATAGCCAAGGACCTAGTGTAGGAAAAATAAGTCAATGAAATGTTTCCTATTGGTATTCTGCTATACTCTTAGATTGGGGCCTAGTTCAATAATCATCAGAGACACTTTCCCTAGAAGCTGATTAGAGCCAATGTAAAGATTCACAGCCATACATTAGATGTTGAGAGAGCACAAATTGGGGTACTCCATTAGGTCTCTAACCTCAGAGTGCAAGGAACCCCATGGATGAGTTGGAGGAAGAAATATAAGAGCTGGATGATACTAGGACACTAGTGATAAGGACACTAGGATAATACAGCCCACAAGATCAACTAAACAGGGATTCTTGATGTTCACAGAGATTGAAGTAGCAATACTGGACCATTGGGCTGTGCTTAGGTCCTCTGCATGTTACTGTGTAGTGGCTATTCCTGGTTGTCAACTTGACTAAATCCAGAATGAACTAATCAAGAAATGGAAGGCTCGGTGGCACACGCCTTTAATCTGGGCCACATCCTCTGCTGGAGACCTATATAAGGACATTGGAAGAAGAAAGATTCACTCTGGCTTTTCCTGGCCTGCCTTGTGTGACTGAGCAATTGTTGGATTCTCGGACTTCCATCTACTGCTACCTCGTGGGACTGAGCAACTGCTAGATCCTTGAACTTCCATCCACAAGTACTGATGACTAGTGTGGGGGAGTTGGACTACATGCCGTAAGTCATTGACAAATTCCCTAACTATACAGAGACTACCCATACGTTCTGTGACTCTAGAGAACCCTGACTAATACAGAAGTTGGTACCAGGAGTGGTTCTAGAGGAGCAGAAGTATAAGGATGAATATTTTAAAAATCTGGAGTTGGTTTGGTATTTCATCAGTGCCTTCAACTACTGAAATCTCTCCAGATTCTCTTCCTCCTGGGAGTTTGGAAAATATTGAAGACCCATGGTTGAAACTGTATTTCAAGCTTAAAGAAGCTAATGTCTTTGAGTATCTTGTTGAATTAGATGATTCAGTGCTGTACAATACTTTCTACAAGTTGGGGGAAAAAAAATCAAAAAATGATTTTGCTGGCTGGTTGCTCTTAGCATCTCACGAAAAATCAATGAAGGAAAAGAAGAAGTTGTGTGATAAAATTGAACAGCCCCAGACACAAGTAAACAATCTAAAAGTTGCTAAGTGTGTCCTTGAAGAGAATCTTCTCTCCTGCAGCCATAGAGCTCAAGTTGCAGAAAATCAAACTGAAGCTCTCATTATAAGGTTGGCTGAATTACAGCAAAAATTCCGGTCTCAGCCTCAGAGGGTGTCAGCAGTTAAAGTAAGGGCATTAATTGGCAAAGAATGGGATCCTATAACTTGGGATGGGGCTGTGTGGGAAGACCCTGTTGAAATTGAGAATTTTGAATCTTCAGATTTTCAAGGATTTGCCCCACCTGAGGAAGTAGTAGCCTCAGCCCCACCCCTTGAAATAATGCCTTCTCCATATAATGAAATTAATCCTCAGAGTCTGATAAACCAGCAGTGACTTTTGATGAAGAAAATGCCAGACAAGGCAATGCTGATGTTTCTCAAGGCCCACCAATAGTTTCTTCTAGACCTATAACAAGACTCAAGGCAAAACAGGCCCCTGGAGGGGAGGTAGAAAGTGTAGTCCATGAGGAAATACACTATACTACTAAGAAGTTTAATGAGTTTGCTAATTTATTCAAGAAGAAGTCTGGGGAATATGCATGGAAATGGATTTTAAGGGTGTGGGTTAATGGTGGAAGGAACATAAAACTAGAGCAGGCTGAGTTTATTGGCATGGGCCCTCTGAGTGGAGATTCTAGGTTTAATATGGAAGCTCTCACCATTAAAAAAAAGGTGTCAGGAGTTTGTCTGAGTGGTTGTCTGAAGTGTTTATCAAAAGATGGCCTACTGAAAAGGAGTTGGAGATGCTTGATATCCCTTGGCTTAGTGTTGATGAAGGGGTTTTAAGGTTTAGGGAAATTGCAATGCTAGAGTGGATACGTTGTGTAAAACCTAAGGATCCACAATGGGAAAGTCCAGAAGATATGCCCTTCACCAATTCTGTAAGACACAAACTGGTGAGAGGGGCACCAGCACATTTAAAGAGTTTTGTTCTTGCCTTTTTCCTTGTGCCAGACCTTAGGGTTGGAGATGTTGTTGATCAATTAGATGAATTAAATTCAATGGGTTTAACTGGACCTCGAGGTAACAAGGGTCAGGTGGCAGCATTGAATCGACAGAGACAAGATGATCGTAGTTATTATAATGGACAGGGTAGACAAAACAGTGTTTATAATGACATACCCCGTAATGGTCAGTACAAGAGAGGTGGAACTTATAATGGCATGACTCGTTTGGACCTTTGGTACTGGCTAGTCAATCATTGTGTTTCCAGGTATGAAATAGATAGGAAACCTACTGCATATCTGTTTGATCTGTATAAGCAGAAAAGTTCTCAAACAAATGAAAGAAAGGCTACATCAGATCATGGCAAAAGGCAATCTTGGCCAGTGAATCAATTTCCAGACTTGAGTCAGTTTGTAGAGCCAGAACCCCTTGAATGAAGGGGTTGCCAGGTTCCTCTAAGGAAGAATCTTGATAAGACACCTAAAAGTTTTGCTGTTAGTCTTTCCCCAATTCTTCCCAAGAGGGACCTACGGTCTTTTACAAGGGTAGCTGTACACTGGGGGAAAGGAAATAATCAGATTTTCCAGGGTCTATTGGATACTGGTTCTGAATTGACACTGATCCCAGGAGATCCCAAGAAACACTGTGGCCCTCCAGTTGGAGTAGGAGCTTATGAAGGACAGATGATTAATGGAGTTTTGACTGATGTCTGACTCACAGTAGGTACAGAAGGTCCCTGAGCACATCCTGTGGTCATTTCCCCAGTTCCAGAATGTATAATTGGAATATATATATTCAGAAATTGGCAGAATTCTCACATTGGTTCCCTGAACTGTGGAGTGAGGACTATTATGTTTGGAAAGGCAAAATGGAAGCCTTTAGAGTTGCCTCTGCCAAGGAAAATAGTGAATCAAAAACAGTATCGTATTCCTGGAGGAATTGGTACATACCTTTAATCCCAGCACTTGGGTGGCAGAGGTAGGGAGATTTCTGAGTTCAAGGCTAGCCTGGTCTGTACATTGAGTTCCAGGAAAGCCATGGCTACACAGAGAAACCCTGTCTTGAAACACCCCACCCCACCACCCAAAAATGAAAAGAAATAATCTATCTCAGTTTGATTGAGGCAAATTTTGTCAAAATAATTAAGCTTCTGAAGTTGGACACAGATGGAGTCAAAAGGCTTTAGCTGGTGGTTTTGTGTATTTCAAAATCCAATTCTAATACTATCAACAATTAGATTAGCAAAAACATTGGGACTTTAATGCTGCCTTCCTTGATTTAGATAATGGTCATGTTTTCTTTGGGCATTGTTTTCTGTAGAATAGGCATTTCACTAAAAACAAGTACACAGAAATAACCCAGATCAAACAAAGAAATGAAAAATTGCCTCAGATTTTAACCAGAATGTACTCTTATGAATAAGAGAGTGGTTAGTTTTCTCTACTTTAATTACATGTAACCTTCCAATCTAATATACCCAACTCTAGCAGGAATAGCCAATTCTACCACCAGGTTATACTAAAGTACCCATTTATACTGAGAACTTCCTTCCCATAATTTACAACAGAAGAAACATTAAAATTCATTTGTTGAAAATTGAGATTTTACTTCTATGTTTTCCTAAATATCTTTAAATTCCGATGTCTTTAAACCATTCAGAGCATTTGTTAAACAAAGAATGCTCTGGAATTTAGACAAAGCACAAAATTGAAAAGTATCTTGAAACAATTTTTCGATAAGTCAGATCAACTAAAATGTGCATTCTGATAAATTTAAAATTACCTATAACCTTAACCCAAATTATATCCCAAGAAAGAAATCCAAATGCAACCTGAATCAGGATTTGCTGAATAGCAAAATATAACTTCTAAGAAAACACCTGTTTGTATTTAATTAAAAATAGGGACTATGAAGGCATTTTCTCTGGTAAACTGTGCCCTTCCACAGCAATAATTCCCTTGCTCAGCAATGCTTGGTTACAATACAGTACTAGCTCAGTTCTGATATCAGATCCTCAGAGTGTGGAGGTGATAGGACTAACAATGTCTGGACCAGCATACTGTGTCTGGTCTGGAGATGAAAGAACCTGGTGGGCCCCAGGACTGTGTTTAGAGTCTCTAAAGATCACAACCACATCCTCCCAAGGTCCCTTTAACTAATGCTTCAAATACTTGAGCTCCTGTAAATGGGATTATCTAAATGGATGAAAGACTTAACTAACACCTTGGTCAATCGCCATAAGGAAATCGGAAGGGATTTCCAGAATCACTGTTTAGCTGAGTGTAGTAGCTCACACCTTTACCCCGAGTCCAGGAAATTAGAATGCTGAAACAGGAGTATTTTTGCTTCAAGGTTAGCTTAGAATATGCAGTGAGAAATTTTCTAAAGAAAAAAATAGTAATTTTACAACACTATTTTACTGTAACTACATATTATCCACTTTGGTTTTCATAGCTTGACAGATGGTGGTCCCATTAATCTCTGATTCTAGCAAATATTAATATGAATATCTTTTTAGTTCTTTGGTTTATATTTTACAACTACTTTTATTCCTATTGATCTCAACTGCTATTTCTTCCAAGTCTACCCCTTTTACTGACTTGACTTTCTGTTCTAAAAGAAAAAAAATGACTGAATCTTCCTCTATTTACTTTTGATACTGTATATTGACATTAGAGCTCAAAGATATCTAACAATCTGTCCAGTTCACATTAACCAGACAGAGAATTGTGTGTTAAAGTTGTAGATCTGAAATAACTAGGAAACTTCCATATCTTAGTCAGGTATTGGCTTAATTTGCACCTGGATGATTTATTTTTAATATATTCCTAGTTGAAATAAAATTCCATAGTGTACACATTCCCTTCCCTTCTTACAGGTCCTTCATAGAGGCAGCAACCAGAGCATTTGTAGGATTTTAGGTAGGTTCTCAAAGCTCAAAATGTCTGGGTTTGGGTCATTTATTCCTCCTCATATGATTTAGTCAAGAGGGGAAAAATCATCACAAGAAAAATTCCAGCCTCTTCAGTTATACTTCATTCAAGTTGTGGTCAAATTCAACCAAGTTTAGCCATCACAAGGGCTGACAACTTTGTATTGGGTGATCAGTTAGAAAGCTTATCCCTGATACAGGCTAATTCTTTGACTAGGTGTCTGAGCTAAGGTCTTCACCTCAGTAGCCAAAAATCAGAGAGAGAGAGAATACCAGCACTCCTCACTCCTTTCTTTTATTCCCATGTGCCAAATCTATTGGATGGATGCTCACAGGATGGCTCTTTCCTCTTGTTCTCTGAAAGTCTCTCTTAGACATACCCAAGGGAATATCTTGTTGATTTCCTAGGCACTTCTTTTTGATCACTGAAAAATGTTTTTTCTAGTGAGTGGGGTTTCCCATTCACAGCTGTTGTTGTTGGGTTAGATCCACTGCAGACAGCAAATTCCCTTAATATATTGAGACATTCCATAATTTCTTTGACCCTAGAGAACCCTGACTTATACAGAAGTAGAAATGTGGACTAGGGTATTACTGTGATAGGTGTTTTCATCTTTTTGTTTGGAGAAATGTTGGTTTGGTGATTTTGCATGTGGAAAGCAGTGAAGTGCTTAAAGTTGGGCTTAGTGAATCATTCTAGTGTAGAGAATTTTGAAGTTTGATTAAAATGTATTTTGTGTTGTACTATGACTTGTTATGGGTCCCATAGATTCATGTGTTTGAACAAGCCTATGTGATGTTTTGAATTTGCCTAACCCAGGGGGTAGCACTATTGGGATCTGTTTTCTTGTAGTAGATGAGGTGTGTTGGAGGAAGTGGGATTCTGGTAGAGTGGGCTTTCAGACCCTCCTCCTAGCCATATGGGAGCCAGTCTGCTCTTGACTTCCTTTGGACAAAGATGTAGAACTCTCAGCTCCTCCAGTGACATGCCTGCCTGGATGCTACCCTGCTTGATAATGGACTGAGCCTCTGAACTGTAAGCCAGCCCCAATTATATGTAGTACCTAGAACACTTTCCTTAGTCATGGTATCTGTTCACAGCAATGGAAACCCTAGCTAAAACACTAAGCATATGGTTTTGTGTTTTGTTTTGTTGTTTGTGTTGCTTTTTGCGTCTGGTTTTGTTTTGTTTGGTTTGGTTTTTTTTTTGTTTGTTTGTTTTGATTTTTTGAGATAGGGTCTCACCATGTAGCTTTGGCTGGCCTGGAACTCACCTGGTATACAGATCTGGCTGGTCCCAAAGTCAGAAATAAGCCTGCCTTTGTCTCTTTGTTGCTGGGATTACAGCTGTGTGCCATCACACCTGGCTTAATTATATCTTTTGAAAAGACACAATTTGTGACAACTACTACATCTATTCTGGTATTATTAATCATGTATTTGAGTAATGTCTCTAGGATAAAACCATCATTAGTTATATTTTATGTTACTAACACCAAACACAACCCGAATGAAGTCATGAGGGTGGAGCTGGGGTCCCAAAAGTGAGCACTCTTAAACCTAGGTCCAGAGCACCACAGGAGTTATGGTCAGGCTTAGAAAAAATTCCAGTCCTGTGGTTGTCAGAACCAAGGAAGTGAGGTAACAAAAGACTAATAAGTGACTGAAGCCCAGTAAACCACATTTACGATTGGTCTTAAAGCAGGATCCTCTTTTTGTCACAATAATTCCCCCCACATCCATATATGGGCACTACACTGAGTGGACTCTCTGGATTTGAATACATAGATGATTTAAGAAGGAAGACAAGAATTTGGGAGGGAGGCTGGTGGGGATGTGTTGATGGGGTGGGCCTATTAAATGGAAATGAGCAAGGAAAAGTTGAGGAAGGAAAGATAGACCTGGCTGGGATAGAGATTCCACAAGACTAACAGTGTCAACTAACCTGAACCCTTGGGGATTCCCAGAGACTGAACCACCAACCAAAGAGCATACATGTGCTCTATCAAGCCCCACCCCATCCCCTGCCCACATATATTGTAGATGTTCAGCTTGGTCTTAATGTCAGTTCCCAAACAACTAGAGCAGGGATTGTCCCTAAATCTGTTACCTAACTGAGGCTCCTTTTCCCATAACTGGGCTGCTTTGTCTGGCTTTGGTGGGAGAGGTTGTGCCGAGCCCTGTAATGACTTGATGAGCCAAAGCAGGGGGATAGCCAAGGGAAAGCTTCCACCTCTCAGAGGAGAAGCTGAAGGGGGATGGAAAAAGGAACTGTATGAGGGGGACGAGGAGAATGGGACAGTGATTTGGATGTTAAGTGAAGAAACAATATTTTTAAAAGGAAAGAAAGAAAGAAAGAAAGAAAGTCCTTCATGAACAAAGCTAAGTACATGGCCAAGGAGAGCACAAGTAGGTACCATTCTGAATATTTCTTCAAGATTTGAGAACCTCATTAGAAATGTCAGGCTTACACATCCAAGAGTTTTAGCATGAATTGCTTTCTGTTTCCTTCCTGGGAAGTATTTCTGGCTCTAGTGCTTTCAAACGTTTAACAAAATATAGTTCGTTTATTTTTTTCTTTGTTCCCTTTGAGATAATTCTTAAAATTACAGTCTCTGAAAAACAGACATTTTTTAAAAGATTTATTTATTATATACTGCACACTGTAGCTGTCTTCAGACACCCCAGAAGAGGGCATCAGATCCTATTACAGATGGTTGTGAGTCACCATTTGGTTACTGGTATTTGAACACAGGACCTTTGGAAGAGCAGTCAGTGCCACTCCAGCCAAAGATTTTTTTCTTCTACATTCAAAACACTACCCCTCAGCATACCCTGAGCCTAAAAGTGTTTTCTTTCCTTATATTACAGGTGGTGACCACAAGATTCAAATGGTGTATGTATTATGGAATTTCTTTCTCAAAACATTTTAGATAAGATGTATATAAATACTAGCTGTCTTTTCTCTGCTATACTACTGTGACATAAGATTTCTATTGGGAGTGAAACTTGGGAGTTTAAAGGGGGAAACATGATGCCCTAAGTACCCTGTGTCTACAATAACTGCATTCAACTCTAATGTCTTTAGTTTAGGGGGATTTTGTGCACCAGGCAGTAACTGCATAGGTTTTTCCCCAAGACAGTTATCCCCATTACACAATCCACTTTCCAGTGACAAATTTGTCAATTCAAAAACAAAGATACACATTTTACCTACAAAAATAATGTTGTTTTAACCTTGCTATACAGATGTGTGACAGATTTATTTCCTTGTGCAGTTCTCAGAAGAATCATAAGCCAATGTGTAGAGATAGGTGATCAGCCTCTGTAGCCATTGAGCTCCAGAAATACTTTTTACTCCATTAATGTTCAGCAATCCCTGTGAGAGTGTTCCAGCTTCCTAGCATCTGTCTTGAGTAACCCACCCTAGTGAGATCCCATGCCATGACAAACACAAACAGTCAGCAGAAGCCTGGGTTGTGGTCTTTATCTCCTTGAAGACATTTACACATATGGAAGATGGAAAAGTCCACATGCTTGATCAGATCAGAGAGTTTGACTATAGGAAGACATTATATTAAAAAAATACATTGAGTGTGTTTGTTAACTGGACTTACAATAGAAATGACTCATTACTGTTACAACTGGTGAAAAGGCTTAACAGATTAGACACCATTAACATAATCCCAAAGAGCTACATAATGGGCAATTTGTGAACAATGTCTACTAAGAGCTTCAGTCTTCTATTGGTTATTGAGAAGTGCTGGATCATTCTTTGTGATGTAGATAGATAGATAGATAGATAGATAGATAGATAGATAGATAGATAGATAGATAGATAGACATTTAAAGGTGAGCTCAAATTTAAGTTCCAATATTACTTCTATCTCTGGTGGCTAGTCTTCATACTGCCTGCTGAGTCCGCACACTCAGTGGTACAATATAGGCAGCTATGAGTTATATAGACAGAGTTTGGCTGGGATGCTGGATGTGTTAAAGTGCCTTAACAGTCAGACCTTTGACAAGAAAAGGATTTGTCACAGAGAGCTAACATGGGCAAGATGTATAGTCCAATTGGATTATTAAATTCCTATCATGTGAAATGTCCTAGTTTTGATCCCACTGAGTATAATATTCACACATAGGAGCACACTTGTGTGAACCAGGTTCTCCTGAACTCGAATGAATAGAATCATAAATTCAAACTCATCCTTTTTTTTGCATAGGTATCTTAAGCCTAATAGTGGATTAGAGGTATTCTGGAAATTTTGAAAAGCATATACAGGAGTAGAACTGAGGCAAATGCCCCTTAGAAGAGGTTTTAGAAATTGTACTTTGATGAGTCAGAGTAGAGCAGGTATGGTACAAACTTAGTGTACCACTTAATGTCCCACACTGCGCTTCCTGCTTCACTTTATCTATGTTGTCCACATAATTGCTGAGGATGTTTGTCATCTAGGAAGCCATACATATCACCCAAATACCAAAGCGCTTTCCTTGCCTGATCATGTTGAAGACATCAAGGTTCAGCCAATAAAAGAGAAATTTTATTTTTGCCAAAATATCTTATGTGACAACTTGATTGAAAATGATTTGGAGTCTAAGTATTTCTGAGAATCTATGATTCCTGGTGATCCAAATAATTCACTGGGAGGCATATGACAGGGTGAAGATGCAGAAGGAAGGCCATAGATCTCTACTCCTTTTGGATCAAACTCCAATTTTGAGTCAGGGTTTGAAAGAGAATCTCTCTCTCTCTCTCTCTCTCTCTCTCCCCCCCCCTCTCAGGTGGCTACTTTCAGAATCTGATCATGAGAAAAAGAATATGACTAACCTCAGAAAACTGGGCATGACACTCCCAGAGGATCCAGCTATATCACTCCTGGGTATATACCCAGAGGCTTTACCTGCATGCAATAAGGACACATGCTCCACTATGTTCATAGCAGCCTTATTTATAATAGCCAGAAGCTGGAAAGAACCCAGATGGCCCTCAACAGAGGAATGGATTCAGAAGATGTGGTATATTTACACAATGGAATACTACTCTGCAATTAAAAACAATGAATTCACGAAATTCCTAGGCAAATGGTCAGAACTTGAAAATATCATCCTTAGTGAGGTAACCCAATCACAAAAGAACACACATGGTATGCAATCACTGATAAGGGGATATTAACCCAGAATCTCGGAATACCCTAGACACAATTTGCATATCAATAGATTTCCAAGAAGATGGAAGGAGAGACCCTGGTCCTGGAAAGACTGGATGTAGGGGAATGCCAGGACAGAGAAGCGAGAGGGGGTTGAATGGAGAAAAGAGGGAGGGAAGGGGGCTTATGGGACTTTCGGGGAGGGAGGAACGGGAAAGGGGAAATGATTTGGAATGTAAATAAAAAAACTTAGAAAAAAAAAAAGAATATGACTAACGTGGTAGCCAAAGGTAGAAAATAGGAGGTCATACAATTTTCTATATTTCCTAGTTCATCTAAGGCAATACCATATCTTCTCCATGATTTGCAAATTCCATGATTAAATAAAAAAATGAAAACTCAACAACAATTATGTTCGCCATCCTGGACCTAGAGGAATACTCACTCTGAATTCAGTCTCCAGAATCTAGCTGAATTCCTCTGGAATATAACAAACATCATTTCTGATAACCATCTGGTATTTAGCAAAGAGGATTTCTGCTATACATGAGCATTTCCTTATGGTTTACCACGAAGAGTTACCTTTTAAACCTGAAAGTCTCATGGGAAGTACTTCTGAATCTTATATTGTTTGAAAGAAAAAATGAAGACAAGATGAATTGTATGAACAACATTGAGTTCATGTGTTTCTCAGAAGGATGTGGCTCCCATCTGGTAACTGTCCATATAACGCGCTCAAATCCTGATGCTCTTATTATACTGTCATAGGCACACAAATGTACATATTGCTTAAGATGTCAGTGTAATTAATGCTTAATCACAAAATGCAGTGACTTTCCTGAAGCACCATCCTGACTCTGATGACCAACTGGAAATAGGAAATGAGATCACTTTTACAAACACACAACCATGATTAATTTTCAGTTTTGCTGCCATAAAGCTAAGATTACTTTCCCTGTTGTGAATGTATTTCCAGTTTTGTCACTCTTAAAAAGATTTTATAAGAATGACCCAGGTACCTCCCAGCCTATGAAGGATTCTCCAGTTCTTGATAGTACTTCTGAAAAACTACCACAAACAAGAAAAAGATGTACTGTAAATACCGAGGATTTGCTTCAGTTATCTGTAGTTGTTGATTATCCTTTGTACCTGTATAAAACTGTGAACAGATTTAGTATATTTTTAATATGTGAAAAATGCTAAAGTGTCTATCTCATCAGTAGAAATAACAACCATAAAATGTGCAAATGTACATAAACTTCACTTTGACTCTCACGGAATAACATGAAGTAGAGGAAAGCCGAGGTACATGTGTTTGAGCCAGTGTGGCTTCACCTGATATAGGCAGGACTGGGTCAGCCACTCTGAACTATTCATTCCCACATGTGGGTCATACATTTGGGTTACATCTGAAGAATCTCCAGAGTACAGGTGAATTATATAAAAACCTTCTTGGTCAGGGTCAGTGGAAGAGGGTCCCAGTCATGGTCATGTTACAATTTGTGTTTAGGAGTATGAGAGAGTAGGAAAGAAATCCGTAAGGACAAGGACAATGGAAGGTTTCTCTGATTTTCCTCTTTCAGAGGCATAAGGATAAGCAGTAGCTGTCCATGGAAATGGTACCCAAATTATTTTCCACCTCCTTTAAAAATACTTTGAAAAAAACAAGCTAGAGATGAAATATTTATTTTGCCCCTTAGCTTGAGGATGCTGGTCATCTATAGAGGGAAAAACCTGAAGTGGTGTCTCATTATCACCACAGATCAATGTTTAGACCTGTTTTAAGGACACCCAGGGAATGTCATATCTAAACTAACAGAAAGACTTTTGAGTTTGGCCTGGGAAGTAAAGATCAACTGTGTGATTTTAGCACATTTGCAATGTCTTCTCCTCACCCTGCACTGACTGGCATGCAACATGTCTAAGGCAATGGAGATTAGAGAGCTGGCCCTATCTTACGACCACTGATCTACTAGGTGAGGAGGAACCTTGACTTTGATCCACCTTTGTGCATTTTTTTCATGCATTCTGAGTTCAATCTATAAGATACAGAGAGTGAGCTTGATAGTTTCCTTAAACTAGTATCCATGTGCTAGGTCTTAGGAACATGATTTCAGCCCTCCTGGGACCTATCTGGATATTTCCTTTCTATCTTCTATGCTTTAATGTACTTGTATATTTCACCCTTGGAATACGAGGTCAGTCTCCTCCAAGTGTCTTCAGTAGGTGTAAGGCAGTATATCTGGTTCTCCTGCATTCTCATTATGTAGTGCTTGCTTTGGCTAACTTTTTACGTGCCATATGTGTAATTTGAATAAATTTTTTCTTCACTATGAACTCAAGGGCTCCAGCTTCTTAAGCAGTGTGCTCCATAAAGATGCAGGTCTCTCTTTGAGCCCATGATATCCAGTCACCTATTACCTTATAATCTCTTTCCTATATCCTTCTCCAACATCTTCATCCTGATCAGTACCACCTTGACTATGATCTCTATGCCTGGCAATACATGGGATCTCGGGTTTCATTAGAGATGCGGAGGAGAGAGAGAGAGAGAGAGAGAGAGAGAGAGAGAGAGAGAGAGAGAGAGAGAGAGAGAGAGAGAGAGAGAGAGAGAGACTAATCCAAATAGAATAGCCTAGTAGTAGTAGTGGCACATACCTTTCATCCCAGCACTTGGGTAGCAGAGACAAGTGGATCTTTGAGTTCAAGATCAGGCTGGTGTACAGATTGCATTCCAGGAGAGTTTCACAGAGAAACCCTGCCTTGAATGTCATATAACAAAGAAAAGAGAAGACAATCAAAAACTTACCCAAAGACCTCAAAACTTTACTGCATGTCCTAGAAATACTATAGCATCCAGAAACATGTGTTTTATAAATAAATAAAATGGATAATGATTCATCTTATAATTCCATAAAATGCATGCAGAATATTAAATATTAAAATATTTTCCTATTTACACATACCCTGGATATGTGGTGTTTGACATTAAAAATATATGATATCATCATGCTTTATTCAGATAATATCTTGAAAGAAGAACATTTGATATGCAAGAAATGGGACCTGAGACTGAATCAATAGGACACACATAGAATGAACAAACATATGTGTGTGTGCATATAACCACAGTACTGTTAGGGACAAGAACACAGCTCTGACTTAATGTTCACCAGCCTACCTTCAGTTTCAGTGAGAGACCCTCCTGAAGGGAAGAAATCGGAGACACGAATATTATTGCAGAATGGTGGATACTCTTTTGTGGCCTCCATGAAAATGGGCACAGGCAGGTATTCATACAAAGGCTTGGATACACCACATGCTAATGAGCATACTTACGTGTCATATATACATGTACTCACAGACATGGGGCCTCAAAAATATTTTACCCTTATTTTTTTGTGTGTGTATAAATCCTTTGCCTACATATGTTTATGTGTATGCACCTTGTGACTGCCTGGTGCACCCAGAGGTCAGAGAACAGGTCAGATCTAAAGTTGCAGATGAACATGAGCCACCATATAGACTCTTGAACTTTACAAGTTCTCCAAATTAAACACACAAATGTTAAGTATCACATTAAAACAGGATGGGTGTTATGATGATGTCCTTTTAAAGCCATCACTTAAAACATTGGAGCTTTATTAGCACATTTCTGCATATGGCCATATTTCCTGTTTTCAAATATATCTTATGGTTTTTTCATAACCAGAAATTGCTATGAAATGAATTGTTTTGTCTACTTTGAGATTAATTGTTGTTAATATAACAATTAATAATGTAATATAACCTTACATTTTTAGTGACTTTCTGAATGAGTTGTTTAGAGTAATTACTCCTTAAGACACTTTGTCTTTGATAGAAATGCAGGTCTAATTGTATTCCATTTAGTGTTACTTATTGGAAAAATGGTTTTCTCTGTGTAATTCAGAGAATTGTTTGTTTATTTGTCTGTTTTACCAGTGTGTGTCCAGCTCTCTGGTGTTATTGACATCACCATATTAATTAAAATTGATCCACAGAGGCAGTTCTATCAAAAAGGTCTTTCCCTTCTATATTAAGGATTGTGTGCCTGCAATATAAACGGATTGGAAAGTCCACTGTGGGAAAGACTCTCTCCATCTTTACCGTGTCATTTGCAGCACCAGAGGGCATATGTCTATTGTTCTCTAAATCATCCAGAGAAAGCCAGAAGGTTGTGACATATACGATATGAGCCAATTGTAACAATGCTTTCTTTTTTATAATTGCAGATGGCTTCCACCATGGTAGGGAGTTGTAAGTGTCTGAAATCCTTCCCCTGTTCAGGAAATACCTTAGTGTTTCATTTCTGAGAAACCTCATTCATAGTACTAACACTTCTCAAGGTTCCTCTTGGGAAGAAGGGCTGAAGTTTAAATGAGAGAAAATGCTTCTGCCATAGAGACTCCACAGAAAATCCCAAGAATAACTGGGTCTAATTTCATAGGAGCCAGTGTGTCTTTATGTGGCACACTTTGGTCTGATTATTAATTTTTTTTTTTTTTGCAGATACAGCCCAGGTAGGAGACACAGGTTTTGAACAACAACAAGATCTTGATAGTAAAGAGACATTTCCTGGTAAGTAAAAGAATGCCCTGTGGACAGCAACAGGAAAGGACCCAAGAAGAAATCAGATTGTACATTCTGCTTGCCAGGCTGAAGTCATGGGAAAGCCATCAATGAGATGTACAGTTGTTAGATTTTCCTTCCAGCCATAATTCTAATGCCTAGAAGCAAAGCACAACAAACCACACTAGCAATTATAGATGAGCCAGGGGAATTGGTATTTGGATTTTTCATCAAGAGCACGGACTGCTCTACCAGAAGACTGAGATTTAATCTCAGCACCCAATATTGCTGCTCACATCCATCTGTAACTCCAGTTCCAGGCTATCTGATGCCCTCCTCTGGTCTTGATTGGCACTGCATGCATGTGTTGCACAGGCACTCAAATGCAGGCAATACAGCTGAAATAAACTTTAAACTAAAGCATTCTCCCTGCCTCTGTTGCTGCCAAAGCCCCAAGCCTTTGATTGTAATTAGTAGATCTCCTTGTGCATTGCTTGTTTGACATCTGCCATTCACTTCTGATTGCTAGTTTGTGATAGAACTCTCTATAGTCACGGATATGAACCTGGGTACAAAGGTCATGAACTGTGAGCCCAATAATGCAGAAAAAGGAAATCCTCTTCCGGCTGGTCCTGCAGGATTTATCACACCACCTCCATGGTCCTCTCTTGCCTGATAAGTCTCTCTATAAAGGGCACTCTATGGGTGGATTGCAGAGTGAGTGTTCTGGTCTCACTACAGCACCTCCTATTTTTTTTTAATTATTTATTTTATTTTTTTTTAATTTACATTCCAAATCATTTCCCCTTTCCCGTTTCCTCCCTCCCCGAAAGTCCCATAAGCCCCCTTCCCTCCCTCTTTTCTCCATTCAACCCCCTCTCGTTACTCTGTCCTGGCGTTCCCCTACATCCAGTCTTTCCAGGACCAGGGGTCTCTCCTTCCATCTTCTTAGAAATCTATTGATATGCAGATTGTGTCTAGGGTATTCCGAGATTCTGGGTCAATATCCCCTTATCAGTGACTGCATACCATGTGTGTTCTTTTGTGATTGGGTTACCTCACTAAGGATGATATTTTCAAGATCTGACCATTTGCCTAGGAATTTCGTGAATTCATTGTTTTTAATTGCAGAGTAGTATTCCATTGTGTAGATATACCACATCTTCTGAATCCATTCCTCCGTTGAGGGACATCTGGGTTCTTTCCAGCTTCTGGCTACTATAAATAAGGCTGCTATGAACATAGTGGAGCATGTGTCCTTATTGCATGCAGGTAAAGCCTCTGGGTATATGCCCAGGAGTGGTATAGCTGGATCCTCCGGGAGTGTCATGCCCAGTTTTCTGAGGAACCGCCAGACTGCTTTCCAGAGTGGTTGTACCAGCTTGCAATTCCACCAGCAGTGGAGGAGTGTTCCTCTTTCTCCACATCCTCGCCAACAACTTACAGCACCTCCTATAATAGGAGGGTCAAGGAGCCAAAAGAAAACTGAGGCTAATCTGGAATGAACCAGTGTGGCTTTATATCCTGTAGGCAGAAGTGAGAGAGCCATTTATATTCTTTTATCAATATTCCATTTATATTCTTGCAGATACTTTTGAAGTACAGTACTGGAAGCTAAGAAAAGTATCAAGTACTGTTTCTCCTGGTAGATAACTGCATTCTCAGTCTATACTGACATATGGGGAAGGTGTCTGTAGGGAAAAGAAAAGAGGAAAGGATATATGTGAGCTCATTACCAGCCTTTGCTCTTCACACTAGACTGACCTGCAGGGTGAATGGGTCAAAGAACATATTGACACCTGTATTGGAACCTCTGGTCTCATACTTGACAGACTAGTTCTGGTACTTGGATCTAGAACTCTGGTACAGTAATGACCTCCTTTTTAAATGTACCTAGTTCAGAGTAGGCTCCTATTTTTCCCAGGACTTAAAAGATATGGCCATTTGTATTTTCTTTCCATTATCCATTCTGGCTTTATCCTCCTACCTGTGTCTGAAACTCACTTTCCTGCCCTGTCTCACCAGATCTCCTTGTGTTGTCCACCTGTGTGTCCCTTCTTTCCTCTGAGTGCTCTGTGACTTTGGTGTACTTCATGCTTAGTATATATCTTACCTGTCTCCTCTTGTGTAGATCATGAATCAAAGGAGACTATATTCCACAACGTCTTCGATGAAACCCCTGCAGTGGGGTCAGGATATTCCTTTATTGAGAAGTATAAATTTCTGTCTGTCTGTCCATCTGTCCGGCCGGCTGGCCGGCCGGCTGGCCGTCTGTGTGTGTGTCAGTGTGTGTGTCTGTGTGTGTGTGTCTGTCTGTCTGTCTGTCTGTCTTTCTGTATCTCCTGTGTTCTACTTTGGATGCATTGATTCTGCCTTGTGTAAACTCAAGGACTCCTCTTTCTGATCGATGTGTCTACAGAGATGCAGGAACGCAGCTCATTGGCAACATTATCTGACCCTACTCCTGTCTCTTATCCACAGTCTTTCCCTCCTTCCTGAGTAAAATGGTGACTCTGCACTTTGTGTCCAGTAATGTATAAAACCCTTCTACCTTGTTACTGATTCTTCTAACTGGGTTGCCCTGCCCATCAGATGTGACATAACCATCTAATATGTGATTCCCTGGATTCATTCCCATTTTGTGCCTAAGTTTATTCAGTTGTCCCTTTCCCTTGAAATTTGGCCTCACTTGAGTCCCGTACAAATTTCATGGGACAGCCAAAAACCAAAAGGGAAGTGTATACAAAGGGACATTGCTTAGCGACACGCCCAGGAAGATATAGTTGAATCTTACCAAGTCATCTGATTCATGCCTTCCCATGTGGAACAGTAGGGAAGTGTTGTTTTTGCCCCACTGAGGAAAGCAGGGGAGCTGAACAGAGTGGGCACAGGGATGCTGAGCACTGCACAGTCAGTAAGCAAAGCCTTTTTTCCAATTGAAGAGGAGATCCAGAGTTGGGACCGCCAGGCTCAGAGACAGACAGGCATAATATCGCTTCGGTTTCAGGCAGCTTGTGTGTAACCTGCTCCCAGGTGCTGGGCTGATCTGCAGTGTCCAGCGCGCCAGTTCTGCGGTGGGACCTTCTGCCTGGTGGAGGGACCCTGCGCTGGGAGGGAGCCTGCCAGCTTCCCTTCCGCGACCTCTGTTCCCGCGGACTGCGCTGGAGAGACCGGTACACAGGCTCTCCACCCAATATAACATCACTTGGGACACGGCCTGTTGGGGCTTCCGTCTGTGCCCGAGGGCGGGTTGGCGCTGTGGTCGTCTGGGTGCCAGATCGGCGGGCCATCGTGACCACAGGGTGAGCGGTGCCACGGAGAGTGCCCTCCGCCATCTTTGCTCCAGTGACCAGGTAGTTGGGACCGCCAGGCTCAGAGACAGACAGGCATAATATCGCTTCGGTTTCAGGCAGCTTGTGTGTAACCTGCTCCCAGGTGCTGGGCTGATCTGCAGTAACCAGCGCGCCAGCTCTGCGGTGGGACCTAATGCCTGGTGGAGGGACCCCGCGCTGGGAGGGAGCCTGCCAGCTTTCCTTCCGCGACCTCTGTTCCCATGGACTGCGCTGGAGAGATCGGTACCCAGGCTCTCCCCCCAATATAACATCACTTGGGACACGGCCTGTTGGGGCTTCCGTCTGTGCCCTAGGGCGGGTTGGCGCTGTGGTTGTCTGGGTGCCAGATCGGCGGGCCATCGTGACCACAGGGTGAGCGGCGCCATGGAGAGTGCCCTCCGCCATCTTTGCTCCAGTGACCAGGTAGTTGGGACCGCCAGGCTCAGAGACAGACAGGCATAATATCGCTTCGGGTTCAGGCAGCTTGTGTGTAACCTGCTCCCAGGTGCTGGGCTGATCTGCAGTGACCAGCGCGCCAGATCTGCTGTGGGACTTCTGCCTGGCAGAGGGACGCACCCTCCCCCCCCCAGGAGAGATCACACACCCCTGCACAGGGCAGGAGCCTGCCAGCCTCCCTTTGGCGACCTCTGCTCCAGGAATCCACTAGGCTGAGCCTTTAGATGTGCAAGGCCTCCCCAATATAAGATCACTTGGGGCAAAGCACATTAGGGCTCCAAAGTCACTCAGGAGCAGGCAGGCCCCAGAAATCGGTGCCAGGGGAATCCTGGTAATCCAGGGGGGCAGAAATAGCTTTGCAGGCTCACAGGAGGTCCAACCAACAGCCAGTGGCAGCAGGACCAACTAACACCAGAGGTATCCAGATGGCAAAAGGCAAACGTAGGAATGTTACTAACAGTAATCAAAGTAATGTGGGACCATCCGAACCCAACTCTCCAACAGCAGCAAGTCCTGGATACCCCACCACACCCGAAAGACAAGATCTGGATTTAAAATCACTTCTCATGATGCTATTAGAGGATCACAAGAAGGACACAAATAAATCTCATAAAGAGTTACAGGAGACCATGAATCAAAGGTTAGAAGCCCTTACAAAGGAAACACAAAAATCGCTTAGAGAAATGCGGGAGAACATGGATCAAAAGATGGAGGCGCACAAGGAGACAACACAAAAATCGCTTAACGAGATGAATCAATGGGTAGATGCACTCACAAAGGAATCACGAAATTTGCATAAAGAAATGCAGAAGAATATGGGTCAACAGACGGATGCCCATAAGGAGGCAACACAAAAATTGCTTAAAGAAATGAATCAACGGTTAGATGCCCTTACAAAGGAAACACGAGAACTGCTTAAAGAAATGCAGGAGACGATGGATCAACAGATGGAATCCCATGAGGAGGAAACACAAAAATCGCTCAGAGAAATGCAGGAGAACGTGGGTCATCAGGAAGAAATCCTGAAAGAGGTAATGCAAAAATACCTTAAAGAAATACAGGAAAATACAAACAAACAAGTGAAGGATCTCAGCAAATCCATCCAGGAACTAAAAAAGGAAGTAGAAACAACTAAGAAATCACAAAGGGAGACAACTTTGGAGATAGAAAACCTTGGGAAGAAATCAGGAGTCATAGATGCAAACATCAACAATAGAATACAAGAGATGGAAGAAAGAATCTCAGGTGCTGAAGATTCCATAGAAAGCATCAACTCAACAGTCAAAGAAAATGCAAAATGCAAAAAACGCGTAACCCAAAACATCCAGGAAATCCAGGACACAATGAGAAGACCAAACCTAAGGATTATAGGTATAGATGAGAGTGAAGATTTGCAACTTAAAGGGCCAGTAAACATCTTCAACAAAATTATGGAGGAAAACTTCCCTAACCTAAAGAGAGAGATGCCGATGAACGTACAAGAAGCCTACAGAACTCCAAACAGACTGGACCAGAACAGAAATACCTCCCGTCACATAATAATCAAAACACCGAATGTTCTAAACAAAGAAAGAATACTAAATGCAGTAAGAGAAAAGGGCCAAGTAACATAAAAAGGAAGACCTATCCGAATCACATCAGACTTCTCACCAGAGACTATGAAAGCCAGAAGATCCTGGGCAGATCTCATGCAGACACTAAGACAGCACAAATGCCAGCCTAGACTACTCTACCCAGCAAAACTCTCAATCACCATAGATGGAGAGACCAAGATATTCCATGATAAAACCAAATTTTCACAATATCTTTCCACAAATCCAGCCCTGCAACGGATAATAGGTGGAAACCTCCAATACAGGGAGAGAAACAACACCCTGGAAAAAATGAGATAATAACCTTCTTGAATCAAACCCAAAAGTAGATAACCACTCAAACATAAAGATAGCGTCAAGAATGGCAGATGGCAATAATCACTATGCCTTAATCTCTCTTAATATCAATGGTCTCAATTCCCCAATTAAAAGACATAGACTAGCAGACTGGATACGTAAACAGGACCCAGCATTTTGCTGCATGCAGGAAACGCACCTCAGTGTCAAAGACAAACACTACCTCAGAGTAAAAGGCTGGAAAACAATTTTACAAGCAAATGGCCCCAAGAAACGAGGTGGAGTAGCCATCCTAACATCGGATAAAATTGATTTTCAACCTAAAGTCATCAAAAAAGACACAGAAGGACACTACATACTGATCAAGGGAAAAATCCACCATCAAGAACTCTCAATCCTGAATATCTATGCTCCAAATGCAAGGGCACCCTCATTCGTAAAAGAAACTTTACTAAAACTCAAAGCACACATCGCACCGCACACAATAATAGTGGGTGACTTCAACACCCCGCTCTCTGAAATGGATTGTTCAGGAAAGCAGAAACTAAACAGGGACACAGTGAATCTAATTGAAGCCTTGGACCAAGTGGAACTAACTGATATATATAGAACATTTCATCCTAGAGCTAAAGAATACACCTTCTTCTCAGCTCCTCATGGTACCTTCTCCAAAATTGACCATATAATTGGTCACAAATCAGACCTCAACAGATACAAGAAGATAGAAATAATCCCATGCCTCCTATCAGATCACTATGGAATAAGGGTGGTCTTCAATGGCAACAAAAACAAAAGAAAACCCACGTACACATGGAGGCTGAACAATGCTCTACTCAATGATAACTTGGTCAAGGTGGAAATAAAGAAAGAAATCAAAGACTTTTTGAAAGTTAATGAAAATGAAGGCACAACATACCCTAACTTATGGGACACAATGAAAGCAGTGCTAAGAGGAAAATTCATAGCCCTGAGTGCCGCCAAAAAGAAACGGGAGACAGCATACACTAACAGCTTAATGGCACACCTGAAAGCCCTGGAACATAAAGAAGCAAATACACCAAAGAGGAGTAGAAGGCAGGAAATCATCAAACTCAGGGCTGAAATCAATCAAGTAGAAACAAATAAAACCATACAAAGAATCAACAAAACGAGGAGTTGGTTCTTTGAGAAAATCAACAAGATAGATAAGCCCTTAGCCAGACTAACCAGAGGGCACAGAGATAGTATCCAAATTAATAAAATCAGAAACGAAAAGGGAGAGATAACAACAGAAACTGAGGAAATTCAAAAAATCATCAGATCCTACTACAAAAACCTGTATTCAACACAACTAGATAATCTTGAGGAAATGGACATTTTCCTTGACAGATACCAAGTACCAAAATTAAATCAGGATCAAATAGACCATCTAAACCATCCTATAACCCCTGAAGAAATAGAAGTTGTCATTGGAAGTCTTCCAACCAAAAAAAGCACAGGTTCAGATGGTTTTAGTGCAGAATTCTATCAGACCTTCAAAGAAGACCTAACACCAATACTCTTCAAACTGTTCCACAAAATAGAAACAGAAGGAACACTACCCAACTCGTTCTATGAAGCCACAATTACACTAATACCAAAAGCACACAAAGATCCGACAAAGAAAGAGAATCTCAGGCCAATCTCTCTTATGAATATCGATGCAAAAATACTCAATAAAATTCTTGCCAACCGAATCCAAGAACACATCAAAACGATCATTCACCACGATCAAGTAGGCTTCATCCCAGGGATGCAGGGATGGTTCAATATAAGGAAATCCATCAATGTAATCCACTACATAAACAATCTCAAAGAAAAAAACCACATGGTCATCTCATTAGATGCTGAGAAAGCATTTGACAAAATTCAGCATCCTTTCATGCTAAAGGTCTTGGAAAGATCAGGAATTCAAGGCCCATATCTAAACATAGTAAAAGCAATTTACAGCAAACCAGTAGCCAGCATCAATCTAAACGGAGAGAAACTTGAAGCAATCCCACTAAAATCAGGGACTAGACAAGGCTGCCCTCTCTCTCCATATCTTTTCAATATAGTACTTGAAGTTCTAGCTAGAGTAATTAGACAACAAAAAGAGGTCAAAGGGATACAAATTGGAAAGGAAGAAGTCAAACTATCACTATTTGCAGACGATATGATAGTATACATAAGCGACCCAAAGAACTCCACCAGAGAACTCCTACAGCTGATAAACGACTTCAGCAAAGTGGCCGGATATAAAATCAACTCAAGCAAGTCAAAAGCCTTCCTATACTCAAAGGATAAGCAGGCTGAGAAAGAAGGAAGAGAAATAATACCCTTTACGATAGCCACAAACCATATTAAGTATCTTGGCGTGACGCTAACCAAACAAGTGAAAGATCTGTATGACAAGAACTTCAAGTCTCTGAAGAAAGAAATTGAAGAAGACCTCAGAAGATGGAAAAATCTGCCATGCTCATGGATTGGCAGGATTAATATAGTAAAAATGAGCATCTTACCAAAAGTAATACACAGATTCAATGCAATCCCCATCAAAATCCCAACTCAATTCTTCATAGAGTTAGAAAGAGCAATTCAAAAATTCATCTGGAATAACAGAAAACCCAGAATAGCTAAAACTATTCTCAAGAGTAAAAGAACCTCTGGGGGAATCAGTATCCCGGACCTCAAGCTGTACTACAGAGCAATAGTGTTAAAAACTGCATGGTATTGGTACAGTAACAGACATGTAGATCAATGGAACAGAATTGAAGACCCAGAAATGAATCCACACTCCTATGGTCACTTGATCTTTGACAAAGGAGCTAAAACCATCCAGTGGAAAAAAGATAGCCTTTTCAACAAATGGTGCTGGCTCAGCTGGAGGTCAACATGCAGAAGAATGCAAATTGACCCATCCTTATCTCCTTGCACTAAGCTCAATTCTAAGTGGATCAAAGATCTCCACATAAAACCAGACACACTGAAACTAATAGAAGGGAAACTAGGGAAGAACCTTGAACATATGGGCACAGGGGAGAATTTCCTGAACAGAACTCCAATAGCTTATACTCTAAGATCAAGAATAGACAAATGGGACCTCATTAAATTACAAAGTTTTTGCAAGGCAAAAGACACCGTCAAAAAGACAAAGCGGCAACCAACTAACTGGGAAATGATCTTTACCAACCTTACATCCGACAGAGGGCTAATATCCAAGATATACAAAGAACTCAAGAAGTTAAACTCCAGAGAGGCAAGTAACCCTATTAAAAAATGGGGTACAGAGCTCCACAAAGAGTTCTCACCTGAAGAATATCTAATGGCTGAGAAGCACCTAAAGAGATGTTCATCATCCTTAGTCATTAGGGAAATGCAAATCAAAACAACCCTGAGATTCCATCTCACACCAGTCAGGATGGCTAAGATCAAAAACACAGGAGACAGCAGTTGTTGGCGAGGATGTGGAGAAAGAGGTACAGTCCTCCACTGCTGGTGGAATTGCAGGCTGGTACAACCACTCTGGAAAGCAGTCTGGCGGCTCCTCAGAAAACTGGGCATGACACTTCCGGAGGATCCGGCTATACCACTCCTGGGCATATACCCAGAGACTTTACCTGCATGCAATAAGGACACATGCTCCAATATATTCATAGCAGCCTTATTTATAATAGCCAGAAGCTGGAAAGAACCCAGATGTCCCTCAACGGAGGAATGGATTCAGAAGATGTGGTATATTTACACAATGGAATACTACTCTGCAATTAAAAACAATGAATTCACGAAATTCCTAGGCAAATGGTCAGAACTTGAAAATATCATCCTTAGTGAGGTAACCCAATCACAAAAGATCACACATGGTATGCAGTCACTGATAAGGGGATATTGACCCAGAATCTCAGAATACCCTAGACACAATCAGCATATCAATAGATTTCTAAAAAGATGGAAGGAGAGACCCCTGGTCCTGGAAAGACTGGATGTAGGGGAACGCCAGGAGAGAGTAATGAGAGGGGGTTGAACGGAGAAAAGAGGGAGGGAAGGGGGCTTATGGGACTTTCGGGGAGGGAGGAAACGGGAAAGGGGAAGTGATTTGGAATGTAAATTTAAAAAATAAAATAAAATAAAAAAAAAAATAATGCACAGTCACACTCTCATAGAAGCCCAAACCTATATAAACTATGGGTATGAAGCAAAGGAGAGTATATATAACATAACATTCCTCTTTTAATGGGATAGAATTTTTCTAGAGTATATTATTCTCTAACATTTGATAAGTGACATTATCTGTATAAGTGGTACTATATAGCATAGAAGTGTAATTATGTAAAGAAATAGAGCATTTTTGCCAGCAGGCTGGCTTAGATATTAAACGGTGTTTATTGTTAGACTGAATGGAAAAATATGTTTTTTATTTTAAAAACAATAAATATTATTTTTATAGTTTAAAAAAAAAAAAAGAAGAGGAGATCCAAAGGGAACATCCAAAAGTTAGAGTCAACAAAATAGCAACCAATATAGTTTTTTCCCAGACAATATTGATATAAGAAAGAGTGGATATGTGTTTGAAGTCACTCAACTACTACAGTCAATTTGATCCCTGAAAAAAATGCCTGATAGTCAGGCAGTTGTGGGGCAAGCCTTAAATCCCAGCACTTGGGAGACAGAGGCAGGTGGATTTCTGAGTTTGAGGCCAGTCTAGTGATTTCAGGACAGCCAGGGCTCTCAGAGAAACCCTGTCTCAAAAGAAAATATCCAACATGATACCAGTGCTTTGTACCACAACTCATTTACTATTTTCAACGTATTTCATTTACTATTTTGCACCTATTTGTATTCTATTCCTAGTGGTCAATATGCTGTTTCTAGTGCCACCAACATCATTGGATGATGATGACTATATCCATAAAAAGGAAAATGAGGAAGAAAAGGAGTATGTGCTACTATTAATTCAATGCCTCCCATATTTTCCCAGTGAGTACAGCACATCCAGAGATTTGGGGAACTTAAAAAGCATTGGAGGGAGTGAGGGGGAGTGCACAGAGAAACAGAAACAGACACAGACATTTGAGCTTCCAGTTCACCATGATAAAGAACTGCTATATCAAAATCTTATACAGTTGTCAGGAGATGTTGAGAAAATAAAGGTGAATGAAGGGGTGGGGGAGCTTATGAGGAAGGATTTGAGGTTTGGAAGGAGTGTCATCAAGATAGAACTGTAGTCAGAGGTAAAAATCCCAAGGTGGGAAGGAATTTGGCATACAAGGGAACTATCAGAACATTGAAAGTCACCATGGAGCATTTCTTACTTATGGTTACTATTGCTCTGATGAAACACCATACAAACTTGGGAGGATAGGATTTATTTGGCTTACATATCCAGAATTGCAGACGGTTGAGAGAAGCCAATTCAGGAACTCAAACAGTGAAGGCACCTGGGGGCAGCATTAATGTAGAGGCCATAGAGGACTACCGGTTACTGTCTTGCTTCTCAATGGGTTATACAGCCCACTTTCTTAAAGAATGCAGGATCACATGTCTATGGATGGCCCCACAAACAATATTCTGAGCCCTCTTACATCAAGCACTAATTAAGAAAATGTCCTGTAAACTTTCCTCCAGCCTGGCCTTGTAGAGGCAATTTCTCCACCGAGGCACCCTCCTCTCAGATGAAATTAGCTTGTGTCACATTGACACTAGAATTGCCAAGACTAAGTCATGAAAATGAAAGGAAAATAAATACGCCATGTCATGAAGTACCGTAGGGACTTTAAGTTAGTGGAGTGGGGGAGAATTGTGTCATAGAATATATAAATGGTATCAAGAGTAAAGAGTGTGTGGTGAGGCTGAAAGGTGAGAGTGCAGAAACCTCACCAGGCCAGATTCAATAATACTCAGTACAGGGGTAAAGAGACATGAAGCAAGGAGATAGGTGACTGTCCAGCAGCTCTTTCCAATTCAAGGTAGCATGGTCCCAAAGATCTGTGCTGACATCCAGTTAGAAACCACAATTTCTCTAGGTATGAGTTACTGGAGGCATTGAGAGCTGGAAAATACAGGAAGGAGAACTTGAACATAACAGAGACCTCAATGCAAATGGATGTTCTCAATTGCGACAGATGGGCAAGGCTAGGAAAGGGCTGTGCAACCACTGCAGAGTTTCATGTCTTTTGTAAAAACCCTTATTCCTCATCTGTTCATAGGCCCCAGGTTCTTGGTCTGAATGTGGGGACCTTTGGCAGCTGGAAGCAGAGAGATGTTAGCCAATGGCCAGATCAACCTTAGTAAATCTCTGGAAGTAGAGATAGCGACTTTGTCACCTGTGAAGACTGCTGGTAAAATCTACGACCTTGCTTTGCTCTTGAATCTCTGTTATCAGTCTCTTTAGACTCCTAACCCCCCTAATAATGTGCTTCCCAAGTTTTTCTTTCATTTCAAACTTAATTGTAGGAACACTGAAGTGTGTTGGCCCATTTTTTGAACTTGTGATGCAATCTACAATTATCTGAAAAGTGGAAATCTCAATGGAGAAAATGAATCCAGAAGATAAACCCATAGGGCATTTTCTTTACTTTATTTTTTCCACTAATTTATGTATTTCTCTACATCCCTATTTCAGACACAGCTCCTCCTATTCCCTCCTCCCTGGCTCACATGGCCACTTCTCCCACTATGCTTTTCCTCTTGGAAGGGGAAAGTCCCTTAGCAGGAACAAACCCATTCTGGCACCTCAAGTAACTGCGGGACTAGGTATATATTCTTCCACTGAGACCAGACAGGACAGCCCAGTTAGGAAAGCAGAATCCACAGGTAGACAGCCCTGTCAGGTTAAGACCCCACTCCAGTTTTGGCGCATCTGTATGTAGACCAAGCTGCACATCTGTGCAGGTGGTCTAGTCCCAGCACTTTTATGCTCTTTGGTTGGTGGTTCAGATTCTGGGAGCCCCCAAGGGTCCAGGTTACTTGACTTTGTCCTTATGTAGAGTCCATATCCCCTCCAGGTCCTTCAATCCTTCCCCCAACTCTAACACAAGACCCTGAGCTGGGACTAATATTTGGCTATGAGTCTCTGTGTCTGTTTCATTCAGCTGCTGGGTGGAGCTTCTCAGAGGACAGTTACGTTAAGCTCCTGTCTGCAAGTATAACAGAGTATCATTAAGAGTGTCAGGGATTAGCTCTAGCCAATAAGATGGTTCTCAAGATGAGCCTTTCATTGGATGGCCATTACCTCAGTCTCTGTGAAATCTTTATCCCTGAACTATTGGTAGACAGGATAAATTTTTGGTCAAAGGATTTATGGGTAGGTTGGTGTTCTTATCCCTCCACTAGGAGACCTTCTTAGCTACGAGATGTCCACTTCAGGCTCTATATGCTCCATTTCTAGGAATCTCAACGAGAGTCACCCTCACAGACATAGGTCCTAAATCTAAGGTCTCTGGCACCTCCCAGGGATACACACCCCACAACATGCCCTCCCATCTACCTCCAATTTCCATTCACCCTTCCTGCCCTCTTATCCAAGTTTCTCCCTCCCTCCATCTAGTTACAATCACAATTTGATTTCCCCTTCTGAATGAGATTGAAGTATCCTCACTTGGGCCCACCTTGATACTTGCCTTCTTTGGGTCTGTGGATTATAGTGTGGATATCCTGTACTTTATGCATAGTATCCACTTATAAGTGAGTGTATGTCATGCATATCCTTTTGTGTCTGGGTTGCCTCACTGAGCTTGATATTTTCTAGTTCCATCCATCTGCTTACAAACTTTAAGATGTCCTTGTTTTTTATAACTGAGAAGTATAGCATTATGTCAATGAAACACGTATTTTCCATTCTTTGGATGAAGGACATCTGGGTTGTTTCTAGTTTCTAACTGTAACAAATATAACTGCTATGGATACGGTTCAGCAAGTGTCCTTGTGGGAAGGTAGAGCCACTTTTCAGTATATGCCCAGGAATGGTACAGCTGGATACTTAGGTAGAACTATTCCCAACTTTCTGAGGAACCACCAAGTTGATTTCCTGAGTAGTTATATGAGTTTGCACTCCCACTAGCCATGGAGGAGTGTTCCCCTTGATCCACATCATTGCTTGCATATGCTGTTGCTTGAGATTTGGATCTTAGCCATTCTGATAGGTATAAGATGAAATCTCAGAGTTGTTTTGATTAGCCTTTCCATAATGATGAAGAATATCAATCATTTCTTTAAGTATTACTTGGTCATCCAAGATGGTGGCGCACGCCTTTAATCCCAGCACTTGGGAGGCAGAGGCAGGTGGATTTCTGAGTTCGAGGCCAGCCTGGTCTACAGAGTGAGTTCCAGGACAGCCAAGGCTACACAGAGAAACCCTGTCTCGAAAAACCAAAAAAAAAAAAAAAAAAGAATTCTGTTTAGCTCTGTACTCCATTTTTATTGGGTATTTTGGTTACTGTCTAATTTCCTGAGTTCCATATATATTGGATATTTTACCACTTTCAGATGTAGAGTTGTTGAAGATTTATTTTATTGTGAAGCTTTTCAGTTTCATGAGGTCCCATTTATGAAATTTTGATTGTAGTGCCTGAGCCACTGGTATTCTGTTATGGAAATTGTCGCCTCTACCAATGGATCCAGAGCTATTCTCAACTTTCCTCTATTAAATTTAGTGTATCCAATTTTATTTTGAGGTCCTTGATCTACCTGGACTAGAGTTTTGTGCAGGGCAATAAACATGGATCTGTTAGCATTCTGCTCCATGCAGAGATCCACTTAGACCAGCAATACTAGTTGAATGTGATTTCCTTTGTTCCACTGTATGGTTTTGGCTTCTTTGTCAAAAATTAAATGTCAATAGGTATGTGGGTTTATTTCAGGGACTTTGATTTGATTCTTTTGATCAGCCTGTCTGTTTCTATACAAAATATCATGGAGTTTTTATCTCTATTGCTTTGTAGTTCAGCTTGAAATCAGGGATGGTGATATCTCCATTTACTTTGATACCTCCAAGATAATTTATTTTATGGGATTGGTTTAGGTATCCTAGGTTTTTTAGTTTTTCATATGAAGTTGCTAATTGTTTTTTCAATGTCTGTAAATAATTTTGTTCGAATATTTATGGGAATTGCATTGAATCTCTAGACTGCTTTTAGTAAGATGATCATTTTTATTATGTTAATTCTATGAACCTCTGAGCATAGGATATCTTTCTATCTTCTGATGTCTTCAATTTCTTTCTTCAGAGACTTGAAGTTTTTGTCATACATGTCTTTCAATTGCTTGGTTAGAGTTGCATCAAGGTTTTTTATAGTATTTGTGGCTATTGTGAACAGTGTGCTTCTCTGATGTCTTGCTGAGCCAATTTATTGTTTGTATTAAAGAGAACTATGGTTTATTTTTAGTTAATTTTGTATCTTGCCACTTTGCTGATAATATTCATCATCTGTAGGTATTCTATGGTAGAGTCACTTATATATACTTGCTTATCCTCAGTGACTAACAATACTTTGACTTTTCTTTCAATTTGAATTCAGTTGATCTCCAGCTATCTTACTGATCAAGCTAGAACTTCAAGTGTTATATTTAAGAGATATGGAAAGAATGGACCACCTTGATTTGTTTCTTATTTTAGTGTAAATGCTTTAAGTTTCTCTCCATTTAATTTAATGTTGGTGTATTAGTCAGGGTTCTCTAGAGTCACAGAACATGTGGGTAGTCTCTGTATACTTAGGGAATTTGTCGATGACTTACAGTTTGTAGTCCAACTCCCCAACAATAATCAGCAGTAGCTGTGGATGGAAGTCCAAGGATCTAGCAGTTGCTCATACGAGGCAAGCTGGCCATGTACAGTCAGAGTAAATCTTCCTTCTTCCAACATCTTTATATAGGTCTCCAGCACAGGGTGTGGCCGAGATTAAAGGCATGTGCCACTGCGCCATTAATCTCAGATGACCTTGAACTCAGAGATCTCCTTGATTTAATCTCTTGAACTCATAGCCACTATGCTTCAAGTTCTCCATGCCAAGATCCAGTTCAGAAATTTGTATCTCTGTGCCTGCAGATTAGGATCATAGGGGAGCCTTCCAACTCTTGATTAGTTCATTCCAGATATACTCAAATTGACAACTAGGAATAGCCACTACAGTTGGCTACTGGCTTGCTGTATTATTGTCTTTATTGTGTTTAGCTGTGTCTTGATCTCTTCAAGGATTTTAACATGAATGGGTGTTGGATTTTTGTCAAGGGCTTTTTCAGCATCTAATCAGATGATCATGAAAGTTTTTTTCAGTTGTTTATATGGTGAAATATGTTATTGGATTTTTATATATTAAACTATCCCTGAAACCCTGGAATGAGCCTATTTGATCAGGGTAGATGGTGTTGGTGTTTTCTTGCATTTGGTTTTAGGGTCTTTTATTGATTATTGTTGAATCGATATACTTAAGAGTAATTGGTCTGAAATTCTCTTACTTTCTTGGCTTTTTGTTTTAGCTATGAGTGTGACAGTGGCTTCATAGAATTAGATTGGCAATGTTCTTCCTGTTTCTCTTTAGAGAAACAGTTTGAGGAGTATTGGCACTAGCTCTTCTTTGAAAGTCTGGTAGAATTTTGTACTAAGACCATTTGGCTGTGGGCTTCTTTTTTTGTTCAAAAAATTTTAATGGCTGTTTCTATTTCCTTAGAAGTTTTATGGTTGTTTAAGTGGTTTGCCTAAGAATGATTTAACTCATATAAGTCGAATATATCAAGAAAATAATCGATTTTCTTGAGATATTCCAATTTTGTGATGTACATACTTTTGAAGTATGCACTAATGATTCTTTTTATGCCCTCACTCTCTGTTGTTATGTTCTTCTTTCAATTATGTTTCTGTTAATTTGGATGTGGTCTCTCAGCTTTTTTGTTAGTTTACTAATAGTTTGTCTATCTTATTGATTTTCTCAAAGAACCAGCTCTTTGTGTCATTGATTCTTTAAATTATTCTCTTTGTTTTTAATTTATTGATTTTGTAGTAGTGAGTTTCATTATTTCCGGCAGTCTATTCCACTTGGGTGAGTTTGCTTCTTTAGATTGTAGAGCTTTCAGGTGTTCTGTTATGGTTCTAATATGAAACCTCTCTAGATAACATATAAAGACTCTTAGTGTAAAGAAAGTTTCTCTTACCATGGCTTTTATTGTGTCCCATAATTTTGATATGTTGTGCCTTTTTTTTATAGAATTCTAAAAAATCTTTAATTTCTTTCTTTAGTTCTTCTTTGACACAGTGGTCATTGAATAGAGAGTTCTTCGGTTTCCATGAGTTTGTTGATTTTTTGTTTCTGTTGTTGTTAAAGTCCCAGGTTTGATCTGATCAATATGAACCTATCATGATTTAATTCAGTTACTCAGTCTCCTTGTATCTGTTGAAGCTTGCTTTTGATCAGTTACATGGTCAATTTTGGGAAAGATTCCATGAGCTGCTGAGAAGAATGTATATTCTTTTATGTTTGGGTGAAATGTTCTTTAGATATCTGTTAGGCTCATTTGATACACAATGTCTATTGGTTTCATTATTTCTATCTAGATCTTATATATCAGTCACCTGTCCATTGGTGAGTATGGAGTGTTAAGTCTCTCACTATTGTATATATTGAAGGTTGATATAGTAAAGGCTACACTGAATAGGGGGTAAGTCCTTGTCCTTGGGAATCTATGTAGAAACTATTTCGTCTCAATGGATTGAAAGTGTGTCTAAACACTCTTCCCATATCTGTATTCCTCAAGCACAGATCCTACACAGAACCAGACATGGAACCTTCCAAAGGCAGAGTGATTGGTTGATATCAATCTTAATTTAAATTCTAGAAAAACTTAATTGAATTAAATACTGAGGTCTGTCAAAGGATTCTCAGGACTAGAGTAATAAACACTGGAATTTTTTTTAAATTCACCACTTTTTCTGTGCTTTCTTTTCCATCTTCCTACCATCCGTCAAAAGTACTTTCTGTTTTAATATTCTGGTGTATTATGACAACAGACTACCCCAATACAAATGGGCAAAATAGGCCTATGTGTCAGAGATGTGCTTTTTTAAAAAAAAAAAAAGAACATGATATGCTCTAAAGAACACTCACAAAGCTTTCAATTGTGAATAAAAATGCAAGGACCAATCTGTAAATGATGACTTCTTGGTTGAAAATGGAAAAAAATATTCTTTAGAATTACATTCAAGGATGTTTTCTTTCCCCCCTCAAGCCTAGAGATTAAGAATACTGAACTGTTGAGCTGGAGACATGGCTCGTTGGTTAGGAGCACTAAATTCAATTCCCAGCAACCACATGGTTGCTCACAACCATCTGTAATGGGATCCATCTTCAGGTGTGTCTGAAGACAGCTTCAGTGTACTCATACACATAAAATAAATATATCTTAAAAAAGAAAGAACTGTAGGAGCTCATTTTACTACAATAGACTAGAATTAGAACAAAACAAAGAAGTTCAAAGAGACATTACAATATTCTACAACATAGAGAGTAATTTTATTGGTATGGGAATCAGGTTAAAATGTGATTGCTTCTCTGGTTTTTGTCTCAAGGTGTGACTTGAAAGTCCTCATTTTGCATATTTAGTTTGCAGCTGACTAACTAGATTTTGAGACATAATCACCAGTGTGGTTGTTCCTATCCTGAATAGTAGTTTAAGGTTAAACAAAATTAATTTCATAAATTTCATGTTTAAAACCATCTTCCTTGACCCCATTAGCCACATGATAGCTGTGACTATGGCCCACGCTTGAATAGCCCACGAGTAAGACATTTAATCACAGAAGAAAGTTCAGCCTGGCAGCATGTTTTCTAGAACATGAATTTAAAGCAGCTTTCTCTAGACAACACATTAAGTTAGAATCCGGAGGAATAAGATATTGGAAATATCCATTTTGACAATATCCCCTGGGCATTGTTATACAACTTAAAATTAGAGGACCATTCTATAAGCATCCGTAACCAAAATCTGATCTCTAGATGTTAAACTAATACAGAGCTAGATGATTGTCAGCCATGGATAGGAAGTGATCCATATTATCTGCCATCAGGATGTAAAGTGAATATAAATAAAGAAACAAATGAAAAATAAATAAAATTGACATTGAACAATAGGAAAAAAGCAAAAAGGAGAGAGAGAGAGAGAGAGAGAGAGAGAGAGAGAGAGAGAGAAATGAACCAAACCCCAACCCCCAATTCTGCCAGCCATGAAAACCAAAGCAAGTTAATTTACATGTGCAGCAGTCCAGCACCACTCCTCATGAGCTAGGCCCTCTTGCCTGAGAACCACAGGCTTGCCAACAGACCAGTCTGGTGGAGGTCATTTTCTCAGTTGAGGTTCCCTCTTCCCAAATGACTCCAGCTTATCTCAACTTGAAGAATGAAGCACCACAGGAGTGTACAAGGGAATTGATCTCAGGTAAGCAGGTTTTGAGTGGGGTCCCTGTCTAGTTCTTGACTTAATGATAAGCGATATACCCTTTTAGCCCAAAAGTTATATTAGAGGCCATGAACTTCAGTGGACTTTGGACAAATTGAGTGTCTGTGAGACATTTGAGGAGTAATGGGTCTGTGTAGTTTCCAAGTTTAAGGAGCCTAATTTGGTCAGCTCTTATGCCTGCAATGGAGACTTTGGGTTTAAGTTTAAGAGAGACTTACTTGGAATGAAGAGGAAGATGCTATTTTAGTTATTCTTGAGAAACCTTCTTTCTACAGACTTTGTTTGATTGTATAAAAAAGGGGTCTGTGCCTGAAATTAGATTTCTTTAAAAACCACTCCCAGGATGCAACAGAAGTAATTTAGACAATTTAAGATCATTTATCATTTATTTTTTTCACTTGTTGGTTTGACTGAGCATTTTTTACACCTAGGGTGCAGTTGTGAGAAGAAAGCAGGGGAGACTGGAAGCACCAGTTAGCCTCTGTTAGTGTCATTGATGCAGATACAGCAGATGGTACATAATTTACTGGACAAGAAAACATCTGTCAAAGTCTAGTAAATGATCTGTATGGGGGCTGGAGAGAGCTTAACTGTGGTTCTGTGTTTTCCTTTGCCACTTGAGTTATTAGAATGCCAACCCTACTCAGAATGGAGAAGAGTTGAGAGTTGGGATGTGGTGGGAGGTTCTGAGATGATCTTTAATAGTGTATTACTCAGTGTTTTCTAGAGTCACAGAATGTATTGGTAGTCTCTATATAGTTAGGAAATTTGTCGATGACTTACAGCTTGTAGTCCAGCTCACCAGCAATGCTCAACAGCAGCTTTGGATGGAAGTCCAAGGATCTAGCAGTTTCTCAGTCTCACGAGGCAGCTGAGGATGGAAGTCCAAGGATCTAGCAGTTTCTCAGTCTCACGAGGCAGCTGAGGATGGAAGCCCAAGGATCTAGCAGTTTCTCAGTCTCACGAGGCAGCTGAGGATGGAAGCCCAAGGATCTAGCAGTTTCTCAGTCTCACGAGGCAGCTGAGGATGGAAGCCCAAGGATCTAGCAGTTTCTCAGTCTCACGAGGCAGCTGAGGATGGAAGTCCAAGGATCTAGCAGTTTCTCAGTCTCACGAGGCAGCTGAGGATGGAAGTCCAAGGATCTAGCAGTTTCTCAGTCTCACGAGGCAGCTGAGGATGGAAGCCCAAGGATCTAGCAGTTTCTCAGTCTCACGAGGCAGCTGAGGATGGAAGTCCAAGGATCTAGCAGTTTCTCAGTCTCACGAGGCAGCTGAGGATGGAAGCCCAAGGATCTAGCAGTTTCTCAGTCTCACGAGGCAGCTGAGGATGGAAGCCCAAGGATCTAGCAGTTTCTCAGTCTCACGAGGCAGCTGAGGATGGAAGTCCAAGGATCTAGCAGTTGCTCAGTACCATGAGGCCAGCAGGGAAGGAAGTATGAGTGAGTCTTCCTTTTTCCAATGTCCTTAAATAGGTCTCCAAGAGAGGGTTTGGCCCAGATTAAAGGTGTGTGCCCCCACACTTTTAATCCCATCAGACCTTGAACTCAGAGATCTCCTTGTTTTAATCTTCTGGAATTCATAGCCACTAAGCTTCAAGATCCTCATGCCAAAATCACATTGAGAAACATGTTTGCTGTCTTGATTTTGTTTAGGCCTTGTAAAGGTTACCACAGCCACTGTGAGTTCATTGTTGCAGCAACCACGCTATGCCCAGAAGACATTTTATACTCCTCCACATTCACTGGTTCTTACAGTTTTCATCAGGCATTCTTGTCTTCTACAATGTTCCCTGGGCCTTGGAGGGAGTAGGGCTAATGCCAGTGTCCCACTTAAGGCTGGGCACTGCACTCAGTCTTTTTTGATCTGTGCATTTCTCCTGTACATTGCAAAAAGAAGCTTATCCAAGCAAGGTTCAGAACAGTGCAGAGTTGTGGGTTTAAACATACATATTTAAAAGGCAACTTGACAAATCAATCACTTAGCAAAACAACAGTGAGTTCTAAACTGGGATGCACTCTCCCTAGCCATGAGCTTGCTGCAGTTATAAAATAACTTATTATTTGAAAGCCTCAGCTCTAACCAGAAACAATCCAATCATAACAATCTTGCCTGCCAGGGAGGTATTGCAGGATACAACATCTAGCCCAAGGTGAGACCACTGATGTTTTTTCTCCACAATCATCTTCAATAGCACTTTCTAGAACTATGGAAACTAACAAGCAGAAAGGAAGTTCCTTGGTTAAGTTGAGAATGATTTCTTTATGCCCTATAACCAGTCTTTGGTGTCTTCAGCAATAGGGTCTTACTGGGTAGGTACGATGTGATGACAACAGCCTATGTTATCTTTAAGATCACTGGAGCCTTTTTGACCAATAAATCAAAGAATAATATCCTATTTCTTGTATTTTCAGTTAATTACCCACCCATATCTTCTGGGAGTCTCATTGTTCACCTTTGCAGAATAATTCTGTTCCAAATATTTTACTATTGAAGTTTTTTTTTTTTTTTGAAATTACCTTCCTGACTGGTGGACTTACATAAGACATTTCCACACACCTATAGTTTCAGTTAAATCACCCACTGCTCTCTCCTCTCCACAATACCTCTCACCGCCATTCACTATTCATTCTTTAATCCTCAGCGTATCCCCTCTCTGTTTTCATGTGTGTTCTACTCTCCTTCCATGTGTTTTTCCTTTAAAAGTTGGCTTGAGAGAGATTAGGCTTCCATATGTCCCCTCACTTTGGAATAGCCCTTCCTTACGCCCCACCCCTCCATCCCCCCACATTTGTCAGCCCCTCCCTGCTCCAAGCTTCTTGCCACTATATTCTATCTCTTTACCTTTATTTTACCTATAATCTGCTATCCCCCTGCTTTAACATGTCCCTATGAACATTTCCCTTTCTGTGTTCCTGAATTGCAAATTAAATACACAAAAGATCCAAAGCCAGGATTTGCATGCGGGAGACAACACTGTGTTTTACTGCAGAGTCTCAGCTGGTGGTTGAAGATGTCTGCCTTCTGAGCAATGCTTAACCAGGAATTGCATTTTGAAATTCAAGGAAATACTCTACTATCCATTTTCCACATGACTTTGATCATCTAGTCTAACAGAGACTTGATGTTCTAGGGTAGGGGTTTACCAAAGATGGCACCCTTTCAGAGGAAAAGTAGCACAGCCAGAAGGACTCTATGAGGGAAGGACTGGGAAGGGGAACATCAATTGGAATATAAATAAATAAATAAATGTTAATTTTAAAATGTGTTCACTTAAATTAACTGAATGCTATTATATAAGCTACATTAGATTTATCCCTCATATATTAAAAATCTTCATAGCTTTAATGCTGTCAAAATGAATTTTTGTCTGTTGCTTGAGGTTGGGTTCCTTGTCCATGGTAAATGAATAAGTGAAAGAACTTTCTTTAATTTGAGTCAAATAATACAGTAATTATGTCCTAAATACCTTTTTACCTTCCTGGCTGTCATTTTTGTAATCATGCCAACATTATTACAGTTTGTGTTTCTCATTGAGAACTCTTAGATTCCTAGCTTGTGTCCTAACTTATGTGGTCAGATTATAACACTTTCCCATATTATTTGCTAGTTTAATTTCCTTGGCAAAATCAAATCTTCTTTTTCTTCCCTATATATTCTGCAAAGCTGTCTCTCTAGTACCTAGATATTGTGTTTAAATTTTCTTGGCTACCAAATTAATTATTAAACAAATAACCTATTTTGCAAAGTTTAAAAGAGGATAATGTAGAAATGTAAGCAATCAGGAAAGAATAAAAATATGAAGATATAAATTAAAGAGAAAGCCATAGAAAATAGGAAAGATGCCGCAATACGACCTGATGGGTTTAAGAGATTTTTCTGGGTTATTTATATGCATGCATGTGCATCTGTGGGAATTTGGAGCTAGTGCTCTTGCACATCGTGCTTCATTGAATTCATGGCTGTCCTGCAAATGAGTGACCATCTCAGATTAAGATCCTTTTTCATATCTTACGTCCCTATCTCAGTTTATTTTCAAAGCGGTATTGTTTGATCCACACAGCTTCAGAATATACATAAAGGAATTGTCCTGGAAAAGGAAGAGACACCGGTTTGACTGAGGCTGAGGTTTCATCCAAGGACACAGGAGGAGAATGTCTTTCTCAGAACTGTTTCCCTTCATAGCATCTGGGGGTTGAACAGGGACTGAGATCCTGAAATATCAAGAGGACATGAATCACAACGGCCAAGTTGGAAAATGAATCAAAAAGTAAAACACATGAAGGGAACATGTCCTAATTAAAACCACTTTCCTGTCCTTACAGAGCCCCCAACTGCTCATAGATGAAAGCACGGCTGCTTGTTTTATTAGTTTTCTCCCCAATCAATACCATCCTGAAGCAACAACTGTGTAAACACAAAGCCTCAAGCGGATGCTTTGTAGAGCCACGTGCACTCTGATCTAAGAGGAGCCCGAATGACATTTCAGCGTTCTCATGAGAGGTCTTCTGCTTTCTCAGGACACAGCATTCCACACTGTGACTGGGGCATGCTCAGTAGTGATTGTTATTCCAGGACATGCAGTTTGGTATTTCGAAATCATTCAGAGAAGTATGAATCCATCCCTGAGTTTGAACAAATGACTTCAGACCTAATCCTCACGGCATTTGAAATGGAATATTCAGGGAATTATAATCAAATACCGATAATTACTAATGCACGCATCTTGGATCTCTATTTTAAAAATACATCAATGATTAACAAAGTTATATTTGTTCTGAAATTTGTTGTCTTGTGCAGCTAGGAGTCACAAATAATGCCTGTTGAGAAACTGAAATTTCTAAATTCTAAATCGTAAGTATAGTCTAAATTATCAATCTTACAATAGGATTTTGCCAATGGAATTAAACAATGATATTACCTATTAATTACTATAAAATTGGTAATTCCAAATGGGATTTTCATTTGATACCAACTCAGAGTTTTAAAAGAAAAATAGGTAAATAACAACTCATTTTAAATAGTTTGGCATAGCTTATTTTTTTATGCATGGCTTTTTTCACCAAAGCAATATAAGTAAGAGCTGTCAAGATAGCGTAAAGACATGAGAAGCATGGGGTCTTAAACAATTGTCCAGTAACCAAAAGATATCTGAGTGTGAACTTGAAGCCACTTCTGACTCCAGAGATAGGATTCAAGAATATTTTACTTCCCTATTAATATTCTTACTTAGTATCTTCAAAGTAACATTTTGAGTTGATGCTTGGTTTTCTAGCATTAGGTGAATTATTTAGTAAGACAACTCCAAAACAGTCAATACTTAAAATCTACAAGAGAATTATAGAATTAAAGTTCCCTAATTGTTATTACTGTACATAATTTTTCACATTGGCCCTTTAATATTTTATAAACTATCTCAGTTGACAAATGTACTGAAGGAGTGGTAGAGATGGCTTAATGGATGAGAGCGATTGCTGCTTTGGCTGATTACCTAGTTCAGTTCCCAGGCATCCCCAGAGTGGACGCCACACAACCTTCTGTAACTCCTGTGTTCCTCTTTTGGTCTCCATGGGCACTGCATGCATATGCTGTACATATATACGTAGAGACAAAACACTCATAACAGAAAATACAAATGAATAAATATTTTAAAAGATGCAGTCATGTAATTTTAGGGCTATTTATTAAAGCTTATCACCTATGAACAATTCAAATTTTGAAAAATATCAGGATATAGATACATATAGTATTTGAAAGCATCAGATCCCAACATCTGATCTGGGATAGAGTGAATCGTTGACTTATTTTTTTTATTTGATAGTGATATATAAAAATAAGAAGCATAAGAAAATTTTAATAAAAGGATTATAAGAGAAAATAGGGAAGATTTTATACTATTTAACTTGCCCCACAAATATTTATTATTAACACCACAGATGGACTGGGTCAAGTAGGATTCCAAAGTTTATGAAGTTTGGTGTAGCAGGGCTTAAAGCAGTGGTTTTCAAACTGGGTGTCATGACCCCATTGGTTGGTCGCATACCAGGTATCCTGCATATCAGATATTTACATTACGAATCATAACACTAGCAAAATTGCAGTTACAAAGTAGCAATGAAAATAATTTTATTAGAGTTCACCACAGCATGAGGAACTGTATTAAAGGGTCACAGCATGAGGAAGGTTGAGACCCACTGGCATTAAGGTAAACAGCAGAGTGTGTGATTTTTATAAAGTTTATAGAAACAGTGCTTTCTGAACATGTCGCAAATCTTATTTTTATTTTCTTTATAACACTTGCCCAGAAGCAATTTTCCTCATTCTATATATAGATGAGGAGACTTAAGGCATTGAAATCAATTTAGAAGTATATGGCTTCCTGTTCCCAAACTCAATATGTTTTTTGGGGGGTTTTTTTGGTTTTTTTTTTTTTTTTTTTTTTGGTTTTTTGTTTTTTTTGTTTTTTTGAGACAGGGTTTCTCTGTGTAGCCCTGGCTGTCCTGGAACTCACTTTGTAGACCAGGCTGGCCTCGAACTCAGAAATCCTCCTGCCTCTGCCTCCCAAGTGCTGGGATTAAAGGCGTGCGCCACCACCGCCCGGCTTGTGGCATATGTTTTTAATGACTCAATGCAGCTCATTATCAAACTGAAATTAAAATAAAAAAGCTCAGGAGTTGTTCTGCCCATCTTTTGTTCCTTTCTGTTCCCTGTAGCACAGCACAAATAGTTAACATACTTGCACTTAATTCATTAGTTTATACACAAGTGGATCACAAAATCTGAGTGTATAAATGTTAGGACAGAGCAGAAATGGTGTAGCAAGGTTCAAGGAGGCTCTGGAAGAAGGAATTCTGCCTTATGAACATGACCTGGAGAAACACTTGCTCTCCATGCTCAGAAAACTTTTCATCCATAACAATTCTTTCGTATTCTGGATTTGGAAAAATTAATTATTCCTACAGTCATCAATTTGGGGATGTTGGGACGTAGAATAACAGGACAGACTAGAGCCATGTGTTATAAGAGTATTCTATTAATATATTAATGACTTCAGAGATATGCATGTATATGGAAAATATATCTCATCTCCACAGAAGATTTCAGAAAATCCCCTTGGAAATGTAGTTTTCAAAATTTCTGCCTAATTCCAAGATTCTCTACTCATTTGCTCATAGCTGGGATTTAGTTAGCTCAGAGAAAGGCTTAAAGAACAAGTGCTAGAATGATAGCTTATGAATCAGTTTAATTGAAGCTAATTGTTTTCAAAAAAATTTGTTTCCTGCTGCCTGCATGAATTTCAAAATGAGTCCATCATGCTTACAGCATAATTTATCTCCAAAGACTATTACTGTGAAACAATCTTCAGATTCAGTTAAACCAACAAATCTAATGTAGAATAAATAAAAATGAGACCATAGTCAGATGCATGCTAGCTACTTCTTAGAACACAAAGGAGAAATTGAATATTATAAAAACACTTCTAGAGAACAGAACTTGTCCAAAAAGGCATCACAACTAGGATGGAGAGTGTTCTATCAATCACAAGTATGGACACTTGAGGACAGGATAATATCTTCAAACATCTGAGAGAAAAGAACTGCCACCTAGGATTTCTGCAAAAACATGTTTTTCAAGAATAAAAATAAAACCATAATACTTTTAGAAAAATGACAATGGAAAGTTTCTTATCATCAGGCAAATTAACTAATATTTCTCAAATACTTTTAACAAAAAGAGATTGAATTTATAATGCACAAATACTAATGAGCAAGAGCAGCCTAAGAGAACGTGATGAAAGATTGATAATGGATTGTCTATTTAGTGCTTATTTATGGTAGATAATTCAAAATCTGACTGCATATTTTCAGTCCCTCTATTCATCTAATCCATCCATCCCAAACTTTTAAAATATCCTCTTCTAATAATTTCTTCATCTTAAGTATCATTTAGAAAACACTTTTGTATGAATATTATTCTTTCTCTTGCTTTTGTTGACTTCCTCCCTTTCTTGGCTATACAGTATATCAACACTGGTAGTCAAAGCTTGTTTCCATTTTCCGTTTCTTTTGCCATTTTCCTAGTTGATATTTATTGTTCTGTTTGTAGACCTTCACTAGTCCTTGTTTATATTCTCTTCTATTGATATTCTTGTCATTTCTCTGGGGAAAAAATCAAAGCACTTTTGAAGAAAATATTCACACATCTCTGTTAACAACAACCCCTCTTCTCTTTGCCATTAATGGACAGTTTGCTCTGACTTATGACTCCCTCTCCTTTATTGGAACAGGATTTATCAATTTTTACTGCCATAAGACACCACACCAAACAATTTATTTTCTTTTATTTTTAATATAATAATTCATGCTTTATTAACTGAATTAGTTGTTTTTAAACTTCTTATCTCTGCTGCCAAAGCACAAAGAATGGAATAAGCTAACACTGTGTGTGGTTCCATTTTTCCCAACATTGGTTTCCATGGCAAATGAGCTTTCTATTTCACTGCCTCCAGGACTTCTACTCACATTTTCATGCTCTTAAGACAGAAAAATGCCCTTATTGTAAGTTTATACATTGGTGATTTTCTACAAATTGAATATGCTTATGAAAACAGTATCCAGAGCATACTTTGCTGCAGGCCAAAGTACCTCCTGCATGTCTCTTTTGAGAAGAGCTCTCCCAAACCGTCAATTCTCTTGACTTCTAACAAAATAAATTGTGTTTGTTCTGACTTTTTATATAAATGGAGTCAAAGGATATGTGCTCTTTTGTGGCAGAATTATTTTGCATTATATCAGTGAGAGTCACATTTTATTCCATTAAAGTAACCTATCCATTGCTTTGAGACACACTCTAACTAGCTTCTCCTGGCTCTTCTTAAGTTTTGTTATCATTGTCCCAGATAGCACTGCATTGTTTGATTCACTGATCCGACACTACTCCGATAGGCTTCTTGGTATCCTGCTAACTTGTTCATTTACTTATTATATATGCTCAAAGTTTTATGTGTGATTACGGGCTCAACAGCTGAAGCCATGTTCTAGCACTTCTCATTTAGCTCATCAAAATGAGATCCATGCAGGAGTCTTCCATAACACTTAATAGCAACTTCATTCCTGCCAGTACTTAAGGCTTACAGGTTTTTTTCCTCATAGCTTACTTGAGTTGTCATCTAATCTAGTTAAAAAAGATCACACACACACACATAAACACACACACACACAAAGCATCTACTTACAGTTGCTACTCAGGTGAAACCTGGAACTCTTAAATGAAGAGATACACAACAGTCTAGTCCCCAAGCATCTATAATATCACCAGTACTAACTCTACAGGACTGATGAAAACTCACTTCCAATCTTCCCTTAATCTTGGGAATATCTGTGAAGTCATTCCATTCAACAGTGAAGTTTGGCTAGTTGTTTAAATTGTATGACTAACATAAAAGTGGAGAGTAAGTAAATAGAAGTGGAGGCTTACATGTGTTTGTGGAGCCTCTATTAGTGTGCACCATGTAGTGAATGGTTTGTTTGTTTTGTTATTGCCATATATTAGTTGTTCAAACTATCAGGTCAACTTTTATTGTGTCCCTTTTATACGTGCATATAATGTCTTCATCATAGTGGCCTCCATCCCCTCTCACATCTTCCCTTCCCCCCCCACCTGTTTTTAAGAACTTGCACAGACACTTACAGAAGTACAAACAACTCCCTTGTAGGTTCTAACAGATGGTTAGGAGCCATGACGGTGATTTCCCAGAAGCTCAATGGAAAACTACTTAGAAAGTAACATTGATAACAAAATGCAGGAGAGCTGTGGGAAAAGGAGAACACTTACACATTACAGACAGGAATGTAAATTAGGGTAGCTACTGTGAAAAGCGTTGGAGCTTTTCAAAAAAAAAAAAAAAGAAGAAAGAAAAGGAAAGGAAAAAGAAGAAAGAAAAAAAACCCAAACCCAAACCAAACCAAGCAACAACAAAAAACTAAAAGTACATCTACCATATGACCTAGCTTTTTCACTTTTCACTACTTAGGTCCTCAAAAAAAGAGCCCCCAAAAAAACAAAAAACAAACAAACAAAAACCCAAACCCAAACCAAACCAAACCAAAACAACAACAACAAAAATACTAAAATTACATCTATCATATGACTTAGCTTTTGCACTTCTCACTATTTATCCAAATGATTGCTAAGCCTATCACAAAGAAACCTGACCATCCATGTTTATTGTGCACTGTTTGCAATTGATGGTAAATGGAGCCATCCTACTTACCCACAACAAGATAATGGATATGGAAAATGTGCTACACACACATAATGGCATTTTATTCAACTGAAAGGAAGAGTAAAATTAGAATTTTCTGAAAAATACAGATTGTCATTTTTAAACAATAAGGCAAAATCAAACAAATATGCTTTCTCTCATGTGGAATCACTTTAAATTTATAAATATAACTTCTTATATATATGAATATAAATTAGTGTATTATATAATATATATAATATGTAGGGCATGAAATGAAAAAGGGACTCTGAAACTCTGAAAGGAGTGAGGTATAATTGTAGGGGAGAAGGTGATATACATATATGATATACATATATATATCACATGTGTGTGTATGTGTATTTGTGTAGGTGAGTGTGTGTGAATGTGTGTGTGTGAAAATGTCAAAAGACACCATGAATATGACAACTCTTATAAAAGGAAACCTTTAATTGGGGGGCGGCTTAAAGTTTAAGAGGTTGTGTCCATTATCATCATGGTGGGAAGCATGGCAGCATGCTGGAGAAGTAGCTGAGAGTTCTACATCAGGATCCACAGGCAGCAGGAAGAGAGAAAAATTGGGCTTGGCTTGAGCATTTGAAACCTCAAAGTCCATCTCCAGTGACACACTTCTTCCAAAAGGCCACACCTCCTAGTCCCTGTCAAGTAGTGCCACTTTCAAGCATTCAAATTTATGAACCTATGGGGGACCATTCTTATTCCCACCACCACAGTCACATTGAAATATATTTCTTTGTATATTAAATAAAGTAATAATAATAAAAATAAACTCACTTTGCTTCATTTACCTACAAATGCAATGAAAGAATAGTAACTTTTTTCCTTCCAAATCTGATGTGAATGCTTCTCATTAGAACCTTGAATACAGAACCATCAGAGGAATAAGGTGCTATAAGTGTGAATACTATAGTAGCAAGCCTTAACATCAGAAGCTGGCAACACTGAGTTGACACAGAATGCCTGCTTATATGTGTCTTATGTTTGTATCAAATGTATTAAAGTCAAGTCATATTAAAGAGAACCACATTGTAATATTTGCATCATAGTGGTTCATTTCAGATGGAATTCATGTATTCAAATGGATCACAAATGAAAACATACCTAAAAGAGTTTTGCAACAATAAAAATTACTTTCTGTTAATTAGACTGTGTCTTTGTATAAATCTTAAGTCTGGAGCACATTCAAAGTGACAGATAAAGGCAGAGAAGTAGCTCAAGATCTCTTCCTGAGGAATCATTGGTAGTTAAGACATTTTCTTTAGTAGTTTCGCCATTGGAAACTTATCCATATACCTATAAGCACCTATAATTAAACCCAATGGGTCATACATAAAAAGAACACAGAAGTAGAAGGGCAGCTGAAAGGGAGGTCAGTGAATGTATAAAAGGAACTTGAGAAAAGGCAAGAGGGTACAATAAAAATAAATTACATACACAAACAAAATGGTCAAAAATAAACATTAAATTGAAAATATAGAAAAGAAAAATTTGTTGAAAACACTAATTATGAATAGTAAGAAATGACCAGTAATGAATAATGGTAACTTACTCAAGAGCTTAAATGAATTTATTGCTTTTTAAGATGTAGGAGAGTAGTATTTATGTTTCATTTAAAAAGATTTATTTATCCTAATTTATGTGTGTGAGTGTTTGCCTGTAAGTATGCATGTATGTACGTATCTATATATACATGCATGTATGTATGTATGTATGTGCACCATGTACATGCTCACTGCTAGTAGAGGCCAGAAGAGGGCACTGGACCCCCTACAACTAGAGTTACTGACAGCTGTGAGCTTCCATGTGGGTGAGGGAAACAAACCAGGCTTGTCAGCAAGAGCAGTGTCTGCTCTCCATGGCAGACCCATCTCTCCAGGCCCGGAAGAGCAAGTTGAGAAACTAAGTTAACGTAGGACTTTAAGGAGCAAGCTTTAAATAGCTGCTCATTGTGGATTAAGAAGAACTGGATTGACTCAAATTTAAAGTCATAATAAAACAAAAACTCTTTCTGGTTTCAAAAAAGACACACACTTAGAGTTGGCCATCCCTGAAGCCATGTAATCATGCACACATGGACAACACTAAAGCGACATGGCAGACTGTATTTATAGATTTTTGTTTATATATTTATATATATTAAAAATAATAATTAAACATATTATGAATTTCAGAGAAATGCTGAGATAGAAAAGTTGGAGGGAGAGGAGAAATTTTTAGGTAAAATGGGTTATTCTTTCTCCTACCCTTTATAATTAGTGCTATACCACACGCTCAGCTTCTACCAAACACTGATTTCAATTTTCAACCTTTCTAATCTTAACATAATGTCATATGACTGGAATCTCTTAATATAATGTCATATGCATGTAATCTCCTGGCATATAGGATGATTATTTCTTTCACTCTCTGCACCACACTTGAAACTCACCCATGGGGTTATGGGAGCAGTGGTTCATTTCCATTGGCCTAGCAATTTTTACAAATATAGATACAGGAGTGTCTACCATACTATTTCTTGATATTCTTTGAGGGAATACAAATTGAGGGAAAGTAAAATTAACTTAATTAAACAAACTAGATTTGAAGGTTATAATTATTTGGATTGAAACCACGTACGGAATAACGCATTGTGAGTTTGGACTAGTGAAAACATAATTTATACAGGCATATGAAACTGCCAAGCACGCCTCTATTCTTTGTATGTCTTCAGTAAAAGTGAGTTAGGCAATTGCATATTAAATATTAGAATAATTACTCTTTTAGAAAACAGGAAAAATTGTGGTCACTTGTTATACTTTTTCAAAATGTTCACCTAATTGAACTCATGTTTTCTCAAAGACTATAATATCAGTCACATGAGGTTATGAAAGCTTAAGTTTTATGCTACTTTTTTAGACAATAGAACTTCAATTTTTTTTTTTTTTTTTTTTTTAGGGATTTTTTTTTCTTTTTTTTTTTTTTTAATTTAATTTAATTTTATTTTTTTAATTTACATTCCAAATCACTTCCCCTTTCCCGTTTCCTCCCTCCCCGAAAGTCCCATAAGCCCCCTTCCCTCCCTCTTTTCTCCGTTCAACCCCCTCTCATTACTCTGTCCTGGCGTTCCCCTACATCCAGTCTTTCCAGGACCAGGGGTCTCTCCTTCCATCTTTTTAGAAATCTATTGATATGCTGATTGTGTCTAGGGTATTCTGAGATTCTGGGTCAATATCCCCTTATCAGTGACTTCATACCATGTGTGATCTTTTGTGATTGGGTTACCTCACTAAGGATGATATTTTCAAGTTCTGACCATTTGCCTAGGAATTTCGTGAATTCATTGTTTTTAATTGCAGAGTAGTATTCCATTGTGTAAATATACCACATCTTCTGAATCCATTCCTCCGTTGAGGGACATCTGGGTTCTTTCCAGCTTCTGGCTATTATAAATAAGGCTGCTATGAATATAGTGGAGCATGTGTCCTTATTGCATGCAGGTAAAGTCTCTGGGTATATGCCCAGGAGTGGTATAGCCGGATCCTCCGGAAGTGTCATGCCCAGTTTTCTGAGGAGCCGCCAGACTGCTTTCCAGAGTGGTTGTACCAGCCTGCAATTCCACCAGCAGTGGAGGAGTGTTCCTCTTTCTCCACATCCTCGCCAACAACTGCTGTCTCCTGTGTTTTTGATCTTAGCCATCCTGACTGGTGTGAGATGGAATCTCAGGGTTGTTTTGATTTGCATTTCCCTAATGACTAAGGATGATGAACATCTCTTTAGGTGCTTCTCAGCCATTAGATATTCTTCAGGTGAGAACTCTTTGTGTAGCTCTGTACCCCATTTTTTAATAGGGTTACTTGCCTCTCTGGAGTTTAACTTCTTGAGTTCTTTGTATATATTGGATATTAGCCCTCTGTCGGATGTAAGGTTGGTAAAGATCATTTCCCAGTTAGTTGGTTGCCGCTTTGTCTTTTTGACAGTGTCTTTTGCCTTGCAAAAACTTTGTAATTTAATGAGGTCCCATTTGTCTATTCTTGATCTTAGAGTATAAGCTATTGGAGTTCTGTTCAGGAAATTCTCCCCTGTGCCCATATGTTCAAGGTTCTTCCCTAGTTTCCCTTCTATTAGTTTCAGTGTGTCTGGTTTTATGTGGAGATCTTTGATCCACTTAGAATTGAGCTTAGTGCAAGGAGATAAGGATGGGTCAATTTGCATTCTTCTGCATGTTGACCTCCAGCTGAGCCAGCACCATTTGTTGAAAAGGCTATCTTTTTTCCACTGGATGGTTTTAGCTCCTTTGTCAAAGATCAAGTGACCATAGGAGTGTGGATTCATTTCTGGGTCTTCAATTCTGTTCCATTGATCTACATGTCTGTTACTGTACCAATACCATGCAGTTTTTAACACTATTGCTCTGTAGTACAGCTTGAGGTCCGGGATACTGATTCCCCCAGAGGTTCTTTTACTCTTGAGAATAGTTTTAGCTATTCTGGGTTTTCTGTTATTCCAGATGAATTTTTGAATTGCTCTTTCTAACTCTATGAAGAATTGAGTTGGGATTTTGATGGGGATTGCATTGAATCTGTGTATTACTTTTGGTAAGATGCTCATTTTTACTATATTAATCCTGCCAATCCATGAGCATGGCAGATTTTTCCATCTTCTGAGGTCTTCTTCAATTTCTTTCTTCAGAGACTTGAAGTTCTTGTCATACAGATCTTTCACTTGTTTGGTTAGCGTCACGCCAAGTTACTTAATATGGTTTGTGGCTATCGTAAAGGGTATTATTTCTCTTACTTCTTTCTCAGCCTGCTTATCCTTTGAGTATAGGAAGGCTTCTGACTTGCTTGAGTTGATTTTATATCCGGCCACTTTGCTGAAGTCGTTTATCAGCTGTAGGAGTTCTCTGGTGGAGTTCTTTGGGTCGCTTATGTATACTATCATATCGTCTGCAAATAGTGATAGTTTGACTTCTTCCTTTCCAATTTGTATCCCTTTGACCTCTTTTTCTTGTCTAATTGCTCTAGCTAGAACTTCAAGTACTATATTGAAAAGATATGGAGAGAGAGGGCAGCCTTGTCTAGTCCCTGATTTTAGTGGGATTGCTTCAAGTTTCTCTCCGTTTAGATTGATGCTGGCTACTGGTTTGCTGTAAATTGCTTTTACTATGTTTAGATATGGGCCTTGAATTCCTGATCTTTCCAAGACCTTTAGCATGAAAGGATGCTGAATTTTGTCAAATGCTTTCTCAGCATCTAATGAGATGACCATGTGGTTTTTTTCTTTGAGATTATTTATGTAGTGGATTACATTGATGGATTTCCTTATATTGAACCATCCCTGCATCCCTGGGATGAAGCCTACTTGATCGTGGTGAATGATCGTTTTGATGTGTTCTTGGATTCGGTTGGCAAGAATTTTATTGAGTATTTTTGCATCGATATTCATAAGAGAGATTGGCCTGAGATTCTCTTTCTTTGTCGGATCTTTGTGTACTTTTGGTATTAGTGTAATTGTGGCTTCATAGAACGAGTTGGGTAGTGTTCCTTCTGTTTCTATTTTGTGGAACAGTTTGAAGAGTATTGGTGTTAGGTCTTCTTTGAAGGTCTGATAGAATTCTGCACTAAAACCATCTGGACCTGTGCTTTTTTTGGTTGGAAGACTTCCAATGACAACTTCTATTTCTTCAGGGGTTATAGGACGGTTTAGATGGTCTATTTGATCCTGATTTAATTTTGGTACTTGGTATCTGTCAAGGAAATTGTCCATTTCCTCAAGATTTTCTAGTTGTGTTGAATACAGGTTTTTGTAGTAGGATCTGATGATTTTTTGAATTTCCTCAGTTTCTGTTGTTATCTCTCCCTTTTCGTTTCTGATTTTATTAATTTGGATACTATCTCTGTGCCCTCTGGTTAGTCTGGCTAAGGGCTTATCTATCTTGTTGATTTTCTCAAAGAACCAACTCCTCGTTTTGTTGATTCTTTGTATGGTTTTCTTTGTTTCTACTTGATTGATTTCATCCCTGAGTTTGATGATTTCCTGCCTTCTACTCCTCTTTGGTGTATTTGCTTCTTTTTGTTCCAGGGCTTTCAGGTGTGCCATTAAGCTGTTAGTGTATGCTGTCTCCCGTTTCTTTTTGGCGGCACTCAGGGCTATGAATTTTCCTCTTAGCACTGCTTTCATTGTGTCCCATAAGTTAGGGTATGTTGTGCCTTCATTTTCATTAACTTTCAAAAAGTCTTTGATTTCTTTCTTTATTTCCACCTTGACCAAGTTATCATTGAGTAGAGCATTGTTCAGCCTCCATGTGTACGTGGGTTTTCTTTTGTTTTTGTTGCCATTGAAGACCACCCTTATTCCATAGTGATCTGATAGGAGGCATGGGATTATTTCTATCTTCTTGTATCTGTTGAGGTCTGATTTGTGACCAATTATATGGTCAATTTTGGAGAAGGTACCATGAGGAGCTGAGAAGAAGGTGTATTCTTTAGCTCTAGGATGAAATGTTCTATATATATCAGTTAGTTCCATTTGGTCCAAGGCTTCAATTAGATTCACTGTGTCCCTGTTTAGTTTCTGCTTTCCTGAACGATCCATTTCAGAGAGCGGGGTGTTGAAGTCACCCACTATTATTGTGTGCGGTGCGATGTGTGCTTTGAGTTTTAGTAAAGTTTCTTTTACGAATGAGGGTGCCCTTGCATTTGGAGCATAGATATTCAGGATTGAGAGTTCTTGATGGTGGATTTTTCCCTTGATCAGTATGTAGTGTCCTTCTGTGTCTTTTTTGATGACTTTGGGTTGAAAATCAATTTTATCCGATATTAGGATGGCTACTCCACCTCGTTTCTTGGGGCCATTTGCTTGTAAAATTGTTTTCCAGCCTTTTACTCTGAGGTAGTGTTTGTCTTTGACACTGAGGTGCGTTTCCTGCATGCAGCAAAATGCTGGGTCCTGTTTCCGTATCCAGTCTGCTAGTCTATGTCTTTTAATTGGGGAATTGAGACCATTGATATTAAGAGAGATTAAGGCATAGTGATTATTGCCATCTGCCATTCTTGACGCTATCTTTATGTTTGAGTGGTTATCTACTTTTGGGTTAGATTCAAGGTTATTATCTCATTTTTTCCAGGGTGTTGTTTCTCTCCCTGTATTGGAGGTTTCCACCTATTATCCGTTGCAGGGCTGGATTTGTGGAAAGATATTGTGAAAATTTGGTTTTATCATGGAATATCTTGGTCTCTCCATCTATGGTGATTGAGAGTTTTGCTGGGTATAGTAGTCTAGGCTGGCATTTGTGCTGTCTTAGTGTCTGCATGAGATCTGCCCAGGCTCTTCTGGCTTTCATAGTCTCTGGTGAGAAGTCTGATGTGATTCGGATAGGTCTTCCTTTGTATGTTACTTGGCCCTTTTCTCTTACTGCATTTAGTATTCTTTCTTTGTTTAGAACATTCGGTGTTTTGATTATTATGTGACGGGAGGTATTTCTGTTCTGGTCCAGTCTGTTTGGAGTTCTGTAGGCTTCTTGTACGTTCATCGGCATCTCTCTCTTTAAGTTAGGGAAGTTTTCCTCCATAATTTTGTTGAAGATGTTTACTGGCCCTTTAAGTTGCAAATCTTCACTCTCATCTATACCTATAATCCTTAGGTTTGGTCTTCTCATTGTGTCCTGGATTTCCTGGATGTTTTGGGTTACGCGTTTTTTGCATTTTGCATTTTCTTTGACTGTTGAGTCGATGCTTTCTATGGAATCTTCAGCACCTGAGATTCTTTCTTCCATCTCTTGTATTCTATTGTTGATGTTTGCATCTATGACTCCTGATTTCTTCCCAAGGTTTTCTATCTCCAAAGTTGTCTCCCTTTGTGATTTCTTAGTTGTTTCTACTTCCTTTTTTAGTTCCTGGATGGATTTGCTGAGATCCTTCACTTGTTTGTTTGTATTTTCCTGTATTTCTTTAAGGTATTTTTGCATTACCTCTTTCAGGATTTCTTCCTGATGACCCACGTTCTCCTGCATTTCTCTGAGCGATTTTTGTGTTTCCTCCTCATGGGATTCCATCTGTTGATCCATCGTCTCCTGCATTTCTTTAAGCAGTTCTCGTGTTTCCTTTGTAAGGGCATCTAACCGTTGATTCATTTCTTTAAGCAATTTTTGTGTTGCCTCCTTATGGGCATCCGTCTGTTGACCCATATTCTTCTGCATTTCTTTATGCAAATTTCGTGATTCCTTTGTGAGTGCATCTACCCGTTGATTCATCTCGTTAAGCGATTTTTGTGTTGTCTCCTTGTGCGCCTCCATCTTTTGATCCATGTTCTCCCGCATTTCTCTAAGCGATTTTTGTGTTTCCTTTGTAAGGGCTTCTAACCGTTGATTCATGGTCTCCTGTAACTCTTTATGAGATTTATTTGTGTCCTTCTTGTGATCCTCTACTAGCATCATGAGAAGTGATTTTAAATCCAGATCTTGTCTTTCGGGTGTGGTGGGGTATCCAGGACTTGCTGCTGTTGGAGAGTTGGGTTCGGATGGTCCCACATTACTTTGATTACTGTTAGTAACATTCCTACGTTTGCCTTTTGCCATCTGGATACCTCTGGTGTTAGTTGGTCCTGCTGCCACTGGCTGTTGGTTGGACCTCCTGTGAGCCTGCAAAGCTATTTCTGCCCCCCCTGGATTACCAGGATTCCCCTGGCACCGATTTCTGGGGCCTGCCTGCTCCTGAGTGACTTTGGAGCCCTAATGTGCTTTGCCCCAAGTGATCTTATATTGGGGAGGCCTTGCACATCTAAAGGCTCAGCCTAGTGGATTCCTGGAGCAGAGGTCGCCAAAGGGAGGCTGGCAGGCTCCTGCCCTGTGCAGGGGTGTGTGATCTCTCCTGGGGGGGGGAGGGGGCGTCCCTCTGCCAGGCAGAAGTCCCACAGCAGATCTGGCACGCTGGTCACTGCAGATCAGCCCAGCACCTGGGAGCCGGTTACACACAAGCTGCCTGAACCCGAAGCGATATTATGCCTGTCTGTCTCTGAGCCTGGCGGTCCCAACTACCTGGTCACTGGAGCAAAGATGGCGGAGGGCACTCTCCGTGGCGCCGCTCACCCTGTGGTCAAGATGGCCCGCCGATCTGGCACCCAGACGACCACAGCGCCAACCCGCCCTCGGGCACAGACGGAAGCCCCAACAGGCCGTGTCCCAAGTGATGTTATATTGGGGGGAGAGCCTGGGTACTGGTCTCTCCAGCGCAGTCCGTGGGAACAGAGGTCGCGGAAGGGAAGCTGGCAGGCTCCCTCCCTGCGCGGGGTCCCTCCACCAGGCAGAAGGTCCCACCGCGGAACTGGCGCGCTGGTTACTGCAGATCAGCCCAGCACCTGGGAGCAGGTTACACACAAGCTGCCTGAAACCGAAGCGATATTATGCCTGTCTGTCTCTGAGCCTGGCGGTCCCAACTACCTGGTCACTGGAGCAAAGATGGCGGAGGGCCTAGAACTTCAATTATAATGCCATACTTAAATTATTTTTCAGCTGAGTGTTGCGTTGACTAACTTCACTTAGTATGTAGTTTGAAGTATATTTCATTCCTACACCTTGCAGTGAAGATTAGAATAATTTACTGTCATGTAAAACAATGAGATATTTTGTATACTTGAACTCAAACAATTTATTCTATGTTAACAAAATTATAAAGTTTTCCATGCTTTCTGAGTTCTAGGATTAATTATAGGGTCACAAAGGGCTTTTATCTTTTGCTCATCAGTGGCAAAAATTTCCATTTGACAGAAGGCTCAAAGAACTCAAATAGAGAAATTCACATCACTTTCGAGGAAAATCTAGACAAAAGAATTTGCCCATTAGGATGAGATAGACTGAAAGAAACAAAACACTTTATATGTCCTAGCCCTCTGTAGCATCAAACCATTTTGAAGAAACATCATTCCTTCTGTGTCTCTTTGCTGACAACTTTGTATATTTTATTTGTATGCAAGTGGATGACAGTTTATTGTGTCCTAGAGGATAGGGTATTAATGATGACTTGCTTCCTGCTGTGGGGTCTGTCATAATTTTGTAGTCAGAAGAGTGACAGGAGTAACAGCCAATCCATATGCTAATACTGCTGGAGAGTGGGTAGTTAGTCCACTTTAACTAAGGGTTTTCTGCTAAATCCTTAGGTAATTTTCATTAAAAATGATGCAGGTTTTGATGGTCGTACAAATTTCTTTACAGAAGCTGCTGAAGAAACCATACATTGCTTTTGTGTAGCAGTCAGAATTTTTTTCTCAGCAGGCATTTCCAGTGGAAAAAAGGAAAAGCTTCTAATTGGAAAGGCCCATTTTGGTCAACAAGAACCAATTACTAAAACATTCAGTGATTTCTTATATCAATGTCTTAACATGGAGAAGTCTATAGAGTATGCAAAATTAAATCTACTCTCTGACATAAAAACACAAGGCATGGTCTTTGAAAACAATATTTGAAAGCTAAATGTAAAGATTCCTGCAAAATTTCACAAAATGACATCACTAATTTTCTCTTTACTCTCCTGTTTCTTACTTTTTATGTCATTATAATGGGAAAAGACACTGTTAAAACAATGATATTCAGTGGTAGCACTATATATTCTAATATTTTATTAGCCATTTTATTGCATACAGCCTATAGGAAAAGGGAATTTCTTAAAATGACTTCTGAGTGTTTGCACAGCACGTGAACACATGCATACAGGAGGGAGTACTGGATTAAGGTATAGACAGTTGGCAGCCTTAAGGCTACAGATAAAACGAGCTCCATTTTCTATCCATAAAATCACATTTTATTCTTACCCACACACAAACAACACCGTGTATGTAAACTATAAAAGGAATTATTTTAGGAACACTGTTGTCACTTAAATATGTTCATCCTAGAGAATAAAACAATAAGAAACAACAACAAGCCTACCAGCTTCCCTTCTGCGACCTCTGTTCCGGTAGACTGCACTGAAGAGACAGGTACCCAGGTTCTCCCCAATATAACATCGCTTGGGACAAGGCCTGTTGGGGCTTCCGCCTGCTCCCAAGAACGGGACAGCGCTGTGGTCATCTGGGTGCCAGATCTGCTGTAGGCCATCGCCTCTGCAGGGTGACCAGTGCCACCGAGAGAGTGAAGAGTGCACTTCGCCAATTTTGCTCCAGTGGCCAGGAAGTTGGGACTGCCAGGCTCGGAGACAGACAGGCATAATATTGCTTGGGTCTCGGGCGGCTTGTGTGCCCAAGAGCTGGGCAGACCAGCGCGCCAGCTCTGCTGTGGGACTTCTGCCTTGCAGAGGGACACACCCTTCCCCCCCACTCTGGGAGAGATCACACACCCCTGCACAGGGCAGGAGCCTACCAGCCTCCCTTTGGCGACTTCTGCTCTGGGAATCCATTACGCTGAGCCTTTGGATGTGTAGGGACTCCCCAATATAACATCACTTGGGGCAAGGCATTTCAGGGCTCCAAAGTCACTCAGGAGCAGGGCAGGCCCCAGAAATCGATGCCAGGGGAATCCTGCTAATCCAGGGGGGCCAGAAATAGCTTTGCAGGCTCACAGGAGGTCCAACCAACAGCCAGTAACAGCAGGACCAACTAACATCAGAGGTAACCAGATGGCAAAAGGCAAACGTAGGAACGTTACTAACAGAAATCAAAGTAATACGGCACCATCCGAACCCAACACTCCAACAGCAGCAAGTCCTGGATACCCCACCACACCCGAAAGACAAAATCTGGATTTAAAATCACTTCTCATGATGCTATTAGAGGATCACAAGAAGGACACAAATAAATCTAATAAAGAATTACAGGAGACCATGAATCAACGGTTAGAAGCCCTTACAAAGGAAACACAAAAATCGCTTAGAGAAATGCAGGAGAACATGGATCAAAAGATGGAGGCCCACAAGGAGACAATACAAAAATCGCTTAAAGAAATGAATCAACGGGCAGATGCACTTTCAAAGGAATCACAAAAATTGCATAAAGAAATGCAGAAGAATATAGGTCAACAGACGGATGCCCATAGGGAGGCAACACAAAAAGTGCTTAAAGAAATGAATCAACGGTTAGATGCCCTTACAAAGGAAACACGAGAACTGCTTAAAGAAATGCAGGAGATGGTGGATCAACAGATGGAATCCCAAGAGAAGGAAACACAAAAATCGCTCAGAGAAATGCAGGAGAACTTGGGTCAACAGGCAGAATTCCTGAAAGAGGTAATGCAAAAATACCTTAAAGAAATACAGGAAAATACAAACAAACAAGTGAAGGATCTCAGCAAATCCATCCAGGATCTAAAAAAGGAAGTAGAAACAACTAAGAAATCACAAAGGGAAGACAACTTTGGAGATAGAAAACCTTGGGAAGAAATCAGGAGTCATAGATGCAAACATCAACAATAGAATACAAGAGATGGAAGAAAGAATCTCAGGTGCTGAAGATACCATAGAAAGCATTGACACAACAGTTAAAGAAAATGCAAAATGCAAAAAACGTGTAACCCAAAACATCCAGGAAATCCAGGACACAATGAGAAGACCAAACCTAAGGATTATAGGTATAGATTAGAGGGAAGATTTGCAACTTAAAGGGCCAGTAAACATCTTCAACAAATTTATGGAGGAAAACTTCCCTAACCTAAAGAGAGAGATGCCGATGAACGTACAAGAAGCCTACAGAACTCCAAATAGACTGGACCAGAACAGAAATACCTCCCATCCATAATAATCAAAACACCAAATGTTAAAGAATATTAAAAGCAGTAAGAGAAAAGGGCCAAGTAACATACGAAGGAAGACCTATCCGAATCACATCAGACTTCTCACCAGAGACTATGAAAGCCAGAAGATCATGGGCAGATCTCATGCAGACACTAAGACAGCACAAATGCCAGCCTAGACTACTATACCCAGCAAAACTCTCAATCACCATAGATGGAGAGACCAAGATATTCCATGATAAAACCAAATTTTCACAATATCTTTCCACAAATCCAGTCCTGCAATGGATAATAGATGGAAACCTCCAATACAGGGAGAGAAACAACACCCTGGAAAAAATGAGATAATAACTTTCTTGAATCAAACCCAAAAGTAGATAACCACTCAAACATAAAGATAGCGTCAAGAATGGTAGATGGCAATAATCACTATGCCTTAATCTCTCTTAATATCAATGGTCTCAATTCCCCAATAAAAAGACATAGACTAGCAGACTGGATATGGAAACAGGACCCAGCATTTTGCTGCATGCAGGAAACGCACCTCAGTGTCAAAGACAAACACTACCTCAGAGTAAAAGGCTGGAAAACAATTTTACAAGCAAATGACCCCAAGAAACGAGGTGGAGTAGCCATCCTAATATCAGATAAAATTGATTTTCAACCTAAAGTCATCAAAAAAGACACAGAAGGACACTACATACTGATCAAGGGAAAAATCCACCAAGAAGAACTCTCAATTCTGAATATCTATGCTCCAAATGCAAGGGCACCCTCATTTGTAAAAGAAACTTTACTAAAGCTCAAAGAACACATCGCACCTCACACAATAATAGTGGGTGACTTCAACACCCCACTCTCTGAAATAGATCGTTCAGGAAAGCAGAAACTAAACAGGGACACAGTGAATCTAATTGAAGCCTTGGACCAAATGGAACTAACAGATATATATAGAACATTTCATCCTAGAGCTAAAGAATACACCTTATTCTCAGCACCTCATGGTACCTTCTCCAAAATTGACCATATAATTGGTCACAAATCAGACCTCAACAGATATAAGAAGATAGAAATAATCCCATGCCTCTTATCAGATCACTATGGAATAAGGGTGGTCTTCAATGGCAACAAAAACAAAAGAAAACCCACGTACACATGGAGGCTGAACAATGCTCTACTCAATGATAACTTGGTCAAGGTGGAAATAAAGAAAGAAATCAAAGACTTTTTGAAAGTTAATGAAAATGAAGGCACAACATACCCTAATTTATGGGACACAATAAAAGCAGTGCTAAGAGGAAAATTCATAGCCCTGAGTGCCGCCAAAAAGAAACGGGAGACAGCATACACTAGCAGCTTAATGGCACAGCTGAAAGCCCTGGAACAAAAAGAAGCAAATACACCCAAGAGGGGTAGAAGGCAGGAAATCATCAAACTCAGGGCTGAAATCAATCAAGTAGAAACAAATAAAACCATGCAAAGAATCAAGAAAACGAGGAGTTGGTTCTTTGAGAAAATCAACAAGATAGATAAGCCCTTAGCCAGACTAACCAGAGGGCACAGAGATAGTATCCAAATTAATAAAATCAGAAACGAAAAGGGAGAGATAACAACAGAAACTAAGGATATTCAAAAAATCATCAGATCCTATTACAAAAACCTGTATTCAACACAACTAGAAAATCTTGAGGAAATGGACAATTTCCTTGACAGATACCAAATACCAAAATTAAATCAGGATCAAATAGACCATCTAAACCGTCCTATAACCCCTGAAGAAATAGAAGTTGTCATTGGAAGTCTTCCAACCAAAAAAAGCACAGGTCCAGATGGTTTTAGTGCAGAATTCTATCAGACCTTCAAAGAAGACCTAACACCAATACTCTTCAAACTGTTCCACAAAATAGAAACAGAAGGAACACTACCCAACTCGTTCTATGAAGCCACAATTACACTAATACCAAAAGCACACAAAGATCCGACAAAGAAAGAGAATCTCAGGCCAATCTCTCTTATGAATATCGATGCAAAAATACTCAATAAAATTCTTGCCAACCGAATCCAAGAACACATCAAAACGATCATCCACCACGATCAAGTAGGCTTCATCCCAGGGATGCAGGGATGGTTCAATATAAGGAAATCCATCAATGTAATCCACTACATAAACAATCTCAAAGAAAAAAACCACATGGTCATCTCATTAGATGCTGAGAAAGCATTTGACAAAATTCAGCATCCTTTCATGCTAAAGGTCTTGGAAAGATCAGGAATTCAAGGCCCATATCTAAACATAGTAATAGCAATTTACAGCAAACCGGTAGCCAACATCAGTCTAAATGGAGAGAAACTTGAAGTAATCCCACTAAAATCAGGGACTAGACAAGGCTGCCCTCTCTCTCCATATCTTTTCAATATAGTACTTGAAGTTCTAGCTAGAGCAATTAGACAACAAAAAGAGGTCAAAGGGATACAAATTGGAAAGGAAGAAGTCAAACTATCACTATTTGCAGACGATATGATAGTATACTTAAGCGACCCAAGAACTCCACCAGAGAACTCCTACAGCTGATAAACGACTTCAGCAAAGTGGCCGGATATAAAATCAACTCAAGCAAGTCAGAAGCCTTCCTATACTCAAAGGATAAGCAGGCTGAGAAAGAAGTAAGAGAAATGATACCCTTCACGATAGCCACAAACCATATAAAGTATCTTGGTGTGACTCTAACCAAACAAGTGAAAGATCTGTATGACAAGAACTTCAAGTCTCTGAAGAAAGAAATTGAAGAAGACCTCAGAAGATGGAAAACTCTGCCATGCTCATGGATTGGCAGGATTAATATAGTAAAAATGACCATCTTACCAAAAGTAATATACAGATTCAATGCAATCCCCATCAAAATCCCAACTCAATTCTTCATAGAGTTAGAAAGAGCAATTCAAAAATTCATCTGGAATAACAGAAAACCCAGAACTATTCTCAAGAGTAAAAGAACCTCTGGGGAATCAGTATCCCGGACCTCAAGCTGTACTACAGAGCAATAGTGTTAAAAACCGCATGGTATTGGTACAGTGACAGGCATGTAGATCAATGGAACAGAATTGAAGACCCAGAAATGAATCCACACTCCTATGGTCACTTGATCTTTGACAAAGGAGCTAAAACCATCCAGTGGAAAAAAGATAGCCTTTTCAACAAATGGTGCTGGCTCAACTGGAGGTCAACATGCAGAAGAATGCAAATTGACCCATTCTTATCTCCTTGCACTAAGCTCAATTCCAAGTGGATCAAGGATCTCCACATAAAACCAGACACACTGAAACTAATAGAAAGGAAACTAGGGAAGAACCTTGAACATATGGGCACAGGGGAGAATTTCCTGAACAGAACTCCAATAGCTTATGCTCTAAGATCAAGAATAGACAAATGGGACCTCGTTAAATTACAAAGTTTTTACAAGGCAAAAGACACTGTCAAAAAGACAAAGCGGCAACCAACTAACTGGGAAATGATCTTTACCAGCCCTACATCTGACAGAGGGCTAATATCCAATATATACAAAGAACTCAAGAAGTTAAACTCCAGAGAGGCAAGCAACCCAATTAAAAAATGGGGTACAGAGCTAAACAAAGAGTTCTTACCTGAAGAATATCTAATGGCTGAGAAGCACCTAAAGAGATGTTCATCATCCTTAGTCATTAGGGAAATGCAAATCAAAACAACCCTGAGATTCCATCTCACACCAGTCAGAATGGCTAAGATCAAAAACACAGGAGACAGCAGTTGTTGGCATGGATGTGGAGAAAGAGGAACACTCCTCCACTGCTGGTGGAATTGTAAGCTGGTACAACCACTCTGGAAAGCAGTCTGGTGGTTCCTCAGAAAACTGGGCATGACACTCCCGGAGGATCTGGCTATACCACTCCTGGGCATATACCCAGAGGCTTTACCTGCATGCAATAAGGACACATGCTCCACTATGTTCAAAGCAGCCTTATTTATAATAGCCAGAAGCTGGAAAGAACCCAGATGTCCCTCAATGGAGGAATGGATTCAGAAGATGTGGTACATCTACACAATGGAATACTACTCTGCAATTAAAAACAATGAATTCACGAAATTCCTAGGCAAATGGTCAGAACTTGAAAATATCATCCTTAGTGAGGTAACCCAATCACAAAAGAACACACATGGTATGCAGTCACTGATAAGGGGATATTAACCCAGAATCTCGGAATACCCTAGACACAATTCGCATATCAATAGATTTCTAAGAAGATGGAAGGAGAGACCCCTGGTCCTGGAAAGACTGGATGTAGGGGAACGCCAGGACAGAGAAACGAGAGGGGTTTGAATGGAGAAAAGAGGGAGGGAAGGGGGCTTATGGGACTTTCGGGGAGGGAGGAAACGGAAAAGGGGAAATGATTTGGAATGTAAATAAAAATAAAACTTAGAAAATAAAAAAAAAGAAACAACAACAACAATTTCACATATGTACGAAATGCAAGGTAATATGATTTAATATCAAAAATATGTTTATGGCATTCTGATTAATCCCTGAAGCTGGAGGAGAAATTCTTTGAAATATACTAAGACTTCTTCTTGGTAATTACAAAAGGAAAACTTAGATTGTACAAATTCAGTGCTGTCCACAAATAGATTGGGTATATTTTGAAAAAACGTAGGAATTATACTGCAAGAAATTATATATATATTTGGAAAACTATAAGAGACCTTGTTTGCTGCCTGTTGTTTTTATATATGCAAATCTTAATACATTACAGAACAACCTAGCTGCCTTTTCTAATCCCATAAATGTTCTACTGTTTTATGAGATATTAGTAATAAATGTGATTTATGATATATTTTTGCAATTACAACACTATTTTTGTGATTAAATACTTAGGGATAACTCAGTTCTAAACCTAGATGTTGCAAGCTAGGAACTGACTTGAATGCCAAAGTACTTGTTTAATCTAGTACTTAAATTTACATGCATATTTATTTTAGATAGTATTTTCTTTCCAGTTTACAGAGATTTTGCATTTCAATTAATCGCAATCATTTAAAAATTGCTGCCAGTGTAGCTTGGGATATGGAGTAGCTTGCGCCTGCGCGCGCATGCATGCTCACACACACACACACACACACAGAGTCACAAGGGTGACTTATATTATATTGGAGCTCATCCAAGAAATCAGCTGTTCTTCTTACACTAATCACCTCTTTAAATTCATGAAAACCTCAAGCAAGCATAGTGTAAATTAGTTTTAATACTAAAAGCTGGTGACCTCGGTAGTGTAGTTTATTGACAAATTTTATGTTGCTATTATCTTCAAAACATAATAAAAATAAGGTGAATATTGATAATAGAAAATTGAGTATAATTTTCAGCCACAGCTTTACTCCTTAATATTGAAAACTCTATTGGCTGTATGTAGTAAAAGCAATTTTCTTGTATAAAAATAGAATATAAAACAATGAAGTCTTAAGAGATTCATCAAATATTTTAAAATTTTTTTTTCATGCAAAAATAAAAAAAATAGAGCATGACCGCACTACCAAAGGCCCAACAAGCTGCTGAAAGATTCGGATGCAGATTTTTGCACCCAACCAATGGACAGAAGCAGCTGACACCTGTTTTTGGGTTAGGGAAGGCTGAAAGAAGCTGATGAGAAGGACTATCCTGTAAGTGGACCAGCAGTCTCATTTAATTGGGACCCCTGAGATCTCTCAAACACTAGACCACCAAACAGGCAGTATACACTAGCTGATATGAGGCCCCCAACACACATACAATAGAGGACTGCAGGGTCTGTGTTCAGTAAGAGATGATGCACCTAACTCTCAAGAGACTGGAAGCCCCAGGGAGTTTAGAGGTCAAGGGTGGTTAGGGAGTAGCAACATCCCATGGAGACTGGTAGGTGGGGAGGAGATACAGGATGTGGAACAGTTAGAGGGTGAATGGAGTGGGAGGAAATAAAATATGGAGTGTTAAAAATTAATTGGTTAATAAAAAATAAAATTTATTTTTGCCATACACTTTTAAAACATGTTTACCTTTTTTGAAATTCATAACATATTAAGTATAGTCAACATAGTGTAAAATTACCATAATCATCCTTCTGTTTACCTAAAATTTGTAGCTTTAACCAAGATTATTGCCTTTCTGACATACTCATTATTCCAAGCCTTTGAAAAACTGACACAATATCATATATCTCCATACAAAGTGATGGGTTTCATTGTGATATTTCAAACAACCTACCACTCTCTTCTATTCTCTCTTCTTTTATCATGCTGGTAACCTATTTATTTCTAAATATATCTGATTCTACACTCTTGATATGCATAGGTGTATATATGTATGCAAAGATACATGCACACATACACATAAATTCTAGATTCCATTTATGAGAAAAATTGTGTGACATTTGTATTTGTGAGTCTGATTTTTATCATGGTGACTCATCCATTTTTCTGCAAATGATATAATTACATTCTTAGTGCTGAATAAAAGTCTCATATGTGTATATGACAAAGTGTATCTAAATTCATCTGTTGATAGACAACTAAGCTGATATTTAACTTGACTTTCCCCAATACTAAACAATAACAAGTTAACGTACATTTCCTTGGCGATTTTCCTAGGTCATTCACAACTTTTTGTAATGACTATTGGATTCTCTGCCTTCATGAGCTCAATTTCTTTTCATTTTATTTGTGTTCTAACATAGAGCTGTTTGGTGTCTAGTGAGATGGATCAGCAGTTAAGAGGATTGATTACTCTTCCATAGGACTCTGGTTTGATTTCCAGCACTTACATGATGTATCATAATGCTTTTTTAACTCCAGGCCCAGGGTACCTGTAGTGGCTATTCCTGGTTGTCAATTTGACTAAATCTGGAATGAACTAAACAAGAATTGGAAGGCTCACCTATAATCCTTTATTTTTGTTTTAAATTTTATTTTCTAAGTTTTTTTTTAATTTACATTCCAAATCATTTCCCCTTTCCCGTTTCCTCCCTCCCTGAAAGTCTCGTAAGCCCCCTTCCCTCCCTCTTTTCCCCATTCAAACCCCTCTCGTTTCTCTGTCCTGGCGTTCCCCTACATCCAGTCTTTCCAGGACCAGGGGTCTCTCCTTCCATCTTCTTAGAAATCTATTGATATGCGGATTGTGTCTAGGGTATTCCGAGATTCTGGGTTAATATCCCCTTATCAGTGACTGCATACCATGTGTGTTCTTTTGTGATTGGGTTACCTCACTAAGGATGATATTTTCAAGTTCTAACCATTTGCCTAGGAATTTAGTGAATTCATTGTTTTTAATTGCAAAGTAGTATTCCATTGTGTAAATATACCACATCTTCTGAATCCATTCCTCTGTTGAGGGACATCTGGGTTCTTTCCAGCTTCTGGCTATTATAAATAAGGCTGCTATGAACATAGTGGAGCATGTGTCCTTATTGCATGCAGGTAAAGCCTCTGGGTATATGCCCAGGAGTGGTATAGCCCAGTTTTCTGAGGAACAGTCACACTGCTTTCCAGAGTGGTTGTACCAGCTTGCAATTCCACCAGCAGTGGAGGAGTGTTCCTCTTTCTCCACATCCTCACCAACAACTGCTATCTCCTGTTAGAAAGAGCAATTCAAAAATTCATCTGGAATAACAGAAAACCCAGAATAGCTAAAACTATTCTCAAGAGTAAAAGAACCTCTGGGGAATCAGTATCCCGGACCTCAAGCTGTACTACAGAGCAATAGTGTTAAAAACCACATGGTATTGGTACAGTGACAGGCATGTAGATCAATGGAACAGAATTGAAGACCCAGAAATGAATCCACACTCCTATGGTCACTTGATCTTTGACAAAGGAGCTAAAACCATCCAGTGGAAAAAAGATAGCCTTTTCAACAAATGGTGCTGGCTCAACTGGAGGTCAACATGCAGAAGAATGCAAATTGACCCATTCTTATCTCCTTGCACTAAGCTCAATTCCAAGTGGATCAAGGACCTCCACATAAAGCAAGACATACTTGCTCCTGGTTTTGTTGATTCTTTGTATAGTTCTTTTTGTTTCTGTTTGGTTGATTTTGGCCCTGAGTTTGATTATTTCCTGCTGCTTACTCTTCTTGGATGTATTTGCTTCTTTTTGTTCGAGAGCTTTCAAGTGCTCTGTCAAGCTTTTAATGTACACTCTCTTCATTTTGTTTTTGGAGGCACTCAGAGCTATGAGTTTCCCTCTTAGCACTGCCTTCATTGTGTCCCATAAATTTGGTATGATGTGTCTTCATTTTCATTGAATTCTAAAAAGTCTTTAATTTCTTTCTTTATTTTTTCTTTGACCAACCTATCGTTGAGAAGAGCATTGTACAAAGTCCATGTGTATGTGTGTTTTCCATTGTTTTTGTTTGCGCTTAAGACTAGCCTTAGGCCGTGGTGATCTGATAAGGTGCATGGAATAATTTCAATATTTCTGTATGTGTTGAGACCTGTTTTATGACCAATTATGGTCAGTTTTGGAGAAGGTGCCATGAGGTGCTGAGAAGGTATATTCTTTTGCTTTAGGGTGGAATGGTCAATAAATCTGTTAGATTCATTTGGTCCATAACTTCAGTTAGTTTCACTGTGTCACTGTTTAGCTTCTGTTTCCATGATTTGTCCATTGTTGAGAGTGGGGTGTTGAAGTCTCCCACTTTTATTGTGTGGGGTTCAATGTGTGCTTTGAGCTTTAGTAAAGTTTCTTTTATGAATGTGGGTTCCCTTGTGTTGGGAGAATAGATGTTCAGAATTGAGAGTTCATCTTTGTAGACTTTTCCTTTGACCAGAATGAAGTGACCCTCCTTATCTTTTTTGACAACTTTTGGTTGAAAGTCAATTTTATCCAATATAGGAATGGCTACTCCTGCTTGTTTCTTGGGACCATTTGCTTGGAAAATTGTTTTCAACCTTTGACTCTGAAGTAATGACTGCCTTTGTTACTTGGGTGGGTTTCCTGTATGCAGCAAAATGTTGGAGCTTGCTTATGTATCCAGACTGTTAGTCTATGTGTTTTTATTGGGGAATTGAGACCATTGATGTTAAGAGATATTAAGGAAAAGTGATTGTTGCTTACTGTTATGTTCTTTGTTAAAGGTGAAATTCTGTTTCTGTAGCTATCTTCTATTTGGTTTATTGAAAAATTACTTTATTGCTTTTTCTACAGTGTGGTTTCCTGCCTTGTGTTGGTATTTTCCACCCATTATCCTTTGTAAAGCTGGATTTGTGGAAAGGGCTGGAGAGATGACTCAGTCGTTAAAGGCTAGGCTCACAACCAAAAATATAAGCTCCTGCCATTTTAACAAGACCTCTTTTGAGATCCTCTTTGGTATCCCATCTCCTTTGGTGTCCACTGCGTCCTCCCAGGAGATATCCAACAACATGAGATTAGGCCAAAACTGTTTGACTTAAATTCTTCAGGGATGCCAAAACTCGTCACTGCTTCCAGACTGGTGACTGGATCTGTGTAAGAAGGTTTCAGGGAACAGTCACTGGAACCCTGATGAATGTGACCCTTCCTGGCACTGCTAGCTACACCCACAGTCCCTAAGGTGGATGATATTGCTGCCTGGGTGCATGCTTCCCATGAGAAATCTGCAGGCAACCAGCCCCCCAGAGACCCCCACTGTATGGTACAGAAGATGGACAATCTGTTCAAGCTCAAGATCACTTGACCTTCATGACTGCCTGGTTGTACTTTTGGATTCTGGTTCCTTCCCTAATCCTTTGTGCCTGTCCTCCAAACCTATTACAGCTCTCACTGCCTCCTTTCTGTTGGGGTTGTGGATGGCTAGGGCAGCCTCCAGGACTACAAGGGAAAAATTTTGACAATCTGAGGACAGCCATTGGTTTAGATATAGAGAGAATAGAATCTTCTGTCAGTCACTGACTTTATTATCAGAAGTAGTACTGCAGAATAGGAAGGCTATGTGCTGTCTTAGCTGAGGGGTGTTGCTTTTATATACATCATTCCATGGTTGTTAAAGAGTCAATGGCCTAGATGAGGAAAGTGCTAGGCAAGCAGGAAAGAGAACAGTCAGGGCTGGTTCAAGTCTTGGTTTAACTCCTCCCCTTGTCTATAACCACCTGCATATCTACCCTGTTAGGACCCTTAATTATTCTTCTGCTATTGTTGGCCTTTGGTCCCTATATTTTGGACCACATGATAGCTATTGTTAAGAAACAGTTAGATACAGTACAGCTAATGACCTTAAAGCAGAGATAGAAAGAACTAGATACAGAAGACCAGGAGTATGAGTTATCCGAATATCAGCAATTGGTTCAGGATTGATGCATGCAAAGAAGAGGGAGGAATGAAAGAGTTAGCTCAGGAACTTTGAAAAGGTCATGGAAAACTTGCCCCTCCCAGAAGGGAGTAGCTAAATTACATTCCTCAGACCACAGGGAGATCCCTGCAGCTAGGGAAGGCCCAGAGTCTATTGGTCACCTACCTCATTCCCTAACAACCAATTAGTTTAATGATAACACTATTCTGCCAATCACATTGTGCCTAATGGAAACGTCCCTGAAGAGTGTATAAAGTCCCATGCAGTCAGCTGCACAGGGTTGCTCTCTCTCTCTCTCTCTATGTGCAAGGCAACCCCAGCATGATGGGATAAATAAAATTCCTCTTGCTCTTTGCATCGAATTCTGTCTCTGGTTGGTTCACTCAGGGGTTCTCCAGTAAGTTAAGGCCATCTGAGTCTTACACCAACCAGTACCCCCAGACCTCCCAGGGACTAAATCACCAACCAAAGGGTACACATGGAGGGACCCTGGCTCCAGTTACATATGTAGCAGAGGATGGCCTTTTCAGACATCAATGAAAGGAGAAGCCATTGGACCTGCGAAGGCTCGATGCCCAGTAGAGGAGAATATCAATTCAGGAAAGTGGGAGGGGCAGGTTGGTAAGCAGGAAGAGGGGGATGGGATAGGGGGGTTTCGGAGGGATAACAAGGAAAGAGAATAACATTTGAAATGTAAATAAAGCAAATATCAAATAAAAATTGTCATCTGTATATACTGACATGGAAAGATGTTTAGTATATTCGTGAAAATGAAAAGTTAGAAGCACCAGGGCATGTATAGATTACATACATTCGAAATGTGTATATATTTGCTTATGCATTGAAAGTTTCAAAAATTGTCAGTAATGGTTGCTACTTGAGAGTAATACTGGGAGATTTCAAAAGATGTGAGGATATTTACTTGTTTATATCCTGACCAAGCCCACTCAGTCAATAGGCTGGAGTCAATAGGTTCTCCAGCACAGGAGTGAGGATTAAAAAGAAAAAAGAAAATTAGACTACATTGTAACATGACCCCAGCCAGTTCTGAGAATGAGGGAGGTCTACTTTTTCCCAATCCCCTTTTATACCATTTTAATTACATACAAGTATTGAGAGCAGGTAGTACAATGAGGAACCAGCAAGACAATAAAAACAAATAGTTAAGGAACGGGCAAGGCAATAATCAAATTCCCATGATCACTCCTGTGATCACTGTTTCTAAGGTCTTAACAGGATAATCAAAATATCTGAGCCTACTTCCGTGTCCTAGTTCGAAGTCATATTCCTGCCTGAAGCCTACTTCTTTTGTTCCACCCTAAGATTAAGATTCTTGCCTGAATTTCCTTCAAAGTTATGCCCTAATGTCAGATTCCTGCCTGACCTTACTTCTTTGTCATGGCCTTGTGTCAGGTTCCTGCCTGAAAGCCATTTTCTTGTCCTTGGCCAATGTCAGATTCCTGCCAAGTGTCCCACAAAGGATCCCTACAATATCCTCATTTACTAAAGTCCTTTTATAAGCAAAGTGAAGAATATCTACATTTAGATTATACATAACCAATATTGTGAAAGAATAAATACATAAGACTAGTAATTTTGTCACCTATGAGAAATTTCATCTTTACTCTTACCTTTTGCTGGAAAAGTCACTCATGTTTCTTCTGAAAGCCTCCAAACTCATTTAAAAATTACTGACACCTACTTCACCACAGACTTTAATCTAAGCCAAATAAAGAGCAATTCACAAAAACAGAGGTGCTCCTCAAAGCTTGTAAACAGACAGCAAATGCATACATAATATTTATTGGAGAAAAAATACTAGGAAATAAAGACCCAGGTTTCCAAATGTTAAAATACCCAAATGTAGTATGTGATCCATAGATTCACTCATACATACAAATTACTGAGGCTTTACATTGAATTTTATATTTGACATTTGAAATATTCTCTTAAGATTTTTTCTGCAGCTAAATTAGTATGGAGAAACTTTAAAATAACAAAGATAGCTGTGTGACCTTAGGCCAACTGATGACTTTTGACCACTGTGAAACAGAATGTTTAACTTCTGAGGATATTGACAGTATAACTGTCCCTAAAGTATGGTAGCAGGGAGGGTTGTGGTAAGGTTGGACCTGGCCGGGCACGAAGCAGGCATTGGATACAGTGCATTCGACAGTATGGCCCTGTGCAGCACCCCTAGAAAACCAGGGCTGTTCATTTTTTTCAGTGTAGTTCTGTCCTCCAAGGTCCCTTCAGAGGTGCCACTGCCACTGGGGATACATATAGGGTGAGGTCAAGGACACTCCCAGTGGCCAACATTCCAGTTCAACTAGGCTCAAAGCAGGAGGTGACCATGCCTCCAACTTCAGCTATTCCTTTGAATTCTGATGCCACTCCCACGCCATGTTGAGCTGAACAGGCCTTCAGACTCAGAAGAGACAGGTGACAGAGAGCCAGCGGGAGCATGCACAGACCTGATGGGCATGCTGCAAGCCAGTGGTGCACACCACGCCCTGGAATGGTCCAGAAGAACAACAGTATGCGCTTCCAAGTATTGCTCTGGGAAAGGCCTCTCCCCAATTTGCTTTCATTTCCAAACGGTGCAAGAGAGAGGGTAAGCCTTGATCTAGATCTACCACAGCTGTAAAGGAAACTGCAGGGAAAACTGAGGGTTCGCTTATTTCTTTGCATGGGTGTTTTAGGCAGCTGGTTGACCAAAGAAAATGTGGGTGTGCACAGTGAATTTAGAGGCTCCAGTTCTGTGGAGCAACCCTTGGGAATTGAGCTTAGGGTACTGGTGTAAACTTCCTAGGAAAAAGGCCCAGCAAAAGAGATTTCAGGTTGGAACCTAGGTCCCTGGATATTGGGAATGGGTGGCCTGGCTGAAGGCCACTTGTATTCTGGTGCCTTAGTCCCACCTTGGGTGGGTTCTTACACAGCACGGTTTTCAGAAAAAATTGCTATGTCTTTTGTACTGTTTGGAAGGTACAAATGGCACCCAAGAGACATCTAATCATATGCACATGACTCCATTCACTGGAACAATGGCAGCATCATTCTTTGTGTCCTCAAAGCAGTTGCAAAAAAATATCAATATAAGGGCAATATAACTTAGTTTTCTAATTGAAGTATTAGAGGAACAGGAAGTGGTGTGTAATGCTTAATAACATTTGGTTTTTTTCATTAGATGGAGGGGAACCCAAAGCATCCAAGAGAATTTGTAACAGAAAGTAACTTGATTAAAACCTGACTCTTTTAAAAGGTGTGCATGAAACCTAGATTTATATTTTTGCCAGCATATATTTTTACCATTATGAAATAGAATCAGCTTCCCGTAAATGTATTCTAAAATAGAGTTGACCAACCAAAACCAACCAACTACTCTCGCCTTTTTAATTTGGAATGGCTGTAGTGAATGCATAGTGTACAAATTAAAGTTGTGGGACATACCTGGTATGAACAGTGATGAACTATATCCTGAAGTTGATGACCTGAAGACAAATACAGCTTCCGAGAGAAGACCATTGTGCTTAAGTGAAATAGTCTTGCTTAGTCTTTTTATGCAGTTCATATTAATAGTGTATCATGGTACTTCCTTCTTTCTGCCAGCAGGGAATGCCAACCCATTGGGATGCTCCTGGCCTGTAAAGATCTTAGAGCAGGAGTGCATGGAGTGCTGCTCTGTTTTGTTTTCTGCTGAACTTAATGTCATTGGTCTAGTCTATGATGACTCTATCCCGAACCTGAATTCCTGTAGAAAAACTGCAATTACGGATCTGGCTTCTGAGATGGACCATTACAAAGGACTGTCGTGTTCCGTTTTAATTTTGGCAGTAATATAATTCCTGTGTTTCTTTGTTTTTTATTTTTAGGGCCAGTGACAGAAGACTTTCAAATGAATACTAGAAGTGGTAATCATCCAGAAAAGGCAGAGAAAAGAAGAAAATGCTCGGTATTAGTACAGGGATGTTTGATATGGGGGGTCTCCATGGTCCTGGATGTCCCTGTTAATCTGTCTATTGATCAGGACAGCATATAGTATGGCCTGCAGAGTTGATTCTTGTACATTTTTTTGTGGGCTGCATGTAAATGGATGGTTTTGACAATCCATTGACAGTGATGCTCTATTCTTTGAAAGTTGTAGTGAGCTGACACAGCTGTACGACTGAGCAGAGCGAATGTAATCATGACTATAAAACAGCAGGTCACCGTCCCTGTGATTGTAAAATTGGTCATGAGCTATTTCCTTATTCATCCCACAGTGGTTACTTGGGAATGTTGCAATAAGCATTCAGTTGCAAATATTTCTTCAATTCTTTTTGTGTCCAAAGATTAACCAGAGTGCCCTGGTACATGTTTCACTTCCATAGTTACTGAGTTTTCAGAGTTAGTGCTCTAAGTGCACTAATGTCAGTCTCCTAACTAGCACGATTGTGCACATGATCAGTTTTCTCTGTGAAATTGACAAACAATGACTTGATCACATTTTTCCAGCCCTCCCTACCCATTTCTGAATTCTGGGTTTCTCTGTGACATGTTTGTCTTTATTTCACCTGCCTCTGTTTCACTATTGCTAAGACTAAATGGGCTTTACTTACTAAATTCTTAACTGCTTCATACTTCCATTTTTCTTTGTGGTAATTGACAAGGGTTGAAATTTGTTGTTGTTGTTGTTGGCAGTAGTATCTAAAAGTTGTCCTGATACTCAACTATAGAGATGGTCTCATTTCAGAGATTAAAGAAAAAGCCACCATGCCTACACTTAGAATACTGCAAAATTGCCAGACATCATATATTTGCTAGCCTATACAAAGTATTGTCACTGGTTATGGATAAATTCTTCTAGTATGCTGTTGCTTTGTGATAACACTTCTCAAGACAGTTCTCAATATCCCATGCTGTCTGAACTCTGGACTAGGCTGATCTTGAACTCAGTTTTCTTTCCTCCCAAACAATTTTTTTTTATTTTTATTTATTTTTTTTTATTTTCTATATTTTTTTATTTACATTCCCAATGATTTCCCCTTTCCCGGTTCCTCCCTCCTGAAATTCCCATAAGTCCCCCTGTTCCAAATTCAATCCCTTCTCCCTTCTCTGTCCTGGTATTCCCTTACATCCAGTCTTTCCAGGACCAGGGGTCTCTCCTTCCATCTTCTTAGAAATCTATTGATATGTGAATTGTGTCTAGGGCATTCCGAGATTCTGGGTTAATATCCTCTTATCAGTGACTGCATACCGTGTGTGTTCTTTTGTGATTGGATTACCTCACTAAGGATGATATTTTCCAGTTCTGACCATTTGGTTGAACAGCCTTTTCCTTGGCTGCCCATCTGTCAAACGTTCATTTCCCCTGAGGTCTCTGCTATGTTCAAGGTCTCCTTCCTGTCTTTTCCAATTCTCAGTGCCTCCAGTAACTCACACCTAGAGAAATTCCTGACAAGGTAGAGTTGTGGTTTCTAACTGGATGTCACCACAGATCTTTGGGACCTTGCTACCTTGAAGTAGAAGGAGCTCCTGGACAGTCACCTATCTCCTTCCTTCAAGTCTCTTCACCACTGTACTGGGTGTTATTGAATCTGGCCTGGTGAGGTTTCTGCACTCTCACCTTTCAGCCTCACCTCCCACTCCTTACTCTTGATGCCATTTATATATACGTTGACACGATTCGCCCCACTCCACTACCTTAAAGTCCTTATGGTACTTCATGACTTGGCTTATTTGTTTTCCCTTCACTATTCATGACTTAGTCTTGGCAATTCTAATGTCAACTTGACACAACTTAAATTCATCTGAGAGGAGGGTGCCTCAGTGGAGAAATTGCCTCTACAAGGCCAGGCTGGAGGCAAGCTTACATGACATTTTCTTAATTAGTGGTTGATGTAAGAGGGCCAGAATATCGTTATCAGAACCATCCGTAGACTTGTGATCCTGCGTTCTACAAGAAAGTGGGCTGTATAACCCATTAAGGAGCAAGGCTGTAAGCAGTAGTCCTCTATGGCCTCTACATTAATTCTGCCCCCAGGTGCCTTCACTGTTTGAGTTCCTGAATTGGCTTCTCTCAACCGTCTGGGAATCTGGATATGTAAGCGAAATAAATCCTATCCTCCCATGTTTGTATGGTGTTTCATCAGAGCAATAGTAAGTAAGAAACGCTCCATGGGAACTTTCAATATCTGGATAGTTGCCTCAGATGCCAAATTCCTTCCCACCTTGGGAGTTTACTTCTGACTAGAGTTCTATCTTGATAACACTCCTTCCAAACCTCAAATCACTCCCCATAAGCTCCCCTGCCCCTGCATCTACCTGTATTTTCTCAACATCTCCTGACAACTGCATAAGGTTTTGATATAGCAGTTCTTCATCTTGGTGAACTGGAAGCTCAAATGTCTGTGTCTGTTTCTGTTTCTCTGTGTACTTCCCCTCACTCCCTCCAATGCTTTTTAAGTTCCCAAAACCTCTGGATGTGCTGTACTCACTGAGAAAATATGGGAGGCATTTAATTAATAGTAGCACCTCGGGAGGGAAGGGGGCTTATGGGACTTTCGGGGAGGGAGGAAACGGGAAAGGGGAAGTGATTTGGAATGTAAATTAAAAAAATAAAATAAAATTAAATTAAAAAAAAAATAGTAGCACCTCTTCATTTTCTTCCTCTCTTTCCTTTTTATGGATATATATTCATCATCATCCAAAGATGTTGGCGGCACTAGAAACAGTATATTGACCACTAGGAATAGAATACAAATAGGTGCACAATAGTAAATGAAATATGTTCAAAATAGTAAATGAGTAGTGGTACAATGCTCTGGGATCATGGTGGATATTTTTTTTGAGACAGTGTTTCTCTGAGAGCCTTGGCTGTCCTGGAACTCACTCTGTAGACCAGGCTGGCCTCAAACTCAGAAATCGACCTGCCTCTGCCTCCCAAGTGCTGGGATTTATTGCATGCCCTACGACTGGTGACAGGTGAGATATATACTAAGCATGAAGTATACCAAAGTCGCAGAGCACTCAGAGGAATGACAGGACACACAGGAGGACAACACAAGGAGATCTGATTAGACAGGGCAGGAAAGTGAGGTTCAGACAGAGGTAGGAGGATAAAGCCAGAATGGATAATGGAAAGAAAATACAAGTAGCCATGTCTTTTAAATTCTGGGAACATATGTGCCCACTCTGAACTAGGAAAGTTTAAAAACTAATTCATAGCTGTACCAGAATTCCGGATCCAAGTACTAGTACTAGTCCAACAAGTACTAGGCCAGAGGTTCCAGTAGAGGTGTCAATGTGTTCTTTAACACATTCACCCTACAGGTCAGTCTAGTATGAAGCGCAAAGGCTGGTAATGAGCCCACAAATATCCTTCCCTCTTTCCTTTTCCCTACTGACACCTTACCCATATGACAGTATAGACTGAGAACGTAGTTACCTACCAGGAGCAAAAGTACTTGACACTTTTCTTAGCATCCAGTGCTGTACTTCAAAAGTACCTTCAAGGCTATAACTAGAGTGTCTCTCTCACTTCTGCCTACAGAAGATATTGCCACGTTGGTTCACACCAGATTAGTCTCAGCCTTCCATTGGCTCCTTGACCCTCCTGTTATAGGAGGTGCTGCAGTGAGAACAGACGACTCACTCTGTCATCCACCCATAGAGTGCCCTTTATAGAGAGACTTAACAGGCAAGAGAGGACCATGGAGGTGCTGTGATAAATCCAGCAGGACCAGCCTGAAGAGGATTTCATTTTTTCTGCATTATTGGGCTCACAGTTCATGGCCTTTGTACTCAGGGTCATATCAGTGACTATAGAGAGCTGTACTCCACTGATAGTTCTATCACAAACCAGCAATCAGAAGTGAATGCCAGATGTCAAACAAGCAATGCACAAGAAGATCTAATTACAATCAAAGGCTTGGGGCTTTGGCAGCAACAGAGGCAGGGAGACTGCTTTTATTTTTAAGTTTATTTCAGCTGTATTGTCTGCATTTGAGTGCCTGTGTAACACATGCATGCAGTGCCAATCAAGACCAGAGGAGGGCATCAGATAGCCTGGAACTGGAGTTACAGATGGATGTGAGCAGCAATATTGGGTGCTGATGTTCGAATCTCAGTCTTCTGGTAGAGCAGTCCGTGCTCTTGATGAAAAATCCAAATACCAATTCCCCTGGCTCATCTATAATTGCCAGTGTGGTTTGTTGTGCTTTGCTTCTAGGCTTTACCATTATGGCTGGAAGGAGAATCAAACAACTCTGCATCTCATTGATGGCTTTCCCAGGGTTTCAGCCTGGCAAGAAGATTGTACAATTTGATGTCTTCTTGAGTTCTTTCCTGTTGCTGTCCACAGGGCATCCTGTTACTTACCAGGATACATCTCTTTACTATCAAGATCTTGTTGTTTTTCAACATCTGTGTCTCCCACCTGGGCTGTATCTGAAAAAAAAAAAAATCAGAACAGAGTGTGCCACATGAATCCACACTGGCTCCTATGAAATTAAGTCCAGTTATTCTTGGGATTTTCCATGGAGCCTCTATGGCAGAATCGTTTTCTCTCATTTAACCTTCAGCCCTTCTTCCCAAGAAGAACCTGGAGTGAGGTTTCTCAGAAATGAAACACTAAGGTATTTCCTGAACAAGGGAAAGATTTCAGATACTTACAACTCCCTACCATCGTGGAAGCCATCAGCAATTATAAGAAAGAAATCATTGTCACGATTGGCCCACATCTTATACATCAAAACTGCCTGGCTTTCTCTGGGGAATTTAGGGAACAATAGACATATGCCCTCTGGTGCTGCAAATGACACAGGTAAAGATGGAAAGAGTCTTTCCCACAGTGGACTTTCCAATCCACTTATACTGCAGGTAAACAATCCTTAATAGAGAAGGGAAAGTCATTTCTGAGGGAACTGCCTCTATAGTTCAATTTTAATGAATATGGTGATGTCAATAACACCAGAGAACTGGACACACACTGGTTAAACAGAAAATAAACAAACAATTCTCTGAATTCCACAGAGAAAACCAATTTTTTTTTGAAAATTAACACTAAATGGAATACAATTAGAGCTGCATTTCTATAGAAGACAAACAAAGGTGTCTTAAGGCGTGTCTAGATTCTGGGACATGGACACCACTTCGGAAATAAAAGAGAAAACAGAGTTGCTGTCAGGTTGTTAATAACTAGCAATTATAAAAGAGTCAGGGTACATTCTCAATGTTTATATGAGTATATGAAGATAGTTTGGACTGCTTTGAACCCATTCTCCAATGTAGAAGGATGTTCAAGAAAGGGGGAAAACCAGAAGAAAACTATACATAGGATCATTGTTCTTAAACTAAAACCACTTTAAACAATACAAAATAAATCCATCAGAACCATACTTTGTGTTATACGTATGTAAAAGTTTTCAGAGCTGATTAGTTGTTGGTTTAAAACCAAATGAGAGACCCGTACAAACACACACACACACACACACACACACACATATGAATGGTCTTCAGAAGACATAACTTTGAGAGATAACAAGGTAGGGGGCATGGGAATGGTCACAAATAGAAAAAAGAAAAATTACATGATTTAATTGAAAAAAATAAAAGTTTTAAAGTGTAGTTTGTGTAATATTTAACACTAGATATGTGTTACCAAAAGGTGTTTCTCAGGATTGGACAAGACTGTTCAACTAAATCTTTCCTTGGTGATTGGCAAAGAGGTTTAAAAAATCTTATTTCTCACAGTGCTATTATCAAGTGTTCTATAGTAATTCTGTAGTTTTATTTTTATGTTTCAGATCAGCTTCAAAGACATGAGTCCAAAACCCACACATGTAGCTACCTTAGGGTCCTTCATGATTGCTTTTAATTCCGAAGGACTGTGTAAAATGACCAGCTACAGCAGGGAGAGTTTGGACTTTTCACATGAATGCCTTCAAGCATCCATGGTAATATTTTAGTTTATGTATGTAGGTAACGGGACAACAGACTCAACACTTCATGGATGAGCTTTATCTCTGAACTACATGCTGCACTTTCAGCCCTGATGCTAATGTCTCCAGATTTTCTTAAATGAATATGAGACCCAGCCAAGGAAGCATTGCATGACATGAATGGATTCATGTTTTCACTTTCTTTCTGCATACATTTTTGAGATCCAGGGATTCACAGGTTGCTCTCTGAAGCAAGGATGATAAGAATATCAAGGCACAAATGCCATAGAGCCCAATGAGATAATAAGATATAAAGTTGAATTAAAGTTTGTATGGGTATATGTACTGTTTCCCATAAACCACAACACCACAGAATGATAAACACTCAAAATCACAAGATGTTGAAGCACACAAACCCCATCATTCTTTGTGTCCACAGCCTCACAGAAACCTATTCAGAAACTAGATCTACAAAAGTAGATCTAGAAGACTATAAAACAAAACCAAATAAAACAAAACAAAATACATTTTGACTTGCTTTTAGAAACAAGTTGGTTGGCAAATCAAATAGAAGCAGGTAAGAGATTCCATACTTATCTTAGCATTTACATTTTTTCTCAGTAAGGAGTTAAACAATACAGCTTTGGTATTCTTCCAGGGCCCCCTGAAATTACAAACACAAAGACATTATGAGGGCAATACCATGTGACTTGGAGGCACATGTCTTTAATTCTCTTCTTTGGTACTGAAAAGACATGGTACTGCCAACATTAATAGATGGCAAAAAAGATAAGATATATCTGTGACAAACCCACAATCTTTTCATGAATAATGAATCTTTAACTCTCATTCATTCATCTACTGCAAGGTAGTTAATTCCAGGAAGAACATCATTTCCAAGTGGGATGGGTTATATCATCCATTCTGGACCTGCCTGTGCCATTCACAAAAGCTCTTTCCCCATAAGGTTCTCATTGTTAAGGGACTGTTCTACCATTGCAAAAAACAGAGCATAGTAGGCATAACTATGCTACCATGTTTTGAGAGCCAAACTCAATGAAATAGGAAATTCAGACAGCAATGTTTCTATTTTGGCCAAAGAAAAGTCACCTTATCTCACCATGATGTTCAAACTCTTCTTCTCTACAAAATATCTGTTTAATGTCTGGGACAGTCTCAGAACCTAGGAAGACAGAGTGACCATTAATCACTGGTGCCTTGGGCCACAGCTTCCTTAGAGAGCACTGCTTAACTTATACAAAAAGATGTCTGTGCTCTAAAGACTAGATTTAGTGGCTACGGGAGCCTCCTTGGTGAAAGCACTGAGTCAATGAGGAGCAAGGAAGAGAAGGAAAATGGAACTATACTGACAACAAAAGATGAGAGCAAGACAGTCTTCCAATGTTTCAAGTCTCTTATTCATTCATATCAATCACTGAAAGAGCAGAGAGTTGGTCTTCTAAGATCACAAAACAATATGAGTTTAAACTTATGCTAGATTGCATCTAGTACGAATTCTCAAGGATAGTCTCTTGAGGATCAGATAATCCAGTGTACCAAAGGGAATATGGTTTATAGAGTGGCAGCAGTGAACATGAGAAAAAAGACTATGAAAATGTCTCCCCTCTGCAGTACATCTGGTTAAACCAGGTTATGGAAACCAATTGAGGCTCACAGCAACCCATAATGTGATTATTCAGGTATAATGAGCTATGTGACATTTAACTTCCAGTGGTGTCATGCTCCACTCTCTGGTTCAGTGCATGGATGACAAAGGAACAGTCATATATCAGGGAAAGGAAAACTTGAGAAATTGTTGTGTTAGAGCAGGACCAAGGCAGAGTTACTGCATAGCTTTTCTCTGGAGAAAACATTATTTTTGTGTGGACTAATAGATCTACATAATTTCTGTCTTGGATTACAAAAGAATTTTCCCAAGTAATCTGCTGCTGAAAGCATGGACTGACCATGTATTTCTGGTGGTTTCCTCAGTGGCAAACATTCCACAGAATGAAATCACAATGAAATGAATATTGGGGGGATGACATACACACTTCTTACATTCTTGTGAAAATCTAAAACCCATACTCATGGAGGACAATGTACACACACACACACACACACACACAAACACACATGCACACAGAATTCTGAGTACAACCAAGATGTGACACTTTATGTCTTTTCTATGGACATTGAAGCTCCGTTTAGATAGGAAAGTAGATCTTAGAATTCTATACCCTCTGCTGTATTGAAGCTACATTCTAACAGAGCAACAGATTCCCAGAACAAAGTCTAGGATAACTGTTGGTTCTATATATTTAAAAGTCATTCTAATCATTATCTCCCTACTACACAGAAAACCCTGGACACACTGTGTGAAAGGGAGTAATTAATAGTGTCCTATTGATTCAGTCTCAGGTCCCATTTCTTGCATATCAAATGTTCTTCTTTCAAGATATTATCTGAATAAAGCATGATGATATCATATATTTCTAATGTCAAACACCACATATCCAGGGTGTGTGTAAATAGAAAAATATTTTAATATTTAATATACTGCATGCATTTTATGGAATTGTAAGATGAATCATTACCCATTTTATTATTTATAATACACATGTTTCTGGATGCTATAGTATTTCTAGGATATGCAGTAAACTTTTGAGGTCTTTGGGTAAGTTTTTGACTGTCTACTCTTTTCTTTGTTATATGACATTCAAGGCAGGGTTTCTCTGTGAAACTCTCCTGGAATGCAATCTGTACACCAGCCTGATCTTGAACTCAAAAATCCACTTTTCTCTGCTTCCCAAGTGCTGGGATGAAAGGTGTGTGCCATTTGGATCACTCTCTCTCTCCCTCCTCTCCTCTCCTCTCCTTTCTTCTTCTTCTTCTTCTTCTTCTTCTTCTTCTTCTTCTTCTTCTTCTTCGTCTTCCTCCTCCTCCTCCTCCTCCTCCTCCTCCTCCTCCCTCTCTCTCTCTCTCTCTCTCTCTCTCTCTCTCTCTCTCTCTCTCTCTCTCTCTCTCTCCCCTCCCCTACACCTCGACAGCAACCTAAGATCCCATGTATTGCCAGACACAGAGATCAGAGTCAAGGTGATACTGATCAGGAGGGATATGTTGGAGAAGGATATAGGAAAGAGGTTATAAGGAAATAGGTGACTGGAGATCATGGGCTATAGGAGAGACCTGGGTCTTTATGGAGCACACTGCTTAGAAGTAGGATCCCTTGAGTTTACAGTGAAGACAAAATTTATTCAAATTACACATATGGCCTGTAAAAGTGAGCCATAGCTAGCAGTACACAATGAGAATGCAGAACCAGAAACTGCCTTACACCTACTGAAGACACTTGGAGGAAAATTGACTTCTTATTCCAAGAGTGAAATATACAAGTACATTAAAGCATAGAGGATAGACAGGCAATGTCCAGATAAGTCCCAGGAGGGCTGAAATCATGTTCCTAATACCTAGGACATGGATACTAGTTTAAGGAAACTATCAAGCCCATTCTCTGTATCTTATAGATTGAATCCAGAATGGATGAAAAAAATATCCAAAGGTAGACCAAAGCTAAGGTTATTCCTCACCTACTAGATTAGTGGTTGCAAGATAGGGTGAGCTCTCTAATAGCCATTGTCTTAGTCATGTTACATGCCAGTCAGTGCAGGGTGAGGAGAAGACACTGCAAATGAGCTAAAATCACGCAGTTCACCATTATTTCCCAGGCCAAACTCAAAAGTCTTTCTCTTAGTTTAGATATGTCATTCTCTGGGTGACCCTGAAACAGGTTTAAACATTGACCTGTGGTGATAATGAGACACCACTTCAGGTTTCTCCCTCTATAGATGACCAGCATTCTCAAGCTAAGGGGCAAAATAAATTTTTCATCTCTAGGTTGTTTTTTTCATAGTATTTTTTAAAGTGGTGGAAAAATAATTTGGGTACCATTTCCATGGGCAGCTACTGCTTATCCTTAGGCTTCTGAATGAGGAAAATCAGAGAAATCTTCCATTTTCCTCATCCTTACGGATATCTTTCTCACTCTCTCATACTCCCAAACACAAAGTGTAACATGACCACTGCTGGGACCCTCTTCCACTGACCCTGACCAAGAAGGTTTTTATATAATTCACCTGTACTCTGGAGATACTTCTGATCTAATCCATATGTATGACCCACATGTGGAAGTAAGTAGTTCAGAGAGTGGCTGACCTAGTCCTGACTACATCATGTGAAGCCACACTGGCTCATCCAACATGTGTCTCAGCTTTCCTCTAGTTCATGTTATTCAGTGAGAGCCAAAGTGACTTTTAAGTACATTTGCACATTTTATGGTTGTTATTTCTACTGATAAGATAGATACTTTAGCATTTTTCACATATTAAAAATATGATAAATCTGTGTACAATTTTATAAAGGTACATAGAATAATCAAAAACTACAGATTACTGAAGCAAATCCTCAGTATTTATAGTACCTCTTTTTCTTGTTTGTGGTATTTCTTCAGAGGTACTTTCAAGAACTGGAGAATCCTCCAGAGCCTGGGAGGGACCTGGGTCATTCTTATAAAATCTTTTTAAGAGTGACAAAACTGGGAATACATTCACAATAGGGAGAATTATGTTAGCTTTATGGCACGAAACAGAAGATTAATCATGGTTGTGTGTTTGTAAAAATGATCTCATTTCCTATTTCTAGTTAGACCTCACAGTCAGGATTGTGCTTCAGGAAGGTCACTGCATTTGTGATCAAGCATTAATTACACAAACACCTTAAGCAATATTTACATTTGTGTGCCTATGACAATATAGTAGGAGCAGCAGGACTTGAGCGTGGTATATGGACAGTTACCAGATGGGAAACACATTCCTCTGAGAAACACATGAACACAATGTTGTTCATACAATTCATCCTTTCTTCATTATTTTTTTCAAACAATATAAGTTTCAGAAGGACTTCCCGTGAGACTTTCAGGTTTAAAAGTTAACTCTTCTTGGTAAACCATAAGGAAATGCTCATGAATAGAAGAAATCCTCTTTGTGAAATACCAGATGTTTATCAGAAATGATGTTTGTTAAATTCTAAAGGAATTCAGCTAGACTCTGGTGACTGAATTCAGAGTGAGCATTCCACTAGGTCCAGGATGAAGAACATGATATTTGTTGAGTTTTCATTTTTTTATTTAACCATGGATTCTGCAAATCATGGAGATCATATGGTATTGCCTTAGAAGAAGTAGGAAATATAGAATAATGTATGACTTCCTATTTTCTACCTTTGGCTACCATATTAGTTATATTATTTTCATATTGATCAGATTCTGAAAGTAGCCACCTGAGAGAGAGATGGTCTCTATATTTCAATCCCTGACTCAAAATTGGAGTTTTATCCAAAAGGAGTAGAGATCCCTGGCATTCCTTCTGCATCTTCACCCTGTCACCTACCTCCCAGTGAATGATTCGGATCACCAGGGATCATAGATTCTCAGAAATACTTAGATTCCAAATCATTTTCAACCAAGTTGTCACATGAGATGTGACAAAAACAAAATTTCTCTTATATTGGCTAAACCTTGATGTCTTCAACATGACCAGGCAAGGAAAGTGCTCTGGCATTTGGGTGGTATGTATGGCTTCCTAGAAGACAAACATCCTCAGCAACTATGTGGATAACCCAGATAAAGCAAAGCAGGAAGCGCAGTGTGGGACATTAAGTGGTACACTGTTTATACCATACCTGCGCTACTCTGACTCATCAAAGTCCAGTTTCTAAAACCTCTTCCAAGGGGCATTTGCCTCAGTTCTACTCCTGTATATGCTGTTCAAAATTTCCAGAATACTTCTAATTCAAGATCAGGCTTAAGATACCTATGCAAAAATAGGATGAGTTTGCATTTATGATCCTATTCAGGAGAACTGGGTTCACACAAGTGTGCTCCCATGGGTGAATATTGTTCTCAGTTGGATCAAAACTAGGACCTTTCACATGCTAGGAATTTAATAAACCAATTGGACTATACATCCTGCCCATGTTAGCTCTCTGTGACAAATCCTTTTCATGTCAAAGGCCTGACTGTGAAGACACTTTAACACATCCAGCATCCCAGTCAAACTCTGTCTATATAACTCATAGCTGCCTATATTGTTCCATTGAGTGCTCTGAATCAGCAGCAGACAGTATGAAGACTGACCAGCAGTGATCAAAGTAATATTGGAACTTAAATTTGAGCTCAATTTAAAGGCCTATCTCTAGCTAGCTAGCGATCATCTATCTATCTATCTATCTATCTATCTATCTATCTATCTATCTATCTATCTATCTATATCACAAAGAATGATCCAGTACTTCTCAATAACCAAGGGAAGACTGGAGCTCTTGGTAGATATTGGCCATAAATTGCCCATTATATTGCTCTATGGTATTATGCTAATGGTGTCTAATCTGTTAAGCCTTTTCACCAGTTCTAACATTAAGGAGCCATTTCTATTGTAAATCCAGTTAACAAACACATTCAACCTTTTTTTAAATATAGTGCCTTCCTATAGTCAAACTCTCTAATCTGATCAAGCATGTGGACCTTTCCATCTTCCATATGTGTAAATGTCTTCAGAGAGATATAGACCACAACCCAGGCTTCTGCTGACTGTTGGTGTTTGTCTTTGCATGGGATCTCACTAAGTTGGGTTACACAAGACAGATGCTAGGAACTTGGAACACTCAAGTCTGTCCATACAAGTTCAGGACTACAGTGTGGGTTATTATAAATGCCACTGATCTTTATCTAAGAATGTTGAACTACATACTTAATGTATTCTCTCCTCTGTTTATATTGTTCTGCAGAACCCTGTCTAAATGCCTATTTCACAGAGGTCTCTGTCTCTGTCTCTCTCTCTCTCTCACACACACACACACACACACACACACACACACACACACATCAAAATGTGAGTTTTCTACTACTGCTCCAGTACCATTTTGCCTGTCTGCTGCTTTGCTCCCTACCATGATGGTCACGGATTCTAACTCTCTGAAAATTTATACTCAAAGCCAAATATTTTGTTTTACAAGTTGGCTTGGTCTTGATGTTTTATCACAAAAATAGAAAAGCAACCAAGACAGCCCCTAACCAGTCTTGTTTGTCTACCTGTCCTCAATAGCTCAATTAAAGACATAATTGTAATAAAAATTAATTGGTGGTTTTTACCCCCTCCTTTGATCATTTATTCCCCCCCAAAAAAATATACGAAACTTTTGAGTTTATACTTCACTGTCAATAACCCCCAGATACCACTTGCCATGCTCCTAGTGAGCAGCTCTCTTCCAAATGGCTGGTCCTCATAGAGCCATGTTCTCACTTTCCATCCACCTCTGACATCTTCTTCCTTCTTCCTCCCTTTTTCTCTCCTGGTGTTCTCTGCCTCAGACCCCAAGCCCAGCAATTGGAACCTTGCCTACCTCTCTTCTGCCCAGCTACAAGCTGTCAACATGTTTAGTTAACCAATAGCTTTAAATTAAGGAGCAAAGTTACATAGCATTAATTGGTATACATGAGGATTTCCTCATCACCAAGAATCTTCCCAATGGAGACAGCCAGATATTGGGAACCAGTATTTATCATTACAACATATATAGCAACATATTAAATCTCAACACACAATTAATAGTGAAAAGCAGAAAAGAAAGATTTTTTTTTTCAGCTTCAGCCCCACTGGCCCACTTTCCATGAAGGTTGCCCTGACTGCTCTTCTGCATTCCCACTGAGCAACACAAGGTAGCATCCTATGAAAGCCTGTGGATGTTGTATGTGGAGGTAAATTGGGAAGAGGAACAAAGGTCTGTTGACCCCTCCACCAAGGCCATCCTCAGAATCCTATGAGGTTTAGTTTTAAGCAAAGGCAAGAAGCATCGATAGCTGGGCAGTGCTGGTCAGGTTATTTCCTCTTTCTGAGCTGCAGTGTCTCCTGAAAAGTGAGATGATAGGTTGTGATTCTCTTGCCAGAACATTAGTCCTCCTTCTGGCTTGCCCAAGGATCCTAGTTTGCTCCTGGAGATTCTTGGCATCCACTGTCTAAGCTGTCCAGTACCAAAGGGAAGAACACAAGTATCTCTTCATAATATTTTATACATGCCATGATGGTTATAGAAGTAGATGCTTTATGCACTTATGTTAAGTATAGACACAGAATTGTGGAGGTTTGTTTTTTTTGTTTTTTGTTTTTTTGTGTTTTTTTTTGTTTTTTTTTTTGTTTTTTGGTTTTTTTTTTTTTTTTTTTTTTTTTTTTTTTGGCATATCTGGTATTTCCAGGTTGCAATAGATTAGCTTATCCTACTGGCATCTTCAACAGATATTTACTGAGAATTTAGTTAGCATTTAGTAGCTTTGATCCTTAGGCCAGAAGGTGGATCAAGTTTGGAGCTGTCATGTGTTGTTATAATGTAAAATCTGAGAAGTCTGTAGTGTCATCGGAGTACAAAATACTCCTGGTGTCAATCCTCGCGTAGGTTAACTGTCAAGAGGCTCTGAGAGCACAAATGGCAGAGCTCTGTCGCTGTGGTTGCTCTCCATGCTCCCAATGTGCTCGAGCCACAACCTTCAGCTAAAAGCTACCCTAGGAGGTTCAATCTGGGGGTCTCTAAAGAGGGTAAGAGAATCTAGGCAGCCCACAATGCAGTTAAGTGCTGCTAGCTAAAGCCTCCTGACACATAAAAAAGGAAAAACTCCTACTGGGAAGGCAGTACAAGCAATCATCAGTCACTTTTTTCCAATACAGACTCAGTAACAACAGAAAATAAGGTGGATAAAATATTACATCCAAATATTAATGAAAAAACAAATAAATGAATATAACCCCAATTTCCAACAGCTCTGAGTTGTAATAAATAGCCCAAACCCACAAATTCATGGGTGGGAATAAAGAGCTCAGATAAACATTATTAAGGCACAGAGAACATATTTAAGAAAATTATAGTAGAATATTTCCTAAATATTAGATATAGAAATAGACATTCAAACAAAGAGCCTTCTGGATTACCAAATGACATGACCAGAGTACTTATCTGTGTATGTACTTTTAAGACGGGACACATATTATAGTCAATATGTCAAAAATACAGAGCAAAAGAAGAGTATTGAAATATTTAAGAGTAAACCACTATGTCATTAGAAAGGTAGAAACATCTAAACATTATTGGGAATCTTCAACCCAGAAAATCATGACATGATACATTTCAATCCCTGAAAGTAAATCACTGCAAATCAGGAGTTTTACATCATGAAGACATATTTTTAAATAGAAAGGAGAGAAAATAAGATTTTCAAAACAAGCACATACCAAGTCAGTTCATAAGTACCAATGTATCTCTGCAGAAGATGCTTAAAGGAGTACTGTAAGTGTAGGAGGAAGGAGGACTGGCTTAAATACAAGAACACAGGAAATATACATTTTAAGAGACAGATATCTAAACAAAGGAGAATGAGAAACAGCTAATCAGGTCCAGCTTAATAAATCAGAACCTCCCCCAATATCATGATTGCAGAGAAAATCAAACAACAAACAGCCAACAAATTATTAGATTCAATAAGCATAACTTACTGATAACCTTACATAAAAGAAGATGCAATTAATCAGAGAAAAGAAAAGACTGGCTGATGAGGTTAAATAACTAGATTCAACTTTCTGTTATCTCTAAAAACACAACTTGCTTGTAAAAATAACCACAGACTGATAACCAAAAAATGTGAAATAAATGGAAAACATAATGAATCTGACAGTTATTTTTCTACCAAATGAAGTAAATCCAAGTCAAAACAAGGAAAGATAAAGAAAATCACTTCATACTGAAAAATATTATATGTTATTAAGAAAATATGACCATGAAAAATATATGCATTAATACTGGTTTCCCCAATTTCATATAAACAAAGACCAGTGGACATAAAAGATCAGGTAGATCCTGCTACAATAATATTGGATGATTTCAATACCCTACACTTATTTCAAAACTGGTCATCCAAACTAAGAGTCAACCAAATATTCAGAGTTAAACTATGCAGTAGGTGGACTTAACAGAATATTTCATTGAACAGAAATAGTATAAATATCTTTCTCAGGAGCCTATCCACCTTTTCTAACACAGATCACATTCCAAACTACAAATCAAACCTAAGCAAGTACAAAATTACCAAAATAACATCTTGTGTCATAACAGACCAGTGTTAAACCTGTAAGTAAGTAGCAAGTAAAATAACAGAAATGACAGAAATACACAGAAACAGAACAGTATATTCTTTCATGACCAGTGGGGTTGTTGAAGATTTAAAAATTCTAGTCTCAAATGGAAATGAAAATACATGACATCAGAACATTTGGGATATAATGAGGCAGTTTTATGAGTGAAAATTAGAATTTTGAGAACTTTACAAAAACAGAACTAGGTAGAGTAAACAACTTAAGAGTGTACCTTAATGTCTTAGAAAACAAAAACAGCCCAAAATCTAAAACAGTAGATGGTAATAAATAATAAAAATCAAGGCAGAAGTTAAGGAAATACAGATCAAAAGTATAATATACAGAAGAAAAAAATTACAATACTATTGACACAACCCTGTGAAACTTCCAACATCCCTTCATGATAAAACCCCAAAGAAACTAGGAAGAAAACATAATCTCAAAATAATAATGGCAGTATACAACAAGTATTAGTTTTATACTAATTAGTGAAAACTGGGAAAATTTCTTTAAAATTTACAATGAAATAAGAATTTATATTCTCTCCATTGTAATCAAATAATAGTGCTCAAACTCCCAGCTAGAGTATTAAGCCAAAAGAATTAAAGGGGATATAAATAGGAAGGAAAAAAGGCAAATTACTAGATTCAAGGATTCCACCAGCAAACTGTAAACAGAGAGTAGCAGTATATAAAAATCACCATACAAAAAGAGTATCCTTTCTATATATCAATAGTAAACTCAGTGGAAACAAAGTTAGGGGGAAATTCCATTCATTATAGCTTTTTAAAATTGTTGTAAATAAGCTTACCTGTGGGGGAAAAGACCTCTACAATGAAAATGTGAGAAACTGAGAAAAGAAATTGAGGCACTACCTCTTGTCCTTTGATAGGCAGAATATTGTGTATATTGCTATATCACTGAAAGCAATCTACATATTTGAAGCAATCCCCATCAAAATGACAATGACATTCTTCACAGAACAAGAAAAGGAAATCTTAAGCCTCATATGGAAGCACAATGCTCTTAATAACTTATGCAGTCCTTAGTAGAGACAACAGTGTGGGATATGACACACTTTCCACCTCCAATTGTATTACATAGTTATTGTGACAAAAACAGCTTGGTACTGTAACAAGATCAGTCAGGATAGAATAGATGACTCAGAAATAAAGCCATATAGCTACAGTCATCTTGTTTTGGAAAATCCTGTCCAAAATATCAATTGGAAACAAAATACTCTATTTACAAATAGTTGTGGGGTAAATGATTTACATGTAAAAGACCACAACTAGATTTCTATTTCTCACCCTCCACAAGAATCAATTCAAAATGAACTAAAGACATTAAAGTCCTTAACTATCTTTGACAAGAAACTTTGCAAGTGTTTGAAGAAAATCTAAATAAAACACTTAAAGATAGAGGCACAGATAAGTATTTTCAGAAAAGGACTCTAATACGACAGGAAATAGTTCTAAAAATTGGTAAATGAGAGATTATAAGAAATAAAAATTCTTCAGCACAGCAAAGGAAGCAACACTAGAATGAAGAGACATCTACTGAATGCGAAAACCCTCCTACTGCACATAAAACAAGTCATTAATATCTAGGATACATAAGGACCTGAAAATGAAACACAAGAAAACGAAGTATCCCAAAGAGTAAATGGGACAACAGGCTGAATGGTGCGTTCTAAATGAAGAAGTACAAATGGATAATAAGTAGTTGGAAAAGTGTTCAGTATCATCAGGGAGACACAAAACCAGTTTTGAAATTCCATTTCATCCTTGTCAGAATGGCTATGATCAAGAAAACAAATGGCAACAAATGCAGGAGAGGATGTGGGGGAAATGAGACCCTTATTCATTGCTGGTAGGAAAGCAAACCTGTTTAGCCACTATGGAAAAAAGTATGGAGGTTCCTCAGAAATTAATTAGAAAGATCATATCAACCTCCTATGTAACTCTTATGGACATATTTGAAGGAAGCTAAGTCAACACAGCACAGAGATACCTGCATGTCATGTTTATTGTTACAATATTTACATTGACTAAAATAGAACTAGTCTAGATCTCCATCAACAACAAAATGGATAATGGAAACATGATACATAGACAGAATGTTATGAACCTGTAAACAAAAAGTGGAATTGTGACATTTGTTAGGGAAATAGATGCAACTGAAATCATTATGTGAAATGAAATAAGTTGAACATAGAAAGTCAGATGCCATACTTTTTCTCATATGCAGGGTTTATGTAAGTCTGTTCCTCTTAACACCAGTTTTCCTAGGATCCAAACTACTAGAAATAGTGTTGTGCACATAGCAGTCCTAAAAAACAGATGTAACCATGTTCCAGTCCTATTTTAGACCTTTCAAATGTTCCTCTTATTTTCAGCTCACAACCCAGTACTCAGAGCTCATAACCTGGTACTCAAGGCTACTGTGATTTCGATTTCTCTCTTCTAACACTTCTACACACTACAGGCCACATTTTAGCTCATCCCAAAACATACTTGAAGCACACTGGTGCACCTCACAAGGCTACACTTTCTCACTGATGACATCTTGTCTATCTGTAAAAGCCAACTTTTGTGTCAGTCTTCTCAGAAAAGACCATTTTTCTTTTGTTGGTTTATACTCTGATAGATGTGTTAATGACCCAAGACTACATTCTTCAGGACCTGGCTGTGGCAAGTATTCAGTAGAGCTTGTTGAGCTATTAGCTTGGTGCATAGATGTCAATTCTCTATTCTTTGCTCCTTAGTGAATGGTTAGGCCTTGACACTTGTAGAAAATTGCTTTTTGGAGACACAGGTTCACTTGATGTCAAGTATTTCTGCTTGGTTTAGGTATGGCTTTTGACATTCCATTCTGGGAAGTGGAAATCCTAAGATCTTCAACCACAATGACTTAGAGGTCCTGTTTAAACAGGCATTCCCCTGTACCTCCCCTGAGATTGCGTTTGAAGGAAAAGAACATTTTCCTTTTCTTTTGTTGAGCTAAACTTAACAGAAAATCTAATATAGTTTTGGATAAAATAACAACCTGATTATTTATCAGGACATATATGAAATACTTAACAAAACTTCAGAATCCAGCAAATGTTTATCATGTGCCTTATATGTACCAGTCGCTATGCCACGCCTTCCAGAGAAATAAGAGGTGAAATAGTGTTACTCTTACTTAGAGAGCTATGAGCTTGAAGCTCAGCTCAAAATGCACAGTAACTATAGCACAAGATTTGGCATGACATTGCTATCTGCATACCTACTCCTGTCTAGCACACACATTTTACTGACTGGAGTGACGGAGAAGGTTTTATCTGACTGGAAATTAAACATGAACAAAGATTTGAAGACAAAAAAAAAAAAAACCAAATGAAGAAGGAGGGAATTTATTTCCCTGTCAGTCAGGGAAAATAGGAAGAATAAATTTCTAGAACAAAATATCATGGTAGTGAGCCAAATCTGGGTGGACTGGGAAAGGGGTGAGTTGTAGCCCAAGAAGTCTTTTCAGATTTGGGGTTCCTCTTCATTGGCAATGGGAAGCCCCTGGAAGATACTTGATTGTGAGTGAAAAGTGGATATGAAAGACTGATATATAGGAATTCACAGAGCCTGTAACAGCAAGCACTAGACCTGCACAGGTTCAAATCAAAGACCCTACACAGAGTAGGAGAGAGGGACTCCAAGTTTATTTGTTTTTTGGGGGGAGGGCGGTGGTTTTGGTTTTGGCTTATTGTATCTTGCTTGTTTGGTTTTGTTATCATTTTGAGAGAAACAGAACATGAAGTTCAGAAGGGAGGGAGGTGAGGTGGATCTAGGAGTAGGTGGGAAAGAAAAAAGAACATTATCAACTATATTGTATGGAAAAATCAAATAATTAAAAAAAACAAGATATATGGACAAAAAATAAAGAAAAATCTTTCTCACCATACAGACCTGCACAAGTGTATAGGAGGACTCAATAAAGAATTAATTAAAACATCACTATACGTTGCCCTCAAATAATGAAGTGCTGGGAGTCTCCTGGCCTGGAGCAACTTGAAATGAGACTCAGGTATGGACTCAGGTTGAACTCAGGTGTGACTTTAAAGACTGATGGCCTCCAGAGAGTCTAGCTCTCTAACTTAACTAAATGCTTTTGACAGCTTCTAAAAGGTCTTAAAAACTTTCTTGCTCTTTCTGAGGGTTAAAAGCTGCTAGTGTAGGAGATTAACACCTGCATCCTAAAGGCAGGGGATTAAGTAAAGTAGCCTTTGTTCTATCTCTGCAGGAACTTCTCAGCTCTACCTTCCCGTCTGCTAGTTGAAGTCTGAGAAGCCAAATCATCATTTACTCATGACAGAATGAACAGGAGCATCATGAAGCACCTATATCTCACCAGACATGGATGACTTTCATTGGATTCCATAGATACTGCCAAAATAATATTTGAACAAGTGATGAAAAAAGAATTTGAAGATAGCATCATTAACTGGGGAAAGATTATGACTATATTTGCCTTTGGGGGTGTTTTCCTCAAAAAATTTCCACTAGAGCTGATTGCCCTGGATGTAGGTGCCTACAAACAAGTTTCCAGTTTTGGGGCAGAATTCATAATGAATAACACAGGAGAATGGACACGGCAGAATGGAGGCTGGGTATGTGTGATGACTATATATATATATATATTGAAGAATAGGAATGAAGTTTCCTTACTAATTGAAACAAACAAGAAAATAACAATCAAAGGAATTCAGTCTGTTTGTATGCCTTATTTTTAGATGCTCTTAATTGAAATTAAACAAAACAAAAAATTCCCTGGATCATTTTCAGTGGTCCCTACTGGAAATTTTTTTAAAAACTTTTTTTTTAAAGATTTATTTATTGTTTTTTTTTTTTTTGTTTTGTTTTGGTTTTTCGAGACAGAGTTTCTCTGTGTAGCCCTGGCTGTTCTGAAACTCACTTTGTAGACCAGGCTGGCCTCGAACTCAGAAATCCTCCTGCCTCTGCCTCCCAAGTGCTGGGATTAAAGGCGTGTGCCACCACCATCCAGCCTTTTTAAAGCCATTTTATATATGTGAGCACACTGTAGCTGTCTTCAGATACTCCAGAAGAGGGTATCAGATTCTATTACAGATGGTTGTGAGCCAGCATGTGGTTGCTGGGAATTGAACTTAGGACCTCTGGAAGAACAGTCACTGCTCTTAACTGCTGAGCCATCTCTCTAGCCTGCTCCCTTTTTTTTTTTTTTTTTTTTTTTTAATTTTATTTTATTTTTTTAATTTACATTCCAAATCACTTCCCCTTTCCCGTTTCCTCCCTCCCCGAAAGTCCCATAAGCCCCCTTCCCTCCCTCTTTTCTCCGTTCAACCCCCTCTCATTACTCTGTCCTGGCGTTCCCCTACATCCAGTCTTTCCAGGACCAGGGGTCTCTCCTTCCATCTTTTTAGAAATCTATTGATATGCTGATTGTGTCTAGGGTATTCTGAGATTCTGGGTCAATATCCCCTTATCAGTGACTTCATACCATGTGTGATCTTTTGTGATTGGGTTACCTCACTAAGGATGATATTTTCAAGTTCTGACCATTTGCCTAGGAATTTCGTGAACTCATTGTTTTTAATTGCAGAGTAGTATTCCATTGTGTAAATATACCACATCTTCTGAATCCATTCCTCCGTTGAGGGACATCTGGGTTCTTTCCAGCTTCTGGCTATTATAAATAAGGCTGCTATGAATATAGTGGAGCATGTGTCCTTATTGCATGCAGGTAAAGTCTCTGGGTATATGCCCAGGAGTGGTATAGCCGGATCCTCCGGAAGTGTCATGCCCAGTTTTCTGAGGAGCCGCCAGACTGCTTTCCAGAGTGGTTGTACCAGCCTGCAATTCCACCAGCAGTGGAGGAGTGTTCCTCTTTCTCCACATCCTCGCCAACAACTGCTGTCTCCTGTGTTTTTGATCTTAGCCATCCTGACTGGTGTGAGATGGAATCTCAGGGTTGTTTTGATTTGCATTTCCCTAATGACTAAGGATGATGAACATCTCTTTAGGTGCTTCTCAGCCATTAGATATTCTTCAGGTGAGAACTCTTTGTGTAGCTCTGTACCCCATTTGTTAATAGGGTTACTTGCCTCTCTGGAGTTTAACTTCTCGAGTTCTTTGTATATCTTGGATATTAGCCCTCTGTCGGATGTAAGGTTGGTAAAGATCATTTCCCAGTTAGTTGGTTGCCGCTTTGTCTTTTTGACGGTGTCTTTTGCCTTGCAAAAACTTTGTAATTTAATGAGGTCCCATTTGTCTATTCTTGATCTTAGAGTATAAGCTATTGGAGTTCTGTTCAGGAAATTCTCCCCTGTGCCCATATGTTCAAGGTTCTTCCCTAGTTTCCCTTCTATTAGTTTCAGTGTGTCTGGTTTTATGTGGAGATCTTTGATCCACTTAGAATTGAGCTTAGTGCAAGGAGATAAGGATGGGTCAATTTGCATTCTTCTGCATGTTGACCTCCAGCTGAGCCAGCACCATTTGTTGAAAAGGCTATCTTTTTTCCACTGGATGGTTTTAGCTCCTTTGTCAAAGATCAAGTGACCATAGGAGTGTGGATTCATTTCTGGGTCTTCAATTCTGTTCCATTGATCTACATGTCTGTTACTGTACCAATACCATGCAGTTTTTAACACTATTGCTCTGTAGTACAGCTTGAGGTCCGGGATACTGATTCCCCCAGAGGTTCTTTTACTCTTGAGAATAGTTTTAGCTATTCTGGGTTTTCTGTTATTCCAGATGAATTTTTGAATTGCTCTTTCTAACTCTATGAAGAATTGAGTTGGGATTTTGATGGGGATTGCATTGAATCTGTGTATTACTTTTGGTAAGATGCTCATTTTTACTATATTAATCCTGCCAATCCATGAGCATGGCAGATTTTTCCATCTTCTGAGGTCTTCTTCAATTTCTTTCTTCAGAGACTTGAAGTTCTTGTCATACAGATCTTTCACTTGTTTGGTTAGCGTCACGCCAAGATACTTAATATGGTTTGTGGCTATCGTAAAGGGTATTATTTCTCTTACTTCTTTCTCAGCCTGCTTATCCTTTGAGTATAGGAAGGCTTCTGACTTGCTTGAGTTGATTTTATATCCGGCCACTTTGCTGAATTCGTTTATCAGCTGTAGGAGTTCTCTGGTGGAGTTCTTTGGGTCGCTTATGTATACTATCATATCGTCTGCAAATAGTGATAGTTTGACTTCTTCCTTTCCAATTTGTATCCCTTTGACCTCTTTTTCTTGTCTAATTGCTCTAGCTAGAACTTCAAGTACTATATTGAAAAGATATGGAGAGAGAGGGCAGCCTTGTCTAGTCCCTGATTTTAGTGGGATTGCTTCAAGTTTCTCTCCGTTTAGATTGATGCTGGCTACTGGTTTGCTGTAAATTGCTTTTACTATGTTTAGATATGGGCCTTGAATTCCTGATCTTTCCAAGACCTTTAGCATGAAAGGATGCTGAATTTTGTCAAATGCTTTCTCAGCATCTAATGAGATGACCATGTGGTTTTTTTCTTTGAGATTGTTTATGTAGTGGATTACATTGATGGATTTCCTTATATTGAACCATCCCTGCATCCCTGGGATGAAGCCTACTTGATCGTGGTGAATGATCGTTTTGATGTGTTCTTGGATTCGGTTGGCAAGAATTTTATTGAGTATTTTTGCATCGATATTCATAAGAGAGATTGGCCTGAGATTCTCTTTCTTTGTCGGATCTTTGTGTGCTTTTGGTATTAGTGTAATTGTGGCTTCATAGAACGAGTTGGGTAGTGTTCCTTCTGTTTCTATTTTGTGGAACAGTTTGAAGAGTATTGGTGTTAGGTCTTCTTTGAAGGTCTGATAGAATTCTGCACTAAAACCATCTGGACCTGTGCTTTTTTTGGTTGGCAGACTTCCAATGACAACTTCTATTTCTTCAGGGCTTATAGGACGGTTTAGATGGTCTATTTGATCCTGATTTAATTTTGGTACTTGGTATTTGTCAAGGAAATTGTCCATTTCCTCAAGATTTTCTAGTTGTGTTGAATACAGGTTTTTGTAGTAGGATCTGATGATTTTTTGAATTTCCTCAGTTTCTGTTGTTATCTCTCCCTTTTCGTTTCTGATTTTATTAATTTGGATACTATCTCTGTGCCCTCTGGTTAGTCTGGCTAAGGGCTTATCTATCTTGTTGATTTTCTCAAAGAACCAACTCCTCGTTTTGTTGATTCTTTGTATGGTTTTATTTGTTTCTACTTGATTGATTTCAGCCCTGAGTTTGATGATTTCCTGCCTTCTACTCCTCTTTGGTGTATTTGCTTCTTTTTGTTCCAGGGCTTTCAGGTGTGCCATTAAGCTGTTAGTGTATGCTGTCTCCCGTTTCTTTTTGGCGGCACTCAGGGCTATGAATTTTCCTCTTAGCACTGCTTTCATTGTGTCCCATAAGTTAGGGTATGTTGTGCCTTCATTTTCGTTAACTTTCAAAAAGTCTTTGATTTCTTTCTTTATTTCCACCTTGACCAAGTTATCATTGAGTAGAGCATTGTTCAGCCTCCATGTGTACGTGGGTTTTCTTTTGTTTTTGTTGCCATTGAAGACCACCCTTATTCCATAGTGATCTGATAGGAGGCATGGGATTATTTCTATCTTCTTGTATCTGTTGAGGTCTGATTTGTGACCAATTATATGGTCAATTTTGGAGAAGGTACCATGAGGAGCTGAGAAGAAGGTGTATTCTTTAGCTCTAGGATGAAATGTTCTATATATATCAGTTAGTTCCATTTGGTCCAAGGCTTCAATTAGATTCACTGTGTCCCTGTTTAGTTTCTGCTTTCCTGAACGATCCATTTCAGAGAGCGGGGTGTTGAAGTCACCCACTATTATTGTGTGCGGTGCGATGTGTGCTTTGAGTTTTAGTAAAGTTTCTTTTACGAATGAGGGTGCCCTTGCATTTGGAGCATAGATATTCAGGATTGAGAGTTCTTGATGGTGGATTTTTCCCTTGATCAGTATGTAGTGTCCTTCTGTGTCTTTTTTGATGACTTTAGGTTGAAAATCAATTTTATCCGATATTAGGATGGCTACTCCACCTCGTTTCTTGGGGCCATTTGCTTGTAAAATTGTTTTCCAGCCTTTTACTCTGAGGTAGTGTTTGTCTTTGACACTGAGGTGCGTTTCCTGCATGCAGCAAAATGCTGGGTCCTGTTTACGAATCCAGTCTGCTAGTCTATGTCTTTTAATTGGGGAATTGAGACCATTGATATTAAGAGAGATTAAGGCATAGTGATTATTGCCATCTGCCATTCTTGACGCTATCTTTATGTTTGAGTGGTTATCTACTTTTGGGTTTGATTCAAGAAGGTTATTATCTCATTTTTTCCAGGGTGTTGTTTCTCTCCCTGTATTGGAGGTTTCCACCTATTATCCGTTGCAGGGCTGGATTTGTGGAAAGATATTGTGAAAATTTGGTTTTATCATGGAATATCTTGGTCTCTCCATCTATGGTGATTGAGAGTTTTGCTGGGTAGAGTAGTCTAGGTTGGCATTTGTGCTGTCTTAGTGTCTGCATGAGATCTGCCCAGGATCTTCTGGCTTTCATAGTCTCTGGTGAGAAGTCTGATGTGATTCGGATAGGTCTTCCTTTGTATGTTACTTGGCCCTTTTCTCTTACTGCATTTAGTATTCTTTCTTTGTTTAGAACATTCGGTGTTTTGATTATTATGTGACGGGAGGTATTTCTGTTCTGGTCCAGTCTGTTTGGAGTTCTGTAGGCTTCTTGTACGTTCATTGGCATCTCTCTCTTTAAGTTAGGGAAGTTTTCCTCCATAATTTTGTTGAAGATGTTTACTGGCCCTTTAAGTTGCAAATCTTCACTCTCATCTATACCTATAATCCTTAGGTTTGGTCTTCTCATTGTGTCCTGGATTTCCTGGATGTTTTGGGTTACACGTTTTTTGCATTTTGCATTTTCTTTAACTGTTGAGTCGATGCTTTCTATGGAATCTTCAGCACCTGAGATTCTTTCTTCCATCTCTTGTATTCTATTGTTGATGTTTGCATCTATGACTCCTGATTTCTTCCCAAGGTTTTCTATCTCCAAAGTTGTCTCCCTTTGTGATTTCTTAGTTGTTTCTACTTCCTTTTTTAGTTCCTGGATGGATTTGCTGAGATCCTTCACTTGTTTGTTTGTATTTTCCTGTATTTCTTTAAGGTATTTTTGCATTACCTCTTTCAGGATTTCTTCCTGATGACCCACGTTCTCCTGCATTTCTTTGAGCGATTTTTGTGTTTCCTCCTCATGGGATTCCATCTGTTGATCCATCGTCTCCTGCATTTCTTTAAGCAGTTCTCGTGTTTCCTTTGTAAGGGCATCTAACCGTTGATTCATTTCTTTAAGCAATTTTTGTGTTGCCTCCTTATGGGCATCCGTCTGTTGACCCATATTCTTCTGCATTTCTTTATGCAAATTTCGTGATTCCTTTGTGAGTGCATCTACCCGTTGATTCATCTCGTTAAGCGATTTTTGTGTTGTCTCCTTGTGCGCCTCCATCTTTTGATCCATGTTCTCCCGCATTTCTCTAAGCGATTTTTGTGTTTCCTTTGTAAGGGCTTCTAACCGTTGATTCATGGTCTCCTGTAACTCTTTATGAGATTTATTTGTGTCCTTCTTGTGATCCTCTAATAGCATCATGAGAAGTGATTTTAAATCCAGATCTTGTCTTTCGGGTGTGGTGGGGTATCCAGGACTTGCTGCTGTTGGAGAGTTGGGTTCGGATGGTCCCACATTACTTTGATTACTGTTAGTAACATTCCTACGTTTGCCTTTTGCCATCTGGATACCTCTGGTGTTAGTTGGTCCTGCTGCCACTGGCTGTTGATTGGACCTCCTGTGAGCCTGCAAAGCTATTTCTGCCCCCCCTGGATTACCAGGATTCCCCTGGCACCGATTTCTGGGGCCTGCCTGCTCCTGAGTGACTTTGGAGCCCTAATGTGCTTTGCCCCAAGTGATCTTATATTGGGGAGGCCTTGCACATCTAAAGTCTCAGCCTAGTGGATTCCTGGAGCAGAGGTCGCCAAAGGGAGGCTGGCAGGCTCCTGCCCTGTGCAGGGGTGTGTGATCTCTCCTGGGGGGGGAGGGGGCGTCCCTCTGCCAGGCAGAAGTCCCACAGCAGATCTGGCGCGCTGGTCACTGCAGATCAGCCCAGCACCTGGGAGCAGGTTACACACAAGCTGCCTGAACCCGAAGCGATATTATGCCTGTCTGTCTCTGAGCCTGGCGGTCCCAACTACCTGGTCACTGGAGCAAAGATGGCGGAGGGCAGTCTCCGTGGCGCCGCTCACCCTGTGGTCACGATGGCCCGCCGATCTGGCACCCAGACGACCACAGCGCCAACCCGCCCTCGGGCACAGACGGAAGCCCCAACAGGCCGTGTCCCAAGTGATGTTATATTGGGGGGAGAGCCTGGGTACCGGTCTCTCCAGCGCAGTCCGCGGGAACAGAGGTCGAGGAAGGGAAGCTGGCAGGCTCCCTCCCTGCGCGGGGTCCCTCCACCAGGCAGAAGGTCCCACCGCGGAACTGGCGCGCTGGTTACTGCAGATCAGCCCAGCACCTGGGAGCAGGTTACACACAAGCTGCCTGAAACCGAAGCGATATTATGCCTGTCTGTCTCTGAGCCTGGCGGTCCCAACTACCTGGTCACTGGAGCAAAGATGGCGGAGGGCACTCTCTGTGGCGCCGCTCACCCTGTGGTCACGATGGCCCGCCGATCTGGCACCCAGACGACCACAGCGCCAACCCGCCCTCGGGCACAGACGGAAGCCCCAACAGGCCGTGTCCCAAGTGATGTTATATTGGGGGGAGAGCCTGGGTACCGGTCTCTCCAGCGCAGTCCGCGGGAACAGAGGTCGAGGGCCTGCTCCCTTTTTTATACTTGGAGAACGTTTGTGTTTCCAGCTTTAATTCTAGCTGTGAGGTCTGGGCTTGAGAACAGCACCATATTTTTAAAAAAAAAAAAAACTATATCTTCAATATCAGTAGTGCGGATCCCCAAGTGCCTGTCTTTTGCTAGGGTTTCTCATGACAATCGAGAACTAGTACAGAAAGAGCTGATATTAAATATTGTCATATGTACTTCATTGTGTTGTAATAGTCAACCATATGTATGATTTTGTACATTCATTACTTACACACTGACTTTTTCCATTTTCTTAGCACACTATCATGTGTGGCTAACCAGACACCCCCAAAGCCCTTTGTCACTAGGGATCAAAGCTAGAGCCTAATGGGGTCTGAGCTTATGTTCTATCAGTGTGCTGTATCCTTAGCCTCATGGTTAGTCTTTCTAGGAACTATTTTACAATTGGTATCTGGGCTATACATGGAAGTGCCCATTCTGGAACTGTGAAAAGAAAGATAAGAGGCGGGCGGGAGCCTACCAGCTTTCCTTCCGCGACCTCTGTTACCGCAGACTGCACTGAAGAGACAGGTACCCAGGCTCTATCCCCAATATAACATCACTTGGGACACGGCCTGTTGGGGCTTCCGTCTGCGCCCGAGAACGGGTCAGCGCTGTGGTCGTCTGGGTGCCAGATCGGCAAGCCATCGCGTCTGCAGGGTGAGCGGCGCCACGGAGAGTGCCCTCCGCCATCTTTGCTCCAGTGACTGGGAAGTTGGGACTGCCAGGTTCTGAGACAGATAGGCTTAATATCACTTGGGTCTCGGGCGGCTTGTGTGTGTGCAGCTCCCAAGTGCTGGGCTGATCTGCAGTAACCAGCGCGCCAGCTCTGCTGTGGGACTTCTGCCTGGCAGAGGGACCCCGCACTGGGCGGGAGCCTACCAGCTTTCCTTCCGCGACCTCTGTTCCCACAGACTGCACTGAAGAAACAGGTACCCAGGCTCTCTCCCCCATATAACATCGCTTGGGACACGGCCTGTTGGGGCCTCCGTCTGCGCCCGAGAACGGGTCAGCGCTGTGGTCGTCTGGGTGCCAGATCGGCAGGCCATCCCGTCTGCAGGGTGAGCAGCGCCACGGAGAGTGTGCAGAGTGCACTCCGCCATCTTTGCTCCAGTGACTGGGAAGTTAGGACAGCCAGGTTCTGAGACAGACAGGCATAATATCGCTTGGGTCTCGGGCAGCTTGTGTGTATGCGGCTCCCAAGTGCGGGGCTGATCTGCAGTAACCAGCGCGCCAGCTCTGCTGTGGGACTTCTGCCTGGCAGAGGGACGCCCCCTTCCCCCCCCCCCCCGGAGAGATCACACACCCCTGCACAGGGCAGGAGCCTACCAGCCTCCCTTTGGCGACCTCTGCTCCAGGCATCCACTAGGCTGAGCCTTTGGATGTGCAAGGCCTCCCCAATATAAGATCACTTGGGGCAAGGCACATTAGGGCTCCAAAGTCACTCAGGAGCAGGCAGGCCCCAGAAATCGGTGCCAGGGGAATCCTGGCAATCCAGGGGGGGCAGAAATAGCTTTGCAGGCTCACAGGAGGTCCAACCAACAGCCAGTGGCAGCAGGACCAACTAACACCAGAGGTATCCAGATGGCAAAAGGCAAACATAGGAATGTTACTAACAGAAATCAAAGTAATGTGGGACCATCCAAACCCAACTCTCCAACAGCAGCAAGTCCTGGATACCCCACCACACCCGAAAGACAAGATCTGGATTTAAAATCACTTCTCATGATGCTATTAGAGGATCACAAGAAGGACACAAATAAATCTCATAAAGAGTTACAGGAGACCATGAATCAACGGTTAGAAGCCCTTACAAAGGAAACACAAAAATCGCTTAGAGAAATGCGGGAGAACATGGATCAAAAGATGGAGGCGCACAAGGACACAACACAAAAATCGCTTAACGAAATGAATCAACGGGTAGAAGCACTCACAAAGGAATCACAAAATTTGCATAAAGAAATGCAGAAGAATATGGGTCAACAGACGGATGCCCATAAGGAGGCAACACAAAAATTGCTTAAAGAAATGAATCAACGGTTAGATGCCCTTACAATGGAAACACGAGAACTGCTTAAAGAAATGCAGGAGACAATGGATCAACAGATGGATTCCCATGAGGAGGAAACACAAAAATCACTCAGAGAAATGCAGGAGAACGTGGGTCATCAGGAAGAAATCCTGAAAGAGGCAATGCAAAAATACCTTAAAGAAATACAGGAAAATACAAACAAACAAGTGAAGGATCTCAGCAAATCCATCCAGGAACTAAAAAAGGAAGTAGAAACAACTAAGAAATCACAAAGGGAGACAACTTTGGAGATAGAAAACCTTGGGAAGAAATCAGGAGTCATAGATGCAAACATCAACAATAGAATACAAGAGATGGAAGAAAGAATCTCAGGTGCTGAAGACTCCATAGAAAGCATCGACTCAACAGTCAAAGAAAATGCAAAATGCAAAAAACGTGTAACCCAAAACATCCAGGAAATCCAGGACACAATGAGAAGACCAAACCTAAGGATTATAGGTATAGATGAGAGTGAAGATTTGCAACTTAAAGGGCCAGTAAACATCTTCAACAAAATTATGGAGGAAAACTTCCCTAACCTAAAGAGAGAGATGCCGATGAACGTACAAGAAGCCTACAGAACTCCAAACAGACTGGACCAGAACAGAAATACCTCCCGTCACATAATAATCAAAACACCGAATGTTCTAAACAAAGAAAGAATACTAAAAGCAGTAAGAGAAAAGGGCCAAGTAACATACAAAGGAAGACCTATCCGAATCACATCAGACTTCTCACCAGAGACTATGAAAGCCAGAAGATCCTGGGCAGATCTCATGCAGACACTAAGACAGCACAAATGCCAGCCTAGACTACTCTACCCAGCAAAACTCTCAATCACCATAGATGGAGAGACCAAGATATTCCATGATAAAACCAAATTTTCACAATATCTTTCCACAAATCCAGCCCTGTAACGGATAATAGGTGGAAACCTCCAATACAGGGAGAGAAACAACACCCTGGAAAAAATGAGATAATAACCTTCTTGAATCAAACCCAAAAGTAGATAACCACTCAAACATAAAGATAGCGTCAAGAATGGCAGATGGCAATAATCACTATGCCTTAATCTCTCTTAATATCAATGGTCTCAATTCCCCAATTAAAAGACATAGACTAGCAGACTGGATACGTAAACAGGACCCAGCATTTTGCTGCATGCAGGAAACGCACCTCAGTGTCAAAGACAAACACTACCTCAGAGTAAAAGGCTGGAAAACAATTTTACAAGCAAATGGCCCCAAGAAACGAGGTGGAGTAGCCATCCTAATATCGGATAAAATTGATTTTCAACCTAAAGTCATCAAAAAAGACACAGAAGGACACTACATACTGATCAAGGGAAAAATCCACCATCAAGAACTCTCAATTCTGAATATCTATGCTCCAAATGCAAGGGCACCCTCATTCGTAAAAGAAACTTTACTAAAACTCAAAGCACACATCGCACCGCACACAATAATCATGGGTGACTTCAACACCCCGCTCTCTGAAATGGATCGTTCAGGAAAGCAGAAACTAAACAGGGACACAGTGAATCTAATTGAAGCCTTGGACCAAATGGAACTAACTGATATATATAGAACATTTCATCCTAGAGCTAAAGAATACACCTTCTTCTCAGCTCCTCATGGTACCTTCTCCAAAATTGACCATATAATTGGTCACAAATCAGACCTCAACAGATACAAGAAGATAGAAATAATCCCATGCCTCCTATCAGATCACTATGGAATAAGGGTGGTCTTCAATGGCAACAAAAACAAAAGAAAACCCACGTACACATGGAGGCTGAACAATGCTCTACTCAATGATAACTTGGTCAAGGTGGAAATAAAGAAAGAAATCAAAGACTTTTTGAAAGTTAATGAAAATGAAGGCACAACATACCCTAATTTATGGGACACAATGAAAGCAGTGCTAAGAGGAAAATTCATAGCCCTGAGTGCCGCCAAAAAGAAATGGGAGACAGCATACACTAACAGCTTAATGGCACACCTGAAAGCCCTGGAACAAAAAGAAGCAAATACACCAAAGAGGAGTAGAAGGCAGGAAATCATCAAACTCAGGGCTGAAATCAATCAAGTAGAAACAAACAAAACCATACAAAGAATCAACAAAACGAGGAGTTGGTTCTTTGAGAAAATCAACAAGATAGATAAGCCCTTAGCCAGACTAACCAGAGGGCACAGAGATAGTATCCAAATTAATAAAATCAGAAACGAAAAGGGAGAGATAACAACAGAAACTGAGGAAATTCAAAAAATCATCAGATCCTACTACAAAAACCTGTATTCAACACAACTAGAAAATCTTGAGGAAATGGACAATTTCCTTGACAGATACCAAGTACCAAAATTAAATGAGGATCAAATAGACCATCTAAACCGTCCTATAACCCCTGAAGAAATAGAAGTTGTCATTGGAAGTCTTCCAACCAAAAAAAGCACAGGTCCAGATGGTTTTAGTGCAGAATTCTATCAGACCTTCAAAGAAGACCTAACACCAATACTCTTCAAACTGTTCCACAAAATAGAAACAGAAGGAACACTACCCAACTCGTTCTATGAAGCCACAATTACACTAATACCAAAAGCACACAAAGATCCGACAAAGAAAGAGAATCTCAGGCCAATCTCTCTTATGAATATCGATGCAAAAATACTCAATAAAATTCTTGCCAACCGAATCCAAGAACACATCAAAACGATCATCCACCACGATCAAGTAGGCTTCATCCCAGGGATGCAGGGATGGTTCAATATAAGGAAATCCATCAATGTAATCCACTACATAAACAATCTCAAAGAAAAAAACCACATGGTCATCTCATTAGATGCTGAGAAAGCATTTGACAAAATTCAGCATCCTTTCATGACAAAGGTCTTGGAAAGATCAGGAATTCAAGGCCCATATCTAAACATAGTAAAAGCAATTTACAGCAAACCGGTAGCCAGCATCAATCTAAATGGAGAGAAACTTGAAGCAATCCCACTAAAATCAGGGACTAGACAAGGCTGCCCTCTCTCTCCATATCTTTTCTATATAGTACTTGAAGTTCTAGCTAGAGCAATTAGACAACAAAAAGAGGTCAAAGGGATACAAATTGGAAAGGAAGAAGTCAAACTATCACTATTTGCAGACGATATGATAGTATACTTGAGCGACCCAAAGAACTCGACCAGAGAACTCCTACAGCTGATAAACGACTTCAGCAAAGTGGCCGGATATAAAATCAACTCAAGCAAGTCAGAAGCCTTCCTATACTCAAAGGATAAGCAGGCTGAGAAAGAAGTAAGAGAAATAATACCCTTCACGATAGCCACAAACCATATTAAGTATCTTGGCGTGACTCTAACCAAACAAGTGAAAGATCTGTATGACAAGAACTTCAAGTCTCTGAAGAAAGAAATTGAAGAAGACCTCAGAAGATGGAAAAATCTGCCATGCTCATGGATTGGCAGGATTAATATAGTAAAAATGACCATCTTACCAAAAGTAATACACAGATTCAATGCAATCCCCATCAAAATCCCAACTCAATTCTTCATAGAGTTAGAAAGAGCAATTCAAAAATTCATCTGGAATAACAGAAAACCCAGAATAGCTAAAACTATTCTCAAGAGTAAAAGAACCTCTGGGGGAATCAGTATCCCGGACCTCAAGCTGTACTACAGAGCAATAGTGTTAAAAACTGCATGGTATTGGTACAGTAACAGACATGTAGATCAATGGAACAGAATTGAAGACCCAGAAATGAATCCACACTCCTATGGTCACTTGATCTTTGACAAAGGAGCTAAAACCATCCAGTGGAAAAAAGATAGCCTTTTCAACAAATGGTGCTGGCTCAGCTGGAGGTCAACATGCAGAAGAATGCAAATTGACCCATCCTTATCTCCTTGCACTAAGCTCAATTCTAAGTGGATCAAAGATCTCCACATAAAACCAGACACACTGAAACTAATAGAAGGGAAACTAGGGAAGAACCTTGAACATATGGGCACAGGGGAGAATTTCCTGAACAGAACTCCAATAGCTTATACTCTAAGATCAAGAATAGACAAATGGGACCTCATTAAATTACAAAGTTTTTGCAAGGCAAAAGACACCGTCAAAAAGACAAAGCGGCAACCAACTAACTGGGAAATGATCTTTACCAACCTTACATCCAACAGAGGGCTAATATCCAAGATATACAAAGAACTCAAGAAGTTAAACTCTAGAGAGGCAAGTAAACCTATTAAAAATGGGGTACAGAGCTACACAAAGAGTTCTCACCTGAAGAATATCTAATGGCTGAGAAGCACCTAAAGAGATGTTCATCATCCTTAGTCATTAGGGAAATGCAAATCAAAACAACCCTGAGATTCCATCTCACACCAGTCAGGATGGCTAAGATCAAAAACACAGGAGACAGCAGTTGTTGGCGAGGATGTGGAGAAAGAGGAACACTCCTCCACTGCTGGTGGAATTGCAAGCTGGTACAACCACTCTGGAAAGCAGTCTGGCGGTTCCTCAGAAAACTGGGCATGACACTTCCGGAGGATCCGGCTATACCACTCCGGGCATATACCCAGAGACTTTACCTGCATGCAATAAGGACACATGCTCCACTATGTTCATAGCAGCCTTATTTATAATAGCCAGAAGCTGGAAAGAATCCAGATGCCCCTCAAGGGAGGAATGGATTCAGAAGATGTGGTATATCTACACAATGGAATACTACTCTGCAATTAAAAACAATGAATTCACGAAATTCCTAGGCAAATGGTCAGATCTTGAAAATATCATCCTTAGTGAGGTAACCCAATCACAAAAGAACACACATGGTATGCAGTCACTGATAAGGGGATATTGACCCAGAATCTCGGAATACCCTAGACACAATCCGCATATCAACAGATTTCTAAAAAGATGGTAGGAGAGACCCCTGGTCCTGGAAAGACTGGATGTAGGGGAACGCCAGGACAGAGTAACGAGAGGGGGTTGAATGGAGAAAAGAGGGAGGGAAGGGGGCTTATGGGACTTTCGGGGAGGGAGGAAACGGGAAAGGGGAAGTGATTTGGAATGTAAATTAAAAAAATAAAATAAAATAAATAATAAAAAAAAGAAAAAAAATCTAACTCCTTACTAACATATTGTTGGAATTCTTAAAATTCAAACGATGAAGGGTTTGGAATGGTCTCTTAGAATCTCTAGAAATGCATTTATTATCTGGGAGTCACAGAGATATTAATATATTTATGTATATATATGTATATATATGAAAACTCTACCTTAATATTGGTATGAAAGAACATATCTTTCTCTCTCTCTTTCTCTCCCCCTTCTCTCTCTCTCTCCCTCCTCCTCCCCGTCCCCCCCCCCTCACACACACACATACACACCCTTCACAAAAATCCTATGCAGGTTCTCAGATCTTTTCTTTTACAGCTGGGAGTTTATGTTGTCAACATGATAGAAGAGGTGTGTGAGATCATTTTAAAGCAATCTCAACGCTGTATTCCAGCTAACAGAAATCACTTATTCTGCTAGTGGCAAACAGTGCTACATATGAGCCAGTAGACACAGGCATGGCAAACTGGTACCTTTTCTTCTTTTCACAGTGACACTGAAAAAGCTTCTGTGATGATTTAGTTTACTTTGAATGGTCCCTTTTATAGAAAACACACAGCCACATGCCTATGCCAATGGTCAGGTGGCCCAGTAGGAAGGGGAAATGGGTATTTTACAGTTTTTTCCTTTTTCCTTTTCTGAAATGGAAACCTCCAACCTGATCAAAAAAAAAAACAAAAAAAAACGAACAAAAAAAAAAACATGAAACCTCTGGTCTCATTACACTTGAACTATGCCTGGAAACACTATGAGAATTTCAGAGCCAGATGTGATACAGAAGCCCAGCAGAGATATGAAGAACACTAACTCCAATTAAAACAGAGCTGGCTTCATTTCAGGGCTCAGTGCTTCCATCCATGTGACTAGAACAACTTATCTAACTTCTCTATACTTTGTTTCCTCCTTGATAAAAATAGGCCGTATTGCAGCCTATTCACTAGTGTTGGTATAAGGATCACATATGTTACTTACACACATAGGATTCAGAGCAATTCCTATAAATGAGCACTCAGTACAACTTTAAGACTATTACTATTATGAATAAATGCTAACATTAACACTAACACTAATACTGCCTAACTCCCATTTAGCAAATCTAAGTATATTTAGACTCCAAAAGTTGCATGGTCCACTTGAGTTAGGAAATAGTCAGCATGGGCCTCAGGTGCACTAAGGAGATAAACATGAGATTAATTATCAGTAATGGGGTGGATAATCTCATTCCTTCCACCACTCTCCTCCCCATTCTTTCATTCCTTCTCTTTCTTCCCTCTCCTCCTTCCACTGTTCTTTCCTTCTCTTACATGTTCCCTTTAGTTTCAATCTGTCATCTCTGTTTTTCTTCAATTTTTAAATTTAGTATTATTTTCTTCAGTCCCCTCTCCCAGTTTGAAGTGAGTGGTTAAACTCATAATGTCTGGTAGAAGATTTAATATGATTTTTTTTGCTATCATTAGTGTTTGGGAGGAAAAGATAGTTCCTAAAGCCACTGGAATACATTTTAATAGCTGGGTGTCTATAGTCTCAGCTACTCAAAGGCAAAGGCTAGAGTAACATTGCTTGAACATGGTAATTTCAAGGCCCTATCTCAAAAACTAAGAACGCACTTAAAATGAAACTCAGTGTCACACTTTGGAAACCATGCTTTACTTTGATTCAAGTGAGTTTCCTACTTTCATACTCTTTAAATAAGCACTTTTCTGTGTTCAGGCTTATGGAATAAGGAAGAGTTCTTGGTCATTAACTCCACAAGGGTTGAGGGCCTATACTTTTATATATAACACTGTATCCCTCATGCTTAGCATAGGCCCCATTGCACAGAAAAGTACCTGGCACATAGCTATTGCTCTCAGAACTGACATAGAAATCTGAGGCTTGAACTCTGAATTTTCCTAGTTATTAGAACCATAACTTAAGGTAAATTATCTAGGAAGTACTCCAAGATTCAGATTTCCTATGTAATGTGTACAACATAATATAGCATAAAGCAATAATATAGTATAAACACAATAAAATGAAGACAATAATACATGTACTTAAAGAACAAGAATATTTTCTCATAAAAGTAGTTTGTGAATATGTAATTAGATTTACATAAGAATGGGGGCCACATGGGAAGTTCCAAGAAGTTTAAATGTAATTTTAAAACTACTCTAAACACAAAGAAAGAAATCTCTTTTACAAGTAGGATACACCAATTGTTCCCTTGTAAGCAAGCAGAATAGTAAGAGTTGCAAGAGTTAGGCTAAGAGGTCCTATTCTCTTTTCCTTCTCTTCCTTCCTTTCCTCCCCTCCTATTTTATTTCTTCTTGCTTTAAATAATGATGTTGTTAGTTTGGTGACAAAGTGAATGTGCAGAGTGAAAATATAGAAGTGTACCGATGATTGATTAACCATTCATCTCAGTAAAGGTATTTCTAAAGGTATAAATAGTCAGGACCTGCAAATGCTAAGCACATGCTCCGCCCTTGAACTATAGCTGCAGACCACCAAAACCAGCTCTTGAATGAATAATCTCTAGAGAGGTGACTATATATCTGCTTATACCTTTCAAAAATTCAGAGGTTTTAAATTTTTTGTATTATTGGTACACTATGTGTCAGTCTGTTTTGTAAGGCTATATTATTTCACACAGCAAATTATAAGAAAAAAAAGAAGTTGTTTATGGAGTGCTGGCACCCAAGGGCATCAGCATTGATGGGCAGCATCTGCTAAGAGTCTTCTTGCTGAAATATGGTAGAAGGACCCAGGAAATAAAGTAGGAAGGGAAGGAAGGAAGGAATAGTGGAGGAAGGATAAATAGAGGGCTGACTACACCTTTCATAACAAAATCACTTTTCCGATAATAGTCTTGGTCTGGCTATGGAGGGGAGTACTCCCATGACCAAAGCGTCTCTAAAAGATTCCAACTCAATATTATCAAAATAGGAATTAAGACTCAAAATGAGTTTTAGAAGGTAGTCAAACCATGGCAGCTTGGTGTATTATTTTATGCTTTATGTTTTTTCAAAGCCAGAGTAACCCAACTTACAAATTATCACTATTCCAAGAAATAATCAGACCTGGGCATTTCTTGCTTATTACTACATTACTAATGTGATAATGAATCCTTATTTGTATATTTCTTTTTATATAATAGCATCACTAAAGAAAATAGTTTTAGAAGAACCTATTTGAAAAATATTTTTACATTCATGTATTAAAATGTAAAATTTCATTATTTGCTGTTAATTTAAAAATCTTTCCTCATACACTTAGTGATTTAAGCTTCAGTGAAATTCTCTTTCAACTTTGAAGGCCCGGTTATATTTTCTTATATTTGAATGAATAAACTGTTTCCTGATAAATCTATTTTTCATGACTTATAGTTTTTAATTATCTATCTTTCTCTCTCTCTATCTATCTATGTATATATTTCAACTATTTCTATCTTCATTTAGCTTTTTCTTTTCCCTTACCTTAGAAGTTGAACGTATTTAACAAGTTAGCATGTTAACAGCCCAATGATTAGCTCTCCTGTTTTAATAAAAGATCATTTTAGTAGCTACCACTTTACCTATCAGCTATAAGATTATGAATATTCCTGGAAAGGGAACAAAAAATCTCTAAATACCCCAAGACTGTGGGAAATACGAGAGAATGTAAGGTTAGGAGAGGAAACAGGAGAATGAGCAATGTCTTCTTTCTGTTGGGACATGACATCACATGTGTCACAGTTGACCCTGCGCCACAGCATTCAGACGCTTTCTTGGTTAGTTATTCACATGGGAAATTCCCCTGACTGGTGATGATTCCCCTGGTTTGCTGATGGTTCCACAACTATTAATTTCAAGATCTGCAGAGATTTCCAGAGTCCTCAGACTCTCAAGGAGCTGAACCTGATTCACTGTTTCTATATTAGTCTCATTACAGTATAGACATTTGGGAACCTTTTAATACAGGAGTTTACAAGATGTAGAGCGAATGTTTGCTAAACAGGGGTGATGATGCAGAGATGTGTAAACACAGTCTGAGGATATACTTCAGTTGGTAGATTATTTGCTTACCATACACAAGATCTTGGGGCCTATCCCCAGCACTGCCTGAACCCAGCATGATGGGACATGACTGTAATCCCAGGGCTAGGAGGTATAACCAGAAGATTCAAAAGTTGAAGGCCATTTCTTGCTACTTGGTGAGTTCTAGGCTGACCTGGGGTACATATGATCCTGTCTCAAAACAACAAAAATGAATAAGACTTTGTAGTCTTTCTTATGTTTGTTTTGAAATATAGGGAATGAAAAGAAGTGTAATGTTTGCATTCCAGACTCCGTCCAGGCAAAGAATTATGTTTTCTTTATTAATTTGTGGCACAGTTTCTTTTTTTAAATTTTCTATATTTTTTTTGTTTACAATTCCAATGATTTCCCCTTTCCTGGTTCCTCCCTCTCTGAAAGTCTCATAAGCCCTCTTCCCTCCCCCTGTTCCCCATTCAACACCCCCTCACTTCTCTGTCCTGATATTCCCCTACATCCAGTCTTTCCAGGACCAGGGATCTCTCCTTCCATCTTCTTGGAAATCTATTGATATGTGAATTGTGTCTTGGGTATTCTGAGATTCTGGGTTAATATCCCCTTATCAGTGACTGCATACCATGTGTGTTCTTTTGTGATTGGGTTACCTCACTAAGGATGATATTTTCCAGTTCTGACCATTTGCCTAAAAATTTAATGAATTCATTGTTTTTAATTGCAGAGTAGTATTCCATTGTGTAAATATACCACATCTTCTGTATCCAATCCTCCATTGATGGACATCTGGGTTCTTTCCAGCTTCTGGCTATTATAAATAAGGCTGCTATGAACATAGTGGAGCATGTGTCCTTACTGCATGCAGGGGAGGTCTCTGGGTATATGCCCAGGAGTGGTATAGCAGGATCCTCTGGGAGTGTCATGCCCAGTTTTCTGAGGAACCGCCAGACTGCTTTCCAGAGTGGTTGTACCAGCTTGCACTCCCACCAGCAGTGGAAGAGTGTTCCTCTTTCTCCACATCCTCGCCAACACCTGCTGTCTCCTGTGTTTTTGATCTTAACCATTCTGACTGGTGTGAGGTGGAATCTCAGGGATGTTTTGATTTTCATTTCCCTAATGACTAAGGATGTTAAACATTTCTTTAGGTGCTTCTCAGCAATTTGATATTCTTCAGGTGAGAACTCTTTGTTTAGCTCTGTACCGTATTTGTTAATAGGGTTATTTCGCTCTCTGGAGTTCTTGAGTTCTTTGTATATATTGGATATTAGCCCTCTGTCGAATGTAGGGTTGGTAAAGATCTTTTCCCAATTTGTTGGTGTGGCACAGTTTCTTGCTTTGTATCCCAGGCTGGCTTGGAACTCACTGTGTGGTCAAGACTTGCTTACAGTAATCCCCCTTCCTCTGTCTCACAAATACCAAAACCACAGAATGCTACTACACAATGAGTAGCTTTGCTCCTCCCCAAGCCTCAGTGTACTCATTAGATAAAATAAGAATTAGCATAGGTGGAAGTAATTTCCAACCAACATAGAATTATAGATTTTAAGTTTTAAAAATGTTGTTACTGTTGTGATTATAAAAAGATAGAGTGTTAATATATGTTCTATGGTGGTGAGATGAGGTGTGGGGGTAGGGGGTACCTCAGCAGGCCCATGCCAAGGTATCCCTTCCCACTGAGGGACCAGCCACACAACAGTATAGCATAGAATAGAGTTTATTTTGAGCATGAGAAGGAGAGTTAAGAGAGTGATAGAGGCAGAGAAAGGCAGAGTGAAAGAGAGGGTTGAGAAGTAGAGGCCAGCCATGGCCTAGTGGAGAGATGGGGAAAGGGAATGGGGAGCAAGAGGGCAAGAGGGAAGAGAGAGAGGCAAGAGTAAGAGAGTAAGAGTAAAAGAGTAAGAAGAGAAGAGGGGGCAAGCAGCCCCTCTTATAGTGGGCCAGGCCTACATGGCTGTTGCCAGGTATCTGTGGGGTGGAGCTTAGACAGAATCCCAACACTTACAGTGTGCTACAATTTGTAGGTGTGTGTGTGTGTGTGTGTGTGTGTGTGTGTGTGTGTGTGTATTCGAAGGCTTGAATCATTTCTACCAGTCTGGGTATTCCTAGTTAAAAGAAAAAGGATAGTCTCAAAATTATAGTTGAATTATAGTTGAAATAATCAACATTTTCTTAGGCTCAAGTCCATTAGCTTAGTTTGGATTTACTATGACTCCTTATAATTCTCAGGGGAATACAGTTTATAAATATAAATATAAATTTTCAGAGCTAAGCAACTGAAAGATAAAGAGAAGAAAAAGAGAAAATCCCTTTCTCTAGAGTTTATAGCCAATGAGTATCAGAAACAAAGTTACTTTGAGTGAAGAGGAAAGTATTACTCCTTGAATTTTGAATATCTGATAGGCAAAATAGAATATAACATTTTAAACATGAGTTCATACTGTCTACACACTGAAAGAATATTCAAATACTCAATATACATTGAATTACATATGTTTTCAAATTATTATTACTTCTTTTCTTTTTCACTTCCGGTGATTTGAGTAAGAATGGACCCCATGGGCTCATATTTGAATGCTCAGACATCAGGGAGTGGCAGTGTTCAAAAGGATTAGAAGGATTAGGAGGTGTGGCTTTATTGGAAGAAGTGTATCAGTAGGGGATAGACTTTGAGATTTCAAAAGCCCAGGCCAATTCCAAAATCAGTCTGTCAGTCTGTCTGTCTGTCTGTCTGTCTGTCTGTCTGTCTGTCTGCCTGCCTGTATTTCTCTCTCTCTCTGCCTATGGATCAGATCAAGATATAGCTCTCAGCAGCCTGCCACCATGCCTCATGCCATGATAATAATGGACTAACCTCTGAGACCAAAAGCAAGCCCCCAATTAAATGCTTTCTTTCATAAGAGGTGCCTTGGTTATGGTGTCTCTTTACAGCAAAAGAAGATTGACTAAGATCTAAGATACTTCTTAATATGTGGTTACAAAACAAAGGAAGCAAAATTAGCATATGTAACTGAAACTTTATTTCTATTGGGCAGTGTTTCTAAAAGTTTCTAAAGGAATTTAACCTTGGAGTAGAGAACAATGTTGAGAATGTAATGATTACAGGTACTGAGAGCAGAGAGATCATCCCACTGATTTTTAAATGTTCAATTTGTTCTCATAGGAAGATGGCTTCATAAAGAAAGAGAGGCCAGCTGCCCACGACCAAGGATGGGGGCTACACAGCCAGACTGAAACTTTCCATTCCACCCAGGACAGCCTGGGGGAAGACAGATAAGGAAATGGCCTAAACAGAGAATTACCCTGCCTAGAGTGAGGACAGACAGGGAAGTGACTCGACAAAAAGACAATGCCAGGAAATACCACAAATACTACCAGGTGAGCAGGACAGGGCCAAATGGCAGAGACAACCTCCCCATTCGAGTTGACCAATAATTTTAAATGTTGCTCAGGGTAACCAATTGCAGTCATCCAACTCAGGCGACCGCTGAACTCCCCGCCAAAATGTTTATAAAAAGGGTATGCTTTGTCAGCTCAGGGTCTCCTCTTGCCTGCATGCTGGGGTACCCCAATGTACACTGGAACAATAAACCTCTTGTGGATTGCAGCAATTCCAGTCTCTGTGGCCTTATTGAGTGGGGGGGTCTTCCAAAGGACTCTTACGGTTAGAACCCAAATCTGGCTGGCTGACTTTTCTGCAGATGACAGGGCAGATCTGGGAAATGTTCTTTCTCCTTAAGCAACACTACTGACCAAAGAGAACCCTGCCTCCCACGAGAATGGTTACCAGCACTTGATATTTCCATTTACAGACGACAAAACTTGACTTTCCCGAGCTTCCACTTTAATGAATAAATTACTAATATTCGTTTCTGTATATGTTTCATGATATCAGTTTTGAGTCTGTCATTCAATACAGGGGACAGGTATGGAAGTAAGGACTGATTATGACCTGGAATGGTCCTTTTTTTACCTCTACCATGAGGTAGAGACTTTTCCATAAGGGTGCACTCATGATCTAAAAGGCTGTATTACTAGGCTAAACCTTACAGAGGCTAAAATCTTCTTCCTAACTTTTCCTGGGTCCATGCCATATATATATATACATACATATATATGTGTGTGTGTGTGTGTGTGTGCGTATGAGCCCCTGGCTTTTTACAGTTTCTCATTGTTGCCCTCTCCTCAACCTTTACTCTTTGACCTTTCATTTGGGGTTCATGGATAGGACAGTCAGATAAGCAATGTTGGGACTAAAAGGAAGGTCTCAAGTCATTGTCCTCTATGACCTCTTGCCTTCTTTCTCTCTCCAACCCACATTTTCTCCCATGGCAAGACACAAAAAGTGGAATTCATTTTCCCCAAGTCAAGTCATAGCCAATAATCAGGTTATATGTGATCAGTCTGACTTTCTAATAGTCAAGAAGGGATCACTGCTTTTTCTGCTCCTACAGCAAGAAACCGGAGAGGTTTGAACAAAAACAGCTACATGAAGGAATATCAAGCCATTATTAAACTCGATGTGTGTGTGTGTGTGTGTGAAAGAGAGAGAGAGAGAGACAGAGACACACAGAGAGAACTATCTTTTGTTAGACCATGTTCCAATTTTTAGATCAAGTTTGACAGCAATATATAGAAATCCTCTATTTTGGTCTAGATCACTTGCATTACATTTCCCTTGAGGCTATTGGTAGCTCCCATAAAGAAAGATCCCCTCTTTCCAAGGCCAGGTACATCTTTACAAGGAATCTCAAGTATGAACAATACCTTGGAGGTGATTCCTAACTGAGGGAATGAAGACGCCAGGCAAGTCAGTAATGAACTTAGGTTCTGATCTTTCTGTCTCAACATCCTCAGGGCTAGGATTACAGATATGTTATCGCCACAATCAGTTTGTGTGGTGCTGGAGGACAGACCTCCAGGCTTTGTGCATAGCAATGGCACCATATCCTAAACAGCATGATCTTCTATTTTATCACTACCTTTAAACTGGAGAAGTTGAAAGGAATAAGCAAGAAGGCCAGGTAGGAAGTTAATAAAATCCTACTGAGGTGAGTCAGAACCAGTTATGGCTTGTGAGCTCTGATGCCTGTGGGACCTTAATGAGACTTGTGGCCAAGCCCCAGGTTCTAGCCTGACTCCTCCTAGGCAGTCACCTGCCTGCAGGCACACTCTCCCAGCCTCTCGGGTTACCTGACCACCCAATTCACTATAAATAGCACCCCTCAGTGCGTATGCTCTCTCTCCCCCCCACCCCCCACCCCCGCTTGTTCTCCCCCAGCCCTCTTCTTTGTCTATCTCTCTGTCTCTCCATTTTCTCCCCCTTTCCACGTGGTCATTCTTATCTATTTTCTCCTCTTCCTTTGTCTTTCTCTTTCCTCTTTCTATTTTCTTAATAATAAAACATCAAACCTATGGGCCGCCTCTTATTAAACTCGCCATACGGAGCTAGCTGGTACGCACCGTCTGAGATTCAGCCACGCAGACAGTCTGTGAGCACAGGTAACAGGCAGAGAAATCCAGACCAGAATGGCTCTGCCTTCTGCGTGACATCTCTCTGCACACCCGCACGCACCAACGCGCAGAGACCGGCCAGCGGTGTGACTGACCGCTCCCTGTTAGGCTGAGGCACGCGTGCATCTTATCTTGCCTGCTTCTGCATATGCACACTACCTTGGCCCGAGAGCAAGGCCCATGCGCTGCCGGCCTGGACTGTCGCTTGCCCCTTTTTCCCCTGCGACCGCGCACGCCAGGCCCCGCGCTTTCCTTTTTTTTTCCCCACAGATGCCCACAGTGAGTTACTTGTTAGAAATGTTCCACAACATCCCGAAACAGTGGCACCAGATGGGGCAAGGTGAAGTATTCAGACACAAGACTGTGGGCAGGGGGAATTTCACCATCAAACCTTGAAACTGTGTGTTTTAAGTTACACATCTCACTGTGTAGCTCAGCAGGATCCTACCAGCATAGTTCTCCTGCCTCAATTTTCTGAATGCTGAGAGTAGAGGTGTGTGCCACACATGTTCAATTTATATTATGCGAGGCTTCTTTGCTTTTGAGTCAGGGTCTTGCTATCTACTCATGTTGCTTAGAATGGCCTAGAACCTTCAAGGTTCAGACTTTACCCTGTGAGACCTTTAACAACCCGTCTTTTAAATGAACACATGATCTCTTCTGCCTTTGCTTCAGCTACCCTTCAGTATCAAGTACAACTTCTCCTAGTATCTGAAACTTTTATGCTATTTCATCTTCCTATGATTTTGATTTCTACAGGAAATAATGGCTCCAGATAATTGAAAACATTGGGGAAATAGAGATATCGGTGATCCTGTCATGGTGCCTTACCTGTTAGTGCATTAGCATTCCTTTTAGGCTCTGGCCAACCTTATCTAGCAACAGCCAGGAAGCAGCCTGGCTTGCTATAAAAGGACTGTTTAGTCTTTGGGGTCTCTCTCTGACCCTTTTCTCTCTCTCTGATGAACCTCCCCTCCCACCCCCCAGCCTCTGTCTCCTGTCCTCTCTCCTCTCCCTCCCCCCATGAATTCCTGTCCAGCTTCTACTCTCTTCCCTCACTTCCCCACCTCTCTCTCCTCTTTCTGTCTCAATTCCCTTCTCAATCCTCCCTTTCCAAGCCCCCCCCCCAAAAAGCTTCATTTTATACCAGACCTGTCTTATGACTGGTACCTGGAGGGGGGCCTCAGCATGGGCACCATACCGAATTTTACCAAATATATCATTGCCTGTGATAGAACATGCAGATTCATGACCTAAGAGAGCTTTACACACTGAGATTGCATGCAGTTATAGGTACAAATATATCCCTGAGGAAAATGTACATATGCAACTCATATATTTTTGCCAAAGTTATCATTATTTTTGCAGCATTGGTGATCAAATCAAGAGCCTTGTACATGCTAGGAAGGCACTTTATCCCTGGCTTGTGCTGTTAGACTACCTATTTATTGTTGAAAGGATGTGTCTATATAGGGAGCCAAATCCCATTGCCATGGATATCCAGAAAAGCCCTGCCTTCAGAATTTAACAGCAGGAATTTAACATGTACAATTACTTTTTTGTAGTGCTGGTGATAAGTCAGGACTATAGTCATGCTAAGTTCTGTTTCTTCATATACACTAATAGCTGATGAATACATTGATTTATGGTAGTGATTCTCAAACATTATTATGGGTAGGGAGCACCCAAGGACAATGTTAAGATTGGACTCCTTAGGTCTGAGGATGGCTCAGGATTCTCCATGTCTAACATGCTTTCAGGTGAAACTAAATCATATACCACATTCATGTTCAAGAATTGGTAAATGAATATTACATTGGCACACTCACATGTATTATTAGGTCTATAAGCATAAGGACGCAATCCCAGATGTAAGTGAATTCAGTGTTTGTTTTACTGTCCATGATAAGAATTCTATTCATCTTTATTCTCTTTCTCCCACCGTGCTTTGTCTCCAGGCACTTAGATTTTACAGAACTGGAATACATATCCTTTTACACGGGTGCCGAGATCCGATCTCAGTTCCTCGAGCTTGTGAACCACGTATTTTACCAACTAAACTATCTCCCCACCTCTGAAAAATTAACTCTCAAAAAACAATCCTCCGCTACTGCATGGTAACATAAATCTGAGTCAGTGCTCCTCAAATCTACTTACTTTATTCTCTGCTCCATTCTCAGTCAAACGTCCTGTTAGAGAAAGGCATCATGTGTCTCTCAACAGCAGATTCCAACAGCGGCAACAGTGGTTAAAGACTTCTATAATAATGAACAGTCTGACTGAGTCCTGAGCTCTCCAGAGAGGGGACATCCACCTCCAGAAAGGGCCTGCCATCTGTTATAAAAGCGGCCCCAAAATCTATCAGTAATGAGCCAACTGACTGAAAAAGAGAGGAAGGCACTTTGTGGTAAAGGAGAATGTTTTCTCCATTGACCAGGAGGAACCAAGAGTCAACCGGTATGATGTACTCATATCTGGCTCGCTTTGCCCTTCTGATGCTTCTCCAGCCCTGTACTCCACAATTAGATGAATATTGAGTCCTGGAGTACAGTGTTGACAGCCTTTGTTAGACCCTCTGCAGAAGCATGCTACCTTTTGTGGTCTGTGAGAGATGGTAAGCATACTGGGCTACCTGCACAGTTCCCAGCTATCAAGTAGGAATGGTCAAGGACGCCACAGCATGCAGCTACTCTCGGCCACAGTAAGGGAGTCTGCTCAGATGCCTAAGTGGCTGGTGCACCTCTGCAGGTTTACAGAGGCAGGGGGCGTGACCAGGAATTTGGAGTCCCGCCCCTGGAGCTCCGACCTACCGACCCTGCGCGGCCGAGGATGGGCGTGGCCGGGGCGGTGCTTGCCAGGAAATGGCGGCGGTCGCAGTAAACAGTGCCAAGCAGGGCCTGCGGGCGGAGCTGAAGCAGCGCTTGAGGGCCCTGAGCGCGGAGGAACGGCGGCGCCAGTCTCGCCTCCTCACAGAGAAGGTGCGAGAAGTCTGCCGGGAGTTAAACTCCGGGAAGCTTGGGCTCGCGTGTCTGCGCAGGCGCACCTCTCCGGGTCGCGTGCGCGTTCGCTGGTGCGCGCGCTCCGCGGCCAGGGGCGGGCTCTGGAGAGCCCCTGAGCTTCTGAAGGAGCTTGTTTCCGGGCAGGTTTGTTCATTCAAACCGAGTTATGTTGTTATTGCGAGGAAAGGCATTGCAGCCGGCTTTAGGAGGAGTAGAGACTGTCGAACCACGCCCACACTCGCCGGATTAAATGTAATCCATTCGCATGTGTTGAACACCTAGTAAACCATTTTTGTATGTGTTGGGTCATAGAGATGACAGACATGATTGTTGCCCCTAACGGATCGGAGGATCTAGCAGAGGAAGGACACAAATGAAAAGTTGTAGGACTGGGGATATGGCTCAGTGATACAACTGTTCAAAAATGCGCTATAGTTTATTTGTCCATACTTAGAACATATATTAAATTTTGAGCTTCTTTTCTAGGAGTTTAGAATCGCCCGTACTTTATTTTGGCAAAACTAGACTCTGAATTTTATCTACGGGTAGTTTACTGTTCATGTTGTGATTTCACTGCATTCACAACACAACCACTTACAACTTGCGTTGCTTCTTCTGAGTTCCGGTTGTTTCTGGTAGTCATTGTCTTAATCTCCTTTCTTAGTTTTCTTTCTCAGCTTTCCTAGAGTATTTCCTCAAAGGGATTATTTCAAAGAAAATACCTATATAATTGGCATTTTTTGTAGTTGAAATGTATTCGTGTTTTGTTTGCATGTATATACGTACATTGTGTGTGTGCCTGGTGTCTTAGGTTAGAAGTGGATGACAGATCCTTTGGAACTAGATAGAGTTAAGGAAGATTGTAAGTCCCTATGTGGGTGCTAGAAATTGAACCCAGGTTGTCTGTAAGTAAGAGAACCTTAAACTGCTGAGGCATCTCTCTAGACACAACTTTTAAATATATGTTAAAATATTTTCAACTCCAATTTGACTGAACCATTTATGTCAAGATTTAATTATTTTTTTTCTCATTTTGCTCAATACCTATGGGTTCCAATCTAGAAACTTAATGTTTTTATTTATGTGTTTTAATTTGTGGCTTAGTTATTATTCTATTGTTGTGAAGAGACGCCATAAGCAAAGCAACTTATGAAAGGAAGCATTTAATTTGGGCTTGCATACACTTTCAGAAGGCTGGTCTGTGATCATCTTGGTGGGAAGTATGGAGGCAGGCAGGCAGGCATGGTTCTGGAGAAGTAGCTGAGCACTTCCATTTTATGCACAAGATGGAGCTAGTGAGAGACTCGGGCCTGCAATAGGCTGTGGGCTCTTTGGAACCTCAAAGCTCACTTTGGTGGTCTCTGACCACAGAGGCCAGAAGAGTGTTATCAGCATGAAGCAAGAAGGAAGTCTGGCTCAACATGACTCAGTTTCTGCTGTTGGTTGAAACATCTAGAGTCTTACATTAGGCAGTTTATTTTAGGCATATTTAAGCACAGGACATTTTGGGGAAAAGTCTCCTGGTTATAATTAACTCAGTTCAGTGTGAACAAAGCTTAAGCCCTAATTATTTAGAAACTCTTTACAAGGTACATGTATCTTCACCCATAGAGATGAATTCTATAGATCGACTACTTGTGATAAGTTAAGGGTCTTGGTATAGTCTCAGTCATACAGATAGTGCCAAGGTCACCAGGTTATTAACCACCTCTGTTCCCATTTGTAAAGTCCATGTGACATTGCCCACAAAGATAGGTTCTATTGACTGAGAACAATGCTCAAGATAAAGGTCTAGGGAGGATGACTGAGACAAACTTAAGAATCCGGAGGAGCCGTGTGTGGCTTGGCCGTACAGACAGTTCAGTTGTCACTAGGCTATTAACTAAATTAATTCCCAGCCTTCTAGATGTAAAACAGGTTTTAAATCTCTCCCTTTGAAGAAACAAATGTATGAGTCTAGTGTTTATTCTCATTCAAACCATTATATCTTGATTACTGGCTTTCCTTTGTATCTTTCAGAAATTCTTTTTAATTAGATAATAAAAACTCTAGATTAATCTTCTGTGTCTCTTAGCTAGTTTTCTTAATTTTTTTCGTAATCTTTCTCCCTCACAGGACCTCCTCCTAGATTGTTTTATTGTCCAATTGCAGTTTTAAAGTCCAATGAGTATTCCTTAGGTCTCTTACTGATTCCTTTTCCTAGCGGCCCATTAATGTTTTATAGATTCAGTTATTGTTTTCAGTTTGTCTGAGAAGACTAATTAGAATTTAAAAATCATCTCCACCTTTTGAGTTACCTGTTTGGTACTAAATCATTTTTCCATTCTATATTTTTTTTATGTTTAAAAATCCTATTTTTTATTTTGGCTTTTCGAAATGGTTGAAAAATCATTTATTGGCTATGCATATTTATGTCTTTTGCAGGTAGTGAGCCTCAACTGGGGACCTTGTACTTGGTAGTGAATGAAACCCCTGGCCCTTGTCTATATACATTTATGAATGAAAGTGTGTTAGCTACAAGCTTCCCTCTGCTTTTGCAGATATTGTTTGGGATTCTAAGAGAAAAATGGATTCTGCCCACCTCCTGTGTCCACGTTTCAGTGCTGCTTTGTCTATAAATACTGTCTCATCTTCCCTCTGTCTTATAGGAATTATTGTCTTCATCCTCCTTTCCTAACAGCACAGAAATGAGTTTGAGGAAGGAAGGCAAATGCATATGCATAGTCTCACGATGAATCTTAGCTGAGTGTCTTATTGCTTATTCAGCTCTTGGTTTTCTACACTCTGCTGTAAAGAGACTAAGAAAAATACTTTCTCACATAGTAAGTAGTGTCAAAAGCCTCAGGCCTGCTACAAATTCAGGTTTCCATTTGCTTCACTTATGCCAACAGCTCCTGACAGCTATGTTTCGCTTAACTTCTCTCTTCCCTTGGTCTTAGATGTAACTTCCTTCCCCTGTATCTTTCTGCCAGTCATATTTGTAAGCTGCCCTTGCTTTATCCTTCTTTCCTTAGCTTGGAGGACAGGGGAGAACAGAAAAAGAAGGGACACAGAAAGGGAGTAAGGAGCCAACTTCTGAGTCTGGGTAAGTGCTTAGGACTTCATGAACAAAACTTAGCTCCTACTACCTGATGAGAGATTCCACTAAATGTGGGTCCTTGCATTAGGAGTCCTTTGCTCCCATTTTTTTTTTCATTTTCTAAATTTTCTTATTTACATTCCAAATGATTTCCCCTTTCCCGTTTCCTCCCTCCTCGAAAGTCACATAAGCCCCCTTCCCTCACTCTGTTCCCCATTATACCCCCTCTCGCTTCTCTGTTCTGGTATTCCCCTACATCCAGTCTTTCCAGTACCAGGGGTCTCTCCTTCCATCTTCTTGGAAATCTATTGATATGTGAATTGTGTCTTGGGTTTTCCGAGATTCTGGGTTAATATCCCCTTATCAGTAACTGCATACAATGTGTGTTCTTTCGTGATTGGGTTACCTCACTAAGGATGATATTTTCAAGTTCTGACCATTTGCCTAAGAATTTCATGAATTCATTTTTTTAATTGCAGAGTAGTATTCCATTATGTACATATACCACATCTTCTGAATCCATTCCTCCGTTGAGGGACATCTGGGTTCTTTCCAGCTTCTGGCTATTATAAATAAGGCTGCTATGAACATAGTGGAGCATGTGTCCTTATTGCGTGCAGGGGAAGCCTCTGGGTATATGCCCAGGAGTGGTATTACAGGGTCCTCCAGGAGTGTCATGCCCAGTTTTCTGAGGAACTGCCAGACTGCTTTCCAGAGTGGTTGTACCAGCTTGCAATCCCACCAGCAGTGGAGGAGTGTTCCTCTTTCTCCACATCCTCGCCAACAACTGCTGTCTCCTGTGTTTTTGATCTTAGCCATTCTGACTGGTGTGAGATGGAATCTCAGGGTTGTTTCGATTTTCATTTCCCTAATGACTAAGGATGTTGAACATTTCTTTAGGTGCTTCTCAGCCATTCGATATTCTTCAGGTGTGAACTCTTTGTTTAGCTCTGTACCCCATTTTTTAATAGGGTTATTTCCTTTGCCCCCATTAAAATGAACTCTGTGAGCACCTAATTGGATGGAATGACACTGGCTGAGCTAAGAAACCGTTACTGGCATGTTCTCTATGGGAGCTTGTGGACAGATTCAGAATCCCTCCTTTAGGATACATAAGCAGTGATTCAGGACTCACCATGTAGACTGAAGTGTTGAGTTGTGTGTCCCTATAGATGTAGCAAAGGTTCTTCAGAGGTCAGTAAGGTTAGGACTCAGTGGGACTTAAATGGGTAAGATGGATTGGAGAAATGTCCAATGATGCAAAGATTGGAAATTTTGTTAGATCCAAATTTCAAAGAAAAAAAAATAATCCCTGAATCCTTGAGTAATTTTCTGAGGTGTATTTTCAGTAATTGGAAACTGGGATTACATTTAGGAATCTGAAGATAGACAGCTTTTTCATTCCATGTCTTCTTAAGGAATTTCTATAGGGTCAAGCATAGGCAATTTAGAGAGATAAAGGAATCAAGTGTGCAAATCTTGAAGTTTGAAATAAAAGTCAGGTATCAGGATGTAGCATCAACTCACTACATCATTTTCCTTGAAAAAGGCCATGACAAAAGGGAGAAATTGGTAAGAGAAGTTACTAGTTTATAAAGACTACAGTCTTAAAAATTAAAATTGCTGTCATTTCCCACTTAGGTGATTGCCCACAGTCAGTATCAAAATTCCAAAAGAATTTCCATCTTTCTGAGCATGCAAGATGAAATTGAGACGGAAGAAATCATCAAGGACATTTTCAAACAAGGCAAACTCTGCTTCATCCCTCGGTACCAATTCCAGAGCAATCACATGGACATGGTGAGATTAACATCACCTGAAGAAATCGCTTTACTTCCCCAGACATCTTGGAATATTCATCAGCCTGGTGAGGGAGATGTTCGGGAGGAGGCCTTATCCACTGGTAAGGCATCTTTTCTCACATCAGAACACTTACCGTGGTGTATCCTACTTCATCAGATCTTGGAAGCAAAGCATGGTCATGCTTGGCCAACTTGGGAAAATTGATGTCTTTGCTGTCATTTGATAATTTCATTGGATTTGTTTTTCTTCTTATAAAAATCTTTTCTCCCCCTCCCCCTTTGTGTGTTTTGTGAGATAGGGTAGCACTATGTAGCTAAGGCTGGCTTCGAACTCTCAAAAGTTCTGCCTCCCCAGGGCTGCACTCATGGGCATACACCAGCTCTCTGGATTCTGCCAGAGGTCTTTATCTAGTTTTTGGTCAGATCTACTGTATGCCTAGGAAGCTAAGGCCCAGTGCCTGAAAGGACCCACCCTATAGCTAGGGAGACAGAAATTTTATGTCAATAAAAGCATCTCAACTTGTACTATACATCGAAGATAAGAGTCAAATAAAAAAGACTCAATCTTGAAAACCCTGAAGTTCAGGGGTTGGTCTGGCAAATGTGCATCCCCAACACGGGTTTCTTCATCTTCATCTTCTGCTCTCTATCCATACCATGTTCATGGCAGCAGTGGCTTTTGCTCCTGTGATGCTTACAAGCCAAATTGCAGTGGAATAGAGTATGAGGCTTTAGATTCTTCAGCTGTAGTATGAGACAGCGACCCCCTCCCCCTCGTTGTTTGCAGAAATGACTGAGCAGGCAGGCTCTCTGTTATCTCTTCACATCCCACTCAGTGTGCAGTTTAACTTGCATCAGCAGTTTAGAAAGTTCAGTGCCAAAACCTAGATCAAGCTTCACAGTGTTCGAGATGAGCCAATGGGAGCACAGATTGTTTTCATGGTGTTCTAGGTGAGTCAATGGGAGCACAGATTGTCTTAATGGTATTCGAGATGAGCCAATGGGGCTCAGATTGTCTTCACTGCAACCCTTGCTGTCTGTTCATCTTCCTGGTTTGCCTTCGTTATCTCAGCTTAGAAAAGAGTTCTCAAGCAAAGTTTTCTCCTAAGATATTCTTATCTTAGGTTTACAGGATACTAAACCAGCTGGTAAGTGAAACAGAGGGGCTGTCTCTTTAGTGAATTTATCAGTAAAGTGAGGGCTGCTTAGACAATTTGATTAGCGGGAGTCTTTCCATTGAGAATGTATAATCTTATTCAACCTTATTCAACTTGACATAAGCACAACGGGAGATTATTGGTACAGAAACAGAGACTATACAGACGAGGCAGCTTCAGTGTCTATGGATTAGTGTCCTTAGGAGTCAATCTGTCTTTGTTGAGACTCTGTTTGTATCTATGTTGGTTTTGTGTTCACTGTGGCTTGTGGCAGTCACAGTGGTGAGCCAATGGGAGTGCAGATTGTCTTCAGATATCTAAACTCTATAATACAGTTTTCATATATATATATATATATGTGTGTGTGTGTGTGTGTGTGTGTGTATATATATATATATATATATATATATATATATATATATCATTTCATGATATGTATTATAGAGAACTTGCAAATAAAAAATTCCACAGAGTCATGATATCCTTGAGAGTAGACTAAGGAAATTTTAATTGTGTCGCAAATTTGAAAGTGTTTTATTTTGTATTTTTGAGATGGAATCTCAGTACGACCCCAGGCTTATCTTCAACTCACAATCCATATGCCTCAGCCTCCAAGGCTTATAGACCTATATAGCCATCTGGCTGGTAAAGATTTATTAAGCACTTAGTTCAGTGGTTCTCAATCTTCTTAATGCTGTGTGACCCTCTAATAAATTTCCTCATGTTGTGGTGACCCACACAATTATTTTGTTGCTATTGCTTCACAACTGTAATTATGCTACAGTTATGAACTGTAACATGATATCTAATATGCAGGATATCTGGTATGCAACCCATGTAAAAGAATCATTCAACCCCCAAAGGGGTGGGGAAACCACTGGCTGTCTATGTGCTAGCGTGACACAGGCCCTCTCCTTTGAGCTGACCTGTTCAGCTTTGTTTTAAACATCAAGATGTTCCACCATTCCATGATTTCACATTGATAAATTCATTCTTTTTATATATTTCTGTTTGTAGCTAGCATATGCCCATAAAATTATCCTTGTCTTTCTCCCTTTTTTAACCATCCAATTATCAAGTATTACTAGATATTTCTTTGCTATATATTTGTGTACAATGCATGTGTGTGGTCTTATGTATGTGTGTGCACAACTGTGTGTAAAGCCAAAGGAGAGTGTTGGGCGTCCTGCTCTATCACCCTCTACCTTTTGGCTTTGAACTAGGGTCTCTCGCTGAGCCCGAAGCTAGGCTGGCAGCGGCCAAGCCCTGATGGATCCTTCTGTCTCTTCCACTTCATAATGCTGGGTTACAGATACACTGCCCCTGGCTCTTTATGGGTGCTGGGAACTGGCAGTCAGGTCCTCATGCTTGTGCAGCAAGCATTCGCAGCCACTCAGGCGTTTCCCTAACCCCTCTTTGTACAGTTTTTATCACCTGCTTATGATCCCAGTGATCTTTTATCCCCAGTCCACTCGTCACATTGACTATTTCCCTAGAATGACTTTCAAACTTGTTTCCTGATCATATTGGTTTCCCTCCAATGTCTTTATGCACAGCTCACCCATCTGTTAGGTCTTTTCCTGGATGCTGTAATGATCTCTGTCTCTGGCCTACAGTACTTCCTGCTGATCTGTTGTGGACAAAAGCTGGGACTTTAGATAACTCTAAAGTCTGGGCCACTGAATAAATCAGTCTGTCCCCCTTGCTTCCTGCTCCTCTCCAGTGTGGTTCCTCTCCTCCTCCCACAGTGCTCTGCTGGAGGGCAGCATTTCATTGCTGTTGTCAATGAGAGATGCAGGACTGATCTCTAGTTTAACTCCTTTCTAACTATGACTTCAGTCCCTGAACTCTTGTGAAATTTAGATATCTCACTCAGAGGTGGAGCTCATGAAGCCAACTTATAGGCTGTTGCAGAGATTCAGTGAGATAATGTCTGAAAGGTAGTGGGTATCTCAGTGAAGGTACTCTTGCTGCTGTGCCTGCTGTTTTGCTAGGATTGTGTTGTAATGTACAAAGCCTTCTGTGAAAATGAGGCTTGCTGGTTTCTAGGCTAGAATGTGTCATGAGTGTCTTCAGGATAGAATATCGCAGTCCAGTGTCTGAGATCACTGGCCCTCAAATTGTCTTCTGGGTTCAATTCTTTACCAATTTGACAAATGACTTAAAAGCTTAGAGTTGGGACTAATAAAGCCTTGTTGAAGTGAGAGCAAAGTAGGATGATAACCAATTAAATGCTGTACAGTGTGTTGTCATGAGGAATCAGTAGAACATTGCCATCATCACTGAGTATTTTCCTGGCTGCTCTCAATGTCCCAGTCTTTTTCTTCTGTGATTCTTAAATCTTTGGCACTTAGCATTAATCCCAATGTTTTATTAATTCTTCTTGAGAGTACATTTCTTTTTGTTCTAATAGGCTTAGTCTCTATAGAGGCCAAGATTTTGGTCTAAGATACTGTATCCAAAGTGGTAGGAGAAAATTGACTTTGGCAACTTAACTTCTGACTTCCCACCTGTTTGGGAACATGTGCTTCCTTTCCCAGTAACTAACAGAATAACTAACTAAATGAGTAAATAAAGGCATACTCAAAGTGTAAACGTCATGATCAGACCAGCAGAGGGTTGGTTGGGGCAGCGTTCATTGGGCCTCTTTATTGATTCCTCCTTCCAATGTGGACACATTGGATTAATCTCCTTTCTCTGTTTTGTACTAGTGTCTGTTTAATTGACCTTTTGAGGGACTGTGCCTGGCTTGTCGGACTTGCCAGAGTCTATGCTCTGACCCTAATAACTTTGGCAACATTTTGATTCATACTTGAAATTTCTCAAAGTAAATCTTAATTTATTATAAGTTTAGACAATGCTACTATAGATGAATAGATGATCAGTCTTTTATACCCATGAAAGGAAACCTGAATTTAAAAAGTTACAAAGAATAAATGGGAATTATTTTATAGATGCTGTGGGTTTTTTTTTATTTGTATCATATGTAAAATGTCAACATTATCTCTGAGCTTGGTCAGGACCTTCCTGTGAGATGGTCCTGGAATTTTCCTTCTCTCAGGGCTAGTTTTGGGAAAGTCATTGAGTTAAGAGAAACATGGGATGCTGCCTGGCTGCTGATGTTGCCACACCTGCAGTGGAGGCTGAGGATTGGCTTGGAGACCTTGTGTATTTGTGATAGCTATTGTATTAAAGGTTGGTAAGAAACAGAAATTGCAGTTTTGTTAATGGAGTATTTAGGGTCAAAAGCTTGGGTTCTAGAAGTACAACAAGTCAGGCTTGCCCCCCCCCCCTTCCCCAATCCCTTCATGTGAAAAGCAGAAAAGAGGTTCTTCTCTGACTGGTACCAGGCTTTAGCCTTTTCCTCCTTGGAGCATGATATTACTAGGGAAATTCTAATTCTCTGTAAGTGCTTCAGTATCCTAATAGCCATTGGGATGAACATAACTGTCTCTCTTTAGAACATCATCACCCCTGCCAGATGGCTACATCTTGACCTACTCCACCATGGTTCCTTCTGTACCCTAGGGTACATTGAGGTAGTTGCTATGCCTCAGATCAGATGAAGATAGTACGTCTGCTATATCTCCTCTTTTGTAGGCCAAACAAATGTGTTAATTGTTAGACTGAAAGCCAGGGATGCCTGTAGGCCTTGGGGCCAGGCTAAACTGTCACAGCTACCTTCAGAAACTCAGGGATTCAGCCATACAGTTGACTGTCATATGCTCAGGAGAACTCTTGGTTTTGGTTTAGTTTATACTAACTAGTGACTCAGGGACACTGCCATTCACAGATGACTGTCATATATTCAAGAGAACTCTTGGTTTTTGTTTAGTTTATACTAATCAGTGACTCAGGGACACTGCCACTCACAGATGACTGTCATATGCTCAGGAGAACTCTTGGTTTTGGTATAGTTTATACTAAGCAAAGAAGTAAGTTGCTAAAGATCCTGCATGATTTTTTGTTTCAGTGTGATTTGTAGCAGCTCTTGTCTTACAAGAAGTATTTTAGCAAACCTTTAACCACATCTCCTTTGAACAATAGAAACATTTGTTGATTTTATTTGAAGTTTTGAAATGGCTTGTTTTAGCTAAAATTAAATCAAAACAGCCACCATTTTCATATGAGTTTTTGCACATTTATCTGTTGTGATGGCTGTTGGAGTGGCTTCCTTCTTTGGATCATAGAGAAAATTTCCTTGAGATGTAGACATTGCAGAAAGCAGGATAAATCCTTACTATCCTTGTACAGTTTCCCCCATAGTCCAATGAATTAGCTATAGCCCAGAGAGGTCAAGTGACTTTTTAGAGGACACACAGGCAGTTAATGAGAGTGGGAGGCCATCCAGTTCTCCAGTTTTCCACTCTAGAGCCACCCTACCCCCTTTGTCATGAGGTCTTGTAGCCCAGGCTGGCCTAGAGTTCACTATGTAGCTGAGGATGACTTTGACCTCTACTATACAGACACACGGTGGCATCTGCCACCTTGCCCAGTTTATGCAGTGCTGGCGGTCAAACTGGGGTTATTGCATACTAGGTACACTCTTTACGGACAGTTACATTCCCAGCCCACCCCTACCTGACTCAGTGCCTCTTACCAAGAAAGAAAAGAGGTGTTTGATATTTTTTCTCCTTCTGTTTTTCAGAATATCTCTACCTTATCATCTGCTTACCTCAACTGGCTGTCACCTCTTTCTCCAATTGCTGGAGTCTTTTGCCTTTCTTTGGGGAGGGGTGGGGCAGAAAATCGAGTCTGTAACCTCCTCTAGTCTCGAACTTACTGTTTTGCTCAGACTGGCTGATACTTGAATTTCTGCCCCATCAGCTTTCAGGCTGTTGGAACAAAGTTATAAACATTGTGGCCAGCTCCTGCTGAAGTCCTAAGCATCATCAAGGCTTAGAATGCTGCCTCCCCCAGAAGACTCCTTAGGGTCCTCAGTCAAATGGAAACCGTCCTTCACTGTTCTCCCTGCATCGGACCACTTTGCTATGCTTTGTTACTGAAACATCTTTCTTTTTAACTTTAACACTTATAGGAATTAGGAACCTATCCCTTCAGTGCCTCGTGGTTCATGTTGGACAGGTGGTGGTGTGCATCCACAAATGAGATGCACAGTTATCCCGTACTCAAAATGGAGTCAAAGGTACCTATGAGCTAGACAAGGCACAGCCTGAAAGCTACCATTTCACATAAAGTGTACAAACAGAGAACAGAGCACAGCTAATAAACTACTGTGGTATTACTGAATGAAGTGGGTAACAAGCTATAAGATGAAGAGGAAAGTGAAATATATCTTGTGATTACCTGTCTCATTATTTCAGGCTAAGCAGTGAAGTTCACTGTGTGAAATTAAGAATTCTCAGAGTATAATGGCTCATCCACCCAAGATCATTTACCAAACTCTGGTATGAGGCCATTTATCAGATTATACAGGGTAGAGTTTTATAACTTCAATCCATGAATCATTAATGGCTTTTTTTTTTTTATTTTGAGACAGAATTTCATGTAGCCCAGGCTGGCCTTATTTGCTACATCACTGAGTGTGATGACTTTGAACTTCTTACTTTGCTCGCACCTTTCTGATGCTGAGGTCATAATGCATGCCACCATACCCAGGTATTTAGTGCTGGAGATCAAACCCAGGGCATTATGCATGCTTGACAAGCTTTATGCCAGCAGCTACATCTTCAGTCCCCACATTTGTTTGTTTTGAGACAGTCTTTCCAGGTTGCCCAGAGAGTCCTTGAATTTATGATCCTTTATCCTCAGCCTTTTCAGTGTTGGGATTACAGAATGTGCAGTTTTCTACCTGGCATCAGTGGACTTTAATCTCCTTAAGAAGCACTGAAAACAAGACCAGAATGAAAATTGGAACAAGTGTTTATTTTAGGTGTGTGTGCCAACCATGATCTGATGTTTTTCTTTTAGTAAATTCTAAAACACTGTAAAGTTATTGACTTAGGTGTCTTTCTCAAAGGACATTCATTATTTGGTGACCCTATAAGACAATAAGATCAACAGGCACATTTTCTTCATTTGTTAATTTTGATGTAGACCTAGCAAAACAGACACAAACAGAAGTCCACATGACTTGATATATATATCAACATAATCACAAGTGAAAATACATGGTAGAAGATAAAGGCAGTTCTTGAACCATAAGGATACTAGTTTCAAGGAAAACCAAAAAATATTTAAATAGAAGCAGCTTTGTATCTGTGCAGGGTCAGGTCTCATCCCTGCCAGGGGTCTCAGCAGTTACACTAATGAAGGTGTTTGAGAAGCACTGGTCATTTAAAAAGCATGATATACAAAGTGAGGGAGTTTGTGTGTATTAAATCTCTCTTAATGCCTCTGTTGATTCTTAAATTCTATCTAAAAGAAATCTAGTGTTTCCTTAAAGAGTGTAATGCCGTTTATAATATTGCTCAGTCTGTTCCAGATCCATGTTTACCAAATTCCAATGTAATACAGCAAGTTTGCTTCTGTATGAGTCCCTCTCCGTTTGTATCATATGGATTACATCTATATGTACTACACGTCCAACATTACCATATAATTATTGCTTTAGAAGTTTTTATGTTTTAGGAAAGAGTTAAGAGAGGAAAGGAAGCTGGGTTGATGGGACAGGCCTTAATTGCCTGTTTTGCTAGCATTCTGGAAACTAAGGCAGGAGTATCCTTGTGAGTTTGTAGCCAGCCTCGGTTACATAGTGAGACTGTGTTTCTCCTCTGAAACAACACATAAAAAAGCTTTTTTTAAATACATAGAGGAAGAAAAAAGAATGGTTAAAATGGACAGAATTAGAAGGATTTCTCATTATATTTGTCTAACTTTTAGATATTTTTCAGTTTCATTTTTTCATTTTGTTTGAGTGGGTTGTTTTGTTTTTGAGATGGAGTCTCTTATAGCCCAGGCTGGTCTGGAATTTACTAAGTAACTAAAGATGGCCTTGACCTCATGAACTTCTGATTCTTTATTTCTGATCCTAGCAAGTACTTTGATTTTAGGTATATACAACTATTTCTTGTTTATGCTATACTGGGAATCGAACTCAGGTCTTCAAGCTTGCTAGGCAAACACTTGTCTATTTGGGCTACCAGCTCAGTACTTTTTTAAAAAAAAGGATATTAGTTGTTGTCATAAATGTCTAACCGTATGTGGCTATTGAATGATCTCTTCTGGTAGCTAAGTTTCATTCCCAACAGAGAATAATAGGCAAGTAACCTAGTCCAGTGATGCTAACTCTAAAGAACATTGAAATGTCTGAGCCTCGTTCAGTAGATTTATTTTCTTAAATTCCTGCAGTGGTCAACATGCTGAGGGGCTAAGGATGCAGAGGGCCAGGGGTCCAGTGGATAGGTGGGATGGGGAGTATCAGTGTTGACAAGGGTGATTGGCTCAGGAGGAAAGGGTTGGTCAGGAAATGGCTGGGTGAAACACTCAGAGCTAGGGCCAGGGAGCTATGAGAAACTTCCTCTGTGGACAGGGATGTGGAAGGGCACAGAGGGGATCCCAGGGCTTCCCTTCTCCCCCGCCCCCTCCCCAGACCTTCATTTCTTTTCCCATTCCTCTCTCCCACTTTTTCCTTCATTTCCTTATTATCCTTACCTACTCTGTTTTTAATCATGTAAGCAATCAATTGTTGTCCTTGTTTAGCTTGCTATTAGACTGTAACATTTTTTGATTCCCTATTCCTTTATTTTCATTCCTCTCCATATATTAGTACAAATATAAAAATAGTTAATATTTTAATATAAAATGTTTTGGTCTCATTGTTATCTATTTTATCTTAATGGTATTAAATGCTTCATTGTTCCAAACAATATTTAAGATTACTAAATGTTATTAAACATTCTAACCATTTTCTTATCTTTTGCCCTAGAGAGGCAGTTTCCAACCTGTGGGTCACAACTACTTTGGAGATTAAATGACCCATTCACAGGGGCCACCTGGGACCACTGGAAAACACATTTACATTATAATTCATAACTAGAAAAATTGCAGTTTTGAAGTTGCAACCAAACTAATTTTATGACTATGGATCATCACAACATGAGGAACTGTATTAAAGGGTCACAGCACGAAGAAAGATGAACACAAACACTTTAGAACTTTTAGAATTTATTAAAAGTTTCTATGTAGGCCAATATATTTGATTATTGCAGTTTTGTTGGTAATGATATTTCACTAACAAGAACAGAAATCTTGTCAAGTCCAATTTGAAGGAGGAGAAGGCTTATTTATTACTTATTTTTATGCAACAGGGATAGAATTACAATAGCATGTTTTTGTTAACATTGGCCTCTCAGTTTTAGATGAGAGGGTGGGCTGCCATTTTCTTGGCATCTCTTTTCTACTTGTGAAATGGCTTCTGCAGATCTAGCCATCACATCACATCACATCACATCACAGTAGTAAGCAAGAAGGAAAACGGAGCTGATGACAATGGCTGAATGCTAGCTGTCCCTACTGCTAGAGACTTCAGGAAACCCTTACCTCTTATGGACTTTAACGGTACAAAACCTATATATAAAGGACATCTGGAATTTCCCTTTATTTATTTATATCTATGCAGATTATAGGGTGGTGTTGGGTCAGTTTAGGGTGGTATTGGGTCAGTTCCTGTTAGAGTTCTGCAGCCTTGCAAAACACTCTGTGGGTTTTTAGTTTTGTTTTGTTTTCTTGTCTTGTTTGTTTGTTTGTTGTCTAAGGGACAAAGTAAGCTCTGTGACTGTATTTTCAGGTGAATTTCCTTCCTGTACTTGTAAATGATATCACCTACTCGAGTAGCAGCCACAGGAGGAAGAAGACAAAGCTCTGTTCTGGCTCAGTCTGTGGCTTCCTTCTCAGGGATCTCCCTCCCCTGAAGTCAGTATGCTTGACTTCACCACAGAAAAGAGTTGTAGGATGAACAACTTGAAACAGAGTTGGAGTTTATTAAGAAGAAAATTTAATATATGTTTAAACACTAGTATTGAAAGAGTAGAGTGGAGCAGGAGAAGGTGAGAGGGAGAGCCAGATTCACTTAGGACAAAGACCATATACACCCAAGTGTGGGTGTGGACATCCCAGTGGAGAGTTGCCCTTAAATGTCTCAGGAGAGCTGTGTAAACATTCTTGTGGCTTTTAAATTTACATTTTTCTGGGTCTAGAGAATTGGCTTGGCAGTTAAGGGAAGGTACTATTCTTGTAGAAGATCTGAGCTCAGTTTCCAGTACCTGCATCAGTCGCCTCTAGCTCCAAAGTATCTGACTCCCTCTTCTGGCCTACACGGGTATTTGTACTCATGTGCCCGTGCCTATACATAACTAAAAATAATGAAATAAATCTTTACATTTTTGATTTTCAAAGAGTTTTAAAGAGTTAGTAAGGATGTTTTCATATATTTGTTCTTCTGTCAGAAACTTTTTTGTTTTTATTGTAAATAAGTCGACAGAATTCTTAGCATAGTATCTTTCATGTGTCCACATGTCTTTCCCCTTGCTTCTGCACACTTCTTTAGTGTATTGTTAAGTGCATTTTACCCAGCTTATACTTGTTATTATTAGAGGTGGGATTTTCCTTCTTATATAGTGGATATGGATATACATATATATATATATATATTCAGAGAGAGAGAATGAATATTATTTTTTACTAGATAGCTCTGATTAGCTTGGAAATTACCATTCCCTTTACCCTAGGCTCCCCATTAAACACATACCACTGTAGCTGGTTACTCCATTATATTATAAAGTGCTTTTCCCCCCTATTGTATAGAAAAGCATACTACCATAGACTCAAGTTCTTAAATAGAATCAGGAGTCTCTGAAAGAATTTCAGAATTATTACAATCAAACATTATTTCTTAAATTTCATAAAAACAAACATTAAAGCTCTGATTTTATAAAAAATGTTTATCCTTGATTAACTGTTTTCAAAATGAGGTGTGAAAACTGGATTTCTCAAGGCTGTGTTAAATGAATTGCACACCTTTCTCCAAGTCCAGCAGATGTCAGTGTTTCACAGATCTACTAGACTAAAGCAGTGCCTTTGTCCACAGTCTCCATGTGTGTATGTCCCTTAGTCATTTAATAGTGCGGTGCAGATCACTTAAGTGGGAGTCAACTGGAGGCCATCCAAGTCAGCCTTTTACCTGTTGGTAAGGGAATGGTCCTCTGTGGGAAACGATTTATCAATGTCACACAGTGAATGGTGAAGCTAAGCCAAGTGTTTTTGTTTCTAAGACTCTCTATTTTCAGAGACTGATTAAAAAATAGGTACCTAAATCATGAAGAACAAAAAAGAATAATACAGAGTAGATGCCCCACTTTTGGAGGAAAAAGAGGCAAATGCTGTTCCATTTGTTTGGGTGTACAGACAGCAGTTCAGTCGTGATGACTATGATGCTAGATTCTGCAACTGTATAATTAGCTGGAAGTATCTGAAAGCAGCTAGCTGAATATGGAATCACTACATGTGAAAGTGACCTTTGAAAACCATTTTGTGCTTCCTTTGACCATAGGGCTCACATGACACCAGTGTCAGTACTTGTGTGACACCAGTAGAATGACTCCCACATTCTGTCTGCTCAGAGCCTTATCCAGTGCATTGGAGCAAACTGTCTTGTTTTTTAGAGGCAGTTATCACTGTCCCCAAGCATATGGCAAGCTCCCAAATCTGTGCTTTTGTTTTTTTCATTTTTATGCACAGGAAGTTGCAGCCCCTCTTCCAGAGCCCTAGAAGTTCTGTTCTCCCAGCGCCAAGGTCCTTAATGCCATTTTCCTGGACTTAACCCCTTGGCAGTGGGGTACCATGATCTCCTTTCTGTTTATTGCCTTTGCACGTACACTACTCCATCCATTACATCCTTTTCTTTTTTTAAATGTCCCTTTTTCTTTTCTGTTCTTTTTTCTTTTCGTTTCTTTCCTTTTCTTTAAGATTTACTTATTATTATATGTAAGTACACTGTAGCTGTCTTCAGACACCCCAGAAGAGGGGCATCACATCTCATTACGGATGGTTGTGAGCCACCATGTGGTTGCTGGGATTTGAACTCAGGACCTTCAGAAGAAGAGGCGGTGCTCTTAACCGCTAAGCCATCTCCAGTCCAGATTAGGTACTACTTACACTCAACTTCTTGGGTGTGGTTTCAGCTAAGCAAGTTGTTAGTTCTTGTTGGCACATACCTGTCTCATGTTCTTGTAGTTCCTTGGATGGTGCTAGCATATTTATAGAGTTATTAATAATGGCTAGTCATTGACTTGACTGCATTGAATTTCTGATAAACCCTAAAGCTTTGTGAAAATTGTTTTCTCCTTCCTCTTTCTTGTCAGCTGGTTTTATGGTGCAATAAGGGTTTCAAGATGAAGTTTTTTTCCACCAGAAGAAGGCACATTGAAACAGAAAGCAGGACTAGCTGGAGTGAAAGTAACGCACATGAATCCATGGGAGAGGATGCCAGAGACCTAGGTGATGCTATGTCAGAGCACTGACTTACTTTATCTTAGATTTACAGCAGTTGGAGTTATTCTGATGGCACACGGCTGGTTTGTACAGTGGGTTCTGAGGCCTCCTATTCATGCAAGAGGAGGCAAGCAGAAGAAACAGACTGTGAGTTTAGTTAAATTTGCTCAGCTAGAGAGACTGCCCAGCTTTCAAGTGTCTGTGAAACATTTGAGTAAAAGAAGTAGTGGAAGGCAGTGAGCAGTTTCCGTCTTGCTTAACTCTGAGGCTGAGGAAATGGGCAGCAATTGCACCCTTTCCCTGCACCTACAAAAGATGCTCTTCATTACTCTACAGCAGTGCCTTGCAATTGTCCTAACGCCGCGTCCATTTGATAAAGTTCCTCATGTTGTGCTGACCCCCACCCATAGATTATTTTCATTGCTACTTCATAACTGTACTTTTGCTACTGTTATGAATCGTAATATGAATATCTGTGTTTTACAACGGTCTTAGGTGACCCTTGTGAAAGGGTCAGTCCATCTGTCCCAAGGGGTTGCAACCCATGGATTGAGAACCACTGCTCTAGAGTAAGCCACATTTTAATTGATTCATTCCTGATGCCTGTGACTGATGCTGGTGGTTTTACACATGCCAGGGAACTACTCACCCTGCCCGAGCCCCAGTCCTTCTCTTCCTCTCCTATCTTAGTTGTTTCTCTTTATTATTGTAAAGAAGCATGCAGTATAAAATCCACATTTGCCCTTCTTAAATGCCCAGTCCAGCAGTGCTAAGTCCGTGCTGTTGTGCAACAGCTCTCTTAGGATTTCCATATGAGGACCTGAAGCTGTGCAGTGAGAGATGATACCCCTGCCTCAGCCCGAGGCAACCACAGTTCTTTCCTTTCTAAGTTTGACTGCTTTACATATGCATAAGTGAACTTGAGCAGAACTTGTCTTTCTGTGGTTCTCTGTTTATTTTTCGATTGTGTCACACAGAAAAAGAGTTAACCTGAAAGTTCTAAGAATCTTTAACTTACATTTGAAATACATCTGAGAAATTGAAGTTCATTCATTCTTCCTCTTTCCTGCTTTCTCTTCCTTTTTTTCTTTTCTTTCCTTCCTTCCTTCCTTCCTTTCCTTCCTTTCTTCCTTCTTTCCTTTCTTCTATTCTTCTTTCTTTCCTTCTTTCCTTCTTCTTTTTAGATTACCTAACTAGAGGAAACTCAAGTTAGAGAAAAAGCATTGGAAAATCTTTCACTTCTTCCCACTTTTATTTTCCTGTTTGGACAAAAAATACATGAATATCATTTATCTGACTATGAATGGTAGTGAGTCTCTCCCAAACTCGGTGCCCAAATAACACATAGGTATGCCATTTGGATTAAGATAATACCATCTCTGAACTTTTTTTTTGTACTGAAAACCATTTGATTTCCCCCTTCCTTAATATTCATTTTAAATCTTCTTAGATAGGATGAACTGAAGGATTGATTTTTTTTTTCTCTGCCGTCAAGCCCTAAGGGAGATGCCCAAGGCAAGGTCTGGCACCCTTCTCTGTGAAAGAGCAGGTAGTAAGTATCTGGGGCTTAGTGGCTGATACTGCATGTTCAGGGACAGGCTATTCCATTTTAGTGACCAAAGTAAAGGGTGGCTGGGTTCCAGTGAAACTTTATAGCCATATTCAACGGGGAGGCTGTGGGTTGCAGACCCGTGGAGTTAACGAATCTGAGGCTGTGGAGATGGCTCAGTGGGAAAGAGTGTTTGCTTCCCAAGCCTGAGGTCCTGAGAATAAACCCCAGCACCCAAGCAAAAAGCCAGGCCTGCTATTCCAGTGCTGTGGGAATGAGGAGACCAGAGGATCCCTGGTGCTTGACTCTACCTCGAGAGAATCAAGCAGAGAGTGAGAGAACATTAGATGTCCTTCTCTGGCACACCCATAGGCACACAAATTGTGCCTGTATGGTGCATACTTATACACATGCACACATATACATACATATATGCATTTACTAAAAGAGCTGTGCTCAGTTTTTGCACCCCACCCACACAGAATTGGTTCATGTCTCCCCGCTTGGTTCTTGGCAACTAACTTTGTATCTTTCGTATATAGGTATGATTGTTGTTCATAGGGATAGCAGTGATGGTAGTGCTGTCTAATCAAATAATGTCAGATTATTGTTACTTGTTATCTTAATATCTACATCATATTTTCAGATGAAGTGTTAGCCAAGATATAATTACATTTTTTAAGAGTTTAAGAAAATAACATGCTTTGAAGTTTGTCTCCTGAAGACTAGAATTTTAGAGTATTCACACACATATATTACATACATGCACACTATACATACATGCACACATACACATGTACACACATACATACATATGTACATACATACACACATTTACTAAAAGGAAATAGCTGTGCTGTTTCTGTGTTAACTTTCTTTGGGAAGATATAAAACAGCAGTTACTTAATCCAGGTGTATCCCTAACGACAAATCCACCCTAGACCAACATGGTAAACCAATGAGTTTATTTATAGGAACATGGGTAAGGGGTTACTTTCAGGAGTGTGGGTATCCCCTAAATGCAACAGCTGCATCACTGCAAAGTCCGACCCCATCACGGATGATGATGAGGTGCAGCTTCTGTCATGGAGTTCCACTTCAGTTAGCCTCCTCTCTTGTTATATACTGCAGCATCTCCTAAGAGCACTCACAGCCGATTTGTGGGAAGGAGTGATGGCTGGAATCCCGGATGAGGATCCTGTAGTCCTCCTTCTACTCCTCCTGTGAGGGAAGGGGGTGGAGGAATAGAAGACTCTGTCACCATTACTGTGGACTTGCTTTCTTTGTATTTTTGTTCTTATTTTCCTACCAAGGCTATGACCTAAATCATTTCTACTCCATTATAGCATTGGGGCAGTCATTTTTGTCCAGATAAAACTAACAAACAAATCAGTAGTGTTTGATGATAAAGATGATCCATAAAGTAAAAACCAAAACCAACCCGCCTCCATGCCCAGAAGTAACCACAAATAATAACCACGTTAAACATTGCTGGATCTGTTTGTTAGCGTCCACTGGGCTCAGTCTTTTTACTTTACACTTGCTACAAGCCCATAAAGGGTGACACATTACAGACTAAGGGATGATGTCAACTGAGATAGAGGGTTAATACTTTTTACCTTAGTGCAGTGCCCACACAGCTGCACAGCAGCCCTTCCAGCTGCCATCCTGCTGGAACCATAGACATAGTCTCTGTACTCCCAGATGTTGGATGACTAGCATTCCCTAGCGGCTACTACTTATGAGCTACCAGTCCTTTTACTGGCCCCTTTATTGAGTTTCTTTTCTCAGTTTGTGTGCCTTCTGTCCACATCATGGCCCAAGCCTGACTCGTATAGATGCTGTATTCCATGCGACTGAGCTTGCTTCCATAGCAGATTGAGTAAATATTCTTTGTCTGCCTTACCCTCCAAGAGGCTCTCATCCTCCCTGCCCTGGTGTCTCGGCATCACTGGCTATCTGACTTTGTCAAATTACATTCTCTCTTTGAATCTTGATTTTCCCATTTGGGAAAGCAGATGACAATGTGCTTTGTGGGGTTTGTGGGCAGGTGACGTGAGGATGTGTCTGTGAAGAGGGCAGCACAACTGACAGTGAGCATCAAGTGTCAATGCCATTGTTCCTGATTTTCTTATAGACAGACACTTGCCAGAGGAGCCTCTGTCAAAGGATCGGTGCTTTGTAACCACAGTGCTTTCCCTTCACACCTGTCTAGAGCCAGCATTTCATAGAGCCCGCGTGCTCACACTCTGCTCCTGGCTGGAGCAGCTGCAGATGGCTCCTGCCTGTGCATTTCTAGCTGACAGCAGGTGGTGGCAGAGAGCTAGGCTTGCTCTTGGATGGGGTTTGTGCTAAAGAAAAAAGTCTAAATAACTCTGTTAAGAAAAAACTCAAGAGTCAACAAAGAATAGACATTTTTTCATATCCGTAAGTAAAAGAGAAGCCTTCATCTGTTGAACACTTTATTGAGTTTTAGCTTACTTCCTTTATGCATTTACTTAGTCGCTCTGTAAAGTTGGTATTTGTCCTGTCTTACGAAGAAGATGAGTTTTAAGGAGAGCTTCAGTTACTTAGAAGTTTCTAGCTACTGATGGTTGTTTTGGGGTCTACGCCCAGTGGTCCATCTGGAGTCCAGTTCACTTGACTGGTTGCTAGAACATCTTCTAGGCTCTTGCCTTTACATAGAAGGTTGATATTTAAGAGAATTTTGCATTTCTGGCTCTGCGAACCATGTGATAAAAATTCACAAGGAGTGGTTTGAAGGTGTATGGTCCCCTTTGCACCCAGGCCCTTGTGATCTCCAGTCATTCATTTATTTCAGAAACTGTCACTTTCCTGTGTATCCTTCCTGTGGCAGACTCACAGGGATGCACAGATATTACAGAGAGAAGGGTGACTGTTTTCGTAGGAGGCCATCGTAGTTTGACTTTTGGCCTTAGATAATTTTAGACTGCTCTGCTAGGCTAGAGGCTGCTGTGCAGAAAGACTCAGCACGTATACCATATGCAGTTCTAGTTTCTTCTGTGTTTCAGCTCTGCCCAGAAGAATCTAAATCCCTGTCTCCACTGACTGTAAAAGGTTAGGGCCCAGAGAGACATCGGGGTTTACATGAAAGAAGTGATTTGACAGAAACACAGAAATTCTTCCCATGTAAGGAACATGTAAGGGACAAATGCACAACAGTGGGTGAAGGCAGGTGTTCTCTGGCCTTAAGTCATGGCCTCCATTTCTACCACTCTACATATGTCCTGGAGCTAACTCTTTCTCCAGAGATATAAAGCCCTGAAAATCTCAGTGGGTACCTTTTGGATTCCAGTCCATGTCTGTAACTACTTCCTCATTTAAACACATAGTGTTCATGGGATTAAATAAAGCCTTGTGCTTATAATGCACTTATGCTTTCATGGAAGGAATAGATAAGATTGTCTCATGCTGTGATCCACATGGTATCAGCGGGATGTTATACCCAGGGGTACATTTTACCTGGTGTTGTATAGTTGACCTAATACCCTGGTGATGAATGATGATTCTTTATTTTGATACAAGCATTGGTGCCTGTGTCAAAGCAAGAGTGTTACTTTAACAATGCCAAAGTGAACACTCAGGGGTCATCTTGACTTTAGATGTATATGATTCTACACTAAGATTCCCAATGGCCAGTACATGTTGAGACAGAGTGAAAATGCATTTACAATGTAAATATTTTTAATTACCTGCTTCCATTAGGTGATTTAGTTTGTTAGTTCTTCATGGATCTATGGGTTTCTCTTTTTCTTACTTTTTATTACATTTGTGTGTGTGTGTGTGTGTGTGTGTGTGTGTGTGTGTGTGTGTGTGTGTGTGTCAGACAGCAGAAGAGGAGAGAAAGGAAGAAAGGACGGTGGTAAACCACAGAAAGAACTTCAGGGGCAATGGCAGATGGATGAAGTCAGTAAGGAATATAGTATACATTTAGAAAAATGCTAAGATTCACCAAACAGCAGAAACGGGAACACACCAGAAAGGACTTTCTAAATAATGACTGGAACCAGCGCCACAGTCAAGTGCACAAATAGTAGAAGGGATTTGGGTGGAAGCAGTTCTATGGGCAGGGACTCAAAAGCCAGCATTCCAGGTAGAATGCCAGGACCTCTGCAGGGCAGTTTCAGATCCCTGAGTTACCCAGTGGCCCAAAGGCCATTCTCACCTCTGCTTAACAGCTATGGAGTTTCACATCTAACTAGTGGCCATGCGAGGGTAGATTTATTCATTTTGTCCCATAATGTCACTTCTTTAATACACACACACACACACATACACACATACACACACACACACATACACACATACACACACACACACATACACACATACACACACACACATGTGTATATGGTATATATATATATATATATATATACATATATATATGGTATATATGGTATATATGTGGTATATATATATGGTGTGTGTATATATATATATACACACATACATACACACACACACACACACACACACACACCTTAGAGTTATTAAAGTAGGGGGTGCCATGCCAGGATTCATCTGTCTGAAGATAATGTACTCATCTTTCAGGGTCTTTGGCTCTAGAAGTCTATTAAAATTCAAGCGTGAAGGATGACTTGGAAAAAATTATGGCCTGCAAGGAAAATTACTGTCCAGCCGAGTCGACAGAGACATATTCACTCAGCTCTACAAGATAGACTCCAGGGAGAGCAGCAGACCAAGCACAGGGAGGAGCAGGAGCAGCAGCAGCAAACTTGATTCCAGCTTGAGGGCTGAGAATGGCTTTCCTTGACTGTTTCTCTTCTCTGGTCTCTTCCTCCACCAGCATGAATGCGGTGGCTCCAGAATTCTGCCTTCTTTCTGTATGAGTTGGCACTGGTCAATATCCCAGCTGTTCTGCTGCGTCCCTTTTTCTTGCTCTGCTTTTATATTTTATTTTTATTATGTTAACTAGTAACCCATACGAGATGTTAGCTATTAAAATTTTGGGTATAGACTATATTCATTTTGGCCATAAACACAATGTCATAACAGATCTCTAGAACTTTTCCATCTTGCATGGCTGAGATGCTGTACTTATCAAACAATATCTTCCCCTGGTCCCTGACAAATGGCATTCTACTTTCTGTTTATAAAAGTTTTACTATTCTAGACACCTAATATAAGTTGAGTCATATAGTGTGTGTGTTTATATGATTTTTATTCATCTAGCACAGTGTTCTCATGGTTCATCCATGTCCAGTTTTATAACATTTTCTTCAATTTTGTGGCAGATTAATACATTATCATATGCATGTGCCGTGGTTTTGGTTATTGTTTGTTTTGATCAGTTGTTACTCTGATGGACATTTCGGCTGTTCTACCTTTTGGCTACTGGGTACACTTCTACATGAAAATGTCAGTATAAAAATCTGCTGAGCTCCTGGTTTTAATGCTTTTGGATAAATGCCTAGGAGTAGGGTGTCTAGATCGTATGGTAGTTCTACTTTTAATTTTTTGTGAACCCTGTGTGCCACTGTCCTGGCATTTGCTCTTCTACTGCTGGAGAGAACTGCACAGTTATCCTCTTATTCCTTGCCCCAGCCTTTCTGCCTTATATGAAATGGCTTTTTGCCCCTTCCCCACATACCAGCCTTCTACCCTTCTTTTAACTTCCAGGACGTAATTTGACTCTTGACGAGTTCTTAAAAAGCCTATGTCTAGTTAAAATACCCCATGACCAGGACTTATCATCTAGCTAAACTTACTCTCTGCTGGAGTCTCTAGAGCCTTTGCTTCTGTAGCTTTGGGAAGAGTGATAGAGATGCTGTGTTAGCCTGATGTTACATGTTATTTTAACTGAACTGGCATCTCCTGAAGGCAGGGACTCTGTGTCCTCTCTGTAGATGTTACAAAACACCTTTTCACATGTGGGAAGGCAGAAATCATAGTACATGCATGTGTGTTACAGCTTCAGAAGACAGGAAATTTAAGTTAATTGCTCTGGAAACGTAAAGAAGACCCTTGGCAGCAGGGTCCAAATGTACAGGACACTGTCCATTCCTATAGAGGTAAATTAATGGAACAGGCATAGAGAGGAAAGATCAGTGACATCACCTTTTTAATTTTTTTAAGCAAGCAGGCCTTGGAATAGACAAGCAGGCTTAGAGGGTTGGATCTTAGGTTGGACCTGAGCTCTTCAGTGTGGGATGTTAGCAGGTAAGGTAAGCATGTATATGACAGGAACAGGAAGTGGTGTTCACCCCATAGGAAGTCATCAGCTGCATGAAGTCAGGGCCAATCTATCTGAACAACCTACTTCTAGCACCCTGAGCTGAGAGTCCTTGGCTTCCAGCCATGGTGTGCCATGCCAGCAATGCTCTCTGCGTGCTTAGCCCACACCTAAGCTTTAAGGCTGAGCCTACCCTTGCCTGTCAGTGGGAGGGAAAGGAAGAGGAGTGGGCCTTGCGGACTGCATGGTACTCTTTTTGTTTGTTTGTTTGTTTTTAAAGATTTATATATTTTATATAAGGACACTGTAGCTGTCTTCAGACGCACCAGAAGAGGGCGTCAGATCACTTTACAGATGGTTGTGAGCCACTGTGTGGGTGCTGGGATTTGAACTCAGGACCTTTGGAAGAGCAGTCAGGTGCTCTTACCCACTGAGCCATCTCTCCAGCCCTGCATGGTACTCTTAACAGCTGTGAAATAGCTCCATCCTTACTGTCTTCCCTGGCCTTCTCATATCCCTCCATCTGACATTATCCCAGGGTACTGACTCCCAAACCAGACAGGTGTGAAGAATCAGCTACATGCTAGAGTTAAAGGAAGGTCTGAGGTCTGCACATGGAGAGTCCTCTTGCTGATGGGGATGAGGCCAGGAACCTACCATTTCTATAGAGGCACACCAAAAAGCTGTGAAAGGATGGATGCAGGACTAACAACATTGCTGAAGAATTATCTCCTTTGTCCAACTTGGTTTTTTTTCATGATTTCACAAGGATTGTATACTTTTTTTAAAACTGAGAAAAATGATGGGTGTTAATAGAAATAACATGCTATCCTGAAGCAATCTTGAAGTAACCGTTGATACTCTAAGTACATATCTGTTTTCCACAGGTGGACTTGACCTCATCTTCCTTCCTGGCCTCGGGTTTGACAAAGATGGCAACCGACTGGGGCGTGGTAAGGGGTACTATGACACCTACCTGAAGCGCTGTGTACAGCATCAGGAAGTGAAGCCCTACACCATGGCTTTAGCTTTTAAAGAGCAGATCTGTCCCCAGGTCCCAGTGGATGAGCATGACATGAAGGTAGATGAAGTCCTTTACGAAGACTCCACAGCATCTTAAGTTATACCACAACAGCCACACTCACTGCTCCATACCGGTGTAAAGAAAATATGTATATTTTCCTCTTGCAGAAAATGAATCAAAATGGCACATTAAAGTGAATATGGATTGTGATTTTTAGTGTAAAAATAAAATAATATAAAAATCCTCTTTAGAAATCAATAGAAATATTACTATTAGAATATTAATGCAGCTCTGTTCCCGCGGACTGCATTGGAGAGACCGGTACCCAGGCTCTCCCCCCAATATAACATCACTTGGGACACGGCCTGTTGGGGCTTCCGTCTGTGCCCGAGGGCGGGTTGGCGCTGTGGTCGTCTGGGTGCCAGATCGGCGGGCCATCGTGACCACAGGGTGAGCGGCGCCACGGAGAGTGCCCTCCACCATCTTTGCTCCAGTGACCAGGTAGTTGGGACCGCCAGGCTCAGAGACAGACAGGCATAATATCGCTTCGGTTTCAGGCAGCTTGTGTGTAACCTGCTCCCAGGTGCTGGGCTGATCTGCAGTAACCAGCGCGCCAGCTCTGCGGTGGGACCTTCTGCCTGGTGGAGGGACCCCGCGCTGGGAGGGAGCCTGCCAGCTTTCCTTCCGCGACCTCTGTTCCCACGGTCTGCGCTGGAGAGACCGGTACCCAGGCTCTCCCCCCAATATAACATCACTTGGGACACGGCCTGTTGGGGCTTCTGTCTGTACAGAAGAGGCGGGAAATGCACAGAAATGCGGGAGAACATGGATCAAAAGATGGAGGCGCACAAGGAGACAACACAAAAATCGCTTAACGAGATGAATCAACGGGTAGATGCACTCACAAAGGAATCACGAAATTTGCATAAAGAAATGCAGAGGGACGCCCCCTCCCCCCCCCAGGAGAGATCACACACCCCTGCACAGGGCAGGAGCCTGCCAGCCTCCCTTTGGCGACCGCTGCTCCAGGAATCCACTAGGCTGAGCCTTTAGATGTGCAAGGCCTCCCCAATATAAGATCACTTGGGGCAAAGCACATTAGGGCTCCAAAGTCACTCAGGAGCAGGCAGGCCCCAGAAATCGGTGCCAGGGGAATCCTGGTAATCCAGGGGGGGAAGAAATAGCTTTGCAGGCTCACAGGAGGTCCAACCAACAGCCAGTGGCAGCAGGACCAACTAACACCAGAGGTATCCAGATGGCAAAAGGCAAACGTAGGAATGTTACTAACAGTAATCAAAGTAATGTGGGACCATCCGAACCCAACTCTCCAACAGCAGCAAGTCCTGGATACCCCACCACACCCGAAAGACAAGATCTGGATTTAAAATCACTTCTCATGATGCTATTAGAGGATCACAAGAAGGACACAAATAAATCTCATAAAGAGTTACAGGAGACCATGAATCAACGGTTAGAAGCCCTTACAAAGGAAACACAAAAATCGCTTAGAGAAATGCGGGAGAACATGGATCAAAAGATGGAGGCGCACAAGGAGACAACACAAAAATCGCTTAACGAGATGAATCAACGGGTAGATGCACTCACAAAGGAATCACGAAATTTGCATAAAGAAATGCAGAAGAATATGGGTCAACAGACGGATGCCCATAAGGAGGCAACACAAAAATTGCTTAAAGAAATGAATCAACGGTTAGATGCCCTTACAAAGGAAACACGAGAACTGCTTAAAGAAATGCAGGAGACGATGGATCAACAGATGGAATCCCATGAGGAGGAAACACAAAAATCGCTCAGAGAAATGCAGGAGAACGTGGGTCATCAGGAAGAAATCCTGAAAGAGGTAATGCAAAAATACCTTAAAGAAATACAGGAAAATACAAACAAGTGAAGGATCTCAGCAAATCCATCCAGGAACTAAAAAAGGAAGTAGAAACAACTAAGAAATCACAAAGGGAGACAACTTTGGAGATAGAAAACCTTGGGAAGAAATCAGGAGTCATAGATGCAAACATCAACAATAGAATACAAGAGATGGAAGAAAGAATCTCAGGTGCTGAAGATTCCATAGAAAGCATCGACTCAACAGTCAAAGAAAATGCAAAATGCAAAAAACGCGTAACCCAAAACATCCAGGAAATCCAGGACACAATGAGAAGACCAAACCTAAGGATTATAGGTATAGATGAGAGTGAAGATTTGCAACTTAAAGGGCCAGTAAACATCTTCAACAAAATTATGGAGGAAAACTTCCCTAACTTAAAGAGAGAGATGCCGATGAACGTACAAGAAGCCTACAGAACTCCAAACAGACTGGACCAGAACAGAAATACCTCCCGTCACATAATAATCAAAACACCGAATGTTCTAAACAAAGAAAGAATACTAAATGCAGTAAGAGAAAAGGGCCAAGTAACATACAAAGGAAGACCTATCCGAATCACATCAGACTTCTCACCAGAGACTATGAAAGCCAGAAGATCGTGGGCAGATCTCATGCAGACACTAAGACAGCACAAATGCCAGCCTAGACTACTCTACCCAGCAAAACTCTCAATCACCATAGATGGAGAGACCAAGATATTCCATGATAAAACGAAATTTTCACAATATCTTTCCACAAATCCAGCCCTGCAACGGATAATAGGTGGAAACCTCCAATACAGGGAGAGAAACAACACCCTGGAAAAAATGAGATAATAACCTTCTTGAATCAAACCCAAAAGTAGATAACCACTCAAACATAAAGATAGCGTCAAGAATGGCAGATGGCAATAATCACTATGCCTTAATCTCTCTTAATATCAATGGTCTCAATTCCCCAATTAAAAGACATAGACTAGCAGACTGGATACGTAAACAGGACCCAGCATTTTGCTGCATGCAGGAAACGCACCTCAGTGTCAAAGACAAACACTACCTCAGAGTAAAAGGCTGGAAAACAATTTTACAAGCAAATGGCCCCAAGAAACGAGATGGAGTAGCCATCCTAATATCGGATAAAATTGATTTTCAACCTAAAGTCATCAAAAAAGACACAGAAGGACACTACATACTGATCAAGGGAAAAATCCACCATCAAGAACTCTCAATCCTGAATATCTATGCTCCAAATGCAAGGGCACCCTCATTCGTAAAAGAAACTTTACTAAAACTCAAAGCACACATCGCACCGCACACAATAATAGTGGGTGACTTCAACACCCCGCTCTCTGAAATGGATCGTTCAGGAAAGCAGAAACTAAACAGGGACACAGTGAATCTAATTGAAGCCTTGGACCAAATGGAACTAACTGATATATATAGAACATTTCATCCTAGAGCTAAAGAATACACCTTCTTCTCAGCTCCTCATGGTACCTTCTCCAAAATTGACCATATAATTGGTCACAAATCAGACCTCAACAGATATAAGAAGATAGAACTAATCCCATGCCTCCTATCAGATCACTATGGAATAAGGGTGGTCTTCAATGGCAACAAAAACAAAAGAAAACCCACGTACACATGGAGGCTGAACAATGCTCTACTCAATGATAACTTGGTCAAGGTGGAAATAAAGAAAGAAATCAAAGACTTTTTGAAAGTTAATGAAAATGAAGGCACAACATACCCTAATTTATGGGACACAATGAAAGCAGTGCTAAGAGGAAAATTCATAGCCCTGAGTGCCGCCAAAAAGAAACGGGAGACAGCATACACTAACAGCTTAATGGCACACCTGAAAGCCCTGGAACATAAAGAAGCAAATACACCAAAGAGGAGTAGAAGGCAGGAAATCATCAAACTCAGGGCTGAAATCAATCAAGTAGAAACAAATAAGACCATACAAAGAATCAACAAAACGAGGAGTTGGTTCTTTGAGAAAATCAACAAGATAGATAAGCCCTTAGCCAGACTAACCAGAGGGCACAGAGATAGTATCCAAATTAATAAAATCAGAAACGAAAAGAGAGTGATAACAACAGAAACTGAGGAAATTCAAAAAATCATCGGATCCTACTACAAAAACCTGTATTCAACACAACTAGAAAATCTTGAGGAAATGGACTATTTCCTTGACAGATACCAAGTACCAAAATTAAATCAGGATCAAATAGACCATCTAAACCGTCCTATAACCCCTGAAGAAATAGAAGTTGTCATTGGAAGTCTTCCAACCAAAAAAAGCACAGGTCCAGATGGTTTTAGTGCAGAATTCTATCAGACCTTCAAAGAAGACCTAACACCAATACTCTTCAAACTGTTCCACAAAATAGAAACAGAAGGAACACTACCCAACTCGTTCTATGAAGCCACAATTACACTAATACCAAAAGCACACAAAGATCCGACAAAGAAAGAGAATCTCAGGCCAATCTCTCTTATGAATATCGATGCAAAAATACTCAATAAAATTCTTGCCAACCGAATCCAAGAACACATCAAAACGATCATTCACCACGATCAAGTAGGCTTCATCCCAGGGATGCAGGGATGGTTCAATATAAGGAAATCCATCAATGTAATCCACTACATAAACAATCTCAAAGAAAAAAACCACATGGTCATCTCATTAGATGCTGAGAAAGCATTTGACAAAATTCAGCATCCTTTCATGCTAAAGGTCTTGGAAAGATCAGGAATTCAAGGCCCATATCTAAACATAGTAAAAGCAATTTACAGCAAACCAGTAGCCAGCATCAATCTAAACGGAGAGAAACTTGAAGCAATCCCACTAAAATCAGGGACTAGACAAGGCTGCCCTCTCTCTCCATATCTTTTCAATATAGTACTTGAAGTTCTAGCTAGAGCAATTAGACAACAAAAAGAGGTCAAAGGGATACAAATTGGAAAGGAAGAAGTCAAACTATCACTATTTGCAGACGATATGATAGTATACATAAGCGACCCAAAGAACTCCACCAGAGAACTCCTACAGCTGATAAACGACTTCAGCAAAGTGGCCGGATATAAAATCAACTCAAGCAAGTCAGAAGCCTTCCTATACTCAAAGGATAAGCAGGCTGAGAAAGAAGTAAGAGAAATAATACCCTTCACGATAGCCACAAACCATATTAAGTATCTTGGCGTGACGCTAACCAAACAAGTGAAAGATCTGTATGACAAGAACTTCAAGTCTCTGAAGAAAGAAATTGAAGAAGACCTCAGAAGATGGAAAAATCTGCCATGCTCATGGATTGGCAGGATTAATATAGTAAAAATGAGCATCTTACCAAAAGTAATACACAGATTCAATGCAATCCCCATCAAAATCCCAACTCAATTCTTCATAGAGTTAGAAAGAGCAATTCAAAAATTCATCTGGAATAACAGAAAACCCAGAATAGCTAAAACTATTCTCAAGAGTAAAAGAACCTCTGGGGGAATCAGTATCCCGGACCTCAAGCTGTACTACAGAGCAATAGTGTTAAAAACTGCATGGTATTGGTACAGTAACAGACATGTAGATCAATGGAACAGAATTGAAGACCCAGAAATGAATCCACACTCCTATGGTCACTTGATCTTTGACAAAGGAGCTAAAACCATCCAGTGGAAAAAAGATAGCCTTTTCAACAAATGGTGCTGGCTCAGCTGGAGGTCAACATGCAGAAGAATGCAAATTGACCCATCCTTATCTCCTTGCACTAAGCTCAATTCTAAGTGGATCAAAGATCTCCACATAAAACCAGACACACTGAAACTAATAGAAGGGAAACTAGGGAAGAACCTTGAACATATGGGCACAGGGGAGAATTTCCTGAACAGAACTCCAATAGCTTATACTCTAAGATCAAGAATAGACAAATGGGACCTCATTAAATTACAAAGTTTTTGCAAGGCAAAAGACACCGTCAAAAAGACAAAGCGGCAACCAACTAACTGGGAAATGATCTTTACCAACCTTACATCCGACAGAGGGCTAATATCCAAGATATACAAAGAATTCAAGAAGTTAAACTCTAGAGAGGCAAGTAACCCTATTAAAAATGGGGTACAGAGCTACACAAAGAGTTCTCACCTGAAGAATATCTAATGGCTGAGAAGCACCTAAAGAGATGTTCATCATCCTTAGTCATTAGGGAAATGCAAATCAAAACAACCCTGAGATTCCATCTCACACCAGTCAGGATGGCTAAGATCAAAAACACAGGAGACAGCAGTTGTTGGCGAGGATGTGGAGAAAGAGGAACACTCCTCCACTGCTGGTGGAATTGCAGGCTGGTACAACCACTCTGGAAAGCAGTCTGGCGGTTCCTCAGAAAACTGGGCATGACACTCCCGGAGGATCCGGCTATACCACTCCTGGGCATATACCCAGAGACTTTACCTGCATGCAATAAGGACACATGCTCCACTATATTCATAGCAGCCTTATTTATAATAGCCAGAAGCTGGAAAGAACCCAGATGTCCCTCAACGGAGGAATGGATTCAGAAGATGTGGTATATTTACACAATGGAATACTACTCTGCAATTAAAAACAATGAATTCACGAAATTCATTGGCAAATGGTCAGAACTTGAAAATATCATCCTTAGTGAGGTAACCCAATCACAAAAGATCACACATGGTATGAAGTCACTGATAAGGGGATATTGACCCAGAATCTCAGAATACCCTAGACACAATCAGCATATCAATAGATTTCTAAAAAGATGGAAGGAGAGACCCCTGGTCCTGGAAAGACTGGATGTAGGGGAACGCCAGGACAGAGTAATGAGAGGGGGTTGAACGGAGAAAAGAGGGAGGGAAGGGGGCTTATGGGACTTTCGGGGAGGGAGGAAACGGGAAAGGGGAAGTGATTTGGAATGTAAATTAAAAAAATAAAATTAAATTAAATTAAAAAAAAAAAAAAAGATGGAAGGAGAGACCCCTGGTCCTGGAAAGACTGGATGTAGGGGAACGCCAGGAGAGAGTAATGAGAGGGGGTTGAACGGCGAAAAGAGGGAGGGAAGGGGGCTTATGGGACTTTCGGGGAGGGAGGAAACGGGAAAGGGGAAGTGATTTGGAATGTAAATTAAAAAAATAAAATAATAAAAAAAAAAGAATATTAATGCAAATGGAGGTGGAAACCACGTGGTTTTCGGCTTAGCTTTCTGGTGTTAAGATGGTAAATTGACCTTTCTGTCTTGTAGTTTAAATTAGATATTTATGGGTATTAGAGAAACAGAAATTGGGTGTGAATGAAGGCACTGTTTCTTAATATCCAGTCTTAGGCCTGATTGCTCTGGCATATGGAGACTCACCTGTTATTAATTGGTTTGACAGTAGGTGGTATGGATAAAATATTCCCCAAGAATATTATTATACCGCTTAATCATGGCTTCATTTACTCACCTTGACATTTCGTATGTGACATTTTGTAGCCTCATGTGGTGAATAGATGGTAATCTTTTGTGGTTTACATACTTTGATTCAGTTGATTGGTCTCTGGCCCTGAGGATTATAAAAGGAATCATTTCTGTCAATTCGTGGGTTCCATTTGCAAATGGAAGCTGCCATGGACTGGACATTGCCAGATGGCCTCACAGCCAGGGAGAGGTACTTTTGTTGAGGGGAAAGATTTGGTTATCACAGGACACTCAGGGGTCTTCCTGGACATGACTGCTTGCTTGGTTCCACCTGCAGCCTGTCACCAGCTCCTGCTGGCATTGCCTCTGGGATGCCATCTACATCTGCTCTCTCCTTCCTGTCTTCCTGCTCCTAATTTCTTCAACTCTCAGCATTTCTCAGCTCAAGTAGGCAGACTTTGAGCTCAGTTTCTTTTGCCTCCAATTTATTTCAGGGATGATCTGATAAGACATAAATCTACTGTGAAAAATCTGCATCAAAGTGTTTTGGAGACAATTTAACAAGTAGATGCCTTCCACTGTGGAAGATATCCCTTGTAAGCATTCCCCTTTTCTATCATCTCTTCCCTCTCCCCCAGATGTGTTTCTATGCATGCTGCAAGCACCACAGGCCCTCTGCCCAGTGCAAGCCTGCTTTCCAGCATCTCAGTGCTGGCTTCTTTTGTCCTGGGAACTGCTGAGTATCTTCAGGGCTCTGCCCTTGCTTTATTTCTCCAGGAGGTCTTCCTTGACTCCCCTCCTGCCAGTTCTAGATTTTCTTCCTTCCCTTGCTGTGGCATTGCCCATTTATCATATTGTCCTACAGAGCAGTTAGTAATGTCCATGTCTGTCCCTTCACAAGGCTGTAGGTTCAGAAGAGCTTCTTGTCTTTGGTAGATGACTGATGGAGAGTGTTTGGTAACATTTTTAAAAGTGTAAACAGAATATATGTACAACTATTTCATTTTAAACACAGATCTACTATTTTTTACATAATATACAGTTTGACATTTTGTGCACAAAAAGTTTTTAAGTATATATATATTTAAATGCCAATTCAGGTAAGAGTGGATCTGTACAATTTAGAATATGCAATGAGAAATGAGAGAGAAATGGAATTACTACGAGTTATGATGGCATTAGTATACTGATTAATCTTGTTCAGTGTTACATCAGCGGCAAGGATAATATAAATGTTATTAAAACTGACATGACTATTGGTGTGAAATAGTTAAATCATAACATTACTGAGCTGTTGCAGGTCAAGAAAGCTGTGCTTTCTTAACGTATGTTATTCTTGTATTAAAAGAGAACATGTAAGAGTCAGGTATAGTTAGAATAGACAAATGAATTGCCACAAATTCTTGGGCACTCAACATTCAGAAAAATCAAAAGCCACATGATCTCTCCCTGTAATGGTTAATCTTGTAAACTTGACAGGATTTAGAATTACTGTAGACACACGTCCCTGGATGTGTTTATGAGGGTGTTTCCTAAAAGTTTTACTCAAACAGTGAAGACTTGCCTAATATGTGGTAACTCCTTCTCATGGGGTGGGGACTGAATGAGAAGGGAAAATGAGTTGAGCACTAATTATCATTGCTCTCTGCTTCCTGACTGTGGGTGTCTCTGGATGCTATAATGGATTATATACTGCCAAAATAGATTCTTGCTTAAGTTGTTTCTGATCAAATATTTTGGTAATAATGAGCATATCAACTAATACACACCCCTAAAAAAGACAGCCATTTCTGTGTGACCAAGCTTGTACCGTGGAAGTTGTGCTGAAGGTATTGGAAGTACAACACTCCCCTCTCCCCATGATTTAGGGCAGGATGACACTGTAGGTAGATTAGGTATGTAGATTAGGACATCTATGACCCTGGGGGCGAGCACCACAGAGTAGGGCATATGGATTATGATTTGAATCCAAACTGGTCCCACAGGTTCATGTTCTGAATTCTTTTCCCCAGGAATGGCATTATTTTGCCTTTGGAGGCAGAGCCTAGCTGGCAGAAGTAGGCCATTGGAAGTAGATCTGACCTGGTTGCTCTCTGACTTTCTGCTTCCTAATGTGCTGTGATAAAGCCCCACCCTCCTGCTGTGAGTGGCACTTCTATAGCATGCCTTCCTCCCCTTCATGAGCTGAAACCCTCTGAAACTGTGAGCCCAACCAAGCCATTCCTCTCTTCGTTTGTTTTTGACAGATAATTCTGTCACAGCAATGCAAAAGTGACAAGTACACACTTTGAGAATGAAGAGAGTCTCAGGAGGAGCCATCTATACAGAGGAGAGCTAGTAATCAGATTCTAGCTGAACCCATTAACCACAGAGGAACCAGAGCTGGAAAACATCAGAACCACAAAGAGGTGCATGATACATATTTTATAGAACTCTGCTTAATTGAACTAAAACCATGTAAAGTTGTAGTCAGTGGTTAAGAATAACTCACATTTAATCTCAGTGTTCCCCTGCCTAAAGGACTGGTTAAATATAATGAGACATGGGTAGCTTCATGCAGAAACTCAGTTCCTGGCCCTAGATTTTAAAAATTTGCATATATGGGGTAGAGTGGGGGATGAGGGCATATATGTGTTTCTTGTAGAGAATTCTGAAGTTTACTTGCTTACATTGTATTTAATAGGTATATGTTTAATTCTTCTCCTAGCCTATAGCTCCTGAAAGTACATTCTCTGACAAGTTCATAATCATTTCAAGACCCACTACAGACCCCACCAGAAAATAATTAATAATTCCTGATGAGGGAATGGACCTGCTTCAATGCTGCCCTGTGTCCATTGGGAGGGTACAGAGGGGAAAGGGAAAGAAGACATGTTGAAATTTAGTTACAATTTCAAAACTAAAAACAAAAAGAAAACTGATGCTCCTTCCCACATTAGCCACCAACTCTCCATAGCTCCTCAATGATGGGCAGAGGCTCACCAGTCCCTTCTCCATGCTAGACTGCTGACTGGCTTCATCTCGTGCAGTTGGCCACAGCTGCTGTGAGTACATGAGTGTAGCTGTCCTGTCAACCAGAAGACACTCCTCTGGGCTTCTCCAACTTCTGGCTCTTAAATCTTTCCTTCTTCTCTTTGGCAATGGTATCTGGGCCTTGGGGAGCAGATGAGATATAGAAACATGCTGAGCATCCCACTGGTACTCATTCTTCCTACTTTGAGAAGTTGTGAATGACTGTATTAATCATCATCTACTGCATCAACTTCTCTGATGAGGTCTGGGGTAGTGTGTGTGCACCATATATGCATGTGTGCATGTGTGTGTTTACCATTTGTGTATGTGTGTGTGTATTAACTATATGTGTGTGTGTGTTTACCATATATGTGTGTGTGCATGTGTGTGTGTTTGCTATATATGTGTGTACATGTGTGTGTATGCTTGTGTGTGTGTGTGTGTGTGTGTGTGTGTGTGTGCATGTGTGCATGTGCTTGGCTGCGCCCCAAAAGAGGGCATTGGATCCCCTGGAGTTGGCTTTATATGTGGTTGTGAAGTCGGGAGCCTCATTGAAGTTAGCTCCTCAGGAAGATCAGGAAAGGCTCTTAAATTGTTGAACCATCTCCCTGGCTTTGAATGTTTAAGATAAGCTACATTCTACTGTGCAGAAACTCTCCATAATAGACCAGATGCCACTGATTTCTTGTAGTCTTCTTGGCAAGCTTCTTAAACTATGGGAGCTGTGTAACTGAGTTTAGGGATCACACACACACACACACACAAACACACACACACACACACAAATTGGCAAAGGTTAAAGTGTTTTGAATGTGCAAGGACTGAAAATTGATTCAAAACCAAATGTATTTTTGGATCAAAGCCTTTTCTGGCAGTGCTTGCCCATGTTGTGTATCACAGGATGACCACGACAACTTCTTCTCCTCCTCTTCCTCCACCATCTCCTCTGCCTCTTCCTTTTCCTTTTTGATAGGGTCTCACTATGGAGCCCAGGCTGGCCTAGAACTCACTGTGTAGACCAGGTTGGCCTTGAATTTACATAGATCTACCTGCTTCAAGCTGCTGGAATTAAAGATGAACCATTCACATTGTTAATAACTAAGTTCACAGATTATTGAGAAATTTAAAAAGTGTTAAACTAAGTTAGAAAAAGTATGCTTGCAATTGTACCTGTGTAAATATGAAAGTATATGTGCATCACATGGGTTTTACAGCTCAATTACACAACATAAAGTCATGACAAAAAGTCATTTTCAGTATACCTTATTGTTCCTCTCTTCCTCCTTCCCTCTTCTCTTCCTCTCTCTTCCTTCCTTCCTTATCTCATGCCTCCCCTCCCTTCGTTCCACTCCTTTCCTTATTCTGCCTGCCATGGATCAAGCTCAAGGCCTCACACACAGCAAGGCAAGCATTCTATCTAGAAACCACACCCTCAGTCACAAGACCTCTTTGTAAAGTAGTTTTCATCACTGTCTTTGATAGGACATGGCCATTACCTGGAAGATTCAAATTGCATATCTTTATATATTGAAAACATTTGCTTGGGTAGTAATTGGCCAGTTATCATTATAGCCTTTAAAAGTCAGAAATTTTTCAACATATCACAAAGAGTTGTGAATATTTTACTTATTTTAAAATGTGATTTTATAAAATCCACATCAGTGAAGCCTGCCTCATGCGGGCATTTCTCCCCTGTAAATGTTAGTCCTTCATTGAATGATTGCCACTATCTGAGTTCAGTCAAAGAAGTCACTCCATCAGGGACTGGAAACTTTTAAGGTATTTTGAGAAAGGCACAAATCCTCACATGGGAAAAATCTTTGTGATCATTTCAAATTTTTTAGCTGACTTCTTGGCAAAACATGTTTTTTTCCCCTTGTGAAGCTGATCCGTGTGTGTGTGTGTGTGTGTGTGTGTGTGTGTGTGTGTGTGTGTGTGTGTGTGTGTGTTGGCCATATGGATACACTTGCATGTATGACCATATATTTAGAGGTCAGAGGCCAACTTCGGATGTATGTTGTTCCTCAGGAACATCCACATTTTTTAGTGAGACAGGGTGTCTCACTGGCAGGAGCTCCCAAGGAGGCTGGGCTGGTTAACCCCAAGCACCAGGCATCTGCTGGTCTCTACCTCCCCAGATCCTACATTGAAGGAGGCTGCTCTTGTGCAGCAAGCACTTCACAGACAGAGCTGTTCCCCAGCTCTGCCTTACCTCAGCCATAGCATCTTCCTTACAGCCACTCTGCCAGAGGAAGCGTTTGTCCTTCCTTCAACCTCCCACCCTGTCATGGAGGTTTTCAATCTATCGACCATGTTGTCTGTGTGTGCTCCTGTGATGCTCACTGACAAAAGGATGCAGCTGTCTCTCCCCCACTGCTTCGTCTCTATTTCAATCACATTTCTTTGGCATGAGGAATCTGTAGGTTTTAAACAGCATGCTACTTTTGATCTTTTTCTCTTTTAAGTAAGAACACTTTTAAAATGTATGAATATTTGCCACTGTATTTAGTGAGCAATGTTTCACAGCATTAAAGTTGGCATCTCAGGATGCCATACACTGCTGATCAGGTGAGAGTTCGCCTTCATCATCTTCCTCTGTAGCTTCTCCAGCCATGTAGATGTCACAGTCACAGTCTTCACTGTGGGTGTGAGATGTGAAATCCCCCGTGAACCAGAGAGGCACAAATCCTCACATGGGAAAAATCTTTGTGATCATTTCAAATTTTTGAACTGACTTCTTGGCAAAACATAAGGTTTTTCTTGTGAAGCTTGTGAACAGCTTGTCCCAGAAACAGAGGAATCAGCAATTGCTGCTCATCTGTGACTTTGTGATTGATGACTGATGTTTGGTCTGCTGTTGTCTCGTTGGAATCTTTTAAAGACATTTGTCTATTTTGGGAAGATTGATCTAGTAGAGAATACACAGTACAGTAGGTAAGTCCTCAGTCTTTGGAATCCATGTAGAAACTATTATGTCTCAATGGGCTGAAATTAGCTAAACACTCCTCCCACATCCGTATCCCTCAAGCACTGACCCTACATAGACATGGAACCTTCCAGAAGGCACAGTGAGTGGCTGATGCCAATCTTAATTTAACTTCTAGGAAAACTTAATTGAATTAAATTGTGAAGTCTATCAAAGGATTCTCAGGACTAGAATAATAAATTCTCAAATTTCCTTTAAATTCCCCACTCTTTTCTGTGCTTTCTTTTCTATCTTCCTACCATCAGTCACAAGTACTTTCTGTTTTAACTTTCTGGTCTATTATGACAGCAGGCTACCCCAGTACAAATGGACAAAATAAGCTCATGTGCCAGCGATATGCTTTTTTAAAAAACATGATATGCTTAAAAGCACACTTTCAAAGCTTTCTATCCAGAATGAAAATGCACGGACCAATTTTGGAATGATGACTACTTGGTTGATCACAGAAAAACACTCTTTAGAATTACAGTTCAAGGATATGTTCCTTCCCCCTCAAGCGTAGAGATTAAGAATAATGAATTGTTCTGAAGATCTGGGTTGATATACCCATGGATGCTCACTGTACAATAAATGCACTGGTGTACTTCCTAAATATTTGCTTTCCTTCAAATCTGAGATAAGATGAGATAAACTTTGCTTCTAGTATGTGTGTGTGTGTGCGCGCGCGCGTTTGTGTGTGTGTGTGTGTCTGTGTGTGTGTCAGTGGACTGTAGAATTACTTATCGGAGCTACCATCTCCTTTAACTTTCTTCTGTGCTTGCAAGCATTACACCCATAAAACATTCCCTGCTTGCTTTACAGCCTTTATACATTTCTGTTGATTACAGAATCAGGCCCAAACCTGGCACTCATACACAAAGGGTGTTTTCCAACCAGGTTGCAATTATCACACCATCCACTCCAGACCAGTAAGACCAGTTACACTCACATCTAGTATGCTTGCTAAGAACTCTAAGAGCTCATTTTTCTGTAATAGAATAGGAATAGAACAAAACATAACAGAAAAGTTCAAAGAGGCGCCACAATATTCAGTAAGGGAATGGTGACTTTATTGGTATGAGGTTCATATGGGAATCAGGTTAAAATGTGAATTGTCTCAAGATATGACCTGAAAGTCTACATTTTTCACAAGATCCCAAATGCTGCTGCACAGTTGGTTTGCAGCTGAGTAGCTAGATTCCAAGCCATACTCTCCAGTATAGTTGTTCTAATCCCAAATGGTACTTTAAATTTAAGTAAACTTAAATTCCAGAAAGTTTCTATTTGAAACCATCTTCCTTGGTATCATTAGCACATGATAGCTGTGACTATGGCCTGCTCTAGAATACCCCAGGAATAGAACATTTCATCACAGAAGAAAGTTCTGATGGCAGCATGATTTTCAAGTAGCTTTCTGTAGACTACACATTGAGTCAGAATCTGTAGGAATAAGGTACTGGAAATATCCATTTTTAACAACTATTCCCTGGGCATTTTTATACAAGTTAAAGTTTGTGAAATGTTCTACAAACATCCAAAATCAAAATCTCATCTCTAGATGTCAAACTTATATAGAGCTCAGGCAATGTCAGACATGGATAGGAAGTGATACTGGTTATCTGCCATCAGGATGTAAAGTGAATAAAGAAAGAAACAAATAAAATTGACATTGAACAAGGAAAACAAAATAAAAATCCAACCAACCCCCTCCTCCCAAATAAATTCTTCCAGCTATGAAAACCAAAGCCAGTTTATAGGTACAGAGGATTTTTTGGCGGAGCAGTTCTATAGGATGGAGGAGGACTAAGCCATCAGCCACCAGCATTCAGCAGGTGTGCAGTTGATCCCAGGTGGGTTCTCTGGTTTCATCTACCTCAGGTCTTCCAGGTCCCAGTGTGAGCATCAGAGTTTGCATTCAGTTTTAGGGATAAATCGCATTCCTGGAAAGAACAACTAAGAACTCCATTCTTCTTCAAACCTTTGGGAACCTCTTTCCTAGAGTCACATTTTGGATGAACCTGCCTGTGGTAGTTTGAATAAAAATGGTCCCCCAAGTCATATAGGGAGTGGCACTATTAGGAGACATGCCCTTGCTGGAGTAGGTGTGGCCTCTTGGAGGAAGTGTGTTGCTGGGGTTGGGCTTTGAGGTGTCAGCTGCTCAAACCAGGCCCATGTCACTCTCCCTGCTGCCTGCTGATCCAGAAGTAGAACTCTCAGCTCCTCCGCAGCACCAGGTTTTTGACATGCCACCATCCTTCCCTCTATGGTGATAACAGACTAAACCTCTAAATTATAAGTCATTCCTCAGTTAAATGTTTTCCTTTATGAGAGTTGCTATGGTCATGGTGTCCTTTAACAGTGATCAAAACCCTAATTAAGACACTACTTTGATTTTTCCCTTTCAGATCTTAAAAAACAAACAAACAAACAAAACTAACCCACAAAGTTCTATTTTCTATAAAAAGAACATTTAAAAGTTCATGTGCATTTTTTATCAGAATTTCATCCCCAATTCTCTAGACTTTTCTTTGTTTATTTCTGTACCCCTCCCATAGCATCTATGTGGTAGGAGTGGTTTTCAGTGTAGTATTTGATATTCTTCTCTTGTGGATTTTTCTCCTGGTTCTCGGGTTTCTAATAGAAAAGGGCCTAAATCATTGCTGTTGACACCTGGCCATTGGAGCCTTCTATATACCACACAGCCAGCTCATTTTCATAGAGCTGCTGTGTGAGTCCTAGTGTAAGCTCTGCAGAGAATGATGCTGTACCAGTCTTAGCTGAACACAGATAGCCTTGATTACTGTTCACCCTGTAGACAGCCCTCTCCCAAGTCCCTCCTTCAATCTGGTAGTTCTCTTTGTAAAGCTCCCTTGATGCTGGCTTGAGTATGGTCTTCACATGAGGTGATCATTTAGCTAAATGCATTCCTAGCTGCATGTTTGTCCCACCAAGATACAAGTGTCCGCAGCTCCTAGATTTCCTGTGTTTGATCTGCTCTTGATGGCCTTTTCACACAGGGTACAACTTTCAGAAAATTGCCATCTTCATAAATGCTTGTAATCAATTGTTTCCCAGGATCTCTCACACCCAGACCCTGTGATAACTACCAAGGCATATGATTCTGCTAGAAGACAAGTGCCTCTTTTGTTAAACACTTCCAGTTGAAAGGAGCTGCTCCTTGGTTTAGAATATTGGCAAGGAGTCATGTTGAGAGAAAGGACAATTACATAGCAGTTTCTACACCTGCAAATTCCCTTCCTTGAAAGAATCTGATCATGGCTTGCTTTTTAAATTTATCTTGAGGTTGAGTCATTGGTGGGAACTGGTCATGAAAATACTGGTTACCTATTAGCAAATCTGTATGAATGTGTGTCATGGACCCCCAACTCCTTATCCTGTGATTGGTATACTATTTCTCACCTGCATTTCTCTCTACTCTGAGGTGTCACATTTAAGTAAGACCATGCAAGAGCCTTATTCATAACTCATACACATCAAGCATGTAGACCTGAAACTGGAAGGGAGTCAATTCCTGAAGGAGCCATGCTTGATTCAGGTAGGCTAGGAGGCAGCTGATGAAATCTATTCTCTTTTTATCATGACAGGAATCCCAGGCATGGAACCTCTGTGCCCATGGTGGTGACCAGCTCGTTAAGTCACCCTCAAGCTGAACTTGCCTCTACTGTTCCCCTCTTCCCATTCCTCACTCCTGTTTCTTGATGTTGAATTACACAATTCTTTGGCCTGGTTGCCTGTGTTTCTGAGAATCCAAGATAAAGCAATGTGTCCATCACTTTAGAAGGTGTTGATATTTGTTATCTATTGTTCCCACTTTGGACACTACAAGAGGGAAAGTGTCATCTGGCAGCCTTCAACACTTTATTATTAAAAACAGAAAGCTAACAGTCATAGTCATTGTCAAGCAGAAGCTCTGACTAGATTGCAGCAGGTTCCTGGTCACACGAGTTCATGTTCTGGTTTGGGGATAGGAGTGACAAGAGCGGACAGATAAACTTTGATTTCGATGTTGTTAAGGAATGGTCTCCATGAGTTGGTCTCCTAGGACCTAGCATATCTTTGTATTTGTGTCAGCTATTGTTGTGTTCTTCAAGCAGGGACAGAATTTAAATAAGAAAAAAGAACTATTAGAGAGAGCCATGTGTGGTATGACATGCTTTCAAATTCTTCCTAGAGACAGGGCTATGCTTTCCTCAGTGATCAGGATGTTGGTTACTGTCTACTCAGTCCTCTCCACCAGTTGCCATGGATAGAGATGCATCTTGCACAAGGTCTCAGCTGCTACTTGATGGCAGCCTGCTACTGAGGCCTGAATAGTGTCGAAGTAGAAGGGCCTTGATCTTAGGTCTTCTCAAGCACAGAGGGCTTCAAACATTCCACCATGGCAGCCATATTCAGGAGCTAACCTTGTGGGATAATGAGAGTCTGTCAAAGGCATTTATTTCTCATTCCACTCTGAAGATAGGCATTACTGTCTCCATTTTCCAAATGAAGAAATGGATGGCACAGAAGGGACGATTGTAGGTAAAATCACAGGATGAAGTGACACAGCCAGGAAATGATAGGTCCTGTTGCTCTGCAGGCTGTCGTACCATGTGCCAGGTAGATGCTGCAGAAGGCATCATTCGGTTTATGGGGTGACTATACTAGTGAGGGGGTCAGTAGGACATGGGTGGTACTTGCAATTCAACTAAGACTCTCTGTGTCTGTTCTAAGGTTGGCATATATAGTTTCAGATCCTGTCTGCTACTTATGTTCTCTATGTCCATAGAAATAATTTACTTTCTTTTTGCCTCTATAAAGTAAGAAATAATCATAATATCTACCTTTTAGATTTGTGGTGAAGAATGAAAAAAGAAAATGGATAAAGAACAAAATATAATAGCTGATCTGTAGAAATTTAGGAAGACTACATAGACTTAGGCCCAGTTTTCTTATCAATGAAGTTATTCAAAGAGTCTGTTAAATGGAATTTTCCTCCAGATTGCAGCATTTACTTCAAATGAAATATTCCTTCAAGAGTGGAAAGGGAGTTTCATGGGCTTCAGAAGGGAAACAAAAGCTCAAGTGTCTCTGAATAGATACTTGGAAGGTTCTTGAGGGACTCTACTCAGCCATATAAAGAAGTAAGCAATGGTGAGCTTGGAAAGCCTGACTAGTCAAATTGCAGTTTGCAGCTGAGTGGCAGCTGCATAGAGAGCCTCTCAGTTTGGCAGTTTTTAGAGATCCTTATGGGGTTAGAGTTTTGGAAGTCACCTAGGTTGAGATAGATTTGGGGGTGATAAAGCTGCTTTTAGGTTATCTGGGATCTTTGTACATAAATACTCCCTAAGAATCCTGTCAGTGACCCCAATAAAATCCTCAGTGGTTAGCTACATTGGATGTTACAAGTGCAGATGCTGCTTTGGTGTGTCACAGGTTCCCTTTCCAAGAGAGTAGACACATACTGTGTTCCTAGGAAAAGTCTGTCCCATGACAGTATGACAGTATCTCACACAGTATCTGTCCTATCCAGTAGTTTTGATAGAAGACCCACATTGTATTGTGTAGTAGGCTAAAGGAAGTGTCACTTTTATGTAGAGACTGTTGAAAACCTTGTTGAAATATTCTCTGGAGTAGAACTGTTGAACCGTAGAACAAACAAATTGACAGGTTAAAACTTCAGGAACCAAATACAAGGAATCAGATGGCCATGCATACTTCTAGAAATGGAAGCAAGCAGGATGGTCACAACCAGACATTGTTTTTAAAATCCCACCAATCCTTCTTGTTATTCTTTGCTTGTCTACATCATTGGCACTTTCAGTATTTTAGAGTTTTTGAGTTATTCATCTGAATTTGTTGATGTAAAAGCAACAGGATTCTCTTGAAGGCAGGTCAGCAGATGTAGGGCTTAATGGTGTTGAAATACAACTGCTCCAGGTGCATTTCACTGTTTCTGTATTATTGAAACTCTTGGGCTACTAGAGTTACTAGGGATAGTCTCTGCACAGTAAAAATGAATTTCCTGTACCGATAGTGAGGTTGAGGGCAAGAACCTCACAATAAAAGCAGTACTCTTCTTTTAGTTTGGGTCAGAGAAGAAATTATGGTTAGATGAAATGTGGTTTGGAAGGGATAGATGCTAATGTACCTGTTCCTGTCCAGGTAGCTGCAAGGCAGAGATAGACTCAGGGTAATATGATCTTCGGTGTTAAGGAACTGAACTGTTTAAGGTTTCCAGTAGTGCTCAGAAAGCCAGAGTCCATAGGTACTCAGGGAATTGTAATGGCATTAAGCTACCCTGTAGACAGGGGGTTACCTTAGGATTTCTTTTGCTGTGATATGACACTATGAGCAAAATGAACTTGAGTAGGAAAGGATTTCTTTCGTGCTACACATCGTAGTATATCATCCAAGAAGTCAGGGAAGGAATCCAAGGCAGGGACCTGGAGGCAGGAACTGGTGCACAAGCTAAGGAAGAATGCTGTCTACCTACTTGCTTCTCATGACTTGCTGAGCCTGCTTTCTTCTAATACCTAGGGCCAGTAGCCCAGCACCACTGCTCAAAGGGAGCTGTGCTCTCCTGCATGAATCACTAATTAAGAAAATGAACCATAGGCCAATCTGGTGGAGGTTTTCCCAATTGAGTGTCCCTCTTCCCAAAGGACTCTAGCTTGTGCCAACCTGACAAAACACTGACCAGCACAGGAAGGTAGAAGGGATTTGAACTCAAATAAGCAGGTTTTTTCCTGGGGTCCCAGACTAGCTTTCCACTGAATAATATTCTATATACAATTTTAGCCCAGAAGTTATATTAGAGGCCGTGAACTTCAGTGGACTTTGGACAGATTGAGCTGTCTGTGAGACTTTTGAGCAATGATCGGCTGGTGTAGCTTCCAGAGGCAAGGAGAATAATTTGGTCTGCTCTTATACCTGCAATGGAGACTGATTTAGAATGAGAGGCTTGGAATGAAGAAGAGATGTTATTATATTTAGAGAGACCTTCTCTCTTTCTAGAGATTTTGTTTGATTGTATACAGAAGGGAACAGTGCTTGAAAGTAGATTTCTTTAAAATCTGTTCCCAGGATGCAACAGAGGTAGTTGAGGAGATTTAAGATTACTTATTTTTTCACCTGTAGGTGTGACTGAGCGTTTTTCAGACCTAGGGTGCAGTTGTGAGAAGAAAGCAGGGGAGGCTGGAAGCACCAAGTAGCCTCTGTTAGTGTCACATTGGTGCAGATACAGCAGTTGGTATGCAATGTACTGGACAAATAATGGCTGTCAAGGCCCAGAAAACGATCTGCCTGGGGGCTGGAGAGAGAGCTTAACAGTGTATAATTCTCTTGCATATGATGAGTTCTCTTCCAAGCATCTATGTTGAGTGGGTCCTGTCGTTCTAGCTCCTGGGGAATTGGATGTCTCTGGCCTCCAGATCACCAGCACTCATATGCACAAACCATAATACACATAATTTACAATTCTAAGAAAAAATTGTCTGTCAAAATGACATTCCATGTAGGACCTCAAATGATCTGAGATGAATCTCAGTTCAGAGTGTCAGAAGGGACCTTAGGCGTGCCACTGGGGCCAATGTAGGCCATGATGAATGGATTTCCCCATCAATCCATTAAGGAGCCTCTTTAATGTTTGTTTGGCTCTTTCTACCTTTCCTGGTGATTGCCAGTGCTCAGCAGCATGTAGGGTAATACTTTAATTATAGGGGTTCGCTGAATGTTTTGAGTTACAAGTAAGGCAAAAGTTGGTCATTGGCTTGACCTACATGGCTTTAGACTCGACATAGGGACTTGACCCTGGGCCTGACTCTGACTATGGGAATGGAGAAATGACAAAGATAAGTAACGTAAAGCTGGTATTGTGTGGACCACACACGGTCGGAGATGCAGCAGCGCAGGCAGTCCAGAAAGTCCAGAACTTCTGTTGACAGAGCCTGAATGAGGGGGCAGGGTAGCTAATCTCTTTTGGGAGTCTCTGTAGGGGAGCAGTGCCATCATCCACATGACAAAGCTGATGTTGGAACTTCCTGAGTTTTCTAGGGATACTGGTTTTAATCAAAGGTAAATCATTTGTTAACATCTGTACTTGGATCCCCGGGAATTGGGGGGATGGCTTGCTATTCCTGTGGGTCTGAGGCATTTGGGGTCCTTAAGATAGCCTTGCTCCTGTGTTTTTGATCTTAGCCATCCTGACTGGTGTGAGATGGAATCTCAGGGTTGTTTTGATTTGCATTTCCCTAATGACTAAGGATGATGAACATCTCTTTAGGTGCTTCTCAGCCATTAGATATTCTTCAGGTGAGAACTCTTTGTGGAGCTCTGTACCCCATTTTTTAATAGGGTTACTTGCCTCTCTGGAGTTTAACTTCTTGAGTTCTTTGTATATCTTGGATATTAGCCCTCTGTCGGATGTAAGGTTGGTAAAGATCATTTCCCAGTTAGTTGGTTGCCGCTTTGTCTTTTTGACGGTGTCTTTTGCCTTGCAAAAACTTTGTAATTTAATGAGGTCCCATTTGTCTATTCTTGATCTTAGAGTATAAGCTATTGGAGTTCTGTTCAGGAAATTCTCCCCTGTGCCCATATGTTCAAGGTTCTTCCCTAGTTTCCCTTCTATTAGTTTCAGTGTGTCTGGTTTTATGTGGAGATCTTTGATCCACTTAGAATTGAGCTTAGTGCAAGGAGATAAGGATGGGTCAATTTGCATTCTTCTGCATGTTGACCTCCAGCTGAGCCAGCACCATTTGTTGAAAAGGCTATCTTTTTTCCACTGGATGGTTTTAGCTCCTTTGTCAAAGATCAAGTGACCATAGGAGTGTGGATTCATTTCTGGGTCTTCAATTCTGTTCCATTGATCTACATGTCTGTTACTGTACCAATACCATGCAGTTTTTAACACTATTGCTCTGTAGTACAGCTTGAGGTCCGGGATACTGATTCCCCCAGAGGTTCTTTTACTCTTGAGAATAGTTTTAGCTATTCTGGGTTTTCTGTTATTCCAGATGAATTTTTGAATTGCTCTTTCTAACTCTATGAAGAATTGAGTTGGGATTTTGATGGGGATTGCATTGAATCTGTGTATTACTTTTGGTAAGATGCTCATTTTTACTATATTAATCCTGCCAATCCATGAGCATGGCAGATTTTTCCATCTTCCGAGGTCTTCTTCAATTTCTTTCTTCAGAGACTTGAAGTTCTTGTCATACAGATCTTTCACTTGTTTGGTTAGAGTCACGCCAAGATACTTAATATGGTTTGTGGCTATCGTAAAGGGTATTATTTCTCTTACTTCTTTCTCAGCCTGCTTATCCTTTGAGTATAGGAAGGCTTCTGACTTGCTTGAGTTGATTTTATATCCGGCCACTTTGCTGAAGTCGTTTATCAGCTGTAGGAGTTCTCTGGTGGAGTTCTTTGGGTCGCTTATGTATACTATCATATCGTCTGCAAATAGTGATAGTTTGACTTCTTCCTTTCCAATTTGTATCCCTTTGACCTCTTTTTCTTGTCTAATTGCTCTAGCTAGAACTTCAAGTACTATATTGAAAAGATATGGAGAGAGAGGGCAGCCTTGTCTAGTCCCTGATTTTAGTGGGATTGCTTCAAGTTTCTCTCCGTTTAGATTGATGCTGGCTACTGGTTTGCTGTAAATTGCTTTTACTATGTTTAGATATGGGCCTTGAATTCCTGATCTTTCCAAGACCTTTAGCATGAAAGGATGCTGAATTTTGTCAAATGCTTTCTCAGCATCTAATGAGATGACCATGTGGTTTTTTTCTTTGAGATTGTTTATGTAGTGGATTACATTGATGGATTTCCTTATATTGAACCATCCCTGCATCCCTGGGATGAAGCCTACTTGATCGTGGTGAATGATCGTTTTGATGTGTTCTTGGATTCGGTTGGCAAGAATTTTATTGAGTATTTTTGCATCGATATTCATAAGAGAGATTGGCCTGAGATTCTCTTTCTTTGTCGGATCTTTGTGTGCTTTTGGTATTAGTTGTTGGCGAGGATGTGGAGAAAGAGGAACACTCCTCCACTGCTGGTGGAATTGCAGGCTGGTACAACCACTCTGGAAAGCAGTCTGGCGGCTCCTCAGAAAACTGGGCATGACACTTCCGGAGGATCCGGCTATACCACTCCTGGGCATATACCCAGAGACTTTACCTGCATGCAATAAGGACACATGCTCCACTATATTCATAGCAGCCTTATTTATAATAGCCAGAAGCTGGAAAGAACCCAGATGTCCCTCAACGGAGGAATGGATTCAGAAGATGTGGTATATTTACACAATGGAATACTACTCTGCAATTAAAAACAATGAATTCACGAAATTCCTAGGCAAATGGTCAGAACTTGAAAATATCATCCTTAGTGAGGTAACCCAATCACAAAAGATCACACATGGTATGAAGTCACTGATAAGGGGATATTGACCCAGAATCTCAGAATACCCTAGACACAATCAGCATATCAATAGATTTCTAAAAAGATGGAAGGAGAGACCCCTGGTCCTGGAAAGACTGGATGTAGGGGAACGCCAGGACAGAGTAATGAGAGGGGGTTGAACGGAGAAAAGAGGGAGGGAAGGGGGCTTATGGGACTTTCGGGGAGGGAGGAAACGGGAAAGGGGAAGTGATTTGGAATGTAAATTAAAAAAATAAAATTAAATTAAATTAAAAAAAAAAAAAGAACAATAAAACCCTTGTGAAAAAGTAAAAAAAAAAAAGATAGCCTTGCTCAGGTCAACAACACACATTCATCCACTTTCCAGATGCCATTATCTGACTGTAGGAAGAAAGGGTAATTAAATAAATGGATTTCTAGAAGTTCTTTGTGACCTCTGTGGCCCTTTTATTCAGAATAGGAAAGGACTCAGAGGGATAAGTATCTAACTCCCTTGCATTGGGCAAAGGGGGAAAATTTACTTGGAAATACCGTGTTAAATTAGATTCTTACTTAACCAAGTGACTAAAGCCCAAGTTCAAATACATTGGCACCAAACTGAGCCACTAAGTTAGAGGTTTTTGACAGGTAAGATGTAAGAGTCCATCAGAAGACCCCCACTCAATAAGGCCACAGAGACCAGAATTGTTGTAGTCCTCAAGAGGTTTATTGTTCCAGTGTACATTGGGGTCCCCCAGCACTCAGGCAAGAGGAGACCCCAAGCTCACAAAGCACACACTTTTTATTAACATTTTGGAGGGGAGTTCAGCGGTCGTCTGAGTTGGACAACTGCGATTGGTTACCCTGAGCAACATTTAAAATTATTGGTCAACTCGAATTGGGGAGGTTGTCTCTGCCATTTGGCCCTGTCCTGCCCACCTTTTGGTATTTGTGGTATTTCCTGGCATTGTCCTTTTTTGTCAAGTCACTTCCCTCTCTGTCTTCACTCTAGGCAGGGTAATTCTCTGTTTAGGCCATTTCCTTATCTGTCCTCCTCCAGCCAGTCCTGGGTGAAATGGAAAGTTTCAGTCTGGCTGTGAGCTCCCATCCTTGGTCTTAGGGAGCTGGCCTTCTGTTTCTGACAAGGTTCTCACATACTACTAGATGAATGAGCCATTTTAATATTTGTGCAAGAACCCCTGAGCAATTCCCCCTTCTGTCATGAGCATATAGATAGGTTTTTCTTGATACAATAAGATCAAGGTAAGGGCAGTAGGTGTGTCTTTTTACATATCAAAAGTCCAGCTTCTGGTCTCCATAAGACCTCATTAAGTGGTTTAGCTTTGACTCCAAACTAGGGGGATCCATAAATGACAATATCTTGCCATTCCTAGAAAAAAGTGAAATTATTGCTTGTTAGTAGGGGTGTCCATGCCTAAGACTAATTCTTGAGATCGATGGACAAGAGTGATATCCTAGAGCTACACTACCTAGCCTTAGAATTGTACCTTTTGGGGATATACTTGTGCTGTGAATAGGGAAAACTTTATAACTGCAGGAAGCCATCCTTTGCAACATCCATCATATTTGAGTTGACAGAATTTATTTCCTCTCAGATAATGATGACCAAGCAATCTGCATAAGTAGGTTATTGGGAAGGCTCTATAATGGAGAAAGAATCTTAGCTAAGCCATGAGTAAGCTATCTTGGAAACCCTAGATTGGGACAGTCTAAGTACATTTGTTGACAAACCCAGGAGTCAGGGTCTCATCACCCAAAGACAAATAGGAACTGAAAACCAGACATACTGAAGAATAGCAGAAGGACATCATTTAGAAAGTTTGCATGAGAATTATGTCTTAGTAGAATACAAAGGTACCATCAAGACATTGATTGCCATCATAGGCCTGTTACAAGTTGAGTATTAAGGACAGTCGGATGGTGACCAAAAACATATACATGAGAGGATCTTCCCCCTCAGCTTCAGGATTGATGGCATAGTCAGAGTACCTAGGAAAAAATTGGGAGTTTTTGAGGAAAAAAATTATGAGACCTATACATATTGATGGTTTAGTGAGTGAGTTATTCCAGATGCCAACTGGAATGGTTGGACAGTGTGGGAACTTGTGTTTGGAAGTCAAGGAATGCTGAAATGGGTGCTTGGACAACTATGTTAGACTTGACTTTTAATAAGCTATCTCTTCCTAGCAATGGGATGTGAAAACCAGATAATACTAGGAGTGGATGGACTGTTCTAATACCCATGCTAGAGGAAGTTTAAAGTGGTCCCGCTCTATTTACCTATCAATTCCAGTGAGGATTGTGGACCAGAAGTGGGTCTGAGAAAATACAAGCAAGATAAGCAACTGATATTGACTAAACCTTCTAGCTGCTATTATGCAGAGCCAGAAAATACAGGAGACTAAACAGCCTGTAGACCTCTATAAATCAAACTGGGGAAGGTCCCCTCATATGTGGACTCCTCTGATTATAGAAACAGAGTCAAAGGTAACTCTTGATCCCCTTTGACAGTCTTCCTCGGACTTTTGTCAAAAAGATGATTCTTCCTTTTGGAAAAGAAGTGAGCTAGTCATATTTCCATTGTCTTTTTTGTTCATTACATGGGCACTGACCGGACTAAAGTGTCCTTCCTGACCACAGTTGTAGGAGCTCCAAGGAACTAGGAGAAGATGTTATTAAACTTCAGCCCCTCTCCCCAACACAAAGATGTTAAACTACCTATGGCAGCTCTTGTGCATTGGGCCCTGTTAGTTTAGCATGTTTCTATTCTTTTATTTCCTTCTAATTCTTTTAGGTTTCTTCCAGTTTGAAGAATACCTTGCAGGCCACATATAGTAAAGTGGGGCAGAGGTTTGGGGTCACTCATTTTCTGTTTGTGAGATACTTTGTATTGGGAACTTATTCCCTGCCTGGTTTTTCTCAGTTGTGGGCTTCCTGCCATAGAGCATATATGATTGATGAGGGAGAAAGAGCAGAAAGTATATACATATGCTCTTTCCACATACATACGTGTCCCATGTCGCTTTCTACGTGATATTTTGAGCCAGGACAGGACTCTACCAGCCAAGAAGAGTAGATATAGCCCCTGACATTGAACAGGAGCTGTGGGCCATAATGAACCTCTTCCTTATAATTTTTCCAGTTTGAGGTATTGTGTTGTTAGCAACAGAAAGCAGAGGTGGTCCAGAATGTGTTGGCAGAAAGCACACCACAACTGCCCACCGCAATATAGCTCAGCTCCTGGAGATTCTCATGCAGCTAACCAGTAATGGAAAGAAGTTAATGATAAACCAGTGAGCAAAAATTTGAATGTGTCTCAACTTTGGTTTTAAATTTTAAAAATGAAAAGTAGCTTTACTACTGTGCTTAGAAATTATTTTCCTTATATTTATTGTTTCAAGATATAACACTTCTGGAAACTGTGACGACATATTTTGTCAGTTTCAGGAAATTCTATCATTCTATAAAAATGTCCTCCTCCCCAGTGCCCTTTTCTTGCAGAAGTCCAATCATATGTGTGTTGGTCTTCATTCAAAACTTGTGGTCATATGTGTTGCTTTGGTCCATCACAATACGTCCTGGGCATAATTTTCTTTCCAGTCATTCAGTACAAATATTCTGATACTTCTCATTGAATTCACTAATTCTTTCTCAAACTGTGTCTACTTTATCATTAAGTCTAATGAGTTATTTGCTTTATTATATTTTCACCTCAAGATTTTTCATTTGGATTTATTTCTTGTCTAAAATTTATTTGGGTGGACATATTAATTACATTTATTTTGGAGTTTCTTATGTTATAAGACAGGGCCTGTGGCCTCTAGTGCATTTGGTGATAGGTTTAAGACAGATCATCTGGCTTTGAATCAAATAACTGTTGTATGTTTCCACATCTACCTCAGGTTTCTATATCCTAGCACTTTTAGCAGCCTCTCCCCCTCCCTTCTCAACTTTATTTTTTTTTATTTTCTAAGTTTTTTTTATTTACATTCCAAATGATTTCCCCTTTCCCGTTTCCTCCCTCCCCGAAAGTCCCATAAGCCCCCTACCCTCCCTCTGTTCCCCATTCAACCCCCTCTCGCTCTCGCTTCTCTGTCCTGGCATTCCCCTACATCCAGTCTTCCCAGGACCAGGGGTCTCTCCTTCCATCTTTTTGGAAATCTATTGATATGCGAATTGTGTCTAGGGTATTCTGAGATTCTGGGTTAATATCCCCTTATCAGTGACTACATACCACGTGTGTTCTTTTGTGATTGGTTTACCTCACTAAGGATGATATTTTCAAGTTCTGACCATTTGCCTAGGAATTTTGTGAATTCATTGTTTTTAATTACAGAGTAGTATTCCATTGTGTAAATATACCACATCTTCTGAATCCATTCCTCCCTTGAGGGACATCTGGGTTCTTTCCAGCTTCTGGCTATTATAAATAAGGCTGCTATGAACATAGTGGAGCATGTGTCCTTATTGCATGCAGGTAAAGCCTCTGGGTATATGCCCAGGCGTGGTATAGCCAGATCCTCCTGGAGTGTCATGCCCAGTTTTCTGAGGAACCGCCAGACTGCTTTCCAGAGTGGTTGTACCAGCTTGCAATCCCACCAGCAGTGGAGAAGTGTTCCTCTTTCTCCACATCCTCGCCAACAACTGCTGTCTCCTGTGTTTTTGATCTTAGCCATCCTGACTGGTGTGAGATGGAATCTCAGGGTTGTTTTGATTTGCATTTCCCTAATGACTAAGGATGATGAACATCTCTTTAGGTGTTTCTCAGCCATTCGATATTCTTCAGGTGAGAACTCTTTGTTTAGCTCTGTACCCCATTTTTTAATAGGGTTATTTGACTCTCTGGAGTCTAACTTCTTGAGTTCTTTGTATATATTGGATATTAGCCCTCTGTCAGATGTACGGTTGGCAACCAACAAACTGGGAAATGATCTTTACCTTCTCAACTTTATAGTAACGTTCATAAATACAAGTTGTATATCAATTTCTCTTCTGAGTTTGTCATTGCTCATAAGATGCTGATACAAACAATCAAAGTTGCTTCTTGTATGGAAGGAGGAAAATGGAAGGAGAAACAGTTGATATGTCTAAGGATGTGAATTGTTTCTATTTCTCCACCACTCGTTCTTCAGCTTGAAGCTGTCAGGCAAACATGGCTCCTCATCTCCATCCATTGAGCTGCTCCTTTCACTGCTACATACTTAGGTGAGGAGACTTAAGGTCCAATTCAAAGTTTCAATGTTGCCTTAACCACTGATATCACAATCTCCACTTAACTCTCAGAGTTGCTCATCAAAGCTCAACAAAATGATATATTTTCTCTGAACTTCAAATTGTGGACTCTGAGAGTTCTGTACTCATTGGATGAGAGGGTAACTGAGAAGCCAAAATCATCATTCACTCATCACAGAATGAAGAGGAGCATCATGAAGCACCTACATCTCACCAGACACAGTAACAGCAGCAGTATTAGGTCATCTCCTTTAGCTTCACCCCGAGCCTCTAAAGTCAGTCTAGATGGCTTCCTTTTTCAAGTTCAGGTGAAAGCCACAATAAACAGGAAGAAGGATTTGTCTACAACTGATACGGGGCACTATGACTTTATATCTATATCTACCCTGCCAGTTTTAGCCTTTCAACTTTTAAAACCCAAGAAATCTTGAGGGACCTCTATCACCTTAGAAATGTAAATATTTGTTTGAACTAAAATGTTGTCTCTTCCCACATTGAAAATTTTCTTTCAAAATATTAACATATTCAAGTACAACCCAAGCCTAGTTATTGATGTCAGAAGATTCGCCTATAGACCTTACTATAAAAATCCATTTCTGGATTTAGCTTGATCCTATCATGCTTCCTGAGGAGCAGAGAGCTTCACCACTAGAAAAAAACATTACTGGGAGCTGGATTTGAAGGACTATGAACAATGGGCTGTAGGCGTCTATAACAATGTCTGATTAAAGAAGAGAAACTATAAAATTGGATCTGAAGGTACATTTCTTCTTGAATGTTTGAAGGAGGGTGATCATTACAGTCTCCTCACCACCTGCTCAACATTTCACCACTATATAGAGAAGCCAGCTGGCCGGGTTGGTGTGTTTCTTGATTGTGAGGGTGCATGTGTAAGTTTCCTTGATGTAGCCAAAACTTCCCTCATATACAGCTACTTCCCTGGAACTTTCCATTGCACTGTCAGGCCTTTCTTTATATTGTCTACACATGATCATAGGAAGCTGTATCCAGTATGCTAGTGCTTTTCTATGGTAATGTGTCCTCTCTTTATGATATTGTGATTCAATATTGTGATGGTTTGTATATGCTTAGCACAGGGAGTAGCATTATTAGAAGTTGTGGCCATGTTGGAGTAGGTGTGTCACTGTGGGTCTGGGTTTTAAGACCCTCATCTTGCTGCATGGAAGTCAGTCTTCAACTAGCAGCCTTCAGATGAAGATGTAGAATCCTCAGCTCTGTCTGCATCTGCACCAGGCCTGCCTAGATGCTGTCATGCTCCCGCTTTAATGATAATGGATTGAACCTGTAAGCCAGCCCCAATTAAATGTTGCCTTTTATAAGACTTGCCTTGGTCATGGTATATGTTGACAGCAGTAAAACCCTAACTAAGACAAATATTACAAAGATATTTAATGTAAAAGATGGGTGACTGCTTTCTTCTTATCTGTGGTCCACATGTTCCTCCCAGAACACTTACTTTTGCAGTGGCTACTGCTTTTTGTCTGTCTGTTTGTTTTAACATATTTGTAAGAATCACTAATTAGAATCTTGGATCTACTGTAGAACTAGAACTTTTAAGTGTGCTAAGGATACAAAGTGGGATTCCAGCACTATTAAAATATTATGTATCTGTGTGATTCTAACTTAGTGCTGTCAAGCAGAGGCACAGAATGTATTGTAGGCAGAATTGTTGATCAAAAAAAGCTTGAATTCTTAGGCAAATGGTCAGAACTGGAAAATATCATCCTTAGTGAGGTAACCCAATCACAAAAAACACACATGGTATGCAGTCACTGATAAGGGAATATTAACCCAGAATCTCGGAATACCCAAGACGCAATTCACATATCAATAGATTTCCAAGAAGATGGAAGGAGAGACCCCCTGGTCCTAGACTGGATGTAGGGGAATACCAGGAAGTGAGAGGGGGTTGAATGGGGAGCAGAGGGAGGGAAGGGGGCTTATGGAACTTTCGGGGAGGGAGGAAACGGGAAAGGGGAAATCATTTGGAATGTAAATAAAAAAATTTAGAAAATAATAAAAAAAAATAAAAAAGCTTGAATTCCTATTTAATCTAAACAAATATAATTATTTACCATCTGTGATAAAACAAAAAAACAGGTACTCATCATTCACAGAGAAGGGATTTTTTTTTCTGGAAAAAAATGAAAGTTAGTTTCCACCTCTTCTTTCACTTCCATAACTGTTCTATGTTGGGGACACACTTGAAAAAATGTTAATTAATTGTCCCCAACATAAAACATCTTTAAATACTGAATATTTTTCCACTGAAAGTGGTCTTTAGGGTCACCTTTGTAGATTCCAGGGATTTTCCATTTCACTCGATTTCTACATCAGCTCCAAAAGTCATTCATTTGCAGTTGTCTCTCCCATAATCTCCCTCAGTTCCTCCTTGAGAACTTGATCCCTTCTGTTCCCATCCCTACCTGTCCTAGTCTACCCTCAAATGTATCCTACTTCCCCCTTGTCAGAGACATACATTTGTCCCTGGTAGAGTCTTCCTTGTAAATTAGCTTCTCTGGGTTGGTGAACTGTAGCATGATTATCATTTACTTAACAGCTAATATCTACTTATATGTGATTTTCAACCATTCTAGTCTTTCCTGGTCTCTGCTAACTCATTCAGGGTGTTTTTTTTCTAATTCTATCTATTTTCCTGCAAATTTCATGATGTCATTTTTAAAACTAGCTGTGTAATATTCCACAGCGTAAAAGTACCACATTTAGAGCCAGAAGCGTCTCTGCTTCCAGTGGCGTCCTACACATTTTGAGCAGTGGTGTTTCTCAGGTAAAGCATGGCTAAAAGCTTGCGGAGTAAGTGGAAAAGGAAGGTGCTTGATGAGAAGAGAAAGAAGAATGTGCCAAGGGAGCTCAACAAACTTTAAAGTATTCTCAGAGTTGATGGTGATGCTTTGATGAAAGTCGCTGAAGAAATAGAAACTGTGGTGGTACCCAAACATTGCCAAGAGAAAGTGCAGTGTGAAACAGATGATGAAAAGGATGACATGAGAATGGAAACTGAAATTAAGAGAAACAGAAAGACTCTAGACCGGCATGGCCGGTACCCTGGATGGATGAACCAGAGGCAAAGAAAAAAACTGAAGGCCAAAAGAGAAAAGAAACAGGGGAAATGGAGAGCTAAGGTCGTGAAGGGCCTGTCCTGGTAAACCCTTAAAGACTGGAAAGGGAGCCAGGCTTGGTGGTGTACCCCTTTAACCCCAGCACTTGAGGCAGAGGCAGGTGGATCTCTGAGTTCGAGGCCAGTCTGCTCTACAGAGCAATTCCAAAACACCCAGGGCTCTTTTAACACACACACACACAACAAGCAAACAAAAGAAAAACCAGAAGCTATTTGTTTTCAGTTTGGACTTAGTTATGTAAGCACAACCAAAAGTAACTCACTTGTCTTAGAAATTTGAATGAAATATCTTTGGTGATGAAAGAATATTATGCTGAGGTTGTGATTGGATATGGCCTAGATACTGAGTATTGTGAGCATTAGTGTGGTTATAATTATTTGATCTTACAAAATGGCCATTATACTCAGTGCCTAAACATGCTCATATCAACAAAGTTTTGGCAGAAAGCTATTATGTTGTCATATTAATAAATAGGGTATCAAGGGCCTGAGGAAGACTCAACTTCTGTTTCTTGATGGGTGGCTCAAAACCAGTTCCCAGGAATGCGCCCCCTTGTGGCCTTCACTTGCACCCACATTCATATACACAAGTATACACTAATAACTAAATAACTAAAAAATGACTAATAACTAAAATAGTCTTATAAAGGACTTCAGTGGGTCTTACAAGTGCTTATTTGAAGTATTTTTAATAATTCATAATATATGATATTTTGCATGGGACAGAAGTACCACATTTAATTTATCCATTCTTCATTTGAGGGAAATTTAATGTTGTTTCCAGTTTTGGGCTAGTATAAATAAAGTCACTTTGAACATAGCTGAGCAAGTGTTTTTTTGGTAGTATAGTGTGACCTTTAGGTATATGTCCAATAGTGGTATAGCTGGGTCTTGAGAGATCAGTTCCCTGTTTTCTGAGGAACTATATTGATTTCCATAGTGATATATGAGTTTTTACAGCTGCCAGAGATAGAGGATTTTTCCCCCACTCATCAGCATGAGCTATCACTGATGTTATTGATCTTAACCATTGACAGGCATAAGATGGAATCTCAAAGGAGTTTTGATTTGCATTTACCTGATGGCTGAGAATATTGAACATTTAAGTGTTTCTCAGCCATTTGTAATTCCTCCATTGAGAATTCTCTGTTTATATGTGTATTGCATTTTATAATTGGACTATTTAGTTTATTGATGACTAGATTCTTGAGTTTTTCATACGTTTTAGATATTAGCCCTCTACTGAATGTTGAGTTGGTGAAAATCTTTTCTGATTTAAAAGGCTGCCATTTTATCCTACTGATGGTGTACTTTTCTATACACAAGCTTTTCAGTTTCATGAAGGACCATTTATTAATCATTGTTTTTAGTGTCTGCTCTACTGGTGTTATGTTCAAGAAGTTGTCTTCTGTGCCAATGAGTTCAAGCATTTCCCTCACTTTCTCTTCTATCAGGTAGAGTATATCTTGTTTTACATTGAGGTCTTCATTCCACTTGGACTTGAATTTTACATAGGGGAATAGATATGGATCAAATTGCATTCCTCTACAGCTTGAGATACAAATAGATCAGCACCATTTGTTGAAGGTATTTTCTTTTCACCATTATAAATTTCTGGCTTCTATATCAAAAAATCAGGTGTCCATGAGTGGGTGGCTTTATTACTGTGTCTTTGATATGATTCCACTGATCAATCTGATTCCATGAGTGTTTTTCCCATTAATTAACTAATTACCTTTACATCCCAATTGCAGCTTCTTCTCCCTCCTATCCTTCTAGTTTCTCGTCACTTCCCCTCCTACTATCCCCCATCCCTTTCTTCTCAGAAAAGAAGAAGCCTCCCATGGATATCAAGCCTCATTGGCATACCAAGTTGCAGTAAGACTATGCACATCTTCTTCTATTGAGGCTGGACAATGCAGACCAATTAGGAGAGAGGAAGATAAGGACAGGCAACAAAGTCTCTGAACGCCCATGCTCCTGCATGGTCCCACATGAAGACCAAGCTGCATACCTGTTACATATGTGCAGAGGGCCTAAGTCCAGCCTATCCATGTTCTTTGTTTGGTGGTTCTGTTTTGTTGATTCTGTGGGTTTTCTTGCAGTGTCCTTGACTTCTTGGCTCCTTTAATCCTTCCTGCCTGTCTTCCACAGGATTCCTCAAGGTCTACCTAATGTTTGGCTGTGGGTCTCTGCATCTGTTTCCAGATGACAGTTATGCTAAGCTCCTATCTGCAAGTATGGCAGAATATCATTAATAGTGTAAGGGTGGGCTTTCTCTCATGTCATGATTATCAATTGGGTCAGTCTTTGGTTGGCCCCTCCCTCAATTTCTGTTTCATCTTACTCTTGAACATCGTGTAGGAAGGATAAATTGTGGGTTGAAAGTTGTATGGCTGTTTTGGTGTTCCTATCCTCCACTGTAAGTCTTTTCTGGTAAAAGGATGTGACCGTTCCAGGCTCCATATCCTCCATTACCAGGAGTCTTGGGTAGGGTTACCTTCAGAGATTCCTGGAGTTTCCATTGTCCTAGATATTTAATTCTTCCAGAGATGCTCCTGCCTCCCCACAACTGTTTCCAGTCCCCTCTCCCAGTTCTGTTTTACTCTACCATCCTCATAATTGATCTCTCCTGTTCCATCTCCCAAACCTTCCCCAACCCAATCCCTCCCTCTGACCACCTCTATGTCTATTTTAATTCCCCATCTCAGTGAGATTCAAGCATCATTCCTTGGGCCCTTGAAGGAGTCAGCTCTTCAGTCCATGTGGGAGCTACCACTAGGGAAGTGGGGATGATTATAGGAAAGGCAGAAAGAAGATGCCAGAGAGAGGTATGGGAGGGCTATTGGTGAATACCATGCCATCAACAAGTGTATTTTCTCAGTATCTTTTTAAGGCAAACAACACAAAGCATGACCAATTCCAGGAAGAAAAATGGTGACCATAAACACTTATGTGGCAAATTTATGGTACACTGTATCTATGTTTGATTAAGGCTATTTCCATCAGACTAGGACAGTCTCTTTTTTTTTTTAATTTACATTCCAAATCACTTCCCCTTTCCCGTTTCCTCCCTCCCCGAAAGTCCCATAAGCCCCCTTCCCTCCCTCTTTTCTCCGTTCAACCCCCTCTTGTTACTCTGTCCTGGCGTTCCCCTACATCCAGTCTTTCCAGGACCAGGGGTCTCTCCTTCCATCTTTTTAGAAATCTATTGATATGCGGATTGTGTTTAGGGTATTCCGAGATTCTGGGTCAATATCCCCTTATCATTGACTGCATACCATGTGTGTTCTTTTGTGATTGGGTTACCTCACTAAGGATGATATTTTCAAGATCTGACCATTTGCCTAGGAATTTCGTGAATTCATTGTTTTTAATTGCAGAGTAGTATTCCATTGTGTAGATATACCACATCTTCTGAATCCATTCCTCTTTCAGGGACATCTGGGTTCTTTCCAGCTTCTGGCTATTATAAATAAGGCTGCTATGAACATAGTGGAGCATGTGTCCTTATTGCATGCAGGTAAAGTCTCTGGGTATATGCCCAGGAGTGGTATAGCCGGATCCTCCGGAAGTGTCATGCCCAGTTTTCTGAGGAACCGCCAGACTGCTTTCCAGAGTGGTTGTACCAGCCTGCAATTCCACCAGCAGTGGAGGAGTGTTCCTCTTTCTCCACATCCTCGCCAACAACTGCTGTCTCCTGTGTTTTTGATCTTAGCTATCCTGACTGGTGTGAGATGGAATCTCAGGGTTGTTTTGATTTGCATTTCCCTAATGACTAAGGATGATGAACATCTCTTTAGGTGCTTCTCAGCCATTAGATATTCTTCAGGTGAGAACTCTTTGTTTAGCTCTGTACCCCATTTTTTAATAGGATTACTTGCCTCTCTGGAGTTTAACTTCTTGAGTTCTTTGTATATCTTGGATATTAGCCCTCTGTTGGATGTAAGGTTGGTAAAGATCATTTCCCAGTTAGTTGGTTGCCGCTTTGTCTTTTTGACAGTGTCTTTTGCCTTGCAAAAACTTTGTAGTTTAATGAGGTCCCATTTGTCTATTCTTGATCTTAGAGCATAAGCTATTGGAGTTCTGTTCAGGAAATTCTCCCCTGTGCCCATATGTTCAAGGTTCTTCCCTAGTTTCCCTTCTATTAGTTTCAGTGTGTCTGGTTTTATGTGGAGATCTTTGATCCACTTAGAATTGAGCTTAGTGCAAGGAGATAAGGATGGGTCAATTTGCATTCTTCTGCATGTTGACCTCCAGCTGAGCCAGCACCATTTGTTGAAAAGGCTATCTTTTTTCCACTGGATGGTTTTAGCTCCTTTGTCAAAGATCAAGTGACCATAGGAGTGTGGATTCATTTCTGGGTCTTCAATTCTGTTCCATTGATCTACATGTCTGTTACTGTTAGGACAGTCTCTTAAGGAAATATGCATAAGCAGAGGAACTTGTAGAGCATAACATGTCTTAGTTAAAAACAAAGACAGATGTTGGCAGACTCATCCACGATTAATCACAAGCAAAGGTAACCCCATAAGGCCCCCACAGGCCTCCTTGATACTAGTTTCATCATGTACCATATTTCCTTTATCCCTTCTTCGGTTGTTTCAAGTTTCTAGTTATTATGAATAAAGCTACTATGAACTTAGTTGAGCACATTTCCTTATGGTATGATAGAGCATCTTTTGGGTATATACTCAGGAGTGATATACCTGGACCTTGATATAGGTCTATTTCCAGTTTTCTGAGAAACTACCAAATTGATTTTCTTTTTTTTTCTAAGTTTTTTTTTCTAAGGTTTTTTATTTACATTCCAAATCATTTCCCCTTTCCCGTTTCCTCCCTCCCCGAAAGTCCCATAAGCCCCCTTCCCTCCCTCTTTTCCCCATTCAACCCCCTCTCGCTTCTCTGTCCTGGCATTCCCCTACGTCCAGTCTTTCCAGGACCAGGGGTCTCTCCATCCATCTTCTTGGAAATCTATTGATATGCGAATTGTGTCGAGGGTATTTTTGCATTTCCTCTTTCAGGATTTCTGCCTGTTGACCCAAGTTCTCCTGTATTACTCTAAGCAATTTTTGTGTTTCCTCCTCATGGGCTTCCATCTGTTAATCCATAGTCTCCTGCATTTCTTTAAGCAATTCTCGTGTTTCTTTTGTAAGGGCATCTACCCATTGATTCATTTCTTTAAGCGATTTTTGTGTTGCCTCCCTATGGGCCTCTATCTGTTGACCCATATTCTTCTGCATTTCTTTATGCAATTTTTTTTGTTTCCTTTGTAAGGGCTTCTAACCGTTGATTCATGTTCTCCTGTAATTCTTTATGAGATTTATTTGTGTCCTTCAGGTGTGGTGGGGTATCCAGGACTTGCTGCTGTTGGAGAGTTGGGTTCGGATGGTGCCATATTACTTTGATTTCTGTTAGTAATGTTCCTACGTTTGCCTTTTGCCATCTCGTTACCTCTGGTGTTAGTTGATCCTGCTGTCACTGGCTGTTGGTTAGACCTCCTGTGAGCCTGCAAGGCTATTTCTGCCCCCCCCCCGGATTACTGGGATTCCCCTGGCACCGATTTCTGGGTCCTGCCCTGCTCCTGAGTGACTTTGGAGCCATGATGTGCCTTGCCCCAAGTGATGTTATATTGGGGAATCCCTGCACATCCAAAGGCTCAGCGTAGTGGATTCCCAGAGCAGAGGTCGCCAAGGGGAGGCTGGTACCCTCCCACCCTGTGCGGGTGCGCTCTCTCCCAGAGCGGGGTGGGGGAGTCCCTCTGCAGGGCAGATGGCCCACAGCAGAGCTGGTGCCCAGACGACCGCAGAGCTGCCCCGCTCTTGGACACAGATGGAAGCCCAACAGGCTGTGTCCCAAGCGATGTTATATTGGGGGGTCGCTGGGTACCTGTATCCTCAGTGCAGTCGATCCCCGGACCCAAATTGATTTTCAAAGAGGCTGTACAAGTTTGCACTCCCACCAGCAATGGAGAGAGTGTTCCCTTTGCTCTACATCTTTGCCAGGATGAACTGTAACTTGAGATTTTTTTCTCAGTCATTTCAATGAGTGAAAAATGAAAATCTGAGTCATTTTGATTTGTCCTTATCTGATAACTAAGGATGTACATTTCTTTAAGTGCTTATCAGACATTTAAGATTCATCTGTTGAGAATTCTGTTTGGGTCTGTATCCCTTTTTTTTCTTAAACTTAATTTTATTTTTTTTTAAATGATTCACTTTACATCCCATGCACTACTCCCTCCAGGTCACCCCAACCCAAATCCTTCCACCATTCCCTGCTAATTTTCCTCTGAGCAAGTGGGGGTCTCTCAGGGTATCCCCTTACCCTGGAACAAGTCTGAGAGGCTAGGGACTTTCTCTCCCACTGAGGTCACTCTTCTATCCTCCCTTCTCTTTAAATAAACCTTTTTGTCTCTATCATTATATTTTTGTTTAGTGTGTCTATCAAGGTGTGCCATGGTATGCTCATGGAGGTCAGTGGACAGGCTGGTTTCTCCTTTATGGTGTGGTTCATGGGGACTCCACTCAGTCAGACTTGACAGCAAAGCCCTTTACCAGTTGATGTTTCTTATTTTGGAGCAGATGCAATTATCCAGTCTAGGCTTCAGTTTGTTTTTATGATTTTGTTTGTGCACTGTGTGAGGACAGACACCCACAGAAGTCAGAGGTGTGGGATTGCCCTCAGAGTTGGAGTTACAGGTAGTTGTGACCTGCCTGACTACAGATAGGTGTTGAGATTTGAACTCAGGTCCTCAAGTAATACTCTCTCTAAAGCAGAGTCATCTGTCCAGTCCCAGATCTTCAGTTTGTGATAAGCTTTTAGGAACATTTTCTCCTACTGTGCCCAATGGTAAGTAGCATCTTTTTAGTTCAGATGAGTGGCTTCATATTTGAAAGTCTTACACTTAAGTCTTTGATTCTTTTTGAACTCCTAATACTCAACCTGAGAGACAAGGGTCTGCTTCCTCTAGTGATAACAGAAACAGTCCACAAAGAGTCTTATTTTTGTATTTGTATATTTGTGTGTGCACATGCAGATACCATGCTGGGAATATAGAGGTCAGAGGGCATCTTTGGATTGGGCAAGCAGGTCTTCAGGTTTGGTGGCAAGTATCTTCACCCACTGAGCCATCTTGCTAGACCTGGAATGTACAGTCTTAATGATAAGATTTTCAAATAATTCTTTTAAAAACAATTTCTCAAGGGGCTTATTTTTAGCTAATGGCTCCTGCCTCAGGGTTTCCACCGCTGTAATAAACACCATCACCAAAAGTAACTTGGGGAGGAAAGGGTTTATTTCAGTTCCCAGCACTCAGCCCACACTCCATCACTGAGGACAGTCAGGGAAGAACTCAAGGACAGAGCTGAAGTGGAAGCCATGGAGGAATGGCTCCATGGGGGATAGGTGCCCACTGGCTTGCTCGGTTTCCTCTTTTCCTAAAACAGGGTTTCTCTGTGTAGCCCTGGCTGTTCTCGGCTCACAGAGTACTGCCGGCCACCAGCACACAGCTCAGCTTGTTTCCTTATACAAGTCAGGCCCACCTCCCGTGGAGTGATGCTGAGCAGCCATTAATTAAGAAAGTGCCCTAGACTTGCCAATAGGATGGGCCAATCCTATGGAGGCATTTTCTTAATTAGGAATCCTTCTTCCATCTTCTGAGATCTTCTTCAATTTCTTTCTTCAGAGACTTGAAGTTCTTGTCATACAGATCTTTCACTTGTTTGGTTAGAGTCACACCAAGATACTTTATATGGTTTGTGGATATCATGAAGGGTATCATTTCTCTTATTTCTTTCACAGCCTGCTTATCCTTTCATTATAGGAAAGCTACTGATTTGCTTGAGTTGATTTTATATCCGGCCACTTTGTGGAAGTTGTTTATCAGCTGGAGGAGTTCTCTGGTGGAGTTCTTTGGGTCGCTTAAATATACTATCATATGGTATGCAAATAGTGATAGTTTGACTTCTTCCTTTCCAATTTGTATCCCTTTGACCTCCTTTTGTTGTCTAATTGCTCTAGCTAGAACTTCAAGTACTATATAGAAAAGATATGGAGAGAGAGGGCAGCCTTGTCTAGTCCCTGATTTTAGTGGGATTGCTTCAGACTTCTCTCCATTTAGATTGATGTTGGTTACCGGTTTGCTGTAAATTGCTTTTACTATGTTTAGATATGTGTCGAAAAATCTTCCATGCTCATGGATTGGCAGGATTAATATAGTAAAATTGACCATCTTGCCAAAAGCAATATACAGATTCAATACAATCCCCATCAAAAAGAGGTTAAAGGGATACAAATTGGAAAGGAAGAAGTCAAACTATCACTATTTGCAGACGATATGATAGTATACTTAAGCGACCCAAAGAACTCCACCAGAGAACTCCTACAGCTGATAAACAACTTCAGCAAAGTGGCCGAATATAAAATCAACTCAAGCAAGTCAGTAGCCTTCCTATACTCAAAGGATAAGCAGACTGAGAAAGAAGTAAGGGAAATGATACCCTTCACGATAGCCACAAACCATATAAAGTATCTTGGTGTGACTCTAACCAAACAAGTGAAAGATCTGTATGACAATAACTTCAAGTCTCTGAAGAAAGAAATTGAAGAAGACCTCAGAAGATGGAAAAATCTTCCATGCTCATGGATTGGCGGGATTAATATAGTAAAAATGACCATCTTGCCAAAAGCAATATACAGATTCAATGCAATCCCCATCAAAATACCAACTCAATTCTTCATAGAGTTAGAAAGAGCAATTCAAAAATTCATCTGGAATAACAGAAAACCCAGGATAGCTAAAACTATTCTCAAGAGTAAAAGAACTTCTAAGGGAATCAGTATCCCAGACCTCAAGCTGTACTACAGAGCAATAGTGTTAAAAACTGCATGGTATTGGTACAGTGACAGGCATGTAGATCAATGGAACAGAATTGAAGACCCAGAAATGAATCCACACTCCTATGGTCACTTGATCTTTGACAAAGGAGCTAAAACCATCCAGTGGAAAAAAAGATAGCCTTTTAAACAAATGGTGCTGGTTCAACTGTAGGTTAACATGCAGAAGAATGCAAATTGACCCATTCTTATCTCCTTGCACTAAGCTCAATTCCAAGTGAATCAAGGACCTCCACATAAAACCAGACACACTGAAACTAACAGAAAGGAAACTAGGGAATAACCTTGAACATATGGGCACAGGGGAAATTTTCCTGAACAGAACACCAACAGCTTATGCTCTAAGATCTAGAATTGACAAATGGGACTTCATAAAATTACAAAGTTTCTGTAAGGTAAAGGACACTGTCAAAAGGACAAAGCAGCAACCAACAAACTGGGAAAAGATCTTTACCAACCCTACATCTGACAGAGGGCTAATATCCAATATATACAAAGAACTCAAAAAGTTAGACTCCAGAGAGTCAAATAACCTTATTAAAAAATGGGGTACAGAGCTAAACAAAGAGTTCTCACCTGAAGAATATCTAATGGCTGAGAAGCACCTAAAGAGATGTTCACCATCCTTAGTCATTAGGGAAATGCAAATCAAAACAACCCTGAGATTCCATCTCACACCAGTCAGAATGGCTAAGATCAAAAACACAGGAGACAGCAGTTGTTGGCGAGGATGTGGAGAAAGAGGAACACTCCTCCACTGCTGGTGGGATTGCAAGCTGGTACAACCACTCTGGAAAGCAGTCTGGCAGTTCCTCAGAAAACTGGGCACGACACTCCTGGAGGATCCTGTTATACCACTCCTGGGCATATACCTAGAGGCTTCCCCTGCACGCAATAAGGACACATGCTCCACTATGTTCATAGCAGCCTTATTTATAATAGCCAGAAGCTGGAAAGAACCCAGATGTCCCTCAAGGGAGGAATGGATTCAGAAGATGTGGTATATTTACACAATAAAATACTACTCTGCAATTAAAAACAATGAATTCACAAAATTCCTAGGCAAATGGTCAGAACTGGAAAATACCATCCTTAGTGAGGTAACCCAATCACAAAAGAACACACATGGCATGCAGTCACTGATAAGGGGATATTAACCCAGAATCTCGAAATACCCAAGACACAATTCACATATCAATAGATTTCCAAGAAGATGAAAGGAGAGACCCCTGGTCCTGGAAAGACTAGATGTAGGGGAATGCCAGGACAGAGAAGTGAGAAGGGGTTGAATGGGGAACAGGGAGAGGGAAAGGGACTTAGGGGATTTTCGGGGATGGAGGAAACTGGAAAGGGGAAATCATTTGGAATATAAATAGAAAAAATATAGAAAAGAAACAAAAGGAAAAAATGAATTCTCACATCCTAAAAAATAAGTTACCTGACTACACATTCAACTACACCAAAAGTAGAGAACCCATAAAGAAATGCATTTTCACAGACAACTCATTTTTCAAATGTAGCAAGTTTCCACCAAGGATACCAGGAAAACTTAACATGTATAGAGGAAAAAAAACAAACTAGATTCCCCCTGCTTAGTGTGAAAACTCATTTTAAGACCTTGAATTTAATGATAAATTAGCTAGAGGGGTGGGCTGACATGCTTTTAATCCAAACGTTTGGGGGAGAAAGGAGTATCCAGTTCAAAATCAGCCTCGTCCAGAGTTCAGACATCCAGGGATACTGAGAACTGTCTTGAAAAGTGATACATCAAAGCAACAGCATACTAGAAGAATGTATCCATAACCAGTGACACTATTTTTTATAGGCTAGCAAAAAATTGAAGTCAGGCAATTTTACAGTATCCTAAGGGTAGGCATGGTGTCTTTTTCTTTAATCGAAACTGAGGCCATCACTATAGTTGAGTATCAGGACAACTTTGAGATACTGTTGCCAAAATAAAAAAAAAGCAAGTTCAATCCTTGTCAATTACCACAAAGGAAAGTGGAAAATTGTAGCAGCTAAGAATTTAGAAAGTAAAGCCGATTTAGTCTTAGTACTTGGGAAGCAGAGGCAGGAATAAAGACAAACCAGTTATAGAGAAACCCTGTCTCAAAATTAAGAAATGGGTAGGGAGGGGTGGACAAATGTGATCAAGTCACTGTTTGACAATTTCACAGGAAAACCTGATCATGTGCACAATCATGCTAGGTAGGAGAGATTGACATTAGTGCACTTAGTGACTAACTCTGAAAACTCAATTACCATGGAAGTGGAAAATGTACCAGGGAACTCTGGTAAATCTTCAGACACAAAAAGAATTGAAGAAATATTTGCAACTGGATGTTTATTGCAGCACTCCCAAGTATCACTGCGGGAAGAATAAGGAAATAGTTCATGACCAAGTTTACAATCACAGGGACGGTGACCTGCTCCTTTAAGGTCATGATTGCATTCTCTCTGCTCAGTCTGTACCACAATGTCAGCTCACCACAACCTTCACAGAACAGAGCACTGTCAATGGATTTTCAAAACAACCCATTCACATACAGCCCACAAAACAAGAATCAACTCTGCAGGCCATACCAGATGCTGTCCTGATCACTAGACAGATGAACAGGGACAGCCAGGGCCATGGAGACCCCATCTCATACATCCCAGTACTAATACCGAGCATTTTCTTCTTGTCTCTGCCTTTTCTGGATGTTTACCACATCTAGTTTTCATTCACAAGTCTTGTGTCACTGACCCTAAAAATAAAAAACAATGACACACAGACATTATGTAACTGCCAAAATTAAAACAGAACACAACAGTCCTTTGTAATGGTCAATCTCAGAAGCCAGATCTGTAATTGCAGTTTTTCAACAGGAATTCAGGTTGGGGATAGGGTCATCATATACAAAACCAGTGACATTAAGTTCAGCAGAAAATAAAACAGCAGCATTCACATGCACTCCTGCTTTAGGATCTTTACAGACCAACAGCATCTCAGTGGGTTGGCATTCCCTGCCGGCAGAAAGAAAGAAGTACCATGACACACTATTAATATGAACTGAATAAAAAGACTAAGCAAGACTACTTCACTTAATCACAATGATCTTCTTTCAGAAGCTGTATTTGTCTTCAGGTCATCAACTTCGGGATATAGTTCATCACTATTCAGACCAAGTAGGTCCCACAACTTTAATTGTACACTATGCATTCACTACAGTCATTCCAAATTAAAAGGCAAGAGTAGTTGGTTGGCTTTGGTTGGCCAGCACTATTTCAGAATACATTTACAGGAAGCTGATTCTATTTCACAACAGTAAAAATATATACTGAAATAAATATAAATCTAGGTTACATACACACCTTTTTAAAGAGTCATATTTTAATCAAGCTACTTTCTGTAACGAATTTTCTCAAATATTTTGGGCTCCCTCCATCTAATGAAAAGAAACAAATTTTCAGCACCACACACCACTTCCTATTGCTCTAATATTCAATTAGAAAGCTATGCTATATTGCCCTTACCTTGGTATCTTTTTGCAACTACTTTCAAGACAGGAAGAATGATGTTTCCATTGTTCTGGTGAAAGGATTCATGTGCATATAATCGGATGTCTCTTGGGTGACACCAGTATATTCCCAACAGCACAAAAGGCCTAGCATATTTTCTGCAAATCCGGCTGTGTAAGAACCCACCCAAGGTGGGACTAAGGAACCAGAACACAAGTGGCCTTCAGCCAGGCCACCCAGTCCCAATCTCCAGGGACTTAGGCTTCAATCCCAAAATCTCTTTTTCTGCTGCATTTCCCTAGGAAGTTTACACCTGTACCCTAAGCTCAAGTCCCAAGGGCTGCTCCACAGAACCGGAGTCTCTAAATTCACTCTACACTCCCACATTTTGCTTGCTCATCAAGCCGCTTAAACCACTCACCTACTGAAAAAACTGAATTTTTAGCATTCTGTGCTGCTCTCCTTAAACCTTCAGTAGAGTGAGATTGAGGCTGCCCCTCCCTCTAGCACCGATTGGATGGGAGAGCTCATGGGGGCGTGGCCTTTCCTGGAGCAACCTGGGGAAGAGTACACTGTGGGTCTTTTCCTCCAGGGAATTCTGGGGCCTGGTGCATGCCTGTCCAGTTCTGTGCATGCTCCTGCAGGCTCGGCGCCACCTGTCTCTTCTGAGTCTGGTGACCCATTCAGCTCGACGTGGCATGGGAGTGGTACCAGAATTCAAATGAAGAGCCACAGTTGGAGGTAAGGTCAACGCCTGCATCCAACCTTCTTGGTTGGTATGGACAGTTGGTGGCTGGGAGTGGCCTTGACCTCACCTTAACTCTAACCCAGGTGGCAGTGGCACCTCTGAAGGGGTTCTTTCCTTTCTGCCACCCCCATGCCATCCAGACTGAAGAAGACCTAGAAACTCTGGGCCACGTGAGCCATGGCCAAGGCCTCATCGGTAAGCACTGCAAGCACCCAGGAGGCCGCGGGAATGCTGGAGGGGTGCATTACTACAGGATCAACTTTGATAAATATCATCCCCGTTACTTTGGGAAAGTTGGTATGAGGCATTACCACTTGAAGAGGAACCAGAGCTTCTGCCCAACTGTCAATCTTGATAAACTGTGGACATTGGTCAGTGAATAGACACCAGTCAATGCAGCAATAAACAAGACTGGAGCTACTCCCATCATTGATGTTAGATCAGGCTACCACAAAGTTCTGGGCAAGGGAAAGCTCCCTAAGCAACCTGTCATCTTGAAGGCCAAATTCTTCAGCAGAAGAGCTGAAGAAAAGATTAAGGGTATTGGAGGTGCCTATGTCCTGGTGGCTTAAAGGCCACTCTGGGGTTAATTCAATGCTGATATTTTCCATGTGGTCTGAGTGGGTTAGTTGCATCCTTCCTTGTCTGCATGTTGGGAATCTGCTTAACATTCTAGGTAGATGTAAAGTATGGACCCTTGATAGTCACTCAGTCTGTGGTAATAAACACAGCCCAAATTCAAAAGAGAGAGAGAGAGAGAGAGAGAGAGAGAGAGAGAGAGAGAGAGAGAGAGAGAGAGAGAAAAGAAAAGAAAGAAGGGACCTTGGAGGACAGAACTATGCAGGTGAAACCAAACAGCCCTGTGTTTATCCTTCTTGCATTCTGGGGGTGATGCTGGTCTGCAGAGGGCCACCCTGTCACATGCATGCTATCCAAGACTTGCTTGGGCACCCAGCCAGGTCCAACCTCACCCCAACCCTGCCTGCTACCACACATTAGGGACAATTATACTGTCAATATCCTCAGAAGTTAAACATTCTGTTTCCCAGTGGTCAAAAGTCACCAATTGGCCTAAGGTCACACAGCTATCTTTGGTATTTTAAAGTTTCCCCCTACTAAATTAGCTGTAGAAAAAAAAACATAAGAGAATATTTCAAACATTAAGCAGAAAATTCCAAGTAATGCCTCAGTAATTTGTATGTATGAGTGAATCTATGGATACACACACTACATTCGGATATTTTAACATTTGGAAACCCAGGTCTTTATTTCCTAGTATTTTTTTCTCTAATAAAAATTACTTATGCATTTGATGTCAGTTTACAATATGTGAGGAGCACCTTTGGTTTTCTGCCTTGCTCTTATTTGGCTTAGAGCAAAGCCTGTGGTGAAGTAGGTCTCAGTAATTTTTAAATGAGTGTGGAGGCTTTCAGAAAAACAAGAGTGACTGGATTCCAGCAAAAGGTAAGAGTAAAGATGAAATTTCTCGTAGGTGACAAAATTACTAGACATATATTTATTCTTTCACAATATTGGTTATGTACAATCTAAATGTAAATATTCTTCATTTTACTTTTAAAAGGACTAAGTAAATGAGGATATTGTGGGGGTTCTTTGTGGGACCCTTGGCAGGAATCTGATATTTGCCAAGGACAAGGAAATGGGCTTCAGGCAGGAATCTGATATTAAGTCATGACAAAGAAATAGGTTCAGGCAGGAATCTAATATTAGGACATGACAAGGATGTAAGTTTAGGTAAGAAACTCAAACTTAACATGGAACAAAAGAAGTAGGCTTCAGGCAGGAATATGACTGAGCTAGAACAGGAAGTAGGCTCAGATATTTTGATCATCCTGATAAGCCCTTAGAAACAGTGATCATAGGAGTTGGTGGTTTTGTCACTGGGAGCACTGAGAGTACTGGTTGGTACATATTATTATTCCTCCTATGGTGCTGTAACCTCTTCAGCTTCTTGGGTCCTTTCTCTAGCTCCTCCATTGGGAATGCTATGCTTAGTCCATTGGTTGGCTATGAGCCATGGGTTTATTGATCCCCCTTCTAAGCAGGACCAAAGTATCCACACTTTGGTCTTCCTTTTTCTTAAACTTCATAGAGATGACATTTTTATAGCCAGCATGATATGCAGTGTTGGGTATAACAATTTATTTAATTGATTTCCAATTGTTCACTATGAACAACAGCACACAATAATAATAATAAAATAAAATTTATAGGCAGACACCAAGGGTGGTACACAGGGAAACTCTGTTTCAAATAAAAATAGAAATAAAAAATAAAAACATGCCTGGTCATGGTGGCATATGTTTTTTGTTTTTGGTTTTTTTTTTTTTTTGTTTTTTTTTTTTGGTTTTTTCGAGACAGGGTTTCTCTGTGTAGCCTTGGCTGTCCTGGAACTCACTTTGTAGACCAGGCTGGCCTTGAACTCAGAAATCCTTCTGCCTCTGCCTCCCAAGTGCTGGGATTAAAGGCGTGCGCCACCACCGCCCGGCTTGTGGCATATGTTTTTAATCCTAGCATTTGAGCACTTGGGAGGAACAGGTAGGCAGAGCTCTGAGATTGAGGCCTGCCTTGTCTACAGAACAAATTCCAGAACAATCAGGGCTGCACGGAGAAACCCTGTCTCTAACACAGGTCTCCTCACAATGAAAAATGAGAAACATCCAGAAAGATGACCTGAGGGAATTCAATCTTCTCAAACTTAAGATAGTCAAGCAATTTACTACCATGTATTTAAAGTAACTTAATAACAACCAGAGGATGGTAAGTATTGCAAATAAGTGTCCTCGAAGAGTTCATTTCCTATAGTAAACTTTCAGATAAGAGCTTTATTGTGATAATTATTCCAATAAACATTGAGTTCTGATGTATGCAGCATGTTTCAAACTTGATATTGAAACCTTAAAGCCAGGCTGGAGAAATGGCACTGTCGTTAGCAGTTGGTTCCACAATATCACTCCCAGCTCAAGTCACAATTTCATCTCTACTGGAGCAAACCTCCTCTCATAGCCTTTAAGGGCACTACTGGCTCAGATGTAGCATATACTTAAAACAAAAAAAAGTAAAAATAAATGTAAGGAGAAACACACCAAAGCCTTTGAACTTCCCAAAACAATCAGTACGAAGTTTCCATAAACTCTGACAAGACAGAATTTAAGAATTAGTGCAAAAAGGGCTAGGGAGATGGCTCACTGAATAATGGTGCTTGCCATAAGAATGGGGCGATCTCAATTCAATCCCTGAAACACATGTAGAGATGGAAGGGGAGAATAAACTCCACAGAGCCATTCTCTGATCACCATACATGCACATGTGCCTGCATATTCACACATACACACACACACACACACACACACACATCATACATACATGCCTATAGTAATGATAATAAATGAATTAAAGTCATTTGGGTAAGAGATTGTGAGGAACAACACATCACATGTTTGCTATAGAGAGAAGGTAGGGAATAGAATTGCATATGGTAAAAGGTTGTTACAGCATCTGGCCAAGTACTGTGCCTCTGGGCTCCATTTCAAGCTTGTGGTATGTATTTGGTTCTTTTAAAATATACATGCTCAGATATACACATGCATGTGGTTGCTGAAGGGCAGACTTAGGTGTTATCCTCATAAGCACCATATATTTCCTTTGAGATAGGGTCTCTTACTGATCTGGAGCTCACAAATGAGGCTATAGACTGAGGACAAGTCTGGGAGATCCTTCTGTCTCTAGCTCCCAGGTCTGAAACAATAAGGATGTGCCACAACAAACATTACTTTTATGTGGTTCTGGGAATGAATCAATCTAGGGTTCCTGGGCTTGCAAAGCAAATGCTTTACTGAGCCATCTCAACAGCCACAATATTAGGTTTTTAAGGTTATTAGATGAATGTCATCTTCAAAATGATTTTTGTATGTCTTTTTAATCTTTTCAAAAGGCTTATTTATTTCATCATTAATTTATTTATTAATTAAAGTACACTTTAGCTGTCTTCAGACACACCAGAAGAGCGCACTAAATCTCATTACAGATGCTTGTGAGCCACTGTGTGGTTGCTGGAAATTGAACTCAGGACTCTGGAAAAGCAGTCAGTGCTCTTAACTGCTGAGCCATCTCTCCACTCCTGTAGTTTTAATCTTCTGTGTTAGGTTTCATCACAGTAACAAGAGAATTTAAATCGGTGGTTTTCAGCTTGTGAGTTGAGACCCCATTTACAAACCTGTATCTACAAAAATGTTTACATTAGGACTTACAACTAGCAAAATTATGAGTTAGCAGTGAAAATAATTTTATGGTTGGAGGATCACCACAACATGAGGAACTGTATTAATAGGTTGCAGAATTAGGAAGGCTGAGAACCACTGATTTAGATAATCAACTTTTGTAAAGAGAAAAGAAACATTTTCGGTCATGGTTTGAAGGCTCTAGTGCATAACTAGTTGCTGCATTGCACTGGGCCTATGGTAAGGCTGGGGGTTATGTTGGAAGTGCATAATAGAGTAAAAGCACTCACCTCATGGACAGGAAATGAAATAGAAGACAAAGAAACCAGAGAGCCAGAGTCTCTAAGAGTGCACCTCCACTGACCTGAAGGCCTGGTCATCAGCTGCTTCTTCAAGTTTCTACCATGGACTGGCAAATGTTCATTTTCAACTTGGTAGGACATGGGATATAGATATGGGTGTATGTGTGAGATATAGGTGTAACTGTGAGTAAGTTTCCAGAAAAATTGAACAGGTAGAGAAGATCACTGTGAATGTAGATGGCATCAACCCCTGGGGAGTGGGGATCACAGACAGAATAAAAACTGAAAAAAGGGGAAAGCTAACTGGGCAGCAGTATTCATTCCTGACTGTGGAGCCCATGTGACCAAGTGCTTCACACTCCTGCTGTCACTACTGGAGCTATTATTTTTCCATCACCCTTTCTCCTAATTGGTAGATTATATCCTCAAAACAGGAGCTAAAAAAGAAATGCTTCCTGAAGTTGCTTCCCTTGGGTACTTTGTCATAGTAATGGAAAAGTACAAGCACCTTCCAGTATTGCCAACAGGAGACCAACCCTCTTATACATGGGGTTTCGGGAGACATTGAATATCCAACCTACTGCATCTTGTTTTAAAAATGAGAAAGATGCATGGAGATCTGAGTTACCTAATGTCTAAAAATTACTGAGACTCCAGCATCATAATCATGTCATCAGAGTGTACTGTTGGTGATGTCATGGTAAGCAGTGATGATGAACATTGGGAACAGAAAGGAGGCAGAGTGGACCCTGACAGTGAAAAGAATCATGGCCCCAGTGTTTCATAGAAATTTAAGATGAAGTTCAAGAGGATGAAGTAGCTTTATTTCATTACATTTTTAAAATCTTATATATTTGAATGTGTACTGGTGCTTTGACTGCTTATAGGTCTGTTTGCCAGGCGTGTGCACTGCCTGCAGAGGCCAGAAGAGGGTGTCAGAATCCCTGCAACTGGAGTAACAAGTGGTTGTGAGCCACTCTGTGGTGTGGGAAACTGAATTCTAGTCCTGTAGAAGAGCAGCTAGTTGCTTTAAACTATTGAGTAACCTTCCCTTTTGCTGAATTTCAGAATTCATATAGCTTCATTTGCCCAGTGTCCCATCAGAATTGTAAACTGAACTCCAAGAGACTCTGGACCATAGAAAGGTTAGTGGACATATGCTGATTAGGGATTGTAAGAACTAATACCATAACAGTGCCCTGGGATTAGTACCACAGTGTGTGCACATGTCTTGCAGTAGCCAGCCTTGAGAAACATAGTACTTATAAGAAGTGGTTATACCTTTTGGGTTTCTGTCTGTGCCTGGAGCAGATCCTATGCCATAGTGCTCCATACCCAAATACCTCTGGGAGAGAGCTGGTCTCCCAGGAGTGCAGACACACTTGTAAGCACTGGTAAGATGACAAATTATGCTCAGATCCCTGTCCCAAGAGGGACCTGCCCAGAGTCATCAGGACACAGGAACTACGGACCAGCCAGGGACAGGATTCTTCTGGTTTCCATCTGCACCCCTGAACTGACCCTGCGCCACAGCTCTCCCTACCCAAATTCCTCCTGGAAAGAACTCATCAACCAGGAGTACTGAAACAAAAGCTTGCAGGAGGGACAAGCCACTGTCAGAGTCAAGAACAGCTAATACCAGAGATAAACATATGTCGAGGGGCAAGCACAAGAATATAAGCAACAGAAACAAAGGCTATTTGGCATCATCCGAACCCAGTTCTCCCATCACAGTGAGCCTTGGACACCCCAACACACCAGAAAAGCAAGACTCTGATTTAAAGTCACATCTCATGATGATGATAGAGGAGTTTAAGAAGAACATAAACAACTCCCTTAAAGAAATACAGGAGAACACAGGTAAAAAGCTAGAAGCCCATAAAGAGGAAACACAAAAATCCCTTAATGAATTACAGGAAAACACAACCAAACAAGTGAAGGAATTGAACAAAACCATCCAGGATTTAAAAATGGAAATAGAAACAATAAAGAACTCACAAAGGGAGACAACTCTGGAGATAGAAAACCTAGGAAAGAGATCAGGAGTCATAGATGCAAGCATCATCAACAGAATAGAAGAGATGGAAGAGAGAATCTCAGGTGCAGAAGATACTATAGAAAACATTGACACAACAGTCAAAGAAAGTGCAAAATGAAAAAAGCTCCTAATCTGAAACATCTAGGAAATCCAGGACACAATGAGAAGACCAAACCTAAGGATAAGAGGTAGAGAAGAGTGAAGATTCCCAACCTAAAGGTCCAGTAAATATCTTCAACAAAATTATAGAATAAAACTTCTAAGACTTAAAGAAAGAAATGCCCATAAACATACAAGAACTCCAAATAGATTGTAACAGAAAAGAAATTCCCCCTGTCTCATAATAGTCAAAACACCAAATGCACAAAACAAAGAAAGAATATTAAAAGCAGTAAGGAAAAGGTCAACTAACATATAAAGGCAGACCTATCAGAATTACACCAGATTTCTCAACAGAGACTTTGAGAGCTGGAAGATCCTGGGTAGATGTCATACAGACCCTAAGAGAACACACATGACAGCACAGGCTATTATACCCAGCAAAACTTTCAATTACCATAGAAGGAGAAACCAAGATATTCCATGAAAAAAACAAAATTTATACAGTATCTTTTTCACAAATCCAGTCCTACAAAATATAATAGATGGAAAACATCAACACAAGGAGGGAAGCTACACCCTAGAAAAAGCAAGAAAGTAATCGTTTTTCAACACACCCAAAAGAAGATAGTCACACAAACAGGATGCAATACTCACTATTCCTTAATATCAATGGACTCAATTCTCCAATAAAAAGACATACACTAACAGACTGGATATGTAAACAGGACCCAGGATTTTGATGCATACAGGAAAGGCACCTCAGTGTAAAACACAGACACTACCTCAGAGTAAAGGGCTGGAAAACTATTTTCCAAGCAAATGGTCTCAAGAAAGAAGCTGGAGTAGCCATTCTAATATCAAATAAAAACAACTTGCAACCAAAAGTTATCAAAAAGGATAAGGAAGGACACTTCATACGGGTCAAAGGAAAAATCTACCAAGAAGAACTCTCAATTCTAAACATCTATGCTCCAAATGCAAGGGTGCCCACATTCATAAAAGAAACTTTACTAAAGCTCAAAGTACGCATTGTACCTCACACAATAATAGAGATTTCAACACTGCATTCTCATCAATGGACAGATCATGGAAATACAAACTAAACAGAGACACATTGAAACTAACAGAAGTTATGGACCAAATGAATTTTAACAGATATCTACAGAACATTTCATCCTAAATATATACCTTCTTCTCAGTACCTCATTGTACCTTCTTCTAACTTGACCATATAATCTGTCACAAAATAGGCCTCAACAGATACAAGAAGATTGAAATAATCCCAGGTACCCTATCAGATCACTATAGACTAAGACATTTCTTCAATATCAACAAAAACATCAGAAAGCCCATATACACATAGAAGCTGAGCAACGCTCAACTTAAAGATAACTTGGTCAAGGAAGAAATAAAGAAAGAAATTAAAGACTTGTTAGGATTTAATGAAAATAAAGACAAAACATACTCAAACTTATGGGACACAATTGAAAGCAGTGCTAAGAGGAAAACTCATACCTCTGAGAGCCTCCAAAAAGAAACTGGAGAGAGTATACACTAGAAGCTTAACAGTATCCCCTTAAAGATCTAGAACAAAAAGAAGCAAATACACCCAAGAGGAGTAGACAGTAGAAAATAATCAAATTCAGGGCTGAAATCAACCAAGTAGAAACAAAAAGAACTTTATAGAAAAATCAACAAAACTGGGAGTTGGTTCTTTGAGAAAATCAACAAGTTAGATAAACTCTTAGCCTGATTAAGAATAGGGCTCAGAGACCATATTCAAAGTAACAAAATCAGAAATGAAAAGGGAGATATAACAACATCAACCAAGGAAATTTAAAAAAATCATCAGATATTACTACAAAAGCCTATATTCAACAAAACTGGAAATATGGATGAAATGAACAATTTTCTAGAGAGATACCAGGTTCCAAAGTTAACTCTGGATCAGATAAAGCATATAAACTGTTCCATAATCACTAAAAAATAGAGGCAGTCATTAAAAGTCTCCCAACCAAAAAAAAGCCCAGGACCAGATGGGTTTAGTGTAGAATACTAGCAGACCTTCAAAGAAAACTTAATACCAATACGCTTCAAACTATTCCACAAAATAGAAGCAGAAGGAACACTACCCGATTCATTCTATAAAACCACAGTTATGCTAAACCACACAAATACTCAACAAAGAAATAGAATTTCAGACCAATTTCTCTTATGAATATCAGTGCAAGAATACTCAATAAAATTCTTGCAAACTGAATCCAAGAACACATCAAAATGATCATTCACCTCAAACAAGTAGGCTTCATCCCAGGGATGCAGAGATGGTTCAATATATGGAACTCCATCAATATAAGCCACTACATATACAAACTCAAAGGAAAAAAGCCACATTATCATTTCATTAGATACAGAAAAAGCATTTGACAAAATCAACATCTCTTCATATTAAAAGGTTTTGAAAGATCACGAGTTCAAGGACCATACCTAAACATAGTGAAAGCAATATAGTGCAAACCAGTAGCCAACATCAAACTAAATGGAGAGAAAGTTGAAGCAATCTCACTAAAATCAGGGACTAGACAAGGCTGTCCACTCTCTACCTATCTGTTCAATATAGTACTGGAAGTCCTAGCAAGAGCAATTAGATAACAAACGGAGGTCAAAGGTATACAAATTGGAAAGGGAGAGATCAAAACATCACTATTTGCAGATGATATGATAGTATACTTAATTGACTCCAAAAATTCCACCAGAGAATTCCTACAGCTGATAAACAACTTCAACAAAGTGGCCAGATGTGTACTTAACCCAAACAAATCAGTAGCCTTCCTATACTCAGGATAAACAGGCTGAGACAGAATTTAGGGAAATATCACCTTTCACAATAGTCACAAACAATATAAAATATCTAGGTGTGACTCTAACAAAACAAGTGAAAGATCAGTACAATAAGAACTTCAAGTTTCTAATGAAAGAAATCAAAGAAGACCTCAGAAGGTGGAAAGATCTCCAATGCTCATGGACTAGAAGAATTAATATAGTAAAAATGGCCATCATGCCAAAAGCAATCCACAGACTCAATGCAATCTCCACCAAATTTCAACTCAATTCTTCATAGAGTTGGAAAGAGCAATTCTCACATTAATTTGGAATAACAGAAAACTCAAGATAATGAAAGCTATTCTCAATGATAAAAGTACTTCTGGGAAAATCAGCCTCTGACCTCAAGCTGTACTACAGAGCAATAGTGATAAAAACTGCATGGTATTGGTACAGTGATATGCAGGGAGATCAATGGAATAGAATTGAAAACTCAGAAATGAACCCACATTCCTATCTATTGTCCTTGATCTTTGAGAAACGAGTTAAAACCATCCAGTGGAAAAAAGACAGCATTTTCAATAAATGGTGCTGCTTCAACTGGTGGTCAACATGTAGAAGAATGCAAATTGTTCCATTCTTATCTCATTGTACAAAGTTCAAGTGAATCAAGGACCTCCACTTAAAACGAGATAAATTGAATCTAATAGAAGAGAAAGTGAGGAAAAGTTTCAAATATATGGGTATAGTGGAAAAGTTCCTGAAAAGAACACCAATGGCTTATGCTCTAAGACCAAGAATCGACAAATGGGACCTCATAAAATTGCTAAGTTTTTGTAAGGCAAAGGAAACTGTCAATAGGACAAAAGGGCAACCAACAGATTGGGAAAAGACCTTTACAAATCCCACATTCGATAGAAGGCTAATATCTAATATATACAAATAACTCAAGAAGTTAGGCTCCAGACAACCAAATAACCCTATTTTAAAAATGGGGAATAGAGCTAACCCGAGAATTTTCAACTAAGGAAACTCGAATGGCTGAGAAGCACATAAAAAAAAGTTCAAAATCTGTAGTGGGAAATAATATTTAGATAATACCACCCCACCAAGCCTCTGCACCTAGTCCCAGTGGGCCCAGCTCAGGGCAACTCTCACTGTTGCTGCTGAGCCAATCTTTTTCAACTAGCTATCACAGCATCCCAGCTGTGTTTCCTCTCCACCATAGTCTCTGTAAATGGCAGGAGTCCTATGCTCCCACCCTGCACCAAAATACCCGGTAAAGCATTACCCTTAAATAGTTAACCAAATATCTTTATGTATATGAAACTCCCAATTACATAATGCTAATTTACAAAGATAAAGGACTTACCCCAATTTTCTAACTTCTCCAAAACACCAAAAATATGTCTGAAGCCATCTGGATATCTGTGTCCCTCCTTCTCCACCACTCCTGTAGTCCACTGAGCCTCCCTCTCACTCTCTCTCTCTCCACCCCTCACTTCTCTTAGCTGCTCCTCCTCTATCCCCTCCAATCACTGGCCTCTCACTGCCCCAATGTGAATGGATGGGAAATATTTTGCAATAAATCTCCTTAGCCATTGGGAAATGCAAATGAAAAAAACCCCTGAGATTCTACCTCACACCAGTCAGAATGGCTATGATCAAAAACTCTGCTGACAGCAGATGCTGGAGAGGATGTGGAGATAAAGGAACACCACTCCATTGTTGGTGAGATTGCAAGCTTACCAGCTCTGGAAATCAGTCTGGCTATTCCTTAGAAAATTGGACATAGTACTGCCTGAGGACCTGGGTCTACCTCTCCTGTGTATATACCCAAAATATGCTCCAGCATGGAACATGCTCCACTATGTTCATAGCAGCCTTATTTATAATAGCCAAAAGCTGGAAAGGACTCAGATGTCCTTCAACAGAGGAATGGATACAGAAAATGTAGTAAATTTACACAATGGAGTACTACTCAGCTATTAAAAACAATTATTCAAGAAATCCTTAGGCAAATGGATGGAATCAGAAAATATCATCCAGAGTAAGGTAACCGCGTCACAATAAACACACATAGTATGCACTCGCTGATAAGTGGATATTAGCCCAAAGTCCCAGAATACCCAAGATAAAATTCACAGACCCCATGAAGCTCAAGAAGAAGGAAGACAAAAGTATTGATGCTTTGGTCCTCCTTAGAAGCAAAATAATCACAGGAGGAAATATAGAGACAAAGAGTAGAGCAGAGACTGAAGAAAAGGACACCCAGGACTGCCCCACCTGGGGATTCTTCCTATATACAGACACCAAACCCAGACACAATTGCAGATGCCAAGAAGGGTTGCTGACAGGAGCCTGATATAGCTGTCTCCTGAGAGGCTCTGCCAGAGCCCGACTAATACAGAGATGGATGCTAACAGCCAACTGAGCATGTGATCCCCAAGGGAGGAGTTAGAGAAAGGACTGAAAGAGCTAAAGGGGTTTGCAACCCATGGGAAGAACAAAATGAACCAGCCAGTACCCCAAGAGTTCCCAGGGACTAAACTACCAACCAAAGGGTAAAAATGGGGGGACCCATGGCTCTAGCCTCATATGTAGCAGAGGGCTGCCTTGTCTGGCTTCAGTGGGCTAATCCTTCAGAGGCTTGATGCCCAGGTACAGGGATACCCAGGATATAGGGGAGAATATAGGATATATGTTCTCAGAGGCAAATGGGAGGGGGGAGGAGGAGACTCTGTGAGTGGGCAGGACCAGGGAGGGTAGGCAGTGTTTGGGATATAAATAAACTAATTTAAAAACTATCCAGTGCCATGGGTTATATGGCTCCCTCTATGATGACACTGGATCCTAGAGAAGCAGCCCAGGGGTCAGTGAAGTAAACTATCGAGCTGTTGAAAGCAGATTCTGGGTTCTCAGCTGGCTCCCTAAGCTAGTGACTTGGAACTTAGAAATTCAGAATCAACTTGAGTGAGGTTTGGCCCAGCTTCGCAAGGTCTGAAAGGCTACACGGTCCATCAGATCAGATGGTGCTGTTAGGGCTAACTGTCCCCTTCACAGGTCCATAATTCTGAAATCCACTCAGGTTAATTCAATGAAACCATCTGTCTGGCTACTTCCAAGATCTTATAATTAGAATAATACAGAGTTTTTTAAAATGTTTAATTTAATTCTATGTAAACATGTGTACATGAACTCTTACTTGGCTTCTACCCTGGGCGACCATCTAGACTCTAGTTGTGTCCATGCTAGGGGCATTGGCATTCCTGGGGATTTGGAACTGGACACTAACTGTCTTCATTGGATGCATGGGGCACTGGTGTGTCTCCAGAACCTGTAGCTATTTGTTCTGAGCAAGTGTCCCCACTGAGACTGGGGCTAAAGCTACCACTGTTTCTTCACACCAGCGGTGGGTTGTCACAGTGCTAGGAAAGGGGAGGTTCTAGGTAGCACAACTCTGAGGAGGCCACAGAAGCTGGGCTCCTGCATCCCCTGGGAATGCTGAAATCATTAGCTTCCCAGGCAGGCACTGGGGAAATGGCAGACAGCAAAAGAAGTGCTCCATGCTCCATAAACACCATTTCTGCAGAACACACATCAGCTTGGTCAGAAAAGCAGTCTGCCCACTGCAGTTTCACACTGCACTGCCCTCACCATTCTAAGGTTTGGTTCTAGCTTCCATTACTCCCCCACCTGATCAAGAGCAGGCGGCATCTGAAGGCTGGAGGGCAGGAACTAGATGGCCAGTGTGAGGAACAGCAATGTGATTTGTGATGCAGGAAAAAGACCTTGAGCATACCCATTTAGCAAAAGGAAACATAGTAATTATGAGTGTCTTGGGCTTTTTCCCTAAAGGAAAATCTGGAGAAAGAGACAACTGAGATTTACTAAGGGAATGTTTTCTGGAGTTGGGGAAATGGAAGAGCTAAGGTTAGCACATAGCCTCCATGGGAACAAGCTTCCATGGTGAACTGTGGGATGGGGATTATAACTGAGTTAGGTCCTCCAGATGGGGGATGTTCTGTACTCTTTTCCTTACAAGTCAGTCATTGACTTTGAACCTCTTTAGGGAAACGCAGAAGCCTTCAGATACAGATATAGAGAGCAGTTTTCTAGAGAGGGTCCAGCTCTGAACATTAGCAGCCAGCACTCCCAGCAGCTAGAGTAGAGGTTTCTCAGCTCCATCAGGAACCCCGAGCAAGAAACCAAGAGGAAGCATCTGCTGCAGGAGCCAGTAATCCTGAGGGAAAAGAAGCTTTTCTGGACCATGCTTTACTAGTGTCCTAGCTGCTTCCCCATCTTTCTTGCCTTGGGTTTTCTTTCCTGTAGAATCTTTGCAAGCCTCTATGCCTTCTGTTTTGTGGATTCACTTAGAACATTCCTGTCTGTCTGAATCTAGAACTGGGAGTGTTGGTTTTCTGGATCACAGCAAGAGGATCAGAGATGGTCTCTGCCCCAGAGACTTCTAAGACTGGGGTAGTAGAAGTATAAGGATCTTCTGGGTAATAAGCCAGGAGACATTAAATTGGGTAGCCAGAGTGTCAGAGCTGAAGTAAAACTGGGAAGAGAGCTCATTCAGTCACCTGTTTGCCTTTCTAGAACACAGATGAGTTTGATCCCCAGGACCCATATATAAAACATAGGGCTAGGGAGATGTCTCAGTGGGTATTTTTTGAGTCTCAGACCCTATGAAGATGGTAGAAGAGAATGGACTCCACCTGAATACTGAGGTACATGTGTACCTACAAACACACACACACACACACACACACACACACACATGGGGGGGGAGGATGTGGAACTTGTCATACTTACTTCTTTTAAAGGAAGAGAAACTGGGTTTAGAGATGGATGCTTACAATCCCAGTGCTGGGAGGTAGAGACTCAAAGGTCTCTGGGACTCACTAGTTAGCTCAGCCTACTTTATAAGTTCCTGACTGGTGAAAGATCTTGTCTCAATAAAGCATGGGGGAGATCGGCAGTGCCTAAGAAATGACACCCAAGGTGTCACACAGAACCATCACACACACATACACACAGCCCCCAATATGCACACATAGCTGAAGTGTAGGGAAACCCAAGAAGTGGAAGGCTGACTCCTCCTTCTCTCTGTCTTTCTGCCTCTTCTGTGTGTGTGTGTGTGTGTGTGTGTGTGTGTGTGTGTGTGTGTGTGTGTGTGTGTATACATATATACAGAGAGTCAATGTGACTATACACCTGTAGAGACTATGAGTTCATCCCCATATCATTCTGCGTATAAATGACATCAGACACCATGCTCCTGAGGTGTTTGCATTGTGCTCTGTGTCATCTGAGTCCCTGAAGCATCCCTGAGAATGGTGTCATCTCCTCTCACAGACACAGAACTCATACATTTGAATAGTTTCCTTGGTGGACTGTGGACTAGATGCCTGCTTGAGTACACGGTCCCCTTGTTTCTAGAATTCAAAATCATTTGTCAACTCCTGAAGGACAGAGATCTTTCCCTTTCCTCGAGGTCATGCAGAAGAGAGAAGACCCTAATTATGTCTTCCAAAATTTTCAATGAAAACTGACTCTGAAATAAAATCAGCTTTCTCTGCCCATCTGCTTCAGCATGAATAAATTACACAGTCCACGCTGGAAAAGGGGAACACCCTGCACTGTACTCAGAGTGGGAAGTGACTTGTTTCTAACTTCTCTGCTTTCTTATAAAGCAAGCTGTAAATCTGACCTCTGAGGATGTCTGTTCTAAACCTCTTGTTTATGGTGATGAAAGTAGCTAGGGAGTAACTGGTGTACGGATCAAAGACAAGCCATGGGGTCCTTCCTGATACTGGGTGTAGATTGGGTTCAGCTCTAGGTCAAGTTTCTCTTAAGATGTACTCCAAAGATGGAATAGGTTTGGCCTTTCCCCTTTACTATTAAAGATCATCTCAGGCCCTCCCACCCCATCCCCATTCTCAGTTCTTCTCAGTGCTGAGCAGGGTCTGGCATTCTGACACCTCAGTGGCAAAGGAAAACACAGAACCATAGTTAAGCTCTCTCCAGCCCCCAGACAGATCATTTACTAGACCTTGACAGACATTATCTTGTCCAGTACATTATGTACCAACTGCTGTATCTGCACCAATGTGACACTACCCCAAGCTACTTGGGGCTTCCAGCCTCCCCTGCTTTCTTCTCACAACTGCACCCCAGCTCGGAAAAATGCTCAGTCACACCAACAGGTGAAAAAATAATCTTAAATCATCCCAACTACCTCTGTTGCATCCTGGGAGTGATTTTTAAAGAATTCTACTTCCAGGCACAGACCCCTTTTGTATACAATCAAAATCTGTAGAAAGAAGATTTCTCTAGAATAAGTAAAATAGCATCTTCCTCTTCATTCCAAGTAAGTCTCTCTCAAACTTAAACCCAAAGTCTCCCTTGCAGGCATAGGAGCTGACCAAATTAAGCTCCTTAAGCCTGGAAACTACACAGGCTCATCACTCTTCAAAAGTCTCATGGACAGCTCAATTTGTCCAAAGTCCACTGAAATTCATGGCCTCTAACATAACTTTTGGGCTAAAAATTTATATAGCTTATTATTATGTCAAGAGCTAGGCAGGGGCTCCAATCAAAACCTGCTTACCTGAGATTAAATCCCTTCTTCACTCCTGTGGTGCTCGTTTCTTCTAGTTGACATAAGCTACAGATATTTGGGAAGAGGGAACCTCAATTGAGAAAATGACCTCCACCAGACTGGCCTGTGGGCAAGCCAGTGGTTCACTTTCTTAATTAGTGATTGATGCAGGAGGGACTAGCTCCCTTTGAGAAGTGGTGCTGGGCTACTTCACTTGTAAATCAACTTGCTTTGATCTTCATGGCTGGCAGAATTGGGGGTTGGGGTTTGTTTGGTTTCCTTCTTTGTTTCTCTCTCTCTCTCTCTCTCTCTCTCTCTCTCTCTCTCTCTCTCTCTCTCTCTTCTTTCTTTTTTCCTTTTTTCCCCTTATTCAATGTCAATTTTTTTATCTTCATTTATTTCTCTATTTATATTCACTTTGCATCCTGATGGCATACAAGCTGGATCACTTCCTATCCATGTCTGACATTCACCTAGCTCTGGATTAGTTTGGTATATAGAGATCATATTTTGGTTTCGGATGCTTGTAGAATGTTCGTCTAACTTTGTGTTGTATAAGAATGCCCAGGGGATAGTTGTCAAAATGGATATTTCCAGTGTCTTATCCCTCCGGATTCTAACTTAATGTGCAGTCTACAGAAAGCTGCATGAAAATCATGTTCTAGGGGCTGGAGAGATGGCTCAGCAGGTAAGAGCACCAATTGATCTTCCAAAGGTCATGAGTTCAAATCCCAGCACCCACATGGTGGCTCACAACCATCTCTAAAGAGAACTGACGCCCTCTTCTGGTGTCTGAAAACAGCTACAGTGTACTTACATATAATAAATAAATCTAAAAAAAAAAAAATCATGTTCTAGAAAACATGCTGCTGGGCAGACTTTTCTTCTATGAGTAAATGTCCTATCTGTGGCCTGTTCAAGCATGGGCCATAGTCACAGCTGTCATGTGGGTAGTGGGGCCAAGGAAGATGGTTTTAAATATAAAATTTATGAAAATAAGTATGTTTAAACTTAAACTACCATTTAGGATAGAAGCAAACACACTGGTGATTATGTCTTAGAATCTAGCTAGTCAGCTGCAAACTAAATGTGCAAAATGCAGACTTTCAGGTCACACCTTGAGACAACTACTAGACCAGCAATCACATTTTAACCTGATGTCATAAAGTCACTCTCTACTTCCTGGAATACTGTAGTGCCTCTTGAACTCCTTTGTTTTGTCCTATTTCTACTCTACTGTAGTAAAATGATAACGATAATTTACAAGATAAATAAGCTCCTACAGTTCTTTATTTTTTGAAGATGCATTTATCTTAAATGTATAGATTATATTAGAACACTGTAGCCGTCTTCAGACACACCTGAAGATGGATCCCATTACAGACGGTTGTGAGCCACCATGTGGTTACTGGGAATTGAACTCAGGACCTCTGGAAGGGCAGCCAGTGCTCTTAACTGTTGAGCCATCTCTCCAGCCACAGAGCTCTTTCATTTCTTACCAAACACATTAGATGTGAATGGAACTGACATTACTGGTCTGGAGTTGAAGGGAGGAAAATTGCAAACTGGCTGGAAAACACCCTTTGTGTATGAGAGCCATGTTTGGACCTTATTCTGGAACCAACAGAACTGTATAAAGGCTGTATACTGGCTGGTTCTGTGTGTCAACTTTACACAGGCTGCAGTTATCACAGAGAAAGGAGCTTCAGTTGGGGAAGTGCCTCCATGAGATCCAGCTGTGGGCATTTTTTCAATTAGGGATCAAGCGGGGAGGGCCCCTTGTGGGTGGCATGATCTCTAGGCTAGTAGTCCTGGGTTCTATAAGAGAGCAGGCTGAGCAAGCCAGGAGAAGCAAGCCAGTAAGAAATATCCCTCCATGGCTTCTGCATCAGCTCCTGTTTCCTGACCTGCTTGAGTTCCAGTCCTTATTTCCTTTGGTGACAAACAACAATGTGGAAAATGTAAGCTGAATAAACCCTTTGCACCCCAACTTGCTTCTTGGTCATGATGTTTGTGTAGGAATAGAAACCCTGTCTAGGACAGGCTGTTGAACAGGCAGGGAATGTTTTATGGCTGTAATGCTCGAACACACAGAAGAAAGTTAAGGGAGGTGGTAGCACCGGTGAGTAATTCTATAGTCTACAGGCTCTGTCTTATATATGTGCATCCACTGGAAAAGCAGGTTTATCTCATCTGATCCCAGATTCGAAAGGAGAGCTAATTATAGAAACTACTGCAGTGCATTTATTCTACAGTGAGCGCCCATGGACATAGTGACCCAGGTCTGCAGAACAATTCAGTATTTTTTTAAAGTTTTATTTATTTATTTCATGTATGTGAATATACTGTCAGTGTCTTCAGACACATCAGAGGAGGGCATCAAATCCCCATTACAGATGGTTGTGAGCCACCATGTGGTTGCTGGGAATTGAACTCAGTGCTCTTAACTGCTGAGCCATCGCTCCAGCCCAACAGTTCAGTATGCTTAATCTCTAGGCTTGAGGGGGAAAGATAACATCCTTGAATTGGAATTCTAAAGAGTATTTTTCTGTGATCAACCAAGTAGCCATCATTTACAGATTGGCCCATGCATTTTCATTCTGAATTGAAAGCTTTGAAAGTGTGCTTTTAAGCAATCATGTTTTTTTTTTAAAAAAAAAAAAAGAAAAAGCATATAGCTGGCACATGAGCATATTTTGTCCATTTGCACTAGGGTAGTCTGTTGTCATAATAGATCAGAATGTTAAAACAGAAAGTACTCGTTACTGATGGTAGGAAGATGGAAAAGAAAGCACAGGAAAGAGTGGGGAATGGACTTCACAATTTAATTCAATTAAGTTTTCCTAGGACTTAAATTAAGAATGACATCAGCCACACTCTACTCTGCCTTTTTGAAGGTTCCATGTCTGGTACTATGTAGGGTCTGTGCTTGAGGGATACAGATGTGGGAGGAGTGATTAGCCACTTTCAGCCCATTGAGACATAAGAGTGTCTATATGGATTCCCAAGGATGAGGACTATGTAGTCTCTACTAGCTTAACCTTCCCTATTTTAGGCAAATGTCTTTAAAAGATTCCAACGACATAACAGCAGACCAAACATCAGTCATCAATCACAAAGTCACAGATGAGCAGCAGTTGCTGATGCCTCTGTTTCTGGAACAAGCTGTTCACAAGCTTCACAAGGAAAAAACATAGCTTTTGTCAAGAAGTTAACTCAAAAATTTGAAATGATGACAAAGGTTTTTCCTAAGTGAAGATTTGTGCCTCTCTGGTTCACGGGGGATTTCACATCTCACACCCACAGTGAAGACTGTGACTGTGACATCTACATGACTGGAGAAGCTACAGAGGAAGATGATGAAGGCGAACTCTCACCTGATCAGCAGTGTATGGCATCCTGAGATGCCAACTTGAAGGGCTGTGAAACATTGCTCACTAAATACAGTGGCAAATATTTATACATTTATAAGGGGTTCTCCTAGTAGAAAAAGACCAAAAGTAACATGCCATTTAAAAACTACAGATTATATTTGGGACCTTGGGCACAGTCTCTTGGTTGGCTGTGAGCCATGGGAGTTGCTAGAGAAAGGACCCAAGGAGCTGAAGAGGTTTGCAGCTAGCTCTATAGGAGGAACACCAATATGAACCAACCAGTACCCCCAGAGCTCACAGGGACTAAACCACCAACTAAAGAGTACACATGGAGGGACCCATGGCTTCAGCTGAATATGTAGCAGAAGATGTCCTTTTCAGACATCAATTAGAGGAGAGGCCATTGGTCCTGTAAAGGCTCGATGCCCCAGTGTGGGTGAATGCCAGGTCAGGAAAGTGGAGGGTGGAAGGGTTGGTAAGCAGGAGGAGGGAGAATGAGATAGGAGGGTTTCAGAGGGGTAACGAGGTAAGGGGATATCATTTGAAATGTAAATAAAGGGTATTATTTCTCTTACTTCTTTCTCAGCCTGCTTATCCTTTGAGTATAGGAAGGCTTCTGACTTGCTTGAGTTGATTTTATATCCGGCCACTTTGCTGAAGTCGTTTATCAGCTGTAGGAGTTCTCTGGTGGAGTTCTTTGGGTCGCTTATGTATACTATCATATCGTCTGCAAATAGTGATAGTTTGACTTCTTCCTTTCCAATTTGTATCCCTTTGACCTCTTTTTCTTGTCTAATTGCTCTAGCTAGAACTTCAAGTACTATATTGAAAAGATATGGAGAGAGAGGGCAGCCTTGTCTAGTCCCTGATTTTAGTGGGATTGCTTCAAGTTTCTCTCCGTTTAGATTGATGCTGGCTACTGGTTTGCTGTAAATTGCTTTTACTATGTTTAGATATGGGCCTTGAATTCCTGATCTTTCCAAGACCTTTAGCATGAAAGGATGCTGAATTTTGTCAAATGCTTTCTCAGCATCTAATGAGATGACCATGTGGTTTTTTTCTTTGAGATTGTTTATGTAGTGGATTACATTGATGGATTTCCTTATATTGAACCATCCCTGCATCCCTGGGATGAAGCCTACTTGATCGTGGTGAATGATCGTTTTGATGTGTTCTTGGATTCGGTTGGCAAGAATTTTATTGAGTATTTTTGCATCGATATTCATAAGAGAGATTGGCCTGAGATTCTCTTTCTTTGTCGGATCTTTGTGTGCTTTTGGTATTAGTTGTTGGCGAGGATGTGGAGAAAGAGGAACACTCCTCCACTGCTGGTGGAATTGCAGGCTGGTACAACCACTCTGGAAAGCAGTCTGGCGGCTCCTCAGAAAACTGGGCATGACACTTCCGGAGGATCCGGCTATACCACTCCTGGGCATATACCCAGAGACTTTACCTGCATGCAATAAGGACACATGCTCCACTATATTCATAGCAGCCTTATTTATAATAGCCAGAAGCTGGAAAGAACCCAGATGTCCCTCAACGGAGGAATGGATTCAGAAGATGTGGTATATTTACACAATGGAATACTACTCTGCAATTAAAAACAATGAATTCACGAAATTCCTAGGCAAATGGTCAGAACTTGAAAATATCATCCTTAGTGAGGTAACCCAATCACAAAAGATCACACATGGTATGAAGTCACTGATAAGGGGATATTGACCCAGAATCTCAGAATACCCTAGACACAATCAGCATATCAATAGATTTCTAAAAAGATGGAAGGAGAGACCCCTGGTCCTGGAAAGACTGGATGTAGGGGAACGCCAGGACAGAGTAATGAGAGGGGGTTGAACGGAGAAAAGAGGGAGGGAAGGGGGCTTATGGGACTTTCGGGGAGGGAGGAAACGGGAAAGGGGAAGTGATTTGGAATGTAAATTAAAAAAATAAAATTAAATTAAATTAAAAAAAAAAAAAAGAAATGTAAATAAAGCGTATATTTAATAAAATAAAAGAATAGCTATCAAACAACTAATGGGCATTTATTGTAAAGTTAGTAATTCCACTTTGTAAAATATGAATTAATGCAAAGTATGTGTATTATTTAAAGACATGAATGTTTAGGATATCTAAGAAAGTGACAAAATTATAGAAGAACATATTAGGGTATAATTATGTAGCAGCACACTTTAGATATATATTTATACAAACACATGGTTATAATGCATTAAGAGATAAAACAAATAAAAATATGTATTAATATATGTGAAATATACATATATATGTATTTATTGGAAAATATGTGTGAATTAATGAATAAGTAAATCTCAAAATGTAAAAAAAAAAACAAAAACACAAAACGAAACCAAACAAAAAACTACAGATTCAGGCTGGAGAGATGGCTCAGCGGTTAAGAGCACTGACTGTTCTTTCAGAGTTCCTGAGTTCAATTTCCAGTAACCATATGGCAGTTCATAATTATCTATTATGAGATCTGGTGTCTTCTTCTGATGTGCAGGCATACATGCATACAGAATACTGTATGCACAATAAATAAATCTTTAAAAAACACCTACAGATTCTTCATGCCAAAGAAACGTGAATGAAATAGAGACAAAGCAATGGGTGGAGAGACAGCTGTATCCTTTTGTTTGTGAGCATCACAGGAGCACACACAGAAAACATGGTCGATAGATTGAAAACCTCCATGACAGGGTGGGAGGTTGAAGGAAGGACAAACGCTTCCTCTGGCAGAGTGGCTGTAAGGAAGATGCTATGGCTGAGGTAAGGCAGAGCTGGGGAACAGCTCTGTCTGTGAAGTGCTTGCTGCACAAGAGCAGCCTCCTTCAATGGAGGATCTGGGGAGGTAGAGACCAGCAGATGCCTGGTGCTTGGGGTTAACCAGCCCAACCTCCTTGGGAGCTCCTGCCAGTGAGACACCCTGTCTCATTAAAGAAACTTGGATGTTCCTGAGGAACAACAAACATCCGAGTTGACCTCTGACCTCTACATACATGGACACACACACACACACACACACTATAGATATTTCTCAGTTTATATGTTTCTAATTATTGCTGGAGTGGCTTCTTTGACTAAACTCAGATAATGGCATTCATTCAATGAAGGACTACCACATCATTTACAGGGGAGAAATGCCCAGATGAGGCAGGCTTCACTGAGGTAGATTTTATAAAATCACATATTTTTTTGGTTTTTTTTTTTTAAAAAAGATTTATTCATTATTATATGTAAGTACACTGTAGCTGTCTTCAGACACACCAGAAGAGGGCATCAGATCTCATCACAGATAGTTGTGAGCCACCATGTAGTTGCTTGGATTTGAACTCAGGACCTTTGGAAGAGCAGTCAATGCTTTTTACTGCTGAGCCATCTCTCTAGACCCCAAATCACATTTTAAAATAACAAATATTTACCATTCTTTGTGATATATTGAAAAGTTTCTGACTATATGGACTATAATGGTAACTTGTTAATAGCTACCTAAGCAAATATTTTCAAAATATGAAGATATGCAATTTGTATCTTTCAAGTAAATGGCTATGTTTCTTCAATTAAAACTAGTTTCCAAAGAGGTTTTGTGAATGAGGGTGTGGGTCTTCTATAGAATGCTTCTTGCCTTGTATGTTTGAGTCCCTTAATCATGTTCCCACAATTCTGTGGCAGAGCCATGGCCTTTATTACCTTTGTCTGAAGATTGGGCACCTGGAGTGCACTACAAGGACCAAGCCCAGCCTTTGAAGAAGCACTATGGAAGTTGGTTGTCTTAGAATACCAGGGTACCCAGTGGACTTCTGAGGAGTCTTCAGAGGAGTATGACCAAATGTCATCCTCCAGAATCCAGGTATACTACACGGGATGCTCCGGGATGATGTCTTCCTCTTGTAGACATTTTCCCTCTTCTCTACAGTGTTGGAGATATTCTATGAGAGTACATTTAACCTGTCTGAATTTGTGGCTAGATTCTATCAAAATATCAAATGTGCCTCCAAGATGGAGATCTAGGTGCTGAAATGATGGCTTAGTATCTAAGTGTGTTTGATGCTCTTGGAGTTCAGTTCTAAGTAGTCACATTGGATGATTCGCAATTACCTATCACAACAGCTATTCGATACTGTATTCTGGACTCCATAGGAATACTCAGACATAAATAAAAACAAAGGGACTCAATTTATAGGCATTTTTTGAAGCTAAAATCATACAGAAACATAAAGTTATAAGCTACTAAAAGCACTTGGAAACTTTTAAAAGAGTATACATAAAAATATGGCAATATGTTTAATAAGGCAGGGGAAATAGGGTCCTGAAGGTGATCACAGAGAGCTGCCTTAATCTATGCAGACTGCTGTTAAAGTGTCTCTGAGGTTGGTCCCACTGAGTGTTCTTCATAAGCAGCCCAGCCCAGGTAGCAGGATGTGTCACGGGAAGCAGAGACTGGAAGGTTCGTTCTTTCTACACAATGCTGTTAATACTATGAAGGAAGAGAGAAAGTTGAGCTCAGGAAGGGAAAGATGATGTTTTCCATTCCTTAATTCTACAGCAGATCCCTTCCCCTTGGGAAAGTTCATTAAATTGCATCTGTCATGTGCTCCCCACTGTTTATTTCTCCAAACCTTGGGTTCCTGTGTGCCTGTGTGCTAGCATATGCATGTGTTTACATCACAAACCCTGAGTACTTGAGAAATAAGGCATTAACTTTCCCATAATTAAGTTTTCTTAATGGACAAGTGAAAGTTAAAGCCTGAGATATACAGCATTCTTTGAGAATACAGGAGTTGGACTGTATTATTGAGTTCTTATCCATGTAACCCTCCTCTCTTCATCCACCAAACTAAGAAATATTCAATACAAAGAGATACCCTGCCTTCTGGGAAACCATTCTGCTGTCTGGCTCACAGAGCTGCCATGAGCAAGACTAGAAAATACTTTTCAAGTAGCATCATAGACTCCACCATCTACACATGCAGAACTACAATGTCTGAATGTTACAATAATATCATATATTAGCTAGACTATATCTAAGACTGAAAAGGAGTGATTACTCTGTGTTTACTGTCCAACTAACAAGAATTATTCAGTCCCAAAACAATCTTTCCCTCTACTTACCATCTATATCATCTCTTAGATTTTAAGAAAATAAACCCACAAAAAAAGACCAACAACAACAAAATGAAGAGAAGGCACCTGTTGATCAAAAAGTCAAATATCTTGATACCTGACATGTTTATATTCAAGAAAATTGGTCTTCCTGTTTTATCTCGATATAATCTGACAGAGTACCCAACTGTAACATCTTAACTAATGATTCTTATTTTTTTTTGTTTATGACGAGCTGTCAGAAACAACCTTGAATCCAATGATAAAAAGGCTAACTATGACCCACATGACCAAATGTGGTCACGTCTTGGAATGAAGAGAAGAACCCTGAACTCTTTCTTATACCAAGACATGCACTTTGGAAATGATTCACAATCACCACAAACTTACCTGAAATGGGAATGTGACCAGACTAGAAGGTACAGCCTTCCTGTATTATACTCAAAGTCAAGATAAGAAGAGTGACCTTGGATCATCCGAGTACTTTGAATTATCAGTCCCAAACTCACCAAATTTACTGTAATTTTTGTCTAGAAATTTTTGTCTAGAAAGAATAAATCTAATTTGTTTCTTATATGATATAGGACCACAATTGTTTACAGCTTGTTGGACACTTGCAACATCCAACTTGGCATATTTATTCTAGCATTCTACTCTAAAATTGTTCATGAATATCCCAGCAATAGTGCTATTCAATGAAAACATGATGTAGCACTTCCTACATTGTTAGTTAGGAATAATAATAACACATAAGCTCTTTGATGTATTAATTTTATATATACACAAGAAGCTTTCTTTGACATTTTGAAAATTGCACACATTTTGTAAGTTTTTTCAGGCAGAGACGTGGCATATAGGCTAACCTGGCCCTGAAATAATCCTGTCTCACCCTCCAGATTGCAGAGAACACAGGTATGTACCACCATGTGTGCCAGGAAATTGTGTTTTATCATCAACCTTGTGCATCTCACTGTGCCTAGACCACCCTGTCTGAAAGATCAGTCCTGAGGGCGGAAATGACACCGACAAGAAAGGAGCACCACCTATCTAAGAAAGCATGGGGCAGATGACAAGAAAGGAGCACCACCTATCTAAGAAAGCATGGGGCAGATGACAAGAAAGGAGCACCACCTATCTAAGAAAGCACGGGGCAGATGACAAGAAAGGAGCACCACCTATCTAAGAAAGCATGGGGCAGATGACAAGAAAGGAGCACCACCTATCTAAGAAAGCACGGGGCAGATGACAAGAAAGGAGCACCACCTATCTAAGAAAGCACGGGGCAGATGACAAGAAAGGAGCACCACCTATCTAAGAAAGCACGGGGCAGATGACAAGAAAGGAGCACCACCTATCTAAGAAAGAATGGGGCAGATGACAAGAAAGGAGCATCACCTATCTAAGAAAGCATGGGGCAGATGACAAGAAAGCAAAGAAAAGCTACTTCATATTCTTCTGGACCACCAAGCAGAGGTAAGTTGTGCTTGATCCCCTGACCTCCATTGTCTGGTTCTGGGCTCACACTGCCATCTCAAGGAGACTTGTTTCCACAAAAGCATCCTGCTCCTCTGAGTGCTCTCCTGGCCTGAGTGGGGTCTTCAGGAACAGCCAGCTTGAACCCCCACCCCCAAATCCCTTGCCAGTTGGGTCCACTTGAGGCACATCTAGCTGAGTGGTGTACCTCTGAAGCACAGACAGCATGAATGGGATGTTCTGGGTACCCTGACCTCCATCATCTGGCTCTGGGCCTGCTCTGCCATTCCTAGGAGACTTTTGGGACCCAGGAGTGTCATGGTAACCTCCCCCACTGTTCCACCTAGGACTCAGGAAGCATAGGTAAGCTGTGTATTGTCCTCTGACCGCCATTGTCTGGTTCAGAGGCTCCTAGCCTTCCTGAGGAGCCCTGTTGGCATCAGGAACATCCAGCCAACATCAGAAAACACAATAGCTAAGCACATCATGGAAGCACAGTCAAAAGGAACCAGGGCAATATGGCACCACCAGTGCCCAGCTATCCTGCTACAGCAAGCCTTGCTATCCTAACCCAGTCAAAGCACTAAAAGATGACCTTAAATTCAATCTTGTAAAGACGATATAGGAATTTAAATAGGAAATGATTGAATCCCTTAAAGAAATACAGGACAATACAATCAAACAGGTGAAGGAAATGAATAAAACTCTCTGAGAACTGAAACTGGAATTAGAAGCAATAAAGAAAATAATAAGTGAGGCAATCCTGGAGATGGAAAACCTAGGAAAATGAACAGGAACTGTAGATACAGCATCACCTGCAGAATACAAGAGACAGAAGAAAGAATCTCAGGTGTAGAAAATAAAGTAGAAAAAAAATGATATATCAGTCAAAGAAAATGTTAAATTCTTTGACATTAAAAAGTTCATGACACAAAACATCCAGGAATTTTGGAATACTATAAAAAGACCAAGCCTAGGAATAATAGGAATAGAAGAAGGAGAAAATTCACAGCTCAAAGGTCCAGAAAATATCTTCAACAAAACCTTAGAATAAAATTTCCATGATGTAAAAAAAGAAATGAATATAAATGTACAAGAAGTTTACATAACACCAAATAGACTGTACAAGAAATGAAATTCCTCCTGCCACATAATAATCAGAACACAAAAGAATATTAAAAGGTGCAAGGGAAAAAGACCAAGTAACATAGGAAAACAGACCTATAAGAAGTACACCTGATTTCTCAATAGAGACTCTAACACCAGAAGGTCCAGGGCAGATGTCTTGCAGACCATAAGAGACTACAGGTGTCAGTTCAGACTACTATATCCAGCAAAATATTCAATCACCATAGATGGAGAAACCAAGATATTCCATGACAAAAACAAATTTAAACATTTTTTCACTACTAAAGTCCTACAGAGGACCTCCAGTCAAATAAGGTTAATTGCACCCAATAAAATAGAAGAAATAATAATTTCACACCAGCAAAACCAAAAGAAATTCTCTCTTTCTCTACCTCCCGCCATTCTAACACACACACACACACACACACACACACACACACACACACACACACCAACAAACAAAACCAACACCAACATCAAAATAACAGGAATTAACAATCATTGGTTAGAAATATCTTCTAAAATCAGTGGACTCAATTATCCAATAAAAAGAGAGGGGTTAACAAAATGGATGTGAAAACAGGATCCATCATTTTGCTGCAAACAAGAAACATACCTCAGTAAAAAAATAGATATTACCTCAGAGTAAATGGCTACAAAAAGATTTTCCAAGCAAACTGACCAAAAAACAAGCTGTAGTAACCAAATTTAATGTAAAAAAGACAGAAGAGGACACTTCAAATTTATCAAAGGAGAATTCCACCAAAGTGATGTCTCAATTCTGAACATCTATGCCCCAAATGCAAAAGTACCCACAATTGTAAAAGTAGCTTTACTAAGGCTTAAATCATACTTCAAAACACAAAAAACAGTGGGAGACTTCAATACTCCATACTCGCAAATGGACAGGTGACTGAGAAAGAAACTATAGATAGAAATAATGAAACAAATAGTCATTATGAATCAAATGAGCCTAACAGATGCCTAAAGAATATTCCACCCAAACACAAAAGAATATATGATGTTCTCAGCAGCCCATGGAACCTTCCCCCAAATTGACCATATAACTGGTCAAAAGCAAGCCTCAACAGATACAAAGAGACTGAATAACTGAATCAGATCATGATGGATTCAGATGGATCAGATCAAACCTGGGACTTTAGCAACAACAGAAATAGAAAGCTTGCAAACTCATGGAAACTGAAGAATTCTCTAGTCAATGAACACTGTGTCAAAGAAGAAATAAAGACAGAAATTAAAGACTTTTTAGAATTCAATGAAAAAGAAGGTACAACCTATCAAACTTAAGGGACACAATAAAAGCCATGGTAAGAGAAAAGTTTATTGCACTAAAAGCCTTCATAAGGAAACTAGAGAGGTTTCATATTAGAACCTTAACAGTACACCTGAAAACACTACAACCGAAAGAAGCAAAGCCACCCAAGAGGAATAGACTGCAGGAAATAAACAAACTCAGGACTAAAAAATCAATAAATTAAAAACAAAGAAAATAATTTTAAGAATCAATGACACAAAGAGCTGGATTTTTGAGAAAATCAGTAATATAGACAAACTATTAGCTAAACTAACAAAAAGCTGAGAGACAATATACAAATATACAGAATCAGAAATGAAAAGAGTGACATAACAACAGAAAGTGAGGGAATCCAAAGAATCATTAGTTGTTACTTCAAAAGAGTGAACATTACAAAATTGGAATATCTCAAAAAAATGGATTATTTTCTTGATAGATTCGACTTATAAAATTTAAATCAATATTAGATAAACCATTTAAACTACCAAATAAATCCTAAGGAAATAGAATCAACCATTAAAAGTCTTCCAATCATAAAAAAAAAGGAAAAAAACCCCAGGGTCAGAAGGTCTCAGAACAGAATTCTACCAGACTTTCAAAGAAGAGCTAATGCCAATTCTCCTCAAACTATTCCACAAAAGAGAAAGAGAAGGAACACTGCCAAACTCATTCTATGTGGCTACAGTCACACTCACAGCTAAAACAAAAAGCCAACAACGAAAAAGAATTTCAGACCAATTTCACTTATGTACATTGATGCAATAATAATAAAATATTCTCAAACCAAATCCAAGAATACACCAAGAACACCACCTACCCTGATCTAATAGTATTCATCCCAGTGTTTCAGGGATAGCTTAATATATAAAAATCCAATAACATAATTCACCATATAAACAAACTGAAAGAAAAAACCCTACATGAACTTCTGATGAGATGCTGAAACATTCCTTGACAAAATGCAACACACATTCATGTTAAAAACCTTGAAGAGATCAGGAATACAAGACATACAGCTAAACACAGTAAAGACAATAATACAGCAAGCCAATAGCCAACATCAAATTAAATGGAGAGAAACCTAAAGCATTTACACTAAAAGAAGGGACAAAACAAGGCAGTCCGTTCTCTCCGTATCTCTTTAATGTAGCACTTGAAGTTCTAGCTAGACCAATGAGACAACTGAAGGACATCAAGTGAATTCAAATTGGAAAAGAAGTCAAAGTATCGTTAGTCAAAGAGGATATGACAGTATATGTAGGTGACTCTAAAAATTCTCCCTTTGAATGCCTACAAATGATAAATGTTTTCAGCAATGTGGCAAGACACAACATTAACTAAAAAAATAAACAGTAGCTGTTTTTTATAGAAACAATAAATTGACTGAGAAAGACATCAGAGAAACACACTCTACACAATAGCCACAAAAAAATACCTTGATATAACTCTAACCAAGCAATTGAAAGACATGTATGACAAGAACTTCAAGTCTCTGAAGAATAAATTGAAGACATCAGAAGATGGAAAGATCTCCCATGCTCATAGATCCATAGAATTAACATAAAAAATGATCATCCTACCAAAAGCAGTCTACATATTCAGTGCAATTCCCATAAATATTCCAACAAAATTCTTTACAGACACTGAAAAAACAATCAGCAACTTCATATGAAAAAACAAAAAACCCAGGATACCTAAACAAATTCCATACAATAAAATATCTTCAGGAGGTATCGCCATCCCTGATTTCAAGATGAACTACAGAGCAATAGAGATAAAAACTCCATGATATTTTGAACAGAAACAGACAGGTTGATCAAAAGAATCAAATCAAAGTCCCTGAAATAAACTCACATAGTAATTGACATTTAATTTTTGACAAAGAAGCCAAAACCATACAATGGAACAAAGGAAAGCATATTCAGCAAGTATTGCTGGTCTAACTGGATGTCTGCATTTAGAAGAAAGCAAATAGATCCATGTTTATTGCCCTGAACAAAACTCAAGTCCAGGTGGATCAAAGACCTCAACATAAAATTGGATACACTACATCTAATAGAGGAAATAGAGAATAGCTTTGGATACACTGGTAGAGGAGACAATTTCCCGAACACAATACGAGGCACTACAACCAAACTTCATAAATGGAAACTCATGAAACTGAAAAGCTTCACAAGAGGAAAAAATCTTCACCAACCCTACATCTGAAAGTGGTAAAATATCCAATACACACACACACACACACACACACACACACACACACACACATACACATATATATGGAACTCAGGAAATTAGACAGCAACCAAATAACCCAATAAAAAAATGTAGTACAGAGCTAAACAGAATTCTAAATAGGGTATATTGGATGGCCAAGAAACACTTAAAAGAAATGATTGATGTCCTTCATCATCAATGAAATGCAAATCAAAATAACTTTGAGATTCCATTTTATACCCATCAGAATGACTAAGATCAAGAACTCAAGCGACAGCACATACTAGCAATGATGTGGTGCAAGGGGAACACTCCTCCATTGCTAGTAGGAGAACAAACTCATATAATTACTCTGGAAATCAATTTGGTGGTTTCTCAGAAAATTGGGAATAGTTCTACCTAAATATCCAGCTGTACCATTCCTGGGCATATACTGAAAAGATGCTCAACCATCCCACAAAGACACATGCTGAACCGTATCCATCGCAGTTTTATTTGTTATAGTTAGAACCTGGAAACAGCCCAGATTCCCTTCCACAAAGAATGAAAAAAAATGTGGTTCATTACTATAATGGAATATTACTTAGTTATTAAAAACAAGGACATCTTAAAATATGCAGGCAGATGGATGGAACTAGAAAATATCATGATCAGTGAGGTAACCCAGACTCAAAAGTACATGCATGACATACATTCACCTATAAGTGGATGCTAGCCCTAAAGTAAAGGATACCCACATTATAATCCACAGACCCAAAAAAGTCAAGTAACAAGATGGGCCCAAGAGAGGACACTTCAATCTCATTCAGAAGGGGAAATCAAATTGTGATTGGAGGTTGATGGAGGGTGGGAGAAGGGTGGAAATGAGGGCAAGAAGAGTGAACAGAAATTGGAGGTAGATTGGAGGGTATGTTGTGAGTTGTGCATCTCTAGGATGTGCTTGAGACCTGGGATGGGGGAGGCTTCAGGAAGTCTATGAGGGTGACTCTAGGTAAGATTCCTAGCATTGGGACATATAGAGCCTGAAGTGGTCATCTCATAACTAGGCAGGACTCCTAGTGGAGGGATAAGAACACCAAACTACCTACAAATCCTTTGATCTAAAATTTGTCCTGTCTACAAAATGTTCAGAGATAAAGATGTCACAGAGATGGAAGGAATAGCCAACCAAAGAATAGCTCAACTTGAAAACCATCCCATGGTCATGAGTTAATCCCTGACATTTTTAATGTTACTCTGCTATACTTGCAGAGAGGAGCTTAACATAACTGTCCTCTGAGAAGCTCCACCCAGCAGCTGACTGAAACAGATGCAGAGATTCACAGCCAAATATTAGACCCAGCTCAGGATCTTGTGGAAGAATTGGGGGAAGGATTGAGGGACCTGGAGGGGATATGGACTCTACATAAAGACCAACAAAGTCAACTAACCTGGACCCTTGGGGTCTCCCAGATCCTGAACCACCAACCAAAGAGCATAAAAGTGCTGTATCTACCCCCCGCTCTGCACAGATGTGTAGCTTGTTCTTCATACAGATGCACCAACAACTGGAGTGGGGGCTTACCCTGACACTGCTACCTACCTATGGATCTGTCCTGGGCTGTACTGTCTAGCCTAAGTGGAAGAATATATACCTAGTCCTGCAGTGACTTGATGTGCCAGAATGGGTTGGTTCCTGTCAACTTCCTCATTCCAAGAAGAACAGGGGAGTGTGGTAAGGGACCATGTGAGCCAGGGAGGGGGTCTTGGAGGAGCTGGGACTGAGATTGGGATGTAAAGTGGATAAATAAATTAATAGAAAAAAATAAATGAAAGAAAATACCCTATGGGTGGATCTAAAGGAATCATTTTCTCAATTGAGATTCCCACCTTTCAGATAACTCTAGATCATATCACAAGTTGACAAAATTAGACGACAAACCTCGGTGTCTATACAATTAATTTTGAAATGACAGAACAACCTGGCAAGCACAGTATCGGGGGAGTTAGGAGTCTAAAGAGGCTGATAATGGAGATTCAAGAGATAAGCAAGGTCCTAGATCTTACCAGAGGTCTTCACAGGTGACAAAGCCACTGATACTTCTTCCAGAGATGTACTGAGGTTGTTCTGATGATTGGCTAACATCTCTCTGCTTCCAGCTACCGAAGGTCCCCGCATTCAGACCAAGGACCTGGGGCCTATGAACAGAGGGGAAATAAGAGTTTCAAAAGACATGAACCTCTGCAGTGGTTGAACAGCCTTTTCCTTGGCTGCCCATCTGTCATAGTTGAGAACATTTATTTCCTCTGAGGACTCTGCTATGTTCAAAGTCTCCTTCCCGTCTTTTCCAACTCTCAGTGCCTCCAGTAACTTATACTTAGAGGACTCCCTGGCAAGGTGGAGTTGTGGTTTCTAACTGGATGGCATCACAGATCTTTGGGACTTTGCTACCTTGAAGTGGAAGGAGCTCCTGGACAGTCACCTATCTCCTCCCTCAAGTCTCTTCACCACTGTACTGGGTGTTATTGAGTCTGACCTGGTGAAGTTTCTCCACTCTCACCTTTCAGCTTCACCTCCCACCCTTTACTCTTGATGCCATTTATATACTCTGACACGATTAGCCTCACTCTACTAACTTATAGTCTTTATGGTACTTCATGACATGACTTATGTATTTGCCTTACGCTCTCGTGACCTTAGTCTTGGCTATTCTAATGTCAAGTTGACACAAGCTAAAGTCATCTGAGAGGCGGGAGCCTCAGTGGAGAATTGCTTCTATAAGAACAGGCTGGAGGTAAGCTTACAGGACATTTTCTTAACTAGTGATTGATGTGCGAGAGCTCAGACAATTGTGTGCAGGGCCATCCATAGACTTGTACTCCTGCATTGTATAAGAAAGTGGATTGTATAAGCCATTAAGGAGCAAGGCAGTAAGCAGGAATACTCTATGGCCTCTGCATCAATGCTTCCCCCAGGTTCCTTAAATGTTTGAGTTTCTGAATTGGCTTCCCTCAACCATCTGTGACTCAGGATATATAAGCCAAATAAACCCTATCCTCCCAAGTTTGTATGGTGTTTCATCACAGCAATAGTAACCCTAAGTGAGAAACCCTCAATGGGGTCTTTCCATGTTCTGATATTTCCCTCAGATGCCAGATTCCTTCCCACCTTGGGATTTGTACCTCAGACTACAGTTCAATCTTGAACTGTAAAATCTTGAAACCCATTCCTGTCTATAGCAGGGGGAGCCTCAATGACTCACAGAAGATAAGCCTCAGTTTTGCACTGTTTCATGCCATTGAATTAGAGTGCAAGGTGATGTGAATTCATTTAAAATTCTGGGTATATTTACACTTACGAATTTACATATATATATATATACAAACATATATATGTATCTAGGATACATATATAAATGAACATTATATATTTGTGTGTATATATTCATGTGTAAATATAGTTTTAACTTATTTATAGATTTACATGTGAAATATAATAATTTTTAGCTACTATACATATTTGGACAGAATTATAAAATTCCCACAGTACCTTTCGTATTCCTTTCGGTTGTTTTTTTACAAGGAGCCTTTGAGACTGAAGGTCTCTCTATGTCCTGAGGGTTTATAGTTTCCTTGTGACAAATTCCCCTAAAGAAGGAGAAAACTGCAAATACAGTTACAACAGGGAGTCACGACATCTTATGGTAGAAAACTCAGGAAAACTAACAACTCTGAGTAGTTGTGCATTAGATCTGACTGTTGTTCCAGGTACAGTCATCTTTGAGACTGGTGCTTCAGGAGGATCAATGACTGTAGTGTACAGTCAGTTAGGCATTGAATGCACGTCACAGGACTCACACATAAAGCCTTAATATAGATGGATATGAAAACCGAGAAGGAAAAGCCACACGACTGAGCATGCTGTGGGAGTGCGCTGCCCAATGGGCACCACTCTACCCCTTCATAGAGCCACATGTACACAGAGACACCCATGCAGTGCCTTCACCCAACAACTCTTCACAACGACATGAAGACTTTCTTCTTAGTTGGTTGAGGAGGACTTCCCATGAGACTCACTAGGCTAGAACAGATCTCTTTAGTGTATACTGTAGGAAAAAGCAAAGGCATTGCTGGAGTACCCTGTGATGTCTGTGACATGCCAGAAAACCTCAGCTACATGGGAGTAATCGAACCTGGAGGCAGGAATACATTTACTCCAGAACACTGTAGAACACTTGTTTACTCTTCATTCTCTGCCCAGCCTTTATAGATTAGATCTCATGGACAATATATGGCATTGCCTTAATGGAATGCAGGGAGGTAAGAAGCTGTGAAAACCTCTGAGTTTTCACCCAGGGTTACAATGATAGCTGCACTCATGCCTCAGTGGCCATCTTAACTGAAAGAAACAACTGAAGATACACATAGTCTACCTTTCAACCCAAAAGAAGCTGTGGGATTCCTGGATTAGTAAATAGGGTCTTCTTCAGCCATCCTCACTGTCACCTGCCTCTCAGTGACTGAGTCTTATCATTGGGGAACAAAATTGGGAGGGTACCAGTCCTTGCAGATGTCCCAGTGATGACTCAGACTCCAAGGCAGTCCAACCCAGTTCTCACATGAAGGTGTGAAAATGGGAGGTTCTTTTTATCTGACCACTCCTAGATAAACAAACCCTCAACTGGAAGAGACTGGAAAGGCAGCTTGGTGTCCTTTTTGGTGAAAAATGTCTCCTCATGCACTGTCAGGCTCCCATTTCCAGAAACTGTAGTTTGTCTAGAAGCATGTGGGCTTTTCTACCTCTCATGCTTGTGGATGTCTGCAGGTAATGAAGAGATTTTTCCCACTTAGTAGTCATGGCAGTGTCTGGGCTCTCTGTGATTCTGACCTACCAAAGGCAGATGCTGGAGAGATGGAATATAGGCATTACTAAGTCCTTGCTCCACAAAGTATCTCTTGATCTGCATGGATAATGTCATCATTCACCTCTGTTCTGGTTCATTCTTCACTAGAGTGCCACCATAAAGAAATGATTGCTCCACATGTGATGAAGTTTCAACCCATATTTTGTAAGTAAACTGTGTATACTAATTTTACTTCATTACTTTGTCATTGGAGATTGAACTGGGTAATTAGGTACCTATCTTGAGGGAAACAGAGTTAGACACTGCCTGGTACACAACATCCTAAATAACCTGGCAAAATCTTACTTGAATCCAGTTTTTCTTTTAACTTAACATAATACATAAGAAAAAAAACAAACATCTGCATACAAGTTCTTCCCAGTAGATGAGCTAGAGCACCATTGTACACTAGAGAAAAGGATATCCAGTGTTTATGCAATTCATTTCTAAAATGTATCTTAAGAGATTCTATAATACATACTGTGCCTACGTTTTTTAGTCGCCACCTGAAATTTAAAGGAAACAGTATGAGGCAAAGACCATGCTGAGTTCTGTTTACATGTGGTTTTGGAATTCATCTCAACATGGTATGGTGCCAATGAAAATGGGCAAGGGTCCTACATAATTAGTATGCTATATGAGGGTGTCACAGAACAACTGGGGCTCTATAGTTTGTGCCACTCCACACTTTAGCTGGTATGAAGGCCAGATTAAACAACACTGTTTAGTCTCTTCTGAGTATTTTCTAAGCCACACTGCAACTTGCCTAAGCATCTTTAGAACCTGATTGTGAGATTAATCCTTTCTATACCAGGGCCTCAATTATTTACACCATGACTCATGTCTTACCACTCAACACCCACACACTGGAAACTTCCCTCACAGTGGTCTCTGTGCAACATACACAGACTTCATTAAAATGATAGGAACCAGAAATGGTTGTCATCTTCTGAGTTAAAATTGTACATTTATCTAAAGAGGAACTTTTTTCTTCAGGAGAAATGGTTCCCTCACACAAACTGTGCTAAAAGACACTGCAAGCTTCTATGTTTAGTTGTATTAGGAACAAGCTTTTACAATTCCATTTTCTGTTCTTCCTAAGCAAACCCTTTCATACCCATGATACACCTGTCTTTTGTTAATCAAATGATATATATACTACAATATAATGAGATAATGTAACCTTTCTCTATTAGAAAAAGGAAAAGCCACCTTACCTTCTCCATGCCCACTGGTAGCTCTCCCTGTTCCCCTGCTGAAGGTGTAGCATCAGCATTTTCTGGTACCACTGAAAGGAGAGAAAGTAACTGTCGATGTATGGTTCTGTTTTTAATTGCCCTAAGAATCTTTGCTTCATGTGTATAGATGTCTATGAAGCTGGTATATGTGACTCAATCTACTGATTAAGCAGAATTTGCTTGCTGCTCATTCTAGAAATGTGGATTACATTGTTGGAAGACAAAGTGTTGCAAAGAGAAGAACAGGATCAATGAGAAGCAGAACATTTGGATTTCTTGACAACAAGATCTGATTCATTGTGGCACAAGAGTCTCATGTGTAAAGGATATATAAATCTTTCAAAATATTCATTGCATTTATTGTGGTTCGAGGAACCATGGTCGTGACTCTGTGCCCGTGGAGTTTAGAGGAGATCTTCAGGGTCTGTTTTCTCCTTCCACCATGTGAGTGCTGAGGATTAACTGCAGGTAGGTTATCAGGCTTTGCTGAAAATGCCATTACAGACTAATCCAACCTATCTTTTTCTAATACAATAAGCTTTATGATCAAGCCTCAGAATACTGTCACTTCCCGTTTTTGAACCAGGGAACAATCAATATTTGTTCTTGTGGCAAATCCACAATCTACATATGCTGATTCGGCATTTATCATTAAATATGTAGCCTTTCATCTATGCTAATGGAGTCATTTTACTTTGAAAAGTTTATTAGGATGAGTATCTCCAAAAAATTTTTTTGCCTATGTTATGTGTGCATTACTCCCTAAAAAATTATCATTTCATGTATTTTTTTATACTGTGCTGAGTATTATCAGTATTTTATAGGGATTTAAGGCATGTGGAGAACATGTATGGGTTACAGCCCTACAGGACACAGTGTAATATAAGGGCGTGCTTAGTTTCAGATATTTGTGCCCTGGAGGGTCTGGGAAAACTTCTGAACAAATATTCAAGCAACAGGACATAATAATACAACTCTGTAAGCTACGTCCAAAGAAGGAAAGGGAAGAAGCATGGCATCCCTTTCTTAAATTCACATTATCAGAATTTATCCAAGTATAACTTGAAAGAAGAAATCATAAATTCTGAAATCTTAAGTTCATTATTGAGTTAGCAGAACAAGCTGGGAGACAATAAATTTAAGTATAGCTGACAATGATATAATCAAGTATCAGGTACCTACATGTTTGGAACTACCACACATAAAAGAGCAAAATGAACTTCATGTCTCAAATTCAGAGGTAGCACTGGACAGGATTCAGAATAAGAAAATATGTCCTTATCTTTGGCGGAGGGGCATTTTGAGACAGGGTTTCTCTGGATAGCCTTGGCACTCTGTGTTGCAACTCACTCTATAGACCCAGCTTGCCTTGAACTCTCAGATCCAGATCTGCCTCCTGAGTGCTGGGATTCAAGATGGGTGTCATTACTGCTCAGCTTGAAAACATATTCTTTTCAATAGGCATAGTGTACTCACCCCATCATAGATGTACATACAAGAATACAGTGTGTGTGTTGCTTCACAAGGACACATGAATACAGTGTGTGCCGCTTCACAAGGACACATGAATATAGTGTGTGCAACTTTACAAGGACACGTGAATACAGGAGCACAGTATATGTGTACTATACCTGCACCACCTTCCTTCTTCTCTCATCCCACTTCTCATTTGTCCTCCTTATTGACCAGGAAAACCTTTACTTTGTTCACATCATATATACATATAATTTTATTTTTTACATAAAAATCCTAGACCTTCAAATAAAAAAAAGCACCCTGTCCTTGTCTTTATCAATGTAATGTAAGACATTTAATGTGACAATTATATTCACTCACATCTATTTTCTGCAAATGACATAATTCCATGTTCCTCAATGGTTTACATGGTGTCTTAATTTAAGGTGTCCATTGCCATGACCAAACACTTTGATCTTAAACAACTTGTGGAGGAAAGAGGGTGTCTCAGGATATAATTCTCTCCTTACACCCAGTTCCTGAAGTAAGTCAGGATAGGAAGTACATGGAACAAGAACTTGGAATCAGGAGCAGATGCAAAGGCCGTGAAGGAGTGCTGTTTACTGCTGGCTCACCAGCGCTCACTCACCCTGCTTCTCACAGCACCCAGTACCAGCAGTATAGGTTTGGCACCGCTTACAGTGATCTGGGTCCTCACATATCAATCATCAATGAAGAAAACGCACCACAGGCTTGCCTTTGGGTTAATCTGGTGGAATGGTTTTCTGAGAGAAAGTCTCCTATTTGCAAATGACTCTGGTTTGTGACAAGTTAAAAAAAAACAAAACTATCCAGAATACATAATGTTAGGGGGGAAGAGGATTCCCTACACTCCATTTTAATTTTTGAAATTGTAATTTAGTTACAATGTTTTCCTCTTCTCTTTCAGGAAGTGATATTAAATTTGTATTTAGATATCATTTTCATTTAAATATAATATATTAATTTTGTATTTAAACAAAATACAAGTAACCTGAAAATTCAAGATGCTAGGAATGCAACCTTTCATGAAGTAAACATTTCACATAGAATGTTTGACGTCTTAGAAATATTTTTTTGTGAATATTTCTATAATACTAAGCTTTTTGTCACCTGGCAGCTTTACTTATCAAGTGAAGGAGCTGAAATGTCACATATAAGCAGAGAAACATATGAGAAAGCCACAAGAGGTCAACGACTTCTGGGATTAGAATCCTGTCACAATATGTTTGAAATTGTTGAATTTATTACAACAGTAATGAAAGTTGGTTATGAGATTGTTGCAGTTGTATATAATGAATATAACATAAATTTGTCACATGTGTGTGTTTGTAGGTACCTGTCAAGTGGAACATGAAGACGTGAAGGTTAAAAGAGGGCATGGAATAACGTGACCTATCACTCTCCTTTCTTTTTTTTTTTTTTTTTTTTCTTGTTTCAAGTGGAATTTTTTTTTAAAAAAATTAGATATTTTCTTTATTTACATTTGAAATATTATCCCCTTTCCTTCTTTCCCCTCCGAAAGCCCCCTATCCCATTCCCTCTCCCCCTGCTCACCAACCCACCCACTCCCACTTCCCTGTCCTGACATTCCCCTACACTGGGGTATTGAACCTTCACAGGACTAAGGGCCTCTCCTCCCACTGATGACCAACAAGGCCATCCTCTGCTACATATGCAGTTGGAGCCATGGGTCCCTCCATGTGTACTCTTTGGTTGGTGGTTTAGTCCCTGGGAGCTCTGGGGTTACTGGTTGGTTCATATTGTTGTTCCTCCTATAGGGCTGCAAGTTCCTTCAGCTCCTTTGGTCCTTTCTCTAGCTTCTCCATTGGGGACCTTGTGCTCAGTCCAATGGTTGGCTGAGAGTATCCACCTCTGTATTTGTCAGGCACTGGCAGAGTCTTTAAAACAGTCTCTCTCACAGAATCTGGAGCGAGGCTCACAGCCAGCAAGCACCTGAAATGCCTTGCCCCTCCCCCGCAGTGTAGCATTACAAGTATGAATAGCTCTGTCCAGTTGTTTATGTGAGTCAGGACATTCCAACTCAGCTCTCCTGCTCTCCCAGCAAATGCTCTTTCTCACAAAGCTGTCAATTACCCTGAAGCTGATCGTATAAAACTATTTAAAAGGGTCAGAGGCTCCAAGATGGCTGGCAGAACTCTAATCCTGCATGTCAGTCTAGGGTAAGGAACATAAGCTACATAAAGTCATGTCTTAGGTTTTTAATGCTGTGAAAGGACACACCATGACCAATGCAAGTCTTCTAAAGGATAACATTTAATTGGGGCTGGCTTACAGGTTCAGAGATCCAGTCCATTATCATCAAGGTGGGAGCATGGCAGCTTCCAGGCAGTAATGGTGCAGGAGGAGCTGAGAGTCTACATCTTCATCTAAGGGGGTTAGCAGAATACTGCTTCCAGGCCGTTAGGATGGAGGGTCTTAAAGACAACACCCACCCGAAGAACAAGGGAGAGGACCTGCTTCTCCTGCAGCATTGGGCCCACACTGTAAGATATTTACCTACAGGTTCTTGAGAGGAAAGAAAGTTGTTTCCTATCAGATAAACTCACTCCAATACAGGCTAATACTCAAAAGTGAAAACAACACTTTGTTGGCTCCATGATGCTTAATCTCAGCTGTCAAGTAATGAGATCTGAGTTCTCCATGCATGTCCCTGTTGTTTGTTTAGACTAAGTTATGTTGGGAAGACCTGTTTCCTGTAGGTACAATCATTCTTGGATGGGATCCTGGGCCATACAAGAGGAAGAAAAGTCAGTAGAGGACATTCATTCATTTCTCTTTGTTTCTAGATTTTGGCTGCAATATCACTCTCCCTTAAGTTTCTGACTCTATCTGCTGCGTCTCAATTATGGGTGCCAAAATCAATTTCCATGGCAAAGTCAACCTTTTCTTGATAAAGATGTGTCTTAATTAGGGGTGCTTTTGCTATGAAGAGATACCACAACCATGACAACTCTTATAAAGCAAAACATTTAATTGGGGTTGGCTTACAGTGTCAGGTTTAGCCCATTATCATCATGACAGGAAAAATGGCAGAATGCAGGCAAACATGGTCCTGTAGAAGTAGCTGAGATTTCTATGTCAGGCAACAAGTAGGAATTGAGTGACATACTAGCTTGAGCATCTGAGACCTCAAGGCTCACCTCTACACTGATACAATTCCTCACCAAGGCCACACCTACTCCAACAAGGCCACCCTGTAATAATGCCCCTCCCTGTGGGCCATGTACACAATCACAGGAGTCTATGTGGTCATTCCTATTCAAACCAGTGCAGGATGTTTTTTGTCAGAGTTATTTTATCACCACTTCTGGGGAAATAAACCCAACAAAATTCCCAAGGAGATTTATACCAACAGTCATCCATTTGGATGATAGCAGTGGCAGAGGAAGGATGGTCTAAGTGTTCTGGGAATTGTAGCCTTGAAATAACAGAGCCAGAAGGAAAGCACACTCAACCTTGCCACTATTAACTATTATACATTTGAAAGAGAAAATGCACAGAAACTTCACATATTTCCTTCTCCTTAATGATCTTTCCCACTCCCTTAGTCTCCCAAGCACAAGTTGTAAGAAGGCTACTCCTAAGGCTGTCTCTCAATGGACCTGACTAGGAATGCCTTTATCTAATTCATATTTCATCCTCATCCTTGAGCTTTTCCACATCTGTGTTATCCATGTCTGGGACAATGTGGCTGACATGTGGCCAGTCATTCATTCCTACCGCAGGTGAAGACAAGAGTAGTCATACAAGATAAACCTCAGCTTTCCTCTGGTTTACCATTAGTTAATGAAAAGCAAAGATGATAGTTAACCACATCTTTAAATTCCCTGGTTGTATTTCTACTGATAAACTAGATAAATTAACATTATTCACACATTAAAAACTATGGCAAAATGTCTACATAAATTTACATGATTGAACAGAATTAGTGATTTCCCACAGTAACACTTGTAACATGTGCTGTTTCTCTGGAGGTACCAGGGAGGACTTGAGGTCTTTCCATTTCAATGGGGGCCACAGCTCGCTTTCGAGAAATGTTCTTTAACATTGCAGAGACTGGAAATGCATTCACAGGAAGAGTTATGTCAGCTTCATTGCAAACAGAGGAAACTGACAATAGTTGAGTGTTTATACATTTGATCGTATTTCTTTTTAGGTAAGTCACTGTAATTAGAATGATGCTGCAGGAAGATCACTGAGTTTAGTGTACAATTAATTATACATCACATGACAATGTAGATAAAATCTACTATGTACCACATGATGTTGTAGGTAAAGTCTAAATTAATTCAGGTGCAGCAACAGACAAAGAGGCACAACATGATTATTTAATGTTGGTATGGTGCCAAATAGACAACATTTAAGTCCCATTTAGAGCATCATGACTCAGAGACATTCCTGCAATCTCTCTTTGATCACAACGTTGCACCAGTAAACCTGAAGTTTCATAAGGACCCACAGGAACCTTATTGGTGTACAACATAGGTATATAATGTTAAACCATAATGCAAAGCACATGACTGCACAAATGCCCTGTGGTGCTGTGAACTGTGAGAACAGTTCCACTAGACAGTTAGGACCTAATCCTGAGAAGGAATTGACTGTTGGATAGGACAGTGCCCACTGGAGGTTGGCTTTTTTTTTTTCTTTTCTTTTTTTGCCTATCCAGAATATTTTGCAGCTTATGCAGAAAATATTATATCACTTTAAGTGAGTTTACAAGGTAAGAAGAATACATTTCCTCTAGTTTTTTATCCATGGGTTCTATATTAGTTATACCCATGATGCCCTGGCCAAATACCCTGACAGAAATAACCAAAGAAATAGATGCTTTGCCTTTGATCTCTGACTCAATATATGAATGTATATGTGTAGAATGGGCCCTCAACCAATAAATAGAATAGATCATTTCTCCACTGTCTTCAGCCTGTCAGGTTCCTCTCAGCCAGTGATTCTGATCAAGTACCCACACTGAGAGGCAACTCATGCTTGCATGTCTTCTGTGATGATTCAGACTCCAAGTGATTCTGAATCAAGTTGTCACGTGAAGGTTGGACAAAGAAAGTTGGCCAAACTTATATAAACCCTCAACATGAATTGACGTGAGATGTCTACATGGCTACACAGGGAATGAGTGTGCACTGGTCCTGCTTGTTTCCTCATTAAATTTTTAAATAAAATATTTTCTTTATTCTTTTAGAAATACATAAAAAGTATTTTGATCCTATTCATTCCCTCCCAACACCCCAAATCCTCCTGGCTCCATTCCTATCTCTCTACTCCTTATCAACTTCAGATCCTTTTCATTTTTTCTTAATAACCCACCAAGTTCAATTAGGGCTAATCATATTCATGGGTATGTGTCTATCCCGGAATTTGATCAACCTACCAAGGGCAAGATTAGTTTTTACAAATTCTCCTTCCATCAATATACATTTTGGGGCCATGTTATTTTATTATTATTATTATTATTATTATTATTATTATTATCATCATCATCATCAGGCATTTCAATTGATGATGATGATGATGACAATGATGCAAAGGCCTCTAGCCTAGTCTGGCTTAAAATTCACTATGAAAAATAAGGAAGAAGGAGGCATTGCAGATGTGACTGCTATGTCACATGTGTGTCAGTAGGTGGCAGAGAAGAGAGAAGCTATTTGTAAACTCAGTGTTTTGACCTGTGAACATGTGAATGATTAGTAGTCTAACATTTACTGAAAACAGTGAGCCTGAGAGGAGCATCAGTCTAGTGCCCAGCACCAATGCTCAAGCTCAGACAGGCTCCGAGAACAGAAAACAAGCTAGAGACTAGCAGAACTCCATGTGGAACTGCGGACCTGGGCAGGAGGGGGCCGGAGATAGATGGCATTCTTATGGGACCACTCAGGCAGCAGGGCAAGAAGCAAGCCTGTGATGATCACCAGGCCAGTGCCATGGGGCCTGGACAGGGAACTGATTTGAGATGACCAACAGTCATGTACTAGGCAGGCTTGGGGGAGACAGACCATGTTCAAGATGACCCCTGCCCGGTGCCATAATATACAAGTGGGAAATATACTCCAGGTACCATTCCTGAAATGACTCCAGACACTCAGAGACATTGGGCTCTACTAAGAGGAGCAAATAAGAGGTGGAGAAATGGAAGAGAAAGAGAAACAGAAGGATGTGAGCACAAGGAAGAAAGGCAGAACTGGAGAGTCAAGGGTAGTGAGGAACAGCCTGATGTGAGTAGTTGGTGATGCCACCTGGGAACATGGTAGGATCCTGGCCTGTGATGCTACCTTGGCCTGCAGCATCAGGGATCTGTTACCACAAAATGCCTGGAAAATGTCTCTGGTGTGGGCCACTACCCGCGACTTGTTGATGGCTGAAGACTGAATGAGTCAGTCCTGAGGACAGGAGCATTGGAAAGCTGGCTCTACTCATCTCCCATATAGTGGTATGGATGACAGAGATACCCTCCCTCCTCTGTCCTTACTTTCTATTGCAGGTGGGAGATCTGGCCCTGGGGTCATGAATGAAGAAGAGCTATCCCAGACCCTCATTTGCTGCAGCACTTGTGGGAGCAGGTCCTATACCTTGCCTGGATAGCACAGTAGAGCTGGCTGTGCATAAGGGACTTGCAGGTAAGTCAGCCCTGAAGGTGTGAATGCAGGAGAGCTGCACTGTGGATAGCCCTGGGCTTGTATTTTGATGCTAATTCCGCACCTGGGTGGGGCTACAGATGAGGAATTGCCTTGTGAACCTTCTCTCCACCTTACCTTTTCAAATAAAGCCTTAAGCCAATGATTGGGCAGGAGGAAGGAGGAGGAACTGAGGGTTTGGGGGAGGAGAAAAGGATCAATGGAAAAGGGGAGAAGCTATGGAGGGGAGGATCTAGGGAAAGGGGAAGGAGCTACAGGGGATGGCTGAGAGGCTGGAGAGAAGCTCATGGCCTGGAGAAACCTCAAGTTATATGGGATAATATACATGAGAATACAGTAGTGTAGTGGGAGATCTGCCCAATCTAGGCTTATAGCTTGTATCAGTACTGACTGAGTTGAGATTTCTTTTACCAGGTAACTGGGTTGGAAACAAAGTAGCAACAGAGTCAGCCCTGCTTTCTTGTCTGCTGGGCAGTGGTGTAGACAAAGGAGAGATGCCACCCTCCCCTCTCTGCTCCTCTGCCATCTAGAGCAGGTAGGAGAGGTGCCCCCACCCCTGGACATGAGAGTGGGAGAACTGACCAGGTCCCTCACTAACTGCAACACTTGGAAGAGAGGGTTTTGTACCCTCCCTGGGCAGCAGGATAGGGCTAGCCCTGGTTCCAGGGGCTCCTAGTTAGCTGGCCCTGACTGTGGGAGAGTGGGAGAGCGGGTAGGCTGACCAGCTAAGATACCTCTCAGGCCTCCATGACTTTGAATTGCCTTAACCAAACATCTACCCCATCAATGAACTGCGGAAGTGCATGATGGGGCTGGTCCTATAGATACCAAACATCAGGATCTCCATTCCACAGGACAGGAGCAGGGTCTCCCAGAGGACACCCAGTGATGTTCTAGTATTACAACCTCAGACAGAGTATCAGAAGCCAGGAGCCTGTACCAGATTAACAAGCCATTACAATGAACATTTGTAAGCAAAGAAGTATAGACAAAAGGGTATTCCGTGTCACACACTGTGACATACTATAGCTTCCACAATATTTTTTCTTTATTGGTAGTTTGTTCCAAGGGTGGAGGGAAGGTACAAGAAGAGGGAGAGATAAGTGGATGTGGGGTATATGATGTGAAATTCACAAAGAACCAATAACAAAATTTAAAAAAGAAAAAAAGGATGATCTTGTACTTAGATTTTTCTTCATCCAAACCCTAATTCAAGGATTGCAGATTGTGCAATCATGGTTGCACTATGTGGAATCCTTGGGATGTAACCCAGGGTTTTGGATATGATAGGTATGAACTAAGCCGATGAAGCTACATATTCTAACCAATAATAGTTCCACTTGAAACATCACCTAACTGGTGAAACCCTGATCATGCAGACACACAAATGTGGACAAGAGGATGGTTGGTGACAATCTTCTCTGATGACTATGTAAAACCACTGAGAGGAAAATAAAAACGGCAGCATGGAATTTAACTACCATGACAAAGAATCCTTGATGTTCAGTCTAGCTGTCCTTTAAGTGTATATTGCTGGATGCTTATATAGGACATTCACAAGGTCAAGGAAGACAATATTGTGGGTTGAAGGGAAGAGGTTCAGAAGCCCTTCTCATACCTAATTAAGAAGTTATTGGTAATTTACGACTTTGGTCTGAGAAAGGGAGAGTTTTAATTAAAAATATTGCCCCTAGAAGGTCAACCCAAGTGTCAGTGGATGCCCCTACACATGCTTAGCATAAATTGGACTAGAAAGATTTTTTTTAAGGATATGAATTTAAGAAAAATTGAAAAGAGAGAGTGAATATGTGAACAGAGTTATACGGGATAAATATGACAAAACACATTGCATAAACTTATCAAAACTAATAAAATTATATTAACAATAAAATACAAAATAAAAATGAAATGTATTGCTGGAATAATGATCCAGCATAGAGCAAGCAAATGAAGACTGGAGTACTTAGTGGACACTGTCCCTAAACTGTGTGGATCTTTGTGCCCATTCTGATGTGATCTAGTCTGCTAAAGCTTTTCTCCAGATCTTACTGGAGTGAGCCTTGCTACGAGAAACCCAATTGTTGGGGCATATCCCCCCCACTTTTCCATGTAGTGAATTTAATTTTCAGGCTCAGTCGCCTGAAAAGTGGCATGTGCTTCTCTACCTTTCTGAGCTGTGAATGTCTGCTGCCTGCTGAATGACACACTGCCATGCACTCTGACCTCAGCAGCAGTCAGGCTAGTGTTTGAGATCCCTATCAGTTTGCCTTATGGTAGGCAGATGCCAGAAGATGTAACTTTTCTAGAGATTATTGCGCCCTTGATGGGGGAAGAAGTGTCTTTTGAGATGTTCACCTAAGGAGTCTCATAATTATCTCTAAACTCTGGTTCATTCATCTGTGAAGAAATACAAGCATATAACTTGGCCTTGTATGATCCTGAAGTTTGAACACATTTTTGTAGATGAACTGCATTATGATTTCTTAATTTATAAACTTTCTACTAGAATGTGGTTTGGATAATTGGGATCTTTTTCTTGGGAAAAAAGATTTAGACACGCCTTGGTGATCAAACCGCCTTTTAACTAAAGGAATCACAGTTAAGCACAGTCGTCACAGACAAATTGCCATTATTTGTTTTGTGACTTGGAGTCTTGTGCTTCCTTTAAAAAAACACAATAACAACAACATCAGTAAGTAGCTGAGATCACAGTTGTCCATCACACAAAAGACAAAGTATTACACAATTACCATCTAAAACACGTCTTAAAGAGTTATTCCATAATACATACCACACCTGCGTGTTCTAGAAGTTACCTGCAATGAAAGGAAAGAAAATATTTTAAAGCTTAAATCATGTTGAGTAATGTCTGCTAAGGTCTTTGGTCCTTCCACTGACAACATGGGAAAAAGGCAACTTCACACGTTTTTTTCTTTTTTTTATTTTAATTTTAATTTTTTATTATATCCACTACAATATATATTTTTATACCAACCATAAAAATGATGGACATGTTATTAAATAAGAATAAAAAGATGAAGTCTTTTTGTTTGTTTGTTTTGTTTCTAATAGAGCTTAAAATCTTGGCTCTTACTGTGGTACAAACCCAAAATGAGAACAATTTTTAGACATTGGAGTTCATTGTAATAAGGCTGTACTTCAATGTCCCTCACATCCCCAAAGAATTTTACCTCCATAGTACCTAAGCTAAGAGTTTACAGTTCTGTTATACCAAGGAATGAATTGTAGAAACAATTATTTGGATACAGATTTCTTGCTATCATCAAAGCTATTTGACTTGAGTGATTATCATCATTCTCAGCCCAAAAGTTACATTCCTTTAAGAAATGGTGCTTTCACACATTTTTTTATGCTTCAAAGGGAGATGAGGCAAACCTGTCTGGCCTCTATGGAGGATTCCCTAACATATATCACATAACATCTGTGAAAACTTGTATTTTTCATTAAGACCTTTTCTGTTTCTGTGGTCTATGGTAGAAGTAATTTGAGTGTATGCCCCAGTGTTTGATGTGTTGAAAGAAAGCTCCATGTGCCCAGTATGTGCATATTCAATGTTCAGCTGCTGAGATCTTTAAATCGTGAGAAGCTTTAAAATGTCATATACCTGATCGGAGTCATGATTCCATTGTGATACCCACTGAACCAAAAGGGGGCCATTGAAGTAAGTTTTCTAGATGAAAGAAAGGAAAGGCCTTCTTACCTTCACCATTTTCATTGGTGCTTTCTCCTTATCCATTGGTAAGTTTGCACTGTCCGGACATTCAGGTACTGGGGGGACTTCTTCTGGATTCACTAGGGGGACAAGAAGTGAGTGTCAGCTCACAGTATTGCTTATTGTTGACATTGGGCTTGACTTGATGTGGGTAAAAGTGTATGAATTTAGTTCATGTTACTAAACCTGATGAACAAATGGTTCTGCTGCTGCTGGAATGTTTTCCCATAAGGCAAACTAAACAGAGGGAAGACCTAAAGACAAACTAGGATGTACCTGTCCATGTGACAAAGGTCTGATTCAGATGTCATACTAAGATTCAACTGCCTTTCCAGTCATATTGTATCTGAGAAGAGTTCTGTTCAGTTTTATCGCAGTGATCCTGTCAGTCTCATGAGCTTTATGAGGGAGAGACATTTAGTGAATACAGAAAGACCTAGTATGCCCAGGGCTGAGGATGGGGACATGACTGGGGTTAGGCCACACTGTATGGACAATGTGTTCTAGTATGCAGCATCAACAATAAGGTAACAGGTGGAAGGGACAACAGGACAACATGACTATTACCAAAGAGGATGAAGTGGCTAGAGAAGGATAGGGGCAAGAAGGAATAAGAGAAGCCGGGCAGTGGTGGTGTACAGCTTTAATCCCAGCACTTGGGAGGCAGAGGCAGGTAGATTTCTGAGTTCAAAGCCAGATTGGTCTACAGAGTGAGTTCCAGGACAGCCAGCTCTATTCAGAGAAACCCTGTCTCAAAAAACAAAACAAAACAAAACAAAACAAAAAAATTAGTAAGAGGGAAGACTGAAAGGGGAAGGAGCTAGAAACAGATTCCTGTGTATCAGCCACACATGGTTCACAATCTAGTCAGTAGAAAATGTGCATTAAACCTACAAGCATCACTGAAATTTGGTATCAAAACAATCTGTAAAATGAGAAAATCAAGGAGAAACAGATATCCTTCTGAGGTGTTTATTTTATGAACCTATTGAAGAAGTTGTAATAAACCCATCTTGAGGAAAAAGACTTCTTAGATTATAACCACATGTACGCATAAGAGATGGGATGGGTCAGACCATGCGAAGAGTGAGACATTGAAGTAGGGAAGAACACAAGACAGGCACATCCTGTGGTCAGATAGGTGCCTGGAGAGCCGACCCCCAGGAGTCAATGTCCTTTATCTTGAGGAACATAGGCACTAATTTAAAGGATCTTTTGAATCCAGCCTATGTATCTTGGAGGACGAACCTAGAATACCTCAAAAAGCACCAAAGATGGGCCAGAGTACAAACATTTTTCTCACCCATTAAGTCACAAGGTCCAAGATAGATGTCAACCTCTAACCTCCCTTGACTCAATCACTTAGTATGCTAGTAAAATTAAAGAGCATAGGCTGTTACAAGGTAAAGATATAATAAGGTTTTTATTTTTCAGAGGCTTGCTAGTGTTGCAGCGAGGTCAGATGAGAGAATCCTGCTAGTTACTTGGCAGTCTAACCTGTGGATGTCCTTTAAAGTATGAGTAAATGGTCACAAGATGACCAAGAAGATACTAGTACAAAAAACCCAAGGAACTATGGGATGCTTATTTTGCATCATTAGGACCACAGTAGAAGTGGTCACTTGAGTTTTAGGAGAAGGCTATCCACCGGCAGAGAGATTGGCTCTACCATAGAATAAAACCCCCAAATGACCATAATAGTTTGTGGGCCCTGTGATAACTAATCTCAATAGTCAAGCTGACAAGATGCAGATCCCCAACCATGTCTGTGGGACATTGTCTTGAGGTGATAAACTGTAGCAAACTGTTTCACTGTTAGTGACATTGTTCTTTGGGCTGAGATCCATGACTCTACAGGGAGAAGGTGAGCTGGATATAAGCACTCCGTTTCTTTCCTTCAATCGCTGCGCTGGATCTCTGTCTGAAACTCCTACATCTATGACTCTCAGCGAGTATGTACTCCATACTCAAACTAATGTGGTGAAGCAGACATTCCTTTTCTCTACAAACTGGGAAAGTACCTTTGGTACAACTTCCATGGAGAGCTACTAGTCACGGTGGGCTTGGCCATTTGGTACTGACTGACATAGACTGAAAAGTGTTAAGTGTAAAAGACTGCCTTCAAATGACAGAGCCACAAGGAAAGAATACACAAACTGACAGTGATCACCATGATGCCTTTGAAAGAATGAAAAGAACAACTCACAGAAACCTCCTGCTCCTCCTGCCATTTCCTTGTTTCTACTGTTCTTTCCCAATCTGTAACATGCCACTCCATGGAACCACAGCCAAGGGGTCAGACCAGAAATGCTGGGATCTAATTCCAAGTCTGTCTTCATTCTTGATACTTTGGATAATCACAGGGTCACTCTTGATATGATTGACATTCAATCCATCCACATTACAGATGTTTGGGAACTGGTGATAGAGAGGGTGGCTCACCTGTACCTGCCTGAAGCAGGTGAAGTGACAGTGACGCACACAGGACTGAGCTCACTTTTCCTCTGTTTCTCATTACTCAATGAGACAAACAGTGAGTCTTATATCCACTTATAAATTCTGTGGTTGATTAGTGAGGTAACCCAATCACAAAAGAACACACATGGTATGCAGTCAATGATAAGGGGATATTGACCCAGAATCTCGGAATACCCTAGACACAATCCGCATATCAATAGATCTAAGAAGATGGAAGGAGAGACCCCTGGTCCTGGAAAGACTGGATGTAGGGGAACGCCAGGACAGAGTAACAAGAGGGGGTTGAATGGAGAAAAGAGGGAGGGAAGGGGGCTTATGGGACTTTCGGGGAGGGAGGAAACGGGAAAGGGAAAATGATTTGGAATGTAAATTAAAAAAAATAAAATAAAATAAATAATTAAAAAAAAAGAAAAAAAATTCTGTGGTTGAATTTCAACTAATGAAGTATATGCAAATTAACAGTATCTACATAGAACAGTACAATTAACATATTCATAGTTTTCCATGTATCATAACAGTATCCTCTACAACTATGAAGCATGATTCATTCTTTCATTTCCACAGTACCTTCTCTTTTATTTTGTGCTTTTTCTACGCAAGTTTTATCTGTGATGTCACACCCTTCAACATCCATCAGGCAAAGAGTCCCATTCCGACGTAGATTTTTCAGGATATTATAGCCTGGGGATATATTCACAACAGAGACAATTCTGTCAGCTTCATGGCAGAAAAACAGAGGAAATCAGGAATGATTTGGGATTTGTACATTCCACTTCATGACCATTCTCCAGGCAGCAGCATCAGAGCTATAGTGGTATTTTGGGAAGATCACAAAGTGCATTATACACAGCAGCATGCATTACACTTCATGTCAATGTGACATGTTCCAAGAAGAGAACCAGGACTCTCTCATGTTGGTAAACGGCATCAATATCTCTCTTAGAGTAACATAAACAAAGTAATATTTATACACTTACTCACTCCTGTATAGTTTTCACTAGGATGCTTAATATTTGATTCCCTATGAGACTTCATAGCAAGAGATATGAGTGCACAATATATATGAATATATATAATATACTATAGAGTATAATCTATATAGTATACTTTATTCATATATATGGTGTAATTTGTATAGTTTATTTCTTTATATATATTGTAATATATAATGTACTTTATACTCTCACTTCTGAGTTGTGTTTACTATGATGCTATGAACTAAACACCCTATGACAATTCTCACTTTAAAAGATATGAACATGCAAGTAGATATTACTTTGTGGTGTCTGTTAAAGGATGGAAGACTCAGCTACATATGAATGAATCTAAGTAAAATGAGGTTTCAAATGGTAACAAAAGGGCAATAATATAGATTATTTATTTATTCTCACTGCTTACCTAAGAAGCTGTAGGACAACCCTAGCTTAGTAGAAATAATCTTCCTCTTAGTAGTAATCTTCTTCTCAGAATTTCAACCAGACTGGTGCCTCTCAGTGAGTGATTCACTGATCACTCACTGACCAGATTGAGATAATTTCTAAAAATGTTCTGTTTCAAATTACTCAAAACCAGTGTGTCACATTATAGTTGGGATGAATATAAACTTACCTTCACCTAGTCAAACCTGGACATGTCCTCATCATGAACTGACAACAGCAGCAACCAGGCACATTTGTCATATAATGAGCCGTGTGTTCACATCACTTTGTAGGTAACAACCTCACTGACCATCTGCATGGCCTTTCTTAGTTCCTGCTTAGATAGGGGTACTGACTCCAGGCCAGTGAGAGTACACCATACCTGGTCATGCCTCCCTCACAAGTCCTACCTTCTTTCTATATTTTTAGAAATTGTTTTCAGGAAAGTTATCTTTTCTAGTCTAGCATGTATTTCACTCTACAGAAAAGAATGACCTTGAACTTATGTTTCTCCTTCCTTCACTTCTCTAAGATAACCATTAAAATGATTGAACCATCCTGGGCACATTTCCTGCAGAACTAGGATACAAACTTTGGATCCTGGTCACACTAAACATGTACTGAGACAACTGGGTTGAAGCTCCAGTTCATATTAGTGTAAAAGCTCCCTTTAATCAAACTACAGTATACCAAAGTACCGAAACCTTAGTTGACCTATGCATCAAACACTTGAAATAATATTGGGTTACCTGGTTCACTGCCAAAAATATGTATCGATGCAGTATTAACACTCAGAATTTGGAGTCTGACCGCCACTCAGAGATAAAACTCCCGGAACACAGAGTTCTGACATTTAAAGGCATATTCCCTTTGGGTGTGGTAGTGTACTCCCTTAATAAATAACAGCACTCTATAGGCTAAGATAGGTGGAGCTGTGTGAGATCTGTAACACACACACACACACACACACACATCTGTCTCAACAATAAAACAAATTTCCTAAAATTCACTAAGTTCCCTAAGGAATGAGATAGCACTGACTAATATCTAAGTCGTGACTAGAGTCCTTACTTGGCCATGTGCCTAAATTGTGTTGCCCTTTGTCCATGCTAATATTGTCCACCCCCTTCAGCCTTTCTGTAGACCTTATTACAATGAACCATGGGAAACCCAGTTGGGACATATCCATTCTACATTCCTGTTCCTGTGTGCTGGGTTTCATTTTTAGGTCCTGCCACCTGAAAATAATTATGTGTGCTTCTATGCCTTTCAAAACTGACGGTCTTCTACTTGGTAAATGACACAGTCTAGGACTTCTACCCACTCTAGCAGTCATGATAGTATTTGAGATCCTTATAGATTTGATATATTACAGGCAGATCCTAAAAACTATAACTTTTCCATAGGGATTATTATACCCTGATGAACTCAATGACTACAGATATACCTATTAGTTTTTGTTTTTTCTCCTTTTTATTAAAACACACACACACACACACACATACAAAACTAGAACCATAATTCTAATTATCAGTTACCATCTTAGATCACAGTGTTGCATCAGATAAAACACAGCGAGTGTTTAAAACAATACTTATCTTAGTAATTCCACAATACGTACTCTGTCTGCTTTTTCTAGAAGCCACCTGCAAATGAGAGGGGAAAAATACTTTATATTCCATAATCATACAGGGTAATATATGCAAATGGTATTGATTGATCCATTTATGTGCTGTAATTGCAGTAAGGATGAAAAATCACAGTCGAGTGATGACTATATTAATGGATACATTATTTGAGGTTGCCACAAATTATCTGGGGTTCGGTACTTGTGACAAAAACTAGTATTTTTCATACTTTTTGTGATTCATAGGTAGATCAAACAAACCTGTCTGACCTCTAGAGGGTCCCAAAACCTACACCATATATGAAAACTTGTATTTTCCACTAATACATATTCTATTTCTAGTGCCCATAGTTTAAAAATAATCTGAGTATATGAGTCAAAGTTTGGTGCATTAGAAGCTTACAGTGAATACCCTAGACACAATTCGCATATCAATAGATTTCCAAGAAGATGGAAGGAGAGACCCCTGGTCCTGGAAAGACTGGATGTAGGGGAATGCCAAGACAGAGAAGCGAGAGGGGGTTGAATGGGGAACAGGGGGAGGGAAGGGGGTTTATGGGACTTTCGGGGAGGGAGGAAATGGGAAAGGGGAAATCATTTGGAATGTAAATAAAAAAACTTAGAAAATTAAAAAAAAGAAGCTTACAGTGTCTAGCATGTGGATGTTGAGTGTTCAGCTGGTAGTTCTTTAAAACATGAGGAGTAGTGTAAACTAGAGAAACCCACTTGAAAGGGATTAGTTTCATAAATCAGGACATAATGTTGCACCACATTGTGATGTATTGAATTAAGACCAAGTTAGTACTATTACTCCATTCCATCCTCTTCCTTCATAAATACTCTAATACCTATGATGTATCTGACTAGTGTAATGACTCAAATGTGATACCTACTGAAACGTAAGGGAACCACTGAGATAACCTTTCTACCTTAGAGAAATGAAAGCCCCTCTTACCTTAACCCTCCTCAGTGGTGACTTTCCCTCATCTTCTTCTGAATTTGCACCGTCAGCACGTTTAGGTAACACTGGGAGAACAGAGAGAGCAACTGTCAGCTGATGGTACTCTTCATTATTTACACTGGACTTTACTTGATGCAGACAAAAGTGCAATGACTTAGTAAATGTAATTAAATGTAGTAAATGAGATGGGATAAAGCTGGACTGTCTTCTGGGAAGGTAAATAGAGGCAAAGAAAGGATTTGGAGAGAAATTGTTGGGAACAAGCAAAAGAAACTTGACCCAAGTACTGCCTTTTTGTTTCAGAACATAATGATTTTTCTTAACCACAGCTCCCATTATGCATCCTTTGTTCTACAAAACGTAATGGCTGTTTCTAACTACAGAATAACAAGTGGATTTGATTGGTTAGACTGTAAAACCTACATTCTGTATCAGTTTACATAGGTCAACCTCATAAAGGAAAGTTTTTGTCTTTAAATCCTTATTGGTGGAAAAATGTAATGATAACTTCGCACAGATGCCTCTGGTTTGGAAGTTTAAATACTCTAATATTTTGGCTCAAGGTCATAGTTCAGCTCCTAAATCTGTTCTGTGTCCCTGATTGATCAGTAGCAGTTTGATTGCAATACATATTTGTCATGTGCATTGACCTGGTGTCTAAGTTATATTGAATCTAAACAGACTGCATAACATTTGATGTATTGGCCAGGAATCCAGTCACACTACCCAGGTCCCTGGTTTGTAATCATTCACATTTGGGGACTTCATTTTTGAAGTCCTAAATCTCTAGAAGGTAAACTGGTTGGTGGTTATCTGGGACCCAAGAAAGGAGAAACTAGACACAATGTTGCTCCTAGTATCAGAGGAGGTCAGGAGACATCCTATTTCCTCTTTGGTAGCCATCGGGGGGAAAACCTGATTCTGGTTCTAAGTCCTGTTGGTGGCACTTCTGAGCCAATTGTTGGGACATCTAGCATCTCTTCCATCTCATCCCCAGTTCTGGTTGTGCTTAGTGTGGCAGTCTGTCTGTGTCTGTCAGTTTGTGTCTGTACTTTCATTTAGTCACTTGATTGTTGCTCATATTTGGAGAAACTGGTCAAGCTTCACCTCCCAGACATTCAGCCCTTGATTTAGTTTTGACTTGTTTGAGGAATTCCAGGAAATAAAAGCTGAATTGAGAAGAAAAACTGAAAACATGGCACTGCCCTTGGAGCACTGCCGCCTTTGCCGGGAGCCCAGCACAGCCACTGCATATTTGGATCACACTGGTCTTAAATGCATGTCTTTACTGTGCTCTGTATGTCTTGGTTATAGATTATTGGCTCAGAACTTATTTAGTGTGTTTAAGAATGCGTAACATCTGTAACAAAAACTTATAACTCAGGGTTGGAGCTGCTCTGGGCAACAAAACTGGGCATGAGCTGACCAAGGAAAAGGGTCTACTAAGATACTTTAATATTTTTGCATAATTCCTGTCTTAAAAACCAGATTTATAAAAGATAGGATTTAAAACAATTCTTTAATGAGGTATTAAATCTGCACCTCCATGCGTCTGTATAGAAGAACATACCTTGCTGGTGGGCCAAATATTATAACACCAAAGTAATTCATTTGGTATTGATTGAAAAGACACTAAATTATTTACACTGTTGAAACTTGGTGTTATCTTCTAAACATTATGATTATGCTTGGTATCTGCCACTTTTAAAAAGGTATTTTATTTTGATATTGCAAATGCACACATCTGAAAATTTTAGACTTCTGATAAAAAAGTTTTTGGAGTTTTCAGTAAATTAAAAATTGGTTATTTTAAAACCAGCTTTTAAAAAATTTTAAGTGTAAAGGCTAAAGTTTATCAGATGTTTTATTATAATGTCTTTATTAATATATAATCTTGATAAATAGATAAATACAAGACTAAAAATGGAGCAATAGCTACACACCAGAAACTGAAAAATTCCTGTCTTTCTGTGCAATAAGACAATGACCTTAAGCAGTCTGACAAAGAACTTGGAACAGTTTCTCGACACTTTGGACATTAAAGATTTTTTTTATAGGGGTAGGCTAGGATTACCTGCAAATTTGTTTTACGATTAGAATCACTACAACATAAAAAAAATTCATATTAAAGGTTTACAACAATTAAAAAAATGAGAGTCTGACTTAGCATATGTGTCTCCTTACCTAAAGTCTATTCATGTTAACAGAGACTCATTTAAAGATGCATGTCTAACCTCCTTATTTTTACTAACATGGTTAAGCTGTAGCTATTTGTCTCTGGATCACGAAAAGATCTATTATGTTCTATGACCATGTAAGGATCAAGGAACTTCCCAGACTCTACACTTAACAGTCTTATATTGATACTAAAAGAGCCTCAGTTCATAAATAGTCATTTTTATTGTAAACTGTTAAGGATAAAGTTAAAAATTACAAGTTAATAGTTACCTTATAAATGATGAAATTCTCTAAGATGTTCAGAACTACATTTGTAATCATGCTACATACTGGTACAATTAATTACAGAAATAAGCCTATTTAGCCTCCCATTTTATATCTTTAATGTACAGTCTAAAGCAAATAACTAAAAACAAGTATTTTTTAACTCATATGTGTTTGGTAGATACCAGTTCTCAAACCTGTCAGAGATCTGCTGAATATGGCATTTAAGATGTTTAAATTTATATGACAGGGATTCTCAGATCCTAGAAATGACCCCCAAGGTCTCCAAGATGACAATGGACACAGCAACAAAAGACTCGACTTGTATTGTGGTAATGCAATGCCCCAGTGCCTTGCATGGTGCTAGGGCCCTGCCTGAGTTATGGACAAGCAGGACACCAGCAGAAAGTAAGGTCAGTCTCCAATGTTCATCCTCCACAACCTATCAGATAAGCTGGGCCTGGCAAATGAAGACTAGCGCTGCCCTGGGATATACTCCCTCAACTGAGTTATCGACACCACAGGATCCCAGTAGGGGTGGCCATCTATATAATGGGTAAATCTCAGTCATTTTAATTGATACATAGTGCATTGGATTATACTTCCAGCTATAATTCGTCCTTCTCAGATCTCTGATGGCATTGATGACTAGGCTAAACTGTAGATTTGCCAGCTCAGCAGCATCAGGAAACCAGCTCTTCTCCCAGGGTTGCAACCACCTTATTAGTCCATTTCACACAGAAAACCTAAGCAATGATTTTCCTACTACTAGGTCTCTCGTTAAGAAAAGGAAAACAGTAGATAAAAGGAAATAAGTAGATGGAAAGGAGAAGGATAAAGTCTAGGCAATTCTGAAGGTTTAAGAAAGTGGTCTAATATATAAAAAAAAGTCAGGAGATGTGAAAGCTTAAGTAAGTTCTGAGGTTTGAGGAAATGATTTAAGATATGTAAGAATTTCAAGTCTCTGAAGAAAGAAATTGAGGAACTTATCAGAAGATGGAAAGCCTTCCCTTGCTCATGAATTGGTAGGATTAATATTGGAAATGGCCATCTTACCAAAAACAATCTACAGATTCAATGCAATTCCTATCAAAATTTCAACACAATTCTTCATAGACCTTGAAGGGACAGTTCTCAATTTAATATGGTAAAACAAAAAACCCAGAATAGCTAAAATGATCCTGAACAATGAAAGAACACCTGGAGGCATCCCTTTCCCTGACTTCAAGCTGTACTGCAGAGCAATGGTACGTAGAACTGCACGGTACTGGTGCAGAAACAGACAGGTTGATCAATGGAATCTATTCACAGACCCAGAAATAAGTCCACCCACCTATGGACACTTGATTTTTGACAAAGAAGGCAAAAATCATACAATGGAACAGGGAGACCATCTTCAACAAATGGTGCTGGTCTAACTGGATACCCACATATACAAGAATGTAAATAAATCCATAGTTATCACCCTGTACAAAACTCAAGTCCAAATGGATCATAGACCTCAACATAAAACCAAACACACTTAAACTAATAAAACCAAAAGTGGTGAATACCCTGGAACTCCTCGGTACAGAGGACAACTTTCAGACCAGAACACCAATGGCTCAGGCACTACGGTCAAAAATTAATAAGTGAGACCTCATGAAAGTGAAAGGCTTCTGTAAGGAAAAAGACACTGTCAACAGGACAAATTGGCAACTTACAGACTGGGAAAAAATCTTCACTACCCCTACACCTGACAGAGGCTGATATCTAAAATATATAAAGAACTCAAGAAACTCAACACCAACAATTCAATAACCCAATTTAAAAATGGGGTCCAGGACCAGAGAAGTGGCTCAGTGGTTAAGAGCACTGGCTGCTCTTCCAGAGGTCCTGAGTTCAATTCCCAGTAAGCACATGGTAGCTCACAACCATCTGTAATGTGATCTGATACTCTCTTCTATTGTGCCTGAAGACAATGTACTCATATACATAAAATAAATCTTTAAAAAAATAAAAATGGAGTACAGAGCTAAGCAGTGAATTTTCAACAGAAGAATCTTGAGCGACCGAGTAGCACCTAAAGAAATGTCCAATGTTCTTAGGCATAAGGTAAACACAAATCACAACAACTCTGAGATTCTACCTTATAAAGATATACTGAAAGGTCAGCACATGCTGGTGAGGATGTGGAGCAAGGAGAACACTCCTCCACTGCTGGTGGGAGTGAATTTAAAAGAAGGAAAAGAACTCCTCACAGAAACCTCTTGTCCCTCCTGTCATTTCCTGGTTTCTGCTGTTCTTTCCCACTCCTTTAAGCCTCCCAACCACAGAGTGTAACACACCACTCAAGGGACCCGCTCCCAAGGGGTAACACCAGAAATGCTGGGATCTAATTCCAAGTCTGTCTTCATTCTCGACACTTTTGACAATCACAGGGTCACTCTTGAGACAGCTGACATTCAATCCATTCACATTACAGGTGTCTGAGAACAGGTGATAGAGAGGGTGGCTCACCTGTTCCTGCCTGCAGCAGGTGAAGTGACAGTGACACAGACAGGACTGAGCTGACTTTTCCTCTCTTTCTTGCTACTCAATGAGAACAGTGAGTCCTATAGCCATTTTTAAATTCTGTGGTTGAATTTAACCTAACAAAGTATGCAAATTAACATCATCTACAGAAGGAAATGTTTCTAAGTTGGAAATCTTTGTTTTTCTTGTATTATATCTTATGATCTACAGCAACCAGATATAATTTAATAAAATCATTCGATTTCCTCAGTGCCTTTTATTTTATCATGTGATTTTTCTCTGGACGTGGAAGCTTGGGATTGAGGTTGTTCAGCATCCCCGGAAACAACAGCATTATTGTGATGGATATTTCTCAAGGTTTTAAATACTTGGAATGCATTAACAACAAAGACAAGTTAGGTCAACTTCATGACACAAACAAATAAGAAAACCAAACCAAAGAGAGAGAGAGAGAGAGAGAGAGAGAGAGAGAGAGAGAGAGAAAGTAATGGTTATATGTTTGTACATTCCATCTCATGAACATTCCTTGGAAACATCAACAGAGACACAGTGGTGCTTTGGAAAGATCACTAAGTGCACTGTGCACCGTAGGATGCATTGCACTGATTGTGTAGGTAAGTCATAACTTCATGTCAATAAAGAGATATGGAAACAGAATCATTATCTCTCTTAGAGTAACATAAAAACTGAAATTTATCCACTCTCAGTTCTAAGTGGTGTTCACTACAATGCTATATACTTCATATCTATGAGTCGTAGTTCAAAAAAACGGATGTACAATCACTCAGAGAGAGAGAGAGAGAGAGAGAGAGCTCTAGCCCTGAAGGAAAAGTACATTGAACTGCTTTGTGGTGTCTAGTAAGTGACAGAAGAATCACCTACATATGAATGAATCTAGGAAGCATGAGGTTTCAGTTGGTTGCTCACGAGCAATAGAGAATGTATTTATTTTCCCTGTTTACCTAAGAACCTGTAGAATGGCCCAAGCTTAATAGAAATATGTAGTCTGACTCTCAGAACTTCAACCTGACTGGTGCCTCAGTGAATGATTCGCTGATCAGAAGACCACATTGACATATTTTCTAAAAATGCTCAGTTTCAAAGATACTCAAAACCTAAGTGTCACATTATGGTTGGGCTGAGTAGAAACTTTCTTTCAACTATCCAAATCTGGAAATATCCTCTTCATGAACTGACAAGAACAGCAGCCTGGTGCATTGGGAATATAATAAGCAGTGTGTGCTCACATCATTTTGTAGGTAACATACTCATTGACTATCTGCATGGCCTTTCTTAGTTCCTGCTTAGTTAGATATGGGTACTGACTCCAGGGCAGTGAGGATGCACCATACCTGGTCATGCATCCCTCAATAGTACTACCTTCTCTCTATATTTTTAAAAATTGTTTTCAGGAAAGGTCTTTATTCTAGTCTAGCATGTAATTCACTCTACAGAAAAGAATGACCTTGAACTTATGTTTCTCCTTCCTTCACTTCTCTAGGATAAGCATTAATAGGATTGAGCCATCCTGGGCACATTTTATGCAGAACTAGGATACAAACTTTGGGTCCAGGACAAGCTATCCATGTACTGAGCCAACTGGACTGAAGCTCCAGTCCATATTCTCACACTTGTTTCCCTTAATCAAACCACAGTATGGCAACGTGCTAACACTATAATAGATGAACTATGCAGAAAACACTTGAAGTAATGATATTGAGCCATGTGGTTCACTGCTGAAAACATCTACTCAGTATTCATACTTAAAATATGGAGACTGACACTACTGACAGGAAAGCCTACTGGAGCATAGAATGTACCTCACTTTTGTATGTGTATACCATGGATGTGGTAGTAGAGTCCTTGTTTAACAGTACACTATACTCAGAGGTAGATGGAACTATGTGAGTTCCAGGTCATAAAAGATAGATACATAGATAGATAGATAGATAGATAGATAGATAGATAGATAGATAGATAGATAGATAGACAGATAGACAGACAGACAGGGAGGGAGTGAGGGATAGATAGTTTCAAAACAGTCATGGATACAAAGTGAAACCATGTCTCAAATAGAAAAACAAAAAACAAATGAAAACAAAAACCAAAAATCCGATATTTTTAAATAATTAGACAGCACAGATCAGGATCTAGGTGGTGACAAAGAGTTCTTAGTGAATACTTTGCCTTAGTTGTTTTGTTCTTTGTGTTTATGATAATATTGTCAACCCTTTAAAGCTTCTCACCAGCTTTTACTAGAAGGAACCAACCAAGTCTAGCAAGAACTCACTTCATACACATTTAACCAATTTCACTATAGTGGTCAGCACAGTGCACCAAAACATGGGCTTTCCTTTCATAACTGTCAATGTCTGCAGGCAGGTGAATTACACTGCCCAGACCTTCTGAGCACTGTGGTAGCCACGACAGTGTTTGGGATTCCTGTAGTTTGAGTTATTGCAGGCGGATGTCGGAAATCTGGAAATTCTCCCCTGGTTTTTTTCTTTAATGCCCTCAATGGTGTTGAATCTAGTTGTTGTTCTGCATATCTAAAGATCTCCATCACTTACTAGGAAGCTTGGTTTATTCACCTGTCTAGAAAATACAAATCAACCCACCACATGTGTCTGTGATGAACTTTAACAGATAAGTAAATTCTCTATCCTGATTTTTTTCAAAATCTTTTCCCTGGAAATTGGGACGAGTAACTTGGATATCTGTGTAGTTAAGATAGGTTTAGGTGCAGCCTAGTGCACAAAACACCAAACTAAAGAGGCCACAGCTGGATGAAGCAGCTGTAGACACATGGCTACCATTTCCCACATGAGGCATCACTTTTTTTTAGAACAAACATCCAATTTTCAATCAATACATGCTGATTTGCTCAGTGTGGTGCAACCAGACAAAAGATAACTAGTATTAACACAATTAATACATCTTCAGTGACTGCAGAATACATACTTTTCCGGCCTTTTCTAGATTCCACCTGCAACATACAGGAAAGAAAACACTTAAGAGACTTAGATTATGCTGAATTCTGTTTGTACAACTCTTTGGTTCACCTCTTGGACGGAATAATTGCACCAAAGACTGGCGAGCTAATCTAGACTCTTACTAATCTACTGATTCTTACTAATAGAGAATCAGGTGAAATATTCTGTAGTAGTATATTATGTGATATGGACACAGAATACCTCAAGATGTCTACTTTGTGACTAAAACTAATGTGTTTCCCACATTTGCTGGCTAAATTCCACATCAGGCAACCCTATGTGTTGACTTCTACGGAAGGTTAGCTGAGTTACATTACAATATGGTGAAGCGAACATCTATTTAGTGATACTAACCCTTTTTTTGAAGCACTCCAATAATTTGCATGCATCCTTCTGTCTTAAGCTCTTGACACATGAACGTGCCATGCTAGGATATATGATGCTTCCCCCACATCCATCTTTGGGGAACATAATCAAATTCAACCTAAACTGCAGGCTCTATGAGTCATAAAAGGAGTGAACTCTTACATAAACATTCAAGTCTACATGAATGATATGCCTGTCACCTTCTGAGTGACATTTACAGATTGGTATCTAAAAGCAGAACACTATTGTCCAGAAGACAGCCTGCCTCAAAGTGACTCAAGGTCACGACCTGACATAGTTCTATTAAATCACTGATCTGACAAAATTCCTTTTCCTTCTCTTCCTAAATGAACCATTTGATGCTTGCTCTGGATGCGCCTTATCGACCTTACTTTTTCTTTTTTTTTTTTCTTTTTTTTTTTTATTTACATTCCAAATCATTTCCCCTTTCCCGTTTCCTCCCTCCGCGAAAGTCCCATAAGCCCTCTTCTCTCCCTCTGTTCCCCATTCAACCCCCTCTCGCTTCTCTGTCTCGGCATTCCCCTACATTCAGTCTTTCCAGGACCAGGGGTCTCTCCTTCCATCTTCTTGGAAATCTATTGATATGCGAATTGTGTCTAGGGTATTCACTGTAAGCTTCTAATGCACCAAACTTTGACTCATATACTCAGATTATATCTAAACTATGGGCACTAGAAATAGAATATGTGTTAGTGGAAAATACAAGTTTTCATATATGGTGTAGGTTTTGGGACCCCCTAGAGGTCAGACAGGTTTGTTTGATCTACCTATGAATCACAAAAAGTATGAAATCCTTACCTTTGGCGAGGATTTTGTGTGTTTTTCTTCAACACTTGAGGAGGGTGTGGCAGTTGTATGTACAGGTAGAACTAGAGGGACAGAAATAACTGTCAGCTCATGGCACCACTTTTTTACACAAGCATCTTTGACATGGATAAAAGCGTACTGAGTCAGTACACATAATTAGACTTAGGCTACTGCTGGGCTGTCCTGATGGTTAGCATAGGCAAAGATTAGCAAACTGAAAAGCTTTTTTTTCTTTTTTCTTTTGCTTTCTATAGGATGGGGATATAAAGCAATATAAGAGCATGCTTCAATACATAATTACTAAATGTATGTCTCAAAAATTGTATGCATGTATTGAGTTTGGGAGGGAACACATCAGAGGGCAACTGTTGGTATCTAGTTTTCCCCTTCCATTATGTGGGGTTCTGGGGTTAGAATCAGAATACCAGGTCCTATGACAAGCACCTGTACTATCAAGACATCTCACTCTCCTCATTAAAATAAATGTCACGAGACATCCAGACATGTACACTGGAAACCTACCATATTGGATAATTAGCTTTTCACAAATATGAACAAATATGAATATTACATTTAGGTTTTGGCCAATTCACCAAGAATGCTATAGCTCTCTGAAAGAGTGTCAGGATAAATAAATGACATCACACATGAAAACAGCTGTAAGAATTAATACATCTTTTCAGCACCATGTTTCTACATGCACAGAAGAACCTCTGCATACTATTCTTTTTGTTCACCATATATGAACACTTTATGGTCACAGATTACTGTAAATAGTTACCGACTCTCTAGTTAATTCACTGGTCTAATTAATCTGATTCTATACTTTGTTTGTTGAAATAGTGATCACTCATTCAAAACAAAATAATCACTGTATTGGATGATACCTAACTCCAAAGAGTTGTGGGTCACGATATTACCTATTTGTGATATCAAAAATTCAGGATAAGCCGGGCGGTGGTGGTGCACGCCTTTAATCCCAGCACTTGGGAGGCAGAGGCAGGAGGATTTCTGAGTTCGAGGCCAGCCTGGTCTACAAAGTGAGTTCCAGGACAGCCAGGGCTACACAGAGAAACCCTGTCTCGAAAAACCAAAAAAAAAAAAAAAAAAAAAAAAATTCTGGATAAACCATATATTATATATTTCAATTATTCAATATGAAATCTGTACAAACTATAACATTTTACACATATGGAAAAGACACACCTACATTTTAGTGAATAAAGTATACCTAGTAAGAAAATGGCAGGGAATGTTTGTGAAAACTGAAAATAGGCACACATTATAGTGTGAGATTTATAACATAATTTATTCCCACTACTGTGAAGCCTCTCCAATTTTCTGAGATTAATAATTTCAATATAGAGAACCTTGGTTATTTCTCAGTATGTTTATAAAATAGTGTAACAGTGTTTATATATAAGGATGTCTATGAAGCACAATCCTGAGGCAGGAAATACAAACATACATAAACACATGTATAGAAACATGTATACATACAAACACACACATTAAATTCTAAAGTCAAAATACTTAGTAGACTAAAATATAGAGTATAAAATAATAAACAACATATTATATGTAATATAAAATATAATAAAACATAATTCTAATAATACAGCAGTTATAAGTATTCAAACAAAATATTTTGACAAATATTAACCAGTCTGGTTGAAGCAAAGACAATTAATGGCTAGTAATATCATACCTCGGGTGTCACAACAGTTCCCCATTATTCGCAAATACCAACAGTATTCTCTCTCTGTAATTTGTGGACATGTATTCTTGAGCAAACTCTAAAGGTATACTGGCATTCAGCACTCAGACCTGAATATAACTAGATACGTGTCAGCAATAAGTCACAGGACTTGCATAGTGAACTCATAATCCATACCATGACAACCAACCTCTGCTACTTAGGCAAGTCTGTCCATACAAGTTCAGGACTACAGTATGGGTTATTATAAATGCCACTGTTCTTTATCTAAGAATGTTCAACTACAAACAATGTATTCTCTCCTCTGTTTATATTGTTCTGTAGAACCCTGTCTAAATGCATATTTCACAGAGGTCTCTCTCTCTCTCTCTCTCTCTCTCTCTCTCTCTCTCTCACACACACACACACACACACACACACACACATCAAAATGTGAGTTTTCTACTACTGCTCCAGTACCATTTTGCCTGTCTGCTGCCTTGCTCCCTGCCATGATGGTCACGGATTCTAACTCTCTGGAAATTTATACTCGAAGCTAAATATTTTGTTTTATAAGTTGGCTTGGTCTTGGTGTTTTATCACAAAAATAGAAAAACAACCAAGACAGCCCCTAACCAGTCTTGTTTGTCTACCTGTCCTCAATAGCTCAATTAAAGACATAACTGTAGTAAAAACTAATTGGTGGTTTCTAACCCCTCCTTTGATCATTTTGAGTTTATACTTCACTGTCAATAACCCCCAGATACCACTTGCCATGCTCCTAGTGAGCAGCTCTCTTTCAAATGGCTGGTCCTCATAGAGCCATGTTCTCACTTTCCATCCACCTCTGGCATCTTCCTTCTTCCTCCCTTTTTCTCTCCTGATGTTCTCTGCCTCAGATGCCAAGCCCAGCAACTGAAACCTTGCCTACCTCTCTTCTGCCCAGCTACAAGCTGTCAACATGTTTAGTTAACCAATAGCTTTAAATTAAGGAGCAAAGTTGCATAGCATTACTTGGTATACATGAGGATTTCCTCATCACCAAGAACCTTCCCAATGGAGACAGCCAGATACTGGGAGACAGTATTTATCATTACAACATATATAGCAACAAACTAAATATCAAAACACAATTAATAGTGAAAATCAGAAAAGAAAGATCTTTTTTTTTTCAGCTTCAGCCCCACTGGCCCACTTTCCATGAAGGTTGCCCTGACTGCTCTTCTGCATTCCCACTGAGCAACACAAGGTGGCATCCTATGAAAGCCTGTGGATGTTGTATGTGGAGGTAAATTGGGAAGAGGAACAAAAGTCTGTTGACCCCTCCACCAAGGCGATCCTCAGAATCCTATGAGGTTTAGTTTTAAGCAAAGGCAAGAAGTATCTATAGCTGGGCAGTGCTGCTCAGGTAATTTCCTCCTTCTGAGCTGCAGTCTCTCCTGAAAAGTGAGATGATAGGTTGTGATTCTCTTGCCAGAACATTAGTCCTGCTTCTGGTTTGCCAAGGATCCTAGTTTGTTCCTGGAGATTCTTGGCATCCACTGTCTAAGCTGTCCAGTACCAAAGGGAAGAACACAAGTATCTCTTCATAATATTTTATACATGCCATGATGGTTATAGAAGTAGATGCTTTATGCACTTAGAACCATTGCTTTGAGCTCTTACACTTTTTCCTTCCTCCATAGTTTCCAAGTGTGTCAGATTAAAAGAGTCACAATGAAACGATAGAATTTACCACTCATCAATAATTCCTCACATGTAAATTAAGATCTGCAAGCAAAACTCAGTTCTAAGGAAAAAAATTACCCCTCAGTGGGAGGCTTGACCAAGTGTTTAGGACTTCTCCTTTATGTCCAAACCCCACTCCTAAAAAATATGTGATACCTAAAGTGGCATGCGAAATGGGAAGTGGGAAGAAAGGATTCTGAAAACCCCCAAGATTTTCTTATGGTGGAGACATATGGCTGTTAAATCTACCTACAACTAGGGTTGGTGTCTGAGATGACAAAAGAAGGGGATTTCCTTTGGATGTTACCATTCACTACATAGATAAATGTCTCAAAAAGGCTTTATGTGTAACCAGATTGAAATGAGTAGAAGTATTCTAAATAAAAAACTTATTTCCTTCCCTCTGGCTATCACATCATTAAAATAACGGTTCCCTAAAAATTGGAATTTTCTTTGGAATATCATGGCAGGAAAAATCAAATAGCTGAGGCCCTTAATCTAGCCAGAGGGGAATGCAATTTTGTGAGACTTAACTTTCCATCTCATTTTTCCAAGTACAAGATTTGGATGAGTGTTTCATCTGCATTGATAAAAGTTCACAACTTTCTCTTTTGCCTCTCACTTCACCATTGACCAGCCACTTCTTCCTGAGCAGAATTTTATTAATAGGTGAATATAAAAGCCTTCAGACTGTGAATTTAAGGGAGAATTTAAAGGAAATAGGAACATAAGGATTTGATAATATAGAAAATTCATGGGCTAAGTATTAGAATGTAGTGAAGTTACAAGAGGGTACAAATCAAAGGGGAATTATTTCTTTTTTAAACATGAGATGAATTCTAAACTCTCTTGCTAATGAATATGTCTCAGTAATAAGGCTAAAAAAGAAAGGATTTGTTGTCTTAATGTTGTGAGCATAGGAATAAGAAGGGACTTCTAAGGGAATTCCTACCCAAGCCATACAGAATTCCAATTCCAAGTACAGTTCGGTTCTATCCACCAATAGAAGAGAGCAGGGGGATTGGATGGAGAAAACAGTGTCAACTTACTTACCCAGCACACTGCATCTCTCATCTTCATGTTCCACAGTGAACAGTGTTTTTCTCACGGTTGTTCTAGCTCTCAAGATTTTCCTCAGTCGAGCCAAAACTTATTCCTCCAACAGCACTGAATTTGAATCTGTTAGATTTGATTTAATTTGGTTACTCAGCAATGACAAAAGAAGGACTGGAAGGACTCAGAGATATTTCAGCACCTAAATATAGGATGGAACACGGAACCTAGGAAAAGTAGACCTCTAGGAGTCTTGGCAACAATCCCTTCTTTCTGCAGATGGACTTCATTTAATGTTGAATACCTATTTATTATTTTTGTTTTATGCATATGAATGGTTTGTCTGCATGTATGTATGTGTACTGCATGTGTGCCATATGCCTGTGGTGGCAAAAAAAGGGAGCCAGATCCCCTGGAACTGATTTTTAAGGAATGCTATACGGCATCATATGGATACTGGGAACTGAACTAGGGTCTTCTGTAAGAATAGCAAGTGCTCTTAACCACTGAGCCATCTCCCTAGCTCCAGACTTTAATCACTTTTACCAGCTTTACAGATTGAGAAACACAGGCACTAACAGCTCTTGATCATTATTCTAGACTTTCATGTTGGAGAAGACTGATTAACTGTTTTATTTCTTAGCATACTTTATGTTGGGAAAGAAAAAATGTTATTTGACTAATTATTCTAATAGCTAGAATATCTCCATAGTATTCTGCTGGCTGATATTCTAGGAAGAGTTCTCTGACTAACACATTCACAGAAAATCAGAAGGGGTATCAGGCATGGGGAAAAGTTGTACAAGTACAGTTACGTCCACTTGTAACTACACAGTCAAACAGGAATTAACTTATTCCTGCAAGATCATGCCCTCTCTTTTTTTATAGTATTAATCCATTTCTGAGGTGGAATCTCTCATGATTTAATTATTTTCCATAGGCTCTCAACACTGCCACTGGAGACCAAGCTTCCATCCCATAAATCCTGAGAACTACTCATATACAAATATTCAAGAGAGATTCTCATAGGATCATATCCTCCATACATGGCCTGGTTAAGTATAGACACAGAATTGTGGAGTTTTTTTGGCATAACTGGTATTTCCAGGATGCAGATGGCAATAGATTAGCTTATCCTACTGGCATCTTCAACAGACATTTACTGAGAATTTAGTTAGCATTTAGTAGCTTTGATCCTTAGGCCAGAAGGTGGATCAAGTTTGGAGCTGTCATGTGTTGTTATAATGTAAAATCTGAGAAGTCTGTAGTGTCATCGGAGTACAAAATACTCCTGGTGTCAATCCTCGCGTAGGTTAACTGTCAAGAGGCTCTGAGAGCACAAATGGCAGAGCTCTGTCGCTGTGGTTGCTCTCCATGCTCCCAATGTGCTCGAGCCACAACCTTCAGCTAAAAGCTACCCTAGGAGGTTCAATCTGGGGGTCTCTAAAGAGGGTAAGAGAATCTAGGCAGCCCACAATGCAGTTAAGTGCTGCTAAAGCCTCCTGATGCACAAAAAAGGAAAAACTCCCACTGGGAAGGCAGTACAAACAAATATCAGTCACTTTTTTCCAATACAGACTCATTAACAACAGAAAATAAGGTGGATTAAATATTACATTCATATATTAATGAAAAAAGAAAATAAATGCATATAACCCCAATTTCCAACAGCTCTGAGCTGGAATCAATAGGCCAAACCCACAAATTCACAGATGGGAATAAAGAGCTCAGATAAACATTATAAAGGCACAGAGAACATATTTAAGAAAATTATAGTAGGATATTTCCTAGATATTAGACATAGAAATAGAATTTCAAACAAAGCGCCCTCTAGATTACCAAATGACATGACTAGAGTACTTATCTATGTATGTACTTATAAGACTAGAGACATATTATAGTCAGTATGTTAAAAATACAGAGCAGAGTAATTCTTAAGCAAATGGTCAGAACTGGAAAATATCATCCTTAGTGAGGTAAACCAATCACAAAAGAACACACATGGTATGCAGCCACTGATAAGTGGATATTAACCCAGAAGCTCGGAATAATACCCAAGACACAATTTACATATCAATTGACTCCCAAGAAGAAGGAAGGAGAGACCCCTTGTCCTGGAAAGATTGGATGTAGCAGTGTAGGGGAATACCAGGACAGAGAAGCAGGGGTGGGGGGGTTTTGACTGGGGAACACAGGGAGGGAAGAAGGCTTATGGGACTTTCAGGGAGGGGGGAACCGGTAAAGGGGAACTCATTGGGAATGTAAATAAAATATATAGAAAATAAAAAAATAAATTAAAAAGAATACAGAGCAAAAGAAGAGTATTGTACTTAAGAGTAAATCACTAAGTCATTAGAAAGGTAGAACCATTTAAACATTATTGGGAATCTTCAACCCAGGAAATCATGACATGATACATTTCAATCCCTGAAAGTAAATCACTGCAAATCATGAGTTTTTACATCATGAAGACATATTTTTAAATAGAAAGGAGAGAAAATAAGATTTTCAAAACAAGCACATACCAAGTCAATTCATAAGTACCAATGTATCTCTGCAGAAGATGCTTAAAGGAATACTATAAGTGGAGGAGGAAGGAGGACAGACTTAAATACAAGAACACAGGAAATATACATTTTAAGAGACAGATGTCTAAACAAAGGAGAATGAGAAAAAGCTCATAAGGTCCAGCTTAATAAGTCAGAACCTCCCCCAATATCATGATTGCAGAGAAAATCAAAAACAAACAGCTAACAAATTATTAGATTCAATAAGCATAGCTTACTGATAACCTTACATAAAAGTAGATTCAATTCATCAAAAAAAAAAGAAAAGACTGGCTGATTGGGTTAAAAAATTAGATCCAACTTTCTGTTATCTCTAAAAAACACAACTTGCTTGTAAAAAAAACCACAGACTGATAACCAAAGAATGGGAAATAAATGGAAACCAGAATGAATCTGACAGTTATTTTTTTCTACCAAATGAAGTAGATCCAAGTCAAACCAAGGAGAGATAAAGAAAATCACTTCATACTAAACAAATGGTGCTATTAAGAAAATATGACCATGAAAAATATATGCATTAATATTGATTTCCCCAATTTCATAAAATCAAAGACCAGTGGACATAAAAGATCAGGTAGATCCTGCTACAGTAACATTGGATGATTTCAATACCCTACTCTCATTTCAAACCTGGTCATCCAGACTAAGAGGCCACCACTAATTCAGAGTTAAACTGTGCAGTAAGTGGACTTAACTGTGTATACAGAATAACTCATTGAACAGAAATAGTGTAAATATCCTTCTCAGGAGCCTATCCACCTTTTCTAACACAGATCACATTCTAGACTACAAATCAAATCTAAGCAAGTACAAAATTACCAAAATAACATCTTGTGTCATATCAGACCAGTGTTAAAACTATAAGTAAGTAGCAAGTAAAATAACAGAAATGACAGAAATACACAGAAACAGAACAGTATATTCTTTCATGAAAGAATATACTGTTGTTGTTGAAGATTTAAAAATTCTAGAATCAAATGGAAATGAAAACACATAACATCAGAACCTTTGGGATATAATGAGGCAGTTTTATGAGTGAAAAATAGAATTTTGAGTACTTTACAAAAACAGAACTAGGTAAACAACTTAAGAGTGTAACTTAATGTCTTAGAAAACAAAAACAGCCCAAAATCTAAAACAGTAGATGGTAATGAATAATGAAAATCAAGGCAGAAGTTAAGGAAATACAGATCAAATGGATAATATATAGAAGAAAAATTAAAAATACTATTGACACAACCCTGTGAAACTTCCAACATCCCTTCATAATAAAACTCCAAAGAAACTAGGAAGAAAAGACAATCTCAAAATAATAATGGCAGTACACAACAAGTATTATACTAATTAGTGAAAACTGGGAGAATTTCTTTAAAATTTACAATGAAATAAGAATTTATATTCTCTCCATTGTAATCAAATAATAGTGCTCAAACTCCCAGCTAGAGTATTAAGCCAGAAGATTTAAAGGGGATATAAATAGGAAGGAAAAATGGCAGATTACTAGATCCAAGGATTCCACCAGCAAACTGTAAACACAGAGTAGCGGTATATAAAAATCACCATACAAAAAGAGGTCCTTTCTATATATCAATAGTAAACTCAGTAAAAACAAAGTTAGGGGGAAATCCCACTCATTATAGCTTTTTTAAATTGTTGTAAATAAGCTTACCTGTGGGGTTAAAAGACCTCTACAATGAAAATGTGAGAAACTGAGAAAAGAAATTGAGGAACTACCTCTTGTCCTTTGATAGGCAGAATATTGTGTATATTGCTATATCACTGAAAGCAATCTACATATTTGAAGCAACCCCCATCAAAATGACAATGACATTCTTCACAGAACAAGAAAAGGCAATTTTAAGCCTCCTATGGAAGTACAATGCTCTTAATAACTTATGCAGTCCTTAGTAGAGACAACAGTGTGGGATATGACACACTTTCCACCTCCAATTGTATTACATAGTTATTGTGACAAAAACAGCTTGGTACTGTAACAAGATCAGTCAGGATAGAATAGATGACTCAGAAATAAAGCCACATAGCTACAGTCATCTTGTTTTGGAAAACCCTGTCCAAAATATAAATTGGAGACAAAATACTCTATTTACAAATAGTTCTGAGCAAATAATTTACATGTAAAAGACCACAACTAGATTTCTATTTCTCACCCTCCACAAGAATCAATTCAAAATGAACTAAAGACATTAAAGTCTTTGACAATCTTTGACAAGAAACTTTGCAAGTGTTTGAAGAAAATCTAAGTAAAGCACATGAAGTTACAGATAAGCATTTTCAGAAAAGGACTCTAATACAACAGGAAATAGTTCTAAAAATTGGTAAATGAGAGATTATAAGAAATAAAAAATCTTCAGCATAGCAAAGGAAGCAACATTAGAATGAAGAGACATCTACTGAATGGGAAACCCTCCTATTGCACATAAGACAGGTCATTAATATCTAGGATACATAAGGACCTGAAAAATGAAACACAAAGTATCCCAAAGAGTAAATGGGACAACAGGCTGAATGGGCCATTCTAAATGAAGAAGTACAAATAGATAATAAGTAGTTGGAAAAGTGTTCAGTATCATCATGGAGACACAAAACCAGTTTTGAAATTCCATTTCATCCTTGTCAGAATGGCTATGATCAAGAAAACAAATGGCAACAAATGCAGGAGAGGCTGTGGGGGAAATGAGACCCTTATTCATTGCTAGTAGGAAAGCAAACCTGTTTAACAACTATGGAAATAAGTGTGGAGGTTCCTCAGAAATTAATTAGAAAGATCATATCAACCTCTTATGTAACTCTTATGTACATATTTGAAGGAAGCTAAGTCAACATAGCACAGAGATACCTGCATGTCATGTTTATTGTTACAATATTTACATTGACTAAAATAGAACTAGTCTAGATCTCCATCAACAACAAAATGGATAATGGAAACATGATACATAGACAGAATGTTATGAACCTGTAAATAAAAAGTGGAATTATGACATTTGTTAGGGAAACAGATGCAACTGAAATCATTATGTGAAATGAAATAAGTTGAACATAGAAAGTCAGATGCCATACTTTCTCTCATATGCAGGGTATATATGTCTGTTGCTCATAACACCAGTTTTCCTAGGATCGAAACTACTAAAAAGAGTGTTGTACACATAGCAGTCCTAAAAAACAGATGTAACCATGTTGCAGTCCTATTTCAGACCTTTCAAATGTTCCTCTTATTCTCAGCTCACAACCCAGTACTCAGAGCTCATAACCTGGTACTCAAGGCTACTGTGATTTGGATTTCCCTCTCCTAACATTTCCACACAATACAGTCCACATTTTAGCTCATTCCAAAACATACTTGAAGCACACTGGTGCATCTCACAAGGCTACACTTTCTCACTGATGATATCTTGTCTATCTGTAAAAGCCAACTTTTGTGTCAGTCTTCTCAGAAAACACCTTTTTTCTTTTGTTGGTTTATACTCTGATAGATGTGTTAATGACCCAAGACTACATTCTTCAGGACCTGGCTGTGGCAAGTATTCAGTAGAGCTTGTTGAGCTATTAGCTTGGTGCATAGATGTCAATTCTCTATTCTTTGCTCCTTGGTGAATGGTTAGGCCTTGACACTTGTAGAAAATTGCTTTTTGGAGACACAGGTTCACATGCTGTCATAAGTATTTCTGCTTGGTTTAGGTATGGCTTTTGCTATTCCATTCTGGGAAGTGGAAATCCTAAGGTCTTCAACCACAATGACTTAGAGGTCCTGTTTAAACAGGCATTCCCCTGTACCTCCCCTGAGATTGCGTTTGAAGGAAAAGAACATTTTCCTTTTCTTTTGTTGAGCTAAACTTAACAGACAAGCTAATACAGTTTTGGATACAATAACAACCTGATTATTTATCAGGACATATATGAAATACTTAACAAAACTTCAGAATCCAGCAAATGTTTATCATGTGCCTTATATGTACCAGTCGCTATGCCACGCCTTCCAGAGAAATAAGAGGTGAAATAGTGTTACTCTTACTTAGAGAGCTATGAGCTTGAAGCTCAGCTCAAAATGCACAGTAACTATAGCACAAGATTTGGCATGACATTGCTATCTGCATACCTACTCCTGTCTAGCACACACATTTTACTGACTGGAGTGACGGAGAAGGTTTTATCTGACTGGAAATTAAACATGAACAAAGATTTGAAGACAAAAAAAAAAAAAACCAAATGAAGAAGGAGGACATTTCCCTGTCAGTCAGGGAAAATAGGAAGAATAAATTTCTAGAACAAAATATCATGGCAGTGAGCCAAATCTGGGTGGACTAGAAAAGGGGTGAGTTGTAGCCCAAGAAGCCTTTTCAGATTTGGGGTTCCTCTTCATTGCAATGGGAAGACCCTGGAAGATACTTGATTGTGAGTGAAAAGTGGATATGAAAGATTGATACATAGGAATTCACAGAGCCTGTAACAGCATGCACTAGACCTACACAGGTTCAAATCAAAGACCCTACACAGAGTAGGAGAGGGGGACTCTAAGTTTGTTTGTTTTGAGGGGGGGTGGTTTTGGCTTATTGTATCTTGCTTGTTTGGTTTTGTTATCATTTTGAGAGAAACAGAACATGAAGTTCAGAACGGAGGGAGGTGAGGTGGATCTAGGAGTAGGTGGGAAAGAAAAAAGAACATTATCAACTATATTGTATGGAAAAATCAAATAATTAAAAAAAACAAGATATATGGACAAAAAAATAAAGAAAAATCTTTCTCACCATACAGACCTGCACAAGTGTATAGAAGGACTCAATAAAGAATTAATTAAAACATCATTACATGTTGACCTCAAATACTGAAGTGCTGGGAGTCTCTCAGCCTGGAGCAACTTGAAATGAGACTCAGGTATGGACTCAGGTTGAACTCAGGTGTGACTTTAAAGACTGATGGCCTCCAGAGAGTCTAGCTCTCTAACTTAACTAAATGCTTTTGAGAGCTTCTAAAAGGTCTTAAAAACTTCCTTGCTCTTTCTGAGGGTTAAAAGCTGCTAGTGTAGGAGATTAACACCTGCATCCTAAAGGCAGGGGATTAAGTAAAGCAGCCTTTGTTCTATCTCTGCAGGAACTGCTCCGCTCTACCTTCCCGTCTGCTAGTTGAAGTCTCAGGAAAAAAGAAAAAAGACATTGGAACAGTGGTGTTAGCTCTCATTTCCAAGTTCTAAATACTTTCCTATGAAAGCTCTCTAAGAAAAGGGGATTAAGGGTCACTAAGAAAAAGGGGATAAGGGAATCTAAGAAAAGCAGGATAAGGGGTGCTAAGAAAAAGGGATTAGAATAATGCCAAGAAAAGTGGGACAAGGAGAATGCCAAGAGAAGGGGGATAAAGAGAATGCTCCCCTCTCTTTGCCTCAGCACTTATACATCTTTCAGAATACATGATCACAAGGTAAAAAGTTCCTCCCAAGTTTACACATAAATTCAAATCATAAATCAAATATGAAGTTTACAGAATGCTCACTAATGATATGTTTACAGAATACTCCTAATATCCATTAGGAGTAATTATCTGGCTAAACATACATCACTTGCCACCAGTTTTGTAGGCTCATAGAGAGTTAAAATTCACAACTTTTGTGACCAAGGTATTATTAAAGTTTTGTATAGATAAAGTTACTCAATATTTTATCTTCTGCCCTAGCACCTATAGTAATCGTTAGTTCCCTTTTTATGACTTCTGGTTAATGGTTTTACAGTCTCTTAGAATATGCTCTGAGTAGTATATGCTTGCTTGCTATTTCAGAAGCTATTAACTTGTGACACTAAAGACTGGCAGAGTTCTCAATGCAGTTTTGATTGTCAGAGAGAATTCATAACTAGTTGGATCTCTCTGGAAATCTCTGGGGGCTTCTCCTGAATATAGGAAGGAAATTAGGGGAACTGCTTGTATTTGGGTCATAGAATAGCCTGGAGCTTAGTCTTCTTGAGAAATGTAGGAACCTTGTCACATTGAGCCTCCAGGTTTTGTTTGTTTTTTAAGCAAAAAGAAAATAAACAAACAAATAGGAAACTGGAAACAATAGGAAACTCAGTCGAAGGATGGATGGATGCCCAACAATGCAGAGAAGTGCCAAACAACCTGAATACTGGGTGGTCTAAGGATAGAGAGGCACAAGGAGATGGAAGGGGAAAGGATGGGGGAAGTGAACCAAGGAATAGAAAGCCCAGGGAGAGGTTATCGTTAAGGATAGCCCATGCATGCTACAGTGGATATTTGTCTCCAGTGGATTTTTCTGACCATGGAGGCCTGACCACACAAGACTGAAACAGGTCACAGAGGACACATAGAAGTACTATTAGTCTCACTCTTTTCTGCTCCAACGTTGGTAATGTGTCAGGACCAAAAGAAACTGAGGACAAACGGCTAACCATGGTACCTCTTAGCTTACCAAAGAACATTCTGGCCTCCAGCTTTTCTCAGCCTTGCAATATTTGTTACAGAGTTCATGGCTCATCCCATGATTCTCAATTCATCTCAACCCACGCCATACCAGAACTTCTCCAATTCATGGGCTTCTTCCCAACCTCTCACGCCTATATAACCTTACCATTTCATCTATGCACCCTCTTTTTGCTCTCTTGGTTCTTGGTCCCTACCCTTGGTCCTCTCTTGACTTTGCTCTGACTTCTTTTTCTCTTGATCTCCCTCCCCATATGGTTCAGTTCTGTCTACTGATCCTGTTTATTCTACTACTTTCTCTCCCTGTTCTGGACTCTTCCAGATACCAAAGGCTGTATTCTCCCTCGAATCTACAATTGAAAACTTCTCAACCATATCTTGGAGTGGTCATGTCTTCATTTTACATAAGTAAAGATTATTCTTCTCAACAGACAATTTGCATTGGTTAGGGCTTCAGAATAGGGAAGTAGTTATGCTAAAATCTGAAGAGTGAAAGAGCCAAGCAGGGTGAGAGCCCCCCTCTGTGTTCTAGCACACAACTCCTCCCCCCCCCCCACACACACACATGTTATGCTACCTCTGAGGAAGCAGAAGAAAGCACAGCAAAATTTCAGGTTCCTCCTTTGGGGCAAAGAGAAGTTGACCTCAATAGTTTTTCTTGAACGTTACTTATGTTCTGCTGCAGCTTGCATTGCTCTGCATACAGGATGTAGTTCAGTCTTGGAGTTCTTTCTGTTCTCTTGTTTTCTACATCTATTGCTTCTTCTTCTTCTTCAGAATACAAAAGAGCCCAATCTGTTTAGAGTCATTTCAGTCAAATCCTAGACATTAATAAACGAGTAGCAGTTAGAACTATTGAATCCTGTCAAATGTCAGGGCCATGATAAACACACACACACACACAATTACTATTTTAAACCTTGAATATTGAGAGAGTGTCTTATTATAAGCATAGATAACTGAACATAGGAGTACTTATGCAAGTACATAGGATTTACACACTAATAAAACATTGACAGCAGAAAAAAATTAATTCATTATCAAGATGGCACAAATTATTCTTGTTCTCATGGCAGTCACAAGCAGTTCCTTCAGTCTTAGCTAGGCTATCATGCTTCTTCAATTGAAGCCTCTGGATAAAATTACCACAAGGAAAAGCTTGGTAAGGCTACAGTTATTTTCATTCTGTATTTCTGTTTTTGAGATTAAGCCCAGGCAAGCATGCTATGATAAATCCCAGACCCTAGGCCAAAGGACTTTTAAAAGATGGAAATACTGGCAATTCTTCCTCCATCACGTCAATCTCCTCAATCAGCCTGCCCCACTTAATTCACAGTGGACACAACTCAGAGCTTCAGAACTATTGCATGGCCTCAATCTACTACCATCATAGTTTGCCATTCAGGAAGTATCTCTATATTAGAACCATCTAGAGTGACCTCTTCTAATTATTTCATTCAGCAAATCCTTGGACTATGTACAATATGCTAGAGTTTTTTTCTGAATTGAAATCTATTTGTAAGATTTTTTTTGTTGGTGTTCGTGGTGTAGATTATCTATCTATCTATCTATCTATCTATCTATCTATCTATCTATCTAGTACAAAACTAAGTCCTGGTGCATTGCTCTTTCATGTGATATAATAAACATATGGTTTTCAGTTTCCATATAGTATGATGGATCTGCTCAGAGTGTATTGATGTAGAGTCTATTTTATACAAAATTCTACATATCAACTGAGCCAAGAATGAAGATTCATAGCCACAGACTGTATTCATACTGCGTGATATTTTCCATGTCTTCAGACATGTTTCCTTGTTAGCTACTTGCTTCTTATCCACATTGCCCTCTGGGTACTATGCTGCCCTAGACCTTTTGCACTTTATTGATATATAAACTTCCTTTTTTTTAAATGGTAGTATGTGTGTGGGATTTTTCTTTTTCTTTTTCATCTAGCCTTAAAATATACTTATTTGGGAACCCCCAAAATAAATTAAATAAAGTCGCAATTTTTGTTATGTTAAAGGTAGCTACTTTTTGGACAAATATTTCAGAAATATAAAATTAAAAAATAGTTGGACCTAGTTTTAACTTCAGTGTATTCCAATAATTCAACAAAGACCAGCTATTTGTTGGGTCCAGAATTAAGGCAATAGGTGGAGGGAGAAAAAGATCTGGAAAAGGTACCCTGACAACAGAAGACTGTTGAAATTCTTAAGTCACATTACTTGATTACTTTTTCAGAAATTCTGAGCATCATAGGACTGTGAGTGAGGGGGAATCAATCCTCCTATCATTGTGGTGGTTCTCAGGATGCTTAAATACAATTTTATGCCAGGAGGAGTTCTGGCCTTGTGATCTGTGAGCTAATAGAAATAGTCCCGAGACAGGCATAATATCGCTTGGGTCTCGGGCGGCTTGTGTGTATGCGGCTCCCAAGTGCTGGGCTGATCTGCAGTAACCAGCGCGCCAGCTCTGCTGTGGGACTTCTGCCTGGCAGAGGGACGCCCCCTCCCCCCCCAGGAGAGATCACACACCCCTGCACAGGGCAGGAGCCTACCAGCCTCCCTTTGGCGACCTCTGCTCCAGGAATCCACTAGGCTGAGCCTTTGGATGTGCAAGGCCTCCCCAATATAAGATCACTTGGGGCAAGGCACATTAGGGCTCCAAAGTCACTCAGGAGCAGGCAGGCCCCAGAAATCGGTGCCAGGGGAATCATGGTAATCCAGGGGGGGCAGAAATAGCTTTGCAGGCTCACAGACGGTCCAACCAACAGCCAGTGGCAGCAGGACCAACTAACACCAGAGGTATCCAGATGGCAAAAGGCAAACGTAGGAATGTTACTAACAGAAATCAAAGTAATGTGGGACCATCTGAACCCAACTCTCAAACAGCAGCAAGTCCTGGATACCCCACCACACCCGAAAGACAAGATCTGGATTTAAATCACTTCTCATGATCCTATTAGAGGATCACAAGAAGGACACAAATAAATCTCATAAAGAGTTACAGGAGACCATGAATCAACGGTTAGAAGCCCTTACAAAGGAAACACAAAAATCGCTTAGAGAAATGCGGGAGAACATGGATCAAAAGATGGAGGCGCACAAGGAGACAACACAAAAATCGCTTAACGAGATGAATCAACGGGTAGATGCACTCACAAAGGAATCACAAAATTTGCATAAAGAAATGCAGAAGAATATGGGTCAACAGATGGATGCCCATAAGGAGGCAACACAAAAATTGCTTAAAGAAATGAATCAACAGTTAGGTGCCCTTACAAAGGAAACACGAGAACTGCTTAAAGAAATGCAGGAGACGATGGATCAACAGATGGAATCCCATGAGGAGGAAACACAAAAATCGCTCAGAGAAATGCAAGAGAACGTGGGTCATCAGGAAGAAATTCTGAAAGAGGTAATGCAAAAATACCTTAAAGAAATACAGGAAAATACAAACAAACAAGTGAAGGATCTCAGCAAATCCATCCAGGAACTAAAAAAGGAAGTAGAAACAACTAAAATCACAAAGGGAGACAACTTTGGAGATAGAAAACCTTGGGAAGAAATCAGGAGTCATAGATGCAAACATCAACAATAGAATACAAGAGATGGAAGAAAGAATCTCAGGTGCTGAAGATTCCATAGAAAGCATCGACTCAACAGTCAAAGAAAATGCAAAATGCAAAAAATGTGTAACCCAAAACATCCAGGAAATCCAGGACACAATGAGAAGACCAAACCTAAGGATTATAGGTATAGATGAGAGTGAAGATTTGCAACTTAAAGGGCCAGTAAACATCTTCAACAAAATTATGGAGGAAAACTTCCCTAACCTAAAGAGAGAGGGATGCCGATGAACGTACAAGAAGCCTACAGAACTCCAAACAGACTGGACCAGAACAGAAATACCTCCCATCACATAATAATCAAAACACCAAATGTTCTAAACAAAGAAAGAATACTAAAAGCAGTAAGAGAAAAGGGACAAGTAACATACAAAGGAAGACCTATCCGAATCACATCAGACTTCTCACCAGAGACTATGAAAGCCAGAAGATCCTGGGCAGATCTCATGCAGACACTAAGACAGCACAAATGCCAGCCTAGACTACTATACCCAGCAAAACTCTCAATCACCATAGATGGAGAGACCAAGATATTCCATGATAAAACCAAATTTTCACAATATCTTTCCACAAATCCAGCCCTGCAACGGATAATAGGTGGAAACCTCCAATACAGGGAGAGAAACAACACCCAGGAAAAAATGAGATAATAACCTTCTTGAATCAATCCCAAAAGTAGATAACCACTCAAACATAAAGATAGCGTCAAGAATGGCAGATGGCAATAATCACTATGCCTTAATCTCTCTTAATATCAATGGTCTCAATTCCCCAATTAAAAGACATAGACTAGCAGACTGGATACGTAAACAGGACCCAGCATTTTGCTGCATGCAGGAAACGCACCTCAGTGTCAAAGACAAACACTACCTCAGAGTAAAAGGCTGGAAAACAATTTTACAAGCAAATGGCCCCAAGAAACGAGGTGGAGTAGCCATCCTAATATCGGATAAAATTGATTTTCAACCTAAAGTCATCAAAAAAGACACAGAAGGACACTACATACTGATCAAGGGAAAAATCCACCATCAAGAACTCTCAATTCTGAATATCTATGCTCCAAATGCAAGGGCACCCTCATTCGTAAAAGAAACTTTACTAAAACTCAAAGCACACATCGCACCGCACACAATAATAGTGGGTGACTTCAACACCCCGCTCTCTGAAATGGATCGTTCAGGAAAGCAGAAACTAAACAGGGACACAGTGAATCTAATTGAAGCCTTGGACCAACTGGAAATAACATATATACAACATTTCATCCTAGAGCTAAAGAATACACCTTCTTCTCAGTTCCTCATGGCACCTTCTCCAAAATTGACCATATAATTGGTCACAAATCAGACCTCAACAGATACAAGAAGATAGAAATAATCCCATGCCTCCTATCAGATCACTATGGAATAAGGGTGGTCTTCAATGGCAACAAAAACAAAAGAAAACCCACGTACACATGGAGGCTGAACAATGCTCTACTCAATGATAACTTGGTCAAGGTGGAAATAAAGAAAGAAATCAAAGACTTTTTGAAAGTTAACGAAAATGAAGGCACAACATACCCTAACTTATGGGACACAATGAAAGCAGTGCTAAGAGGAAAATTCATAGCCCTGAGTGCCGCCAAAAAGAAACGGGAGACAGCATACACTAACAGCTTAATGGCACACCTGAAAGCCCTGGAACAAAAAGAAGCAAATACACCAAAGAGGAGTAGAAGGCAGGAAATCATCAAACTCAGGGCTGAAATCAATCAAGTAGAAACAAATAAAACCATACAAAGAATCAACAAAACGAGGAGTTGGTTCTTTGAGAAAATCAACAAGATAGATAAGCCCTTAGCCAGACTAACCAGAGGGCACAGAGATAGTATCCAAATTAATAAAATCAGAAACGAAAAGGGAGAGATAACAACAGAAACTGAGGAAATTCAAAAAATCATCAGATCCTACTACAAAAACCTGTATTCAACACAACTAGAAAATCTTGAGGAAATGGACAATTTCCTTGACAGATACCAAGTACCAAAATTAAATCAGGATCAAATAGACCATCTAAACCGTCCTATAAGCCCTGAAGAAATAGAAGTTGTCATTGGAAGTCTGCCAACCAAAAAAAGCACAGGTCCAGATAGTTTTAGTGCAGAATTCTATCAGACCTTCAAAGAAGACCTAACACCAATACTCTTCAAACTGTTCCACAAAATAGAAACAGAAGGAACACTACCCAACTTGTTCTATGAAGCCACAATTACACTAATACCAAAAGCACACAAAGATCCGACAAAGAAAGAGAATCTCAGGCCAATCTCTCTTATGAATATCGATGCAAAAATACTCAATAAAATTCTTGCCAACCGAATCCAAGAACACATCAAAACGATCATTCACCACGATCAAGTAGGCTTCATCCCAGGGATGCAGGGATGGTTCAATATAAGGAAATCCATCAATGTAATCCACTACATAAACAATCTCAAAGAAAAAAACCACACGGTCATCTCATTAGATGCTGAGAAAGCATTTGACAAAATTCAGCATCCTTTCATGCTAAAGGTCTTGGAAAGATCAGGAATTCAAGGCCCATATCTAAACATAGTAAAAGCAATTTACAGCAAACCGGTAGCCAGCATCAATCTAAATGGAGAGAAACTTGAAGCAATCCCACTAAAATCAGGGACTAGACAAGGCTGTCCTCTCTCTCCATATCTTTTCAATATAGTACTTGAAGTTCTAGCTAGAGCAATTAGACAACAAAAAGAGGTCAAAGGGATACAAATTGGAAAGGAAGAAGTCAAACTATCACTATTTGCAGACGATATGATAGTATACTTAAGCGACCCAAAGAACTCCACCAGAGAACTCCTACAGCTGATAAACGACTTCAGCAAAGTGGCCGGATATAAAATCAACTCAAGCAAGTCACAAGCCTTCCTATACTCAAAGGATAAGCAGGCTGAGAAAGAAGTAAGAGAAATAATACCCTTCACAATAGCCACAAACCATATTAAGTATCTTGGTGTGACTCTAACCAAACAAGTGAAAGATCTGTATGACAAGAACTTCAAGTCTCTGAAGAGAGAAATTGAAGAAGACCTCAGAAGATGGAAAAATCTGCCATGCTCATGGATTGGCAGGATTAATATAGTAAAAATGAGCATCTTACCAAAAGTAATACACAGATTCAATGCAATCCCCATCAAAATCCCAACTCGATTCTTCATAGAGTTAGAAAGAGCAATTCAAAAATTCATCTGGAAGAACAGAAAACCCAGAATAGCTAAAACTATTCTCAAGAGTAAAAGAACCTCTGGGGGAATCAGTATCCCGGACCTCAAGCTGTACTACAGAGCAATAGTGTTAAAAACCGCATGGTATTTGTACAGTGATAGACATGTAGATCAATGGAACAGAATTGAAGACCCAGAAATGAATCCACACTCCTATGGTCACTTGATCTTTGACAAAGGAGCTAAAACCATCCAGTGGAAAAAAGATAGCCTTTTCAACAAATGGTGCTGGCTCAGCTGGAGGTCAACATGCAGAAGAATGCAAATTGACCCATTCTTATCTCCTTGCATTAAGCTCAATTCTAAGTGGATCAAAGATCTCCACATAAAACCAGACACACTGAAACTAATAGAAGGGAAACTAGAGAAGAACCTTGAACATATGGGCACAGGGGAGAATTTCCTGAACAGAACTCCAATAGTTTATGCTCTAAGATCAAGAATAGACAAATGGGACCTCATTAAATTACAAAGTTTTTGCAAGGCAAAAGACACTGTCAAAAAGACAAAGCGGCAACCAACTAACTGGGAAATGATCTTTACCAACCTTACATCCGACAGAGGGCTAATATCCAATATATACAAAGAACTCAAGAAGTTAAATTCCAGAGAGGCAAGTAACCCTATTAAAAAATGGGGTACAGAGCTAAACAAAGAGTTCTCACCTGAAGAATATCTAATGGCTGAGAAGCACCTAAAGAGATGTTCATCATCCTTAGTCATTAGGGAAATGCAAATCAAAACAACCCTGAGATTCCATCTCACACCTGTCAGGATGGCTAAGATCAAAAACACAGGAGACAGCAGTTGTTTGCAAGGATGTGGAGAAAGAGGAACACTCCTCCACTGCTGGTGGAATTGCAAGCTGGTACAACCACTCTGGAAAGCAGTCTGGCGGTTCCTCAGAAAACTGGGCATGTCACTCCCGGAGGATCCGGCTATACCACTCCTGGGCATATACTCAGAGGCTTTACCTGCATGCAATAAGGACACATGCTCCACTATGTTCATAGCAGCCTTATTTATAATAGCCAGAAGCTGGAAAGAACCCAGATGTCCCTCAACGGAGGAATGGATTCAGAAGATGTGGTATATCTACACAATGGAATACTACTCTGCAATTAAAAACAATGAATTCACGAAATTCCTAGGCAAATGGTCAGATCTTGAAAATATCATCCTTAGTGAGGTAACCCAATCACAAAAGAACACACATGGTATGCAGTCACTGATAAGGGGATATTGACCCAGAATCTCGGAATTCCCTAGACACAATCCGCATATCAATAGATTTCTAAGAAGATGGAAGGAGAGATCCCTGGTCCTGGAAAGACTGGATGTAGGGGAACGCCAGGACAGAGTAACGAGAGGGGGTTGAATGGAGAAAAGAGGGAGGGAAGGGGGCTTATGGGACTTTCGGGGAGGGAGGAAACGGGAAAGGGGAAATGATTTGGAATATAAATTAAAAAAAAATAAAATAAAATAAATAATTAAAAAAAAAAAAAGAAATAGTCCCATACTTGGGAGGCAGAGGCAGGAGGATTTCTGAGTTCGAGGCCAGCCTGGTCTACAAAGTGAGTTCCAGGACAGCCAGGGCTACACAAAAAACCCTGTCTCGAAAAACCAAAAAAAAAAAAAAAAGAAATAGTCCCAGAGAACATTTGCATGGTAAAATATTAGAGAACTGTGATGGCTCTAGAACGATGAGCAATCTGTTTTGTATGGATATTCCAAAAAGAAAATTCTGTGTTAAGTTGATGTGTGGAGGTAAGCTGAGGAAAGTGCTGTGAGAGGAGGTAGGGAGGGAGCCAGAAGACACAGGCAAGCTGCAAGAGAGTAACTCAGGACACACCCTTGTGAGGAAGAAAGTAGAGCATGGGGTTGGAGGGATCTCAGGAAGCAGGTTAATATAATCTATATGTTTTAAAAAGTTGTATAACCAGTTTCCTTCTGAGGACATTGGCTTGTATGGGATTGCAGCTTCACAGTCCTGCCTTGCTGTCACTGAATGCAAACAGATGGTAGGGCCTGTGGCCTCTTGTGCACTTAGTGGTAGGTTTAAGACAGGTCATCTGGCTTTGAATCAATAACTCTTGTGTGTTTCCACATCTACCACAAGTTTCAATTTCCTAGCACTCTAAGCAGCCTCTCTCCCTCCCTTCTCAAGTTTATAGTAACGTTCATAAATACAAGTTGTAAATCAATTTCTCTTCTGAGTTTGTTATTGCTCATAAGATGCTGATGCAAAAAATCAAAGTTCCTTCATGTATGGAAGGAGGAAAACAGAAGGAGAAACAGTTGGTACTTCTAAGGATGTGAGTTGTTTCTATTTCTCCACCACTGGTTCTTCAGCTTGAAGCTGTCAGGCAAACATAGCTCCTCATCTCCATGCATTGAGCAGCTCCTTTCACTGCTACATACTTAGGTGAGGAGACTTAAGGTCCAATTCAAAGTTTCAATGTTGCCTTAACCACTGATATCACAATCTCCAGTTAGCTCTAAGAGTTGCTCATCAAAATGATATATTTTCTCTTAACTTCAAATTGTGGACTCCAGAAGTTCTGTACTCACTGGGTGAGGGGGTAATTGAGAAGCCAAACCATGATTTACTCATGGCAGAATGAAGAGGAGCATCATGAAGCACCTACATCTCACCAGACACAGTAACAGGAGCAGTATTAGGTCATCTCCTTTAGCTTCACCCCGAGCCTCTAAAGTCAGTCTAGATGGCTTCCTTTGTCAAGCCCAGGAGAAAGCCACAATAAACAGGAAGAAGGAATTGTCTACAACTTAGATGAGACACTATGACTCTAAGGTAAGTACGCCTAATTTCTCCCATGATTGTTAATCCAGATAATGGGTAATGTATGTGATATAAGAAGATGTTTTAAGGACTAGAGAGGTGACTCAGGAGTTAAGAACACTTGCTGCTGATTCAGGAGATCCCAGGTTCCATCACAGCACCTGCACCAGGTTGCCTGTAACTCATGTTCTCAGGGATCCAACATGCTCTTCTAGCTTCTGTGGGTATTCATGCACGTGATACATATGCATACACTCAGGCAAATGCAAAGAAAAAATAAATGAATACTGAAAAAGAAGTATGTACTGAGTTGGATTTAAAGCCGGATTGTTTTCTGTCAGAAATTTTAAATTTATGAATGGAGCTAAATTTTTCTCCTCTCAACCTAGTATTTCTACTTCTCAAGTGTACTATTGCCAGAGTGACTTTGAAGGGCCTCTAGTTCCCAGCTACTTACAGGGATCTGGTTTCTCCACATCCTCTCATTTTTGACTTTTAAACTGAATCATAAGAGGAAGAGGAAGTGGTGTGTTGCTCTGAAATGTTTTCTTCCTTCACGGTTTGAACTTTGGCTTTCACACACAGCCCACGCACAAAAAGTGACAAGAACGAAGGACACTGCAACATGATGCAAACAGAAATTCCAGCAACCTCCAGATATGATTAGGGTTCCTCCCCTGACAAGCCTTATCTTTGCAGTCTTTGCCTCCTGGGCCTCTAGGTGGACAGCTCCAGTCAGCTCTGCCAGGGAAGATGACTATGAGTTCATGTATACCCACTCCCTGGCTGAGAACTATCTTCAGTATGTCCTGCAGGTACCTGCCTTTGAATCGGCTCTAAGTAAAACATCCAAAGTGCTACAAAGAGTTGCTTTCTCCATTCAGAAGGAAGTTGAAAAGAAGTTGGAGTCATACTTGGATGACTTTCATGTGGAATCCATAGATACTGGCAGAATAATATTCGGCCAGGAGATGGAAAAAGAATTTGAAGATGGCATCATTAACTGGGGAAGGATTATGACTATATTTGCCTTTGGGAGTGTTCTCCTCACAAAACTTCCACAAGAGCAGATTGCCATGGATGTAGGTGCCTACAAACAAGTTTCCAGCTTTGTGGCAGAATTCATAACAAATAACACAGGAGAATGGATACGGCAGAATGGAGGCTGGGTATGTGTGATAACATATATATATTGAAGAATAGGAATGAAAATTTTCCTAACTAATTAAATAAGAAAATAACAATCAAAGGACTTCAGTCTGTTTCTATGCCTTATTTTCAGATGTTCTTAATTAAAATTAAACAAAACAAAAATCCCCTGGGTCATTTCAAGTGGCCTCTACTGGAAATGTTTTTTTAAAGACTTTTGAAATTAAAATTTATACATTTATTTTATGTATGTGAGCACACTGTAGCTGTCTTCAGACACACCAGAAGAGGGTATCAGATTCTATTACAGATGGTTGTAAGCCAGTATGTGGTTGCTGGGATTTGAACTCAGGACCTCTGGAAGAGCAGTCAGTGCTCTTAACTGCTGAGCCACCTCTCCAGCCCACTCCCCTTTTTTATAGTTGGAGAACATTTGTGTCTCCAGCTTTAATTCTAGCTGTAAGGTCTGGGCTTGAGAACAACACCATTTTTAAAAAAAAAACTGTATCTTCAATATCAGCAATGCCGATCCCCAAGTGCCTGTCTTTTGCTAGGGTTTCTCATGACAATCGAGAACTAGTACAGAAAGAGCTGATATTAAATATTGTCATATGTACTTCATTGTGTTGTAATAGTCAACCATATGTACGATTTTGTACATTCATTACTTACACACTGACTTTTTCCATTTTCTTAACACCCTATCATGTGTAGCTAACCACACTCCCTCACAGCCCTTTTTCACTAGGGATCAAAGCTAGAGCCTAATGGGGTCTGAGCTTATGTTCTATCAGTGTACTGTATCTTTAGCCTCATGGTTAGTCTTTCTGGGAACTATTTTACAATTGGTATATGGGTTATAAATGAAAGTGCCCATTCTGGAACTGTGAAAAGAAAGATAACTGGACCAAAACTTCAAGGTCATCTTCAACTACATAGTAAGTCGGTAGAAAGCCACCTCTGGTCACATGAAGGACTCTTCCACCTCCCCCACCCAAATAGTACGTAGATTTATGCTGTAACTGCTTTTATCAACCCAAGGCACTTAAAATAACATTTTAAAGAATATTTTATGACCTGAGGAAGTACATCAATTGGGGAATCCCTGTATTGTGTGAACAAGTACTCTAACTGAACCTCTAGCACCATAAATAAAAATTAAAAGAGTTCTTAATATGTTTTGTTGTATGTACATGCCATTGAAGAGCTGTTCTCTTCCTCCTGGAGTATATTTATTTGAACTATTTCCAGACCTCTCCCTGAGTATAGGCATGTTTTCTAGGGTGGTGATTTGCTTGTAGAGTTATTTGCTCATGGTGTATATCCACTTTGAAATTACTGGAGTTTTCTCTTCCATAGTGGTTTTGCCAAATTATAAACCTGCCAGAAGCATGGTAAGAGTATCCCATAGTCCCCTGGTGCAAGTAGACAAATCTGAGATCCTAGTAATCTATTACATCTCTCCACTTTGTTACACTAAATACATACACTAAGTTATTCTGTGTTAATTCATTTCCCCTTGGTTACTAATACAGCTTCTCTTCATGTTGAGCATATATTCATATTTATGGACATTTTAATTCTTAGAAGTGCCTGTTTATATCTTTTGCCCAGTTTTCAATGGTTTTATTAACATATAGGAAGTCTGAAAATTTTTATGTCACAGATAATTTTTAGTTTGTTTCTTATCTTCTAAAATTATTTATGTCTTCACTAATTACAAGTATTTAAGTTCAGTGCAATCGACCATATTGAACACTGGCTGTTCCATTTGTTTTGTTATAAGTCTGTTTGCTTAGTGCTGTCTTACTGTAAGTCAGTCCTCCTTTTCAATGACTCTTCTTTCTAACTTGGCCTGATTTGAGTCTAGCTAAAACATGTCAGATATTATGTTTCTTCTAGTTGGCTCTGGGAGGGACTCAGAAAAATTTGCGCTGCACTGTACACTTTAAGTGAAGACAAGTGTCTTCTAGCCCAGAGGCCATAAATGAGCCTATGGCAAAGAACCTTACAAGCGCTGTAGGTTTATACTATGTTCCCATTGTCTAGTCCAGCAAGTGGAACACACAGAATATTTGTTACTCAAAACCCTAACTCCTTACTAACATATTGTGTGAATTATTAAAATTTAAATGAATGAACGGTTTGGAATGATCTCTTAGAGTCACTAGAAATTCGTTCATTATCTGGGAGTCAGAGATATTATCATATATAGTAGGAAAACCCTTAATAGAGATATGAAAGATCTCTCTCTCTCTCTCTCTCTCTCTCTCTCTCTCTCTCTCACACACACACACACACACACACACACACACACACACACACACACACCCTTCACGAAGCTTCTATGCAGGTTCAGATCTTTTCTTTTACAGCTGGGAGTTGTTGTCAACATGATGGAAGAGGTGTGAGATCATTTGAAAACAATCTCAATACTGTATTCCAGCTAACAGAAATCACTTATTCTGCTAATGGCAAACAATGCTATATAGTGAGTCAGTAGACACAGGCATGGCAAACTGGTAACTTTTCTTATTTTCACAGTGACACTGACAAATCTGCTCTGATGATTTAGTTTACTTTGAATGGTGCCTTTTGTAGAAAACACACAGCCATATGTCTATGCCAATGGTCAAGTGGCCCAGTAGGAAGGGGAAATGGATATTTTACAATTTTTTCCTTTTTCTTTTTCTGAAAGGGAAACCTCCAAACTGATCAAAAAAACCATGAAACCTATGGTCTCATTACACTTGAACTATGCCTGGAAACCTGAGAATTTCAGAGCACAGCAGAGATATGAAGAACACTAACTCCAATTAAAACAGGGCTGGCTTCATTTCAGGGCTCAGTGCTTCCATCCTTGTGACTGGAACAACTTATCTAACTTCTCTATACTTTGTTTCCTCCTCGATAAAAATTGGCCGTATTGCAGCCTATCCACTAGTGTTGGCATAAGGATCACATGTTACTTAAACACAAAGGATCCAGAGAAATTCGCACAGATGAGCACTCAGTAAAACTTTAAGACTATTGCTATTACTAATAAATGCTAACATTAACACTAACACTAATACCGCCTAACTCCCATTTAGCAGATCTGAGTATATTTAGACTCCAAAAGTTGCATGGTTCACTTGAGTTAGGAATTAGACAGCATGGACCTCAGATGCACTAAGGGGTTAATTAACATTTTTTCAAGTGTGTCCTCAATATAAAACAGCTTTAAAATAACGGAAGTGAAAAAAAATCCCTTTTCTCTGAATAATGAGGTTGGTTTTTTGTTCTATTACAGATGATAAATAATTATATTTGTTTATATCAAATAGGGATTCAAGCTTTTATTGATCAACAAATCTGCCTACGTTTGATCTGTGCCTCTGCTTGACACCACTAAGTTAGAACCACACAGATATGCAATATTTTAATGGTTGGAATCCCACTCTGTATCCTGAGCACACTTAAAAGTTCTCGGACTACAGTAAATCCCAAGATTCTAATTAGTAATTCTCACAAATATGCAAAAACAAACAAAAAGCAATAACCACTGTGAAAGTAAGTGTTCTGGGAGGAACATGTGGACCACAGATAAGAAGCAGTCACCCATCTTTTACATTTAATATCATTTTAACATTTGTCTTAGCTGGGGTTTTCCTGCTGTCAACAGACACCATGACCAAGACAGGTCTTATAAAGGACAAGATTTATTTGGGACTGGCTTATAGTTCAGAGGTTCAATCCATTATCAAAGTGGGAGCACGGCAGCATCTAGGCAGGCAAGGTGCAGGCAGAGCTGAGAGTTCGACATCTTCATCTGAAGGTTGCTAGTGGAAGACTGGTTTCCACACAGTTAGGATGAGCCCACACCCACAGTGACACACCTACTCCAACACCATACCTTCTAATAGTGCCACTCTCTGGGCCAAGCATATACAAACCATCACAATATTTAATCACAATAAAGAGAAGACACATTACCACAGAAAAGCACTAGCATACTGGATACAGCTTCCTATGATCATGTGTAGACAGTAGAGAAGTAAGGCCTGACAGTGCCACGTAAAGTTTCAGAGCAGTAGCTGTATATGAGGGAACTCTTGGCTACATCAAGGAAACTTACACATCCACCCTCACAATCAAGGAACACACCAACCCGGCCAGCTGGCTTCTCTATATAGTGGAGAAATGTTGGGCAGGTGGTGAGGAGACTGTAATGATCACGTTCCTTCAAGCATACAAGAAGAAATGCACCTTCAGATCCAATCTCATATTTCATCTTCTTTAACCAGACATTGTCATAGACCCCGATAGCCCATTGCTCATAGTCCTTCAAATCCAGCTCCCAGTAATGTTTTCCAGTGGTGAAGCTCTCTGCTCCCCAGGAAGCACGATAGGATACAGCTAAATCCAGAAATGGAGTTTCATAGTAAGGTATATAGGCGAATCTTCTGACATCAAAAAATTGGCTTGGGTTGTAGTTGAATATGATTAAATTTTGAAAGAAAATTTTCACTGTGGGAAGAGACAACATTTTAGTTAAAACAAATACTTACATTAAAGAGAGAGAGAGAGAGAGAGAGATCCCTAGAGATTTCCTGGGTTTTAAAAATAGAAAGGCTAAGACTGGAATGGTAGCTATAGCCCAGATAAATCAAAGTCAAGAAGTTCCCCCAAGAAACACAATGAGCACATAATGAAAACTTTTTTGAAAATCTATAGAAGCTTCAGAGGTGGAAGCCACAGCACAGAACAGCACGGTTCTGTCACGGGCTTTTAGTTACACCGGGCAAACAAGCTGTGTGCAATGCAATGAGGACCACTCTGAAGGCTGTACCCTGAGTCTCTATGAAAAGTTATTCCTAAGTACTAGGTCATGATTGCTTTCATCTTATTGTTTTGATTTTAATCCCACTATGCAGATTTGTACCAAAGAGAGATCTAAGCATGCATTAAAAGAAGTTGTTCCCTAGTAGCAATTGTCTGCCTTTAACTAAACCCTGCTTCCTCTGATATTCTTTCTCTGTGATGTTACAATCCACATTTTGATCTCCCAGTGTGATTCAGACTGTCCATGTCTTATCAACTTGTTTTATTTTTATTGCCTGTGATATATGGCTTTGTCTGTTTGGGTTTTTTTTTTTTAATGATCATTTCTGTAGTTTCTTTGAGCTAGGATTTCTTGCTATATACCCTTGACTGGCATGGAATTCATATGTCAATCTGTCTGGCCTCAAACTCTTGGGCAATCTTCCTGAGGCCATGTTTTTAATACTGGGGTTACAAGTGGGTGCCACTATATCTTGTGAATTTTTAATCTATGGAGTATAATACACTTTAAAAATTCAACTGATAGCTGAGCATGGTTTCACATGTCTTTAATTAAAGCATTCAGGAGCCAGAGGCAGGTGGATCTCTGAGTCTGAGCCCAGCCTGGTTTAGAGAGCTAGTCCCAGGATAGCCAGGGATACAAAGCGAAATAATATCTCCAAAAAAAAAAAAATGAATTGCTAAAATATTTAATAAAAAACATACAAATATTTTAATCGCTTAATATATATTAAACTGTCCTGAATTAATCATTCTGTGTGTCTCAAGGAACAAATGATACTATATTTTTCAGCCTGAATCATGTACATCATTAAATTGGTATTCATTACTCTTTGTTTGTAAAATAACCGTCTGCCTAAATATGATTATAATGTGGCTTGACTAGACATATCTTTTTAGGGAATTAAAATATTCATTGTACAAAGGTTATCTCACTGTTGAAGGGCACCTCTGGTCATTATATCCGTGCTGACACTCACCTTGGAAGCAGTTGAACCTTGCAGTCAGCCCAGTATTGGGATGGGCACTGAGTTTTGGTTTCACACTCGGTGGTATCAGGCCCAGCTGTACTAACTCACTCCTGCAAGGAGAAGACATAGATCAGCCTGTGCTACAGATATCACCCCAGTGATGAGGAGCTACTTGGAGCTAAGTATTAAAACTCTTGTCATACAACCTGACAACTGAAGTTCAAACCCAGGAACCCATGGTATATATAAGGAGAGGACTGGCTCCTGAGAGTGGTCCTATGTCCTGCACACATGTGCACTCACACAGGTAAACACTTATCTGAACATTTTTCACACAGAACATTTTCTGATATTAAAGAAACCCCATGATCAGGAGACAGGGTAGTTTCCTCTTAGATGTTCTTTCTGAAGCCCTTCCTGTTACCAACCCCTTTCCCATGCTTCCAACCCCTTTTTTCTACTACCAGGAAAATACAGCATATGGGCCTCAATGATTAGGATTTGAAAACGACAAATTTTAGCTCAAGCCCATTACATACACTCCATTCATAGGGAGAAAGAAAAGACACTGTCTGGTAAAGGCAAACAGGTGTCATATCCATGAAAACAATCCCAAACCCATCATCCATAAACAATTAAGTGTTTTCTACATAAAGTGTATCTGTACATTGCTAAGAGGGCTTCTTCAGCTTTGTACCGTAGTTCAGGGTATCCTGGCTTACACTGAGAACTAAACTCACCTTCTGACCAAGTCATCCAAATCCTGCAAACAAAACAAGAGAAGCTTAGATATCTGAAGAAACAGCAAACAATGTGGTTCTCTATATATATAAAGGTTTTTTTAGAGATTTATTTATTCATTTTATGTATATGAGTACACTATTGCTCCCTTCAGACACACCAGAAGAGGGCATCAGATGGTTGGTTGTGAGCCACCATGTGGCTGCTGGGAATTGAACTCAGGACCGCTGGAAGATCAGTCAGTGCTGCTCTTAACCGCTGAGCCATCTCCCCAGCCCAAAAACTTTTATATATAAAGATAATTGTCAGTCATGACTACACCGATTCACCCTGCAAATGTATTTTCAGGACCCAGGGTAATGCCAATGAAGTGGATTATCACAATGGAATTCTTAATATTCTTCAGGCTGTGAGAATATTTGAGAAGCATCTGGGTAGGAGTTATACACTGCTTTGTAACACGCAGTTGTCTGCTAAGAGGTCTTTCTTTGATCTTGTACACAAAGCATAGGGATACTTTCATTAAGGGTACTTCAGCCCTTCCAGCCGCCATTTGCAGCAGGGAACCAGGCAGCTCCATAGCCTTCTGTGCTTAGCCCACCAGGAGAGAGTGATCTCCCAGCAGCGATTTCACTTCTGAGCACGGAGGTGAGATCTCCACCTTCTCTCTGGAGGGGTACAGCTAGGAGCACACAAGGCATATGATCAGTGTAGCAGCTGGGACAGGAGTCTTCCCTTCCAGCCACCATGTGAAGCAGGAAACCAACAACTCCACAGCTTTCTGTGCACAGACCCTGCCAGAAGAGAGTTGGTCTCCCAGGAATACAGACACAAGTTTACAGGCCCATAGGAGGGGCAAGCTCGAGCCAAAGACAACAAGATCAACTAACACCAGAGATAACCAGATGACGAAAGGCAAGCACAAGAACCCTACCAACAGAAACTAAGGCTACTTGGCAACATCAGAGCCCAGTTCTCCCACCGCAGCAAATCCCGGATACCCCAACACACCGGAAAAGCAAGAGTTGGATTTAAAGTCTCTTCTCACGGTGCTGTTAGAGGACATCAAGAAGGACATAAATAACTCCCTTAAAGAAATACAGGAGAACATGGGTCAAATGGTAAAAGTCCTTAAAGAGGAAACACAAAAATCCCTGAAAGAAATACAGGAGAGCATGGGTGAACAGGTAGAGGCCCTTAAAGAGGAAACACAAAAATCCCTGAAACAATTACAGGAGAACACAAACAAGTGAAGGAACTGAACAAAACCATCCAGGACCTAAAAATGGAAGTAGAAACAAGAAAGAAATCACAAAGTGAGATATATCTGGAGATAGAAAATCTTGGAAAGAATTCAGGAGTCATAGATGCAAGCATCAACAACAGAATACAAGAGATAGAAGAAAGAATCTCAGGGGCTGAAGATACCATAGAAAACATTGACTCAACAGTTAAAGAAAATGAAAAATGTAAAAATCTCCTGAGTCAAAACATCCAGGAAATCCAGGACACAATGAGAAGACCAAACCTAAGGATTATAGGTATAAAAGAAAGCAAAGATTTCCAACTTAAAGGGTCAGTAATATCTTCAACAAAATTATAGAAGAAAACTTCCCTAACCTAAAGAAAGAGATGTCCATGAACATACAAGAAGCCTACAGAACTTCAAACAGACTGGACCAGACCAGAAAGTCCTCCCGGCACATAATAATCAAAACACCAAATGTACTAAACAAAGAATATTAAAAGCAGTAAGGGAAAAAGGTCAAGTAACCTATAAAGGCAGGCCTATCAGAATTACACCAGACTTCTCACCTGAGATGATGAAAGCCAGAAGATCCTGGGCAGATCTCATACAGAACCTAAAAGAGCACAAATGCCAACCCAAACTACTATACCCAGCAAAACTCTCAATTACCATAGATGGAGAAACCAAGATAGTCCATAATAAAACCAAATTTACACAGTATCTTTCCACAAATCCAGCCCTACAAAGGATAATAGATGGAAAACGCCAACATGAGGAGGGAAACTACACCCTAGAAAAAGCAAGAAAGTAATCTTTTTCCAACAAACCCAAAAGTAACCACACAAACATAAAAAGAACATCAAAAATAACAGGAAGCAACAATCACTATTTCTTAACATCAATGAACTTATAATGGTCCTTATAACATCAATGGACTCAATTCCCCAACAAAAAACATAGTCTAACAGAGATGTTTTTTGTGTGTATCTTCAATTTTTATCAGAAAATGTTTGTGACTCCTCTTTCAATTTAATAATGTTTTTTGTGTCTACCATTTTGACTGTATTGTTTTCCATGATAATCTTTAACATTTTTTCTGTGTATTTCTTCGATTTTGTCAGAGGTGTTTTCATGTAGATCTTCGATTTCGTTGGGGGAGGGGGTGTTTGTAGTTCCACTTTCAATCAATTTAGGAAATACCATTTTGTTGGTATAATTGTCCATGATAATCTTCAATTTTAACGTTTTTCTGTATTTTTCTTCAATTTTGTCAGAAGTATTTTCCATGTGGATCTTCAGTTTTATCAGACAATGTCTATAATTTTACTTTCAATCAACTTAGGAACATTTTTATATCTTCCATTTTATCTGTATAACTTTCCATGTAATAGTCAGTTTTAACATGTTTTTCTATATATTTCTTGAATTTTATCAAATATTTCCTTGTAGATCTTCAATTTTATCAGAAAGTGTTTATAATTCCACTTTCAAAAAACTTAGGAATATTTTTATGCCTACCATTTTATCTGTATAATTTTGCCATGAAATACTCAATCTTAACGGTTTTTATATATTTCTTCAATTTTATCAGAGATATTTTCCAGGTAAATCTTCAATTTTATCAGAAAATGTTTATAATTTCACTTTCAATCAACTTAGAAATATTTTTATGCCTACTATTTTATCTGTATAATTTTCAATGATAATCTTCAATTTTAATGTTTTTCCATATATTTTTTCAATTTTGTCAGAAATATTTTCCATGTAAATCTTCAATTTTATCAGAAAATGTTTATAATTCTACTTTCAATCAACTTAGAAATATTTTAATTCCTACCAATTTATCTGTATAAATTTCTTCAATTTTATCAGAGATATTTTCCATGTAAATCTTCAATTTTATCAGAGATATTTTCCATGTAAATCTTCAATTTTATCAGAAAATGTTTTTACTTCTACTTTCAATCAATTTAGGAACATTTTTATGCCTACCATCTTATCTGTATAATTTTTCATGAAATAGTTTTAACGTGTTTTTCTATGTATATTTTGAGTTTTATCAGAAAATATTTATAATTCCACTTTCAATCAACTTAGGAATATTTTTATGCCTACCATTTTATCTGTATAATTTTTCATGAAATAGTTTTAACGTGTTTTTCTATATATTTCTTGAGTTTTATCAGAAATATTTTCCTTGTAGATTTTTAATTTTACCAGAAAATGTTTATAATTCCACTTTCAATCAACTTTGGAATATTTTTATGCCTACCATTTTATCTGTATAATTTTTCCATGAAATAGTCAATCTTAACGTGTTTACAATGGAATACTACTCAGCAGTTAAAAACAATGAATTCATGAAATTCTTAGGCAAATGGGGAACAGGGGGAGGGAAGAGGGCTTATGGGACTTTCGGGGAGGGGGAAACTGGGAAAGGGGAAATCATTTGGAATGTAAATAAAGAATATAATAATAATAATAATAATAATAATGAAAGGGTACTTCAAAACTGAGGTCTAACCCCTATATGGTACCTCAGATCTAGAATTTTGGGTTTAGGACTCAGGAATCCTGTGAGTCTGAGGTCATTGTGTGCCACAAAAGAACCTATATCAAATCCCCCATCTCCCAAAGAATTCTCAAAACAGCTTTCAAACAGAACAAACTCACAGTAGACTACTTTAAAACTGTACATAACATCCCAAGTAGAGGTAAACTGGAGTGTTTGGTAACAAGAATCACTTAATTTGGGGTTTCAAAGAAGCAAGCTACAAACACAAAAAAAACCGAGATATTCAATGAGGAATCTACTGACACAATGTCAACAAGCTTGCTCTTTTTAGGTTATTACAGAAATTATCTCTACAGATTTTTCTTAAAACCTGATAATAAGAACAGGGGATCTAGAAAGGGATCTCAGATGTAACAGTCACAGGTATAGGCCTCAGATAATAAAGCTGTTTCAAGCACTCTTCCAAGCTTACCTGCTGCAGCACCACCTCATACGGCTTCTGGGACAGAGCCATCAGCTCCTGAAACACTTCTATTAGTTGATTCCTCTTGTGGACCATCGTGGCTTCACTTTTCCTGAGCTCCTTTAAAATAGTATTGCTTTGATTTTTCATACATTCCATATGTTGATTCTCTTCTTCATCAAGGGGTGGATATAGTTTTCTATACTCTGTCCTGATCATTTCCTCCCGTAGGGTCACATAGTGCTGAAAGAAAAGGGACATCCTAGATCACATTTGGAGAGCATTTGATCCTCTCCACTGAACCCTTCTATGTTTAAATTCACCTACAGGATCCCATGAGGGTGCTGCACACACTGCTTTACTGTCCACACTTTTCACAAAATGTAAATTCTTTGATTTTATACATTTCTTATTAATAGCTGAAGCAAAGAAACCCATCCTTTTCCCTTATCATTTTCTATTAAATGAGATTTTGAGATATCTGGAAAATAAGATTTTGATTGATAATATGTTCACTGAAAAATGCAACTTTGGGCTGGGCAGGGGTAGCACACGCCTTTAATCCCAGCACTTGGGAGGCAGAGGCAGGCAGATTTCTGAGTTTGAGGCCAGCCTGGTCTACAGAGTGAGTTCCAGGACTGCCAGGGATACACAGAGAAACCCTGTCTCAAAAAACTAAAAAAAGCCGGGCGGTGGTGGTGCACGCCTTTAATCCCAGCACTTGGGAGGCAGAGGCAGGCGGATTTCTGAGTTCGAGGCCAGCCTGGTCTACAGAGCGAGTTCCAGGACAGCCAGGGCTACACAGAGAAACCCTGTCTCAAAAAACCAAAAAAAAAAAAAAAACTAAAAAAGAAGACAAAAAAGAAAAAAAAATGCAACTTTCCACATACATAGTAACTGACATTCCAAGTGGAGTCATAGAGTCTGATGTACTCTGCTAAACTCTCAGAAAATCACCCATTAATATCAAACTTTTCTGCCACATGATCAGGCCTTTCTCTCTGTGTTCAAAATTGGATTTTGCCTTTAAGAATTTAAGGTTAGCCGGGCGGTGGTGGCGCACGCCTTTAATCCCAGCACTTGGGAGGCAGAGGCAGGCGGATTTCTGAGTTCGAGGCCAGCCTGGTCTACAGAGCGAGTTCCAGGACAGCCAGGGCTACACAGAGAAACCCTGTCTCGAAAAACCAAAAAAAAAAAAAAAAAGTTCAAAGAATTTAAGGTTAACAGAAAATGATTTCCTAGCATCACATCCCATGTATGATCCTCAAAATTGTGAATGACCAAGTTTGCCTCTGGTCGACTTTACACATCCGTCTCATACCCACCAACCACTGAAAGATTGTTTTCCTCTCTGCCTTTAGATTCTCCTGCTGTTCTTGGATCTTCCTCAATAAAGAAGTCATTTGCCTTTGAAGTTTCATCTATAATAAATAAATAAATAATATCATCCTTACATAAATAGTGAGTTTCCTAATGCACAAACTCTAGCATTAAATACAATTACTTTAGAGAGGGTAGAAGGATCACAGTGTTTTTTATTTTTAGTAACTATGGAACTTTAGATTTCAGATCATAGAATTACAAAATAAAATTACCCTGTGCTCAAGTAAAGTGATGGGCTGTAATTGTCTGGATAATTAGCATCTGATTGGGATACCCAGATGCTTCTAACCAGCTAATTCAAATGTACTTTTGGTATTTTATACTTTTGGTATTTCACGAGCACTTTTTAAAAAATGTAAATTTACGATGAATATACTTTTCAATGACATGAACGTAATGAATAGATATTAATAGAAATGATATTTACACTATGCACCTCTCAAGGAATGTTTACATTTTATATTTATTCTTTGTACCCTGTTTAAAAAGTGATTTGGAGCACAATGGATTCCTCGGAATCAGGACAAGCATCTTCCTGTGGTCTGCTAAGCCTCCCTCTCTCAAGGTCTCATCTTTTTTTTTTTTCAGAAAACATCACTTACCATTTGCATACCAACACCTATTCCAATGGAGTAATGTCTGTGACCTCTGTGCTCCTGGGAGTCAGAACACAATTGACACAAGAGGGCCCTGCTCTCATCACAGAATTTCGTCTTTCTCTCATTGTGGGTCACGCACATGTCCTCAGAACTCAAATACTTCTTCTTGAGCCTGTTTTCTCTGATAGTGAGTACCAGATTTCTCATAGTGAGATCATTACTGAACGTCCGATGGGATGGTTGCCTACACATAGGGCAGTGGTCAGGGATTCCGAAGTCTTCTGTAAAAAGGATGAGACAGGCCTTGCAGAAGATATGGCCACATCTTAAGAGGACTGGATCCATAAACATGCCCTGGCAAATGAAGCAGGCAAGTGTTTCCTGGGGGTGTTGCGAAATGTCTGACTCCATTTTTCTGAGGGAAAAAAAAAGCAGAATTATTATTATTGGACCATAGAGGAGCAAGAAACTAGACAAAATTTGATTCAACTTGTGATTAAAAAATGATTATGGCAATGCAAGTTTTTTTTTTGTTTTGGTTTGGTTTTTTATGCCCAAGAACTTTTCCTGACAGACATATTGCTTGATGTAACGCCGTTCTAGATCCTACCATCTACATTCCTCCTGGAGACTTCAGCCCAAATTGGTAGGTTTTTAAAGGTCAAAGACATTCCTCTTTGATGTTATAGAGAAGAAAAAAAACTATACCGAGGAGTGATCCAAGTCCTTCTGCTCCACAGCCCAGCCTTTCACTGCAGGCATGTTAGTAAAACAGCTCCTTCATTTGTTGTCTATCCAAGAAAACACACCCAACTTCATACCTTCTTTACTAAATACATTTGTTTGGTATCTGAGTTTTAGTTTCTTATTATTCAGATTCCACTGCCTACCCCTTGAATCTTCATAGGAAATATCATTCACTTCTCTTTCTGCTACAAAATGCCTAAAAGAATAAGAACTTATGCTGTCTCCTATTTCAAGGATATCATGGTGAGGAAAAAATGGTGGCGGGAGCTCAAGGCAGCTGGTCTCATGACTTCCAAAATCAGGAAGCAAAGAGCAAAGGAAAACTTGCTTCTCAGCTCCCCTTCCCCCTTTTTCTTCATTGGAGCCCTCACCCATGGACTGGAGGAATGATCTCACCAACATTTAATGTGGCTCTTCCCAATGGAATGAATCTATTCCAATAGCTTTTCACAAATATATCAGGTCATTTCTATATCAATCCTGCCTCCCCTCAAGTTGAGCACAAGGGGAATTTATATAATATATATGTTAGTACATTGTCACTGTCTTCACACACACTAGAAGAGGGCATCAGAACCCATTACAGATGGTTGTGAGCTACCATGTGGTTGTTGGGAATTGAACTCAGGACTTCTGGAAGAGCAGTCAGTGCTCTTAACAGCTAAGCCATCTCTCCAGCCCAGGGGCAATTCTTTGTAGACACTTGTTTACTTCCCAAAAACACAACTACTGCCTTAAGTTTATGGGAAGAAATCTTGAGGAATAAATTAAGTTCTCATGTCTATGTGAGACTTGGTTATCTAACAGAACAGGCACCCATTTCCCATCTCTTTTAACTTTTACATGTAGAAATAATCTCAGAGCCGGGCGGTGGTGGCGCACGCCTTTAATCCCAGCACTTGGGAGGCAGAGGCAGGCGGATTTCTGAGTTTGAGGCTAGCCTGGTCTACACATTGAGTTCCAGGACAGCCAGGGCTACACAGAGAAACTCTGTCTTAAAAAGCGAAAGAAAGAAAGAAAGGAAGAAAGAAAGAAAGAAAGAAAGAAAGAAAGAAAGAAAGAAAGAAAGAAAGAAAGGAAGGAAGGAAGGAAGGAAGGAAGGAAGGAAGAAAGAAAGAGAGAGAAAGAAAGGAAAAGAAAGAAATAATCTCAGTTTGATTGAGGCAAATTTTGTCAAAATAATTAAGCTTTTGCAGTTGGACACAGACAGAGTCAAATGGCTTTAGCTGGTGGTTCTGTGTATTTCAAAATCCAATATTCACTATCAACAATTAGATTAGCAAAACATTGGGACTTTAATGCTGCCTTCCTTAATTTAGCTAATGGTCATGTTTTCCTTTGGCATTTTGTCTGTACATTAAACATTTCACTACAAAACAAGTATACAGAAATAACCCAGATCAAACACAGAAATGAAAAACTGCATCAGATTTTAACCAGAATATACTCTTATGAATAGAGAGTTAGTGGTTAGTTTTCTCTACTTTAATTATATGTAACCTTCCAATCTAATATACCCCACTCTAGCAGGAATAGCCAGTTCTACCACCATGGTATACTCAAGTACCCATTTATACTATGAGATCTTCCCTCCTATAATTTACAACATAAGGAATATTAAAATTCTTTTGCTGAAAATTGAGTTTTTACTTCTATACTTTCCTAAATATTTTCAAATTCTGATGTCTTTAAACCATTCAGAGCATTTGTTAAGCATATAATGCTCTTGAAATATTTTAGAATTTAGACAACACACAAAGTTGAAAAGTATCTTGAAACTATCTCTCAATACATCAGATCAACTAAAATGTGCATAATGATAAATTTAAAATTATCTATAACCTTAACCCACATTATATCCCAAGAAAGAAATCCAAATGAAAACTGAATCAGGTTTTACTGAACAGCAAAATATAACTACTAAGCAAATACCTGTTTGTATTTAGTTTTAAAAAAAGGAACTATGAAGGAATTTTCTCTTGTAAATTGTGCACTTACCCAAGCAATTATCCCTGTGCTCAGCAACGCTTGGTAGCAATGCAATAGTAGCTCAGTTCTGAGATCAGATCCTCAGAGCTTGAAGGTGATATAGTGTCTGGACCAGAAAGTTAGAAACACACTGTGGTCTGGAGAAGAATGAACCTGGTGGGCCCCGGGACTGTGCTTATTATAGTCTCTAAAGACCACGCCCACTTCCTCCCATGGTGGCTTTTACTAATGCGTCCAATAGGTGAGCTCCTGTAAGTGGGATTATCCAAATGAATGAAAGATTGAACAAACACCTTGGCCAATCTCCACAAGCAAATCTCCCCCAAGGGATTTCCTGACTCACTGTTTAGCTGGGTGTGGTAGCTCACACCTTTACCCAGAGTCTGAGGAATCAGAATGCTGAAACAGGAAGATTTTCAGTTCAAGGCCTACCTAGAATATGCAGTGAGAAATTTTCTAAAGAAAAAAAATTTAGTAATTTTACAACACTGTTTTTCTGTAACTACATATTGTGCAATGTGCTTATACTTTGGTTTTCACAGCTTAACAGATGGTGGCGCCACTCATCTCTGATTCTAGCAAATATCAACATGAATATCTTTTTAGTTCTTTGGAAGATGTTTTACAACTTCTTTTGCTCATATTGATCTCAACTGCTACTTCTTCCAAAGAAGACTTTTTATTCTAAAAGGAAAAAAATGCATGAATCTCCCTGTATTTACTTTTGACTGTGTATAGTGACATTAGAGTTCAAAGATGCCTAGCTCCCCATCTGTTGAGTTCACATTAATCAGACAGTTATGTGTTAATGTTTTAGATGTGAAATAACTAGGAACCTTCTACATCTCAGTCAGGTTTTTGCTTGCTTTACACCTAGATGTTTTATTTTTAATATATTCTTAGTTAAAATAAAATTCCATAGTTTTCCCTCTCTCTTCCTTTCTTCCAGGTCGTTCATAGAGGAGGTGACCAGAGCTTTGGCTAGGATTTTAGGTAGATTCTCAAAGCTCAGAATGTCAGGGTTTGGGTAGTTTTTTCCTCCTCATATGATTCAGTCAAGAGAGGAAAAAATTCTCACAAGAAAAATTCAAGCCTCTTGAGTTATACTTAATTCCAGATGTAGTCAAATTACAACCAAGAATAGCCATCACAAGGGCTGACCACTTTGTATTGGGTGATCAGCTAGAAAGCTTATACCTGATACAGGCTAATTCTTTGACTAGGTGTCTGAGCTAAGGTCTTCACCTCAGCAGCCAAAAATCAGAGTCGGAAAACCTGCACTCCTCACTCCTTTCTTTTATTCCCATGTGCCCAATCTATCGGATGGATGCTCACAGGATGGCTCTTACCTCTTGTTCTCTGAAAGGCCCTCTTAGACATACCCAAGGGAATATCCTGTTGATTTCCTAGGCACTTCTTTTTTATCATTGAAAATAAATTTTTCTCATGAAGTGGGGCTTCCCATTCACAGCTGCCCATTGTTGGGTTAGATGCACTGCAGACAACAAATTCCCTTAATATATAGAGACGTTCCATAATTTCTCTGACTCTAACTAATACAGAACCCTGACTAATACAGAAGCTGGTACTGGGGACTAGGTTATTACTGTGATAGGCATTTTCATATTTTTGTTTGGAGGAATGTTGACTTGGTGACTTTGGATGTAGAAAGCAGTGAAGTGCTTTAAGTTGGGCTTAGTGAACCATTCTAGTAGGAATATGGAACACATTGGTGCTGACGGGGATTTGAACTGTGGGAGAAGGATGTCATTATGAGGCCTAGAGGCTGCTCTTGTGATATTTAGTGAAGAAATGTGGCTGCCCTTTGCCCTAGTCTTTTTTTTTTTTTTTTTTTTTTTTTTTGGTTTTTCGAGACAGGGTTTCTCTGTGTAGCCCTGGCTGTCCTGGAACTCACTTTGTAGACCAGGCTGGCCTCGAACTCAGAAATCCTCCTGCCTCTTCCTCCCAAGTGCTGGGATTAAAGGCGTGCGCCACCACCGCCCGGCTCTTTGCCCTAGTCTTAAGAGTCTGCCTGAGGGTATGTTGAAGAGACTCAGATTAATTGCTTTGACAAAGGAAGTCTCAAAATTACCCAGCATAGACTTTATTCTCTGGTTAAGTCTCATGAAGAGCAAGCATAGGAAGCCTAGAAAGAAAAGAATATAAAATGTATTATTCAAGTATTAAGGGGGCACCAGCTGGGCAGTGGTGGTGCACACCTTTAATCCCAGCATTTGGGAAGCAGAGACAGGCAAATTTCTGAGTTTGAGGCCAACCTGGTCTACAAAGTGAGTTCAAGGACAGCCAGGGATAAACTGAGAAACCTGTCTCAGAAAAAAAAAAAAAAGCAAAAAGACAAAAAAGCGGGGGGGGGGGCGGGGGGGGAACTGGGAAGTGAAATGGAGCTTGATCCTGAGTTCAAGGATATTACATTGAATTAAGGGAGTGGTGATCTTGGAGCAAGATCCCCCCAAGCTAAGTTTAGATCCAGGCCTGGTGATACTCGCCTTTAATCCCCACATTAAGGAGACAGAGCCATGCGGATCTCAGAGATCAGTGTACAGAGCAAGTTCCAGTATAGGCAAGTTTAGGCAGTGAAGGAGGTGGAAAACGGAAAGTTAGTGATGATGAAATAGAACAAGGGGACCATGCTCCATCTCCTGCAAGCAGCAGAACTCGGCAGCTTCTGCCACTTAGCTCTGGTTTTAGTGTCAGAAATAGAAGGGGGGACTACTGGGATAATTGATGCTGGTTAGCTGGAGCTAAGAAATTAGCCGTGATTAAGAAAAGACAGACATCACTGAGATGAAATCTAGGAAGTGTTTTCTGAGAGCACAAAGAAGTTGTGTTCCAGAGATAGCCAAGGCTGTAGCTGGTGCTTCCGTTTTACTTGGTAATATGGAAGAGTCACCCAGGTATTACAGAATTTGAAGGTCTGAAGGAGTTGTGGAGAGCAGCTGAGGCTTGGCACTGTGAGAGGCCAGGAAAGGCCATTGGTGAAGGTGCAGCCTCAGTTGCAATTGATGACCCAGGATTGAAGGGGTTATGCAAAGAAGTTGAGGCTGGGCACCATGAAGGGAGCCTATGAGAGGCTATTGTTGAAGCCTAGTTGCAGTGGAAGACCCAACATATTGGAGATGCCAAAGAGCATACATGGGCTCTACCAAGCCCCCACCCCACCCCCTGCGCACATTTATTGCAGATGTTCAGGTTGGTCTTTTTTTTTTTTTTTTTTTTTTTTTTTTTTTTTGGTTTTTCGAGACAGGGTTTCTCTGTATAGCCTTGGCTATCCTGGAACTCACTCTGTAGACCAGGCTGGCCTCGAACTCAGAAATTCACCTGCCTCTGCCTCCCAAGTGCTGGGATTAAAGGCATGAGCCACCACCGCCCGGCCAGGTTGGTCTTAAAGTGGGTCCCCAAACATCTAGAGCAGGGACTGTCCCTGAATCTGTTACCTAACAGAGGATTCTGTTCCCCTAACAGGGCTGCCTTATCTGGCTTCAGTAGGAGAGGATGTGCCTAGCCCTGTAGTGACTGGATGTGCCAGGGCAGGGGATATCCAAGGGAAGGCCTTCACCTCTCAGAGGAGAAGCTGAAGGGGGATGGAAGGAGGGACTGTACGAGGTGAACCAGGAGGAGGGGACAGTGATTTGGATGTAAAGTGAAGAAACAATATTTTAAAAAGAAAAGAAAGAAAACAAGTCTTCCATAAACAAAGCTAGGTACATTCCCAACAAGAGTGTGTATGTGTGTGTGTGTGTGTGTGTGTGTGTGTGTGTGTGTGTGTGTGTGTGTGTGTGTGTGTGTGTGTGTATATATATATATGGACCATTCTGAAGACTTCTTCAAGATTTGAGAACCTCAGTAGAAATGTCAGGCTTACACATCCCAGAATTATAACAAGAAGTGCTTGCTGTTTCCTTCCTGGCAAGTATTTCTGACTCTAGTGCTTACAAAGGTTATAACAAAATATAGTTTATTTGATTGTTTGTTCCCCTTGAGACAATTCTTAAAATTGCATTCTCTGAAAATCATACATTTTTTTATCTACATTCCAAACACTGCCCCTCCTCCCAGTCCCCTACACAAAGTCCCACCCTATCCCATCCTCCTTCCTCTTCTCCTCTGAGACGGTGAGATCATCCATGGGTATCCCCCAAACCTGGAATATCAAATCTCTGCAGGGTTAGATGCATCCTCTCCTACTGCAGCCAGAAAAGGCAGTCCTGTTGGGGATCAGATTCCACTGAGTCTTCAGGGACAAGCCACCTCTCCAGTTGTTAGGAGACCCACATGGAGACTGAGCTGCACATCTGCTACCCATGTGCCAAGGCCTCCATCCAGTTTATGCATGCTCTTTGGTTGGTGGCTCAGTCTATGAGAGCTTCCAAGGGTCCAGGTTAGTTGTCTCTGTTGGTCTCTTTGGAGCTCCTTTCCTATTTAGGGCCTTCAGCCCTTCAGCTAGCTATTCCATAAGACCCAACCTCCTTCCATTTTTTTTCTCCTCTGTGTATCTGCATCTGTTTCAGTCAGCTGCTGGGTATAGCCTCTCAGAAGACAGTTATGCTAGGCTCCTCTCTGCAAGCATAACAGAGTATCATTAATAGTGTTAGTAAATGGTACTTGCCTATGGGATGGGTTTCAAGTTGAGCAAGTTGTTGGTTGGCCATTCCTTCAGTCTCTGCTCCATCTTTGTCCCTGCATTTCTTTTAGACAGGACAAACTGTTGGATCAAAAGTTTTGTGTATGTGGTGGCGTTGGGTGGGGTGTGTGTGTGTGTGTGTGTGTGTATGTATGTATTGCTGTCCTTATCTCTCTATTGGGGATCCTGCATGGCTACTCGAGGTGGCCTCTTCTGGTTTAATGACCCCACTGATAAGACATCTAGGCCAAGATCACCTGCATTGACTCCTGGGAACCTTCCCCATCCCAGCTCTCTGGCACTTCCTAGAGATTTCCCCACCACCTCACCACCCTCTTTCATTTTGATTTTGTTAATCTGGGAGTTCTCTCTGTGTCTGTCAGTACATTTGAATAAGGGTTTGCAATCTCACTGATTTTTCTCAAAGAACTAAGGAATTATTCCCTTTGTTTCTATTTTATTGATTTCAGCCTTCATTTTGATTATTTCTTGCCATGTACTACTTTTTAGTGTGATTTCTTCTTTTTGTTCTAGAGCTTTTAGGTGTGCTGTTAAGTTGCTAGTATAAGATTTTTCTCTAGCTCTGCTTTTGTGTTTTGGAGACAGGGTTTCTCTGTGTAGCCTTGACTGTCCTGGAATTGGATCTGCAGACCAAACTTGCCCTTGAGCTCAGATACCCACCTGCCTCCCAAGTGATGGGATTAAAGGTGTGAGACTCCACCACTCGGCTGCCCTCTAGTTTTGTTTTTTGTTTGTTTGGTTTTTTTGTAGGTACTTGGTGCTGTGACCTTGCCCTTTAGAACTTCCCCCTTTATCATGTCCCATAATTTTGGGTATGATGTATATTCATTTCTAGTCAATTCTACCGAGTCTTTAATTTCTTTACTTCTGTCTTCATGCAGTAGTAAATTGTACAGTTTCCATGTGTTTGTGAGTTTTCTGTTTTTTCTTTTGTTGTTGATATCAAGCTTTATTCTGTGGTGGCCTCATAGGATTCACTGAGTTATTTCTATTTTCCTTTATCTGTTGAGACTGGCTTGGTGTCCAAGAATGTGGTCAATTTTAGAGCAAGTTTCATGAAGTACAGAGAATGTATATTTGTGTTTGGAAAAAAAGTTTAAATGAACACTAGCACACAATGGGCCAAGTTTTACTTAGTACACTGGGCTTTGAAATTTTCACATTAAATGCCACTGAATGGTAATATTATTTAAGTATGAAACACAAAACCTAGGGAGAATTATACTACTTTTATAAAAGTGCATGTAAATTTTTGGTTTTATTTCTTTAAGTGGTTTTATATGGTGTTTCAATGGCTGGTCGTTGTGTTTTGGTTTTGGTTTTTTTTAGGGATTATTTGTTTGTTTTGTTTGATTGATTGTTTTTTGAAACAGGCTCTAGTTATGTAGCTCTTGCTATCCTGGAATCAGATATGTAAACTGGGCTTAAATTAACACATCCAATTGCCTCTGCCTCCAAAGTCCTGGGATTAAAGGTGTGTACCACAATGCTCAACCAATATTTGTTTTGTTTTTATTACCAAAATCTTAAGTAAAACACCCCTCCTAAGGTCTTAAATGCACAAAGTGACGGCCATGTAATGAAAATAAAGCAGCTTTAGAGAACTTGGGAGGCAGAGGCAAGTAGAGCTCTCAGTTCTAGTATAGCCTGGCCTACAAAGTGAACTGAAGATCAGCCAGGGCTACACAGAGAAACCCTATCTTCAAAAAAAAGGAGAGGGGAAGAAAGGAAGAAAAGAGAGAGAGAGAGAGAGAAACAAAGAATCAAAAAAATAAAGACACAAAAATACAGGAAGGAAGGAAGGAAGGAGGGAGGGAGGGAGGGAGCGAGGGAGGAAGGGAAAGAAAAGAGATTTCATGGAAATGTACAACTCTGGTTCATTACTTGGAAGAGATTTAATTGAGAATTATTTCAAACAGCTGGCCCATCATTTCTAGCTGGCTTCTCAGAGAGGATGGTCTAGATGGGTTTTTGAAGACCAGGTCTTTATTGTTCTAGATGAGTTGCTTTCTTTACCTAGGTGTAGTGGGTCCACAGATGACACCCACAACTGAGTGAGCGTCAATAATTCGGCCTGCTGAGCTGACTGATCTTGTAGTACCCCTTTGTCTTTATATTATATACAATCAGATATTGGCCTCTGGGCACTGGATTTAGTTTTGATAAGAGCAGGAAAGAGGCCGGGCGGTGGTGGCGCACGCCTTTAATCCCAGCACTTGGGAGGCAGAGGCAGGAGGATTTCTGAGTTCGAGGCCAGCCTGGTCTACAGAGTGAGTTCCAGGACAGCCAGGGCTACACAGAGAAACCCTGTCTCGAAAAACCAAAAAAAAAAAAAAAAAAAAAAAGGCAGGAAAGAGAAGGAAATGTAGTCTTGACACTATCCTGAGTTGTTTAGGGGTTCCCATAGAACCCCTGTTGCCAACAACTCAAATTAGAAGAAAGCCATTCTCAGTGCTGGAAGCTTCAGCTGGTGACAAGAGATGTCCAGTTGAGGCTGTCTCCCCCATTATTTAGGAGCCCATTCATTTAGATCACTTCATATATGTATATGCAGAAGGAAGTTTTTGCTGTATTAGGTTCCCATACTATGACTCAAATAGCCCTGAATTTTAGCTGTCTCTCCCCATATTTTCAGTTTTCCCTGTCCTCCTGTCCCTTCCCTACTTGATCTTCTCAGTCAAGCCCTGTCATGCATTCATCTATACCTACCTATTACAAATTCCTTTTCCTTGAAGCAACTAAGTATCTGTCCCCTTACTCTATATGTAACTGCTGAGGTCATACAGATTATACCTCATGTTTACAAGTGGTTTATAATCACTTATAAATAAACAGTTAAAATCCACATCCAGGTGAAAAAATGCTATGTGTGCTTTTCTGTGTCTGGGTTACCTCATTCAGTTTAACTTTATAGTTCACTGTATTTGCCTGCAAGTATTTTTTCCATTAATTAATTTATTCACTTTACATCCCTATCACTGTCCCCAGTCCTGATCGTCCTCTCAGAGAGTCCCTCTACCTATGCCCCTCCTTCTCTGAGAGAATGGGGCCCTCCTGGGTATTCCCCTACGTGGCCCAACAAATTTCTGCATGGTTAGGCATAGCCTCTATATCTCTGAGGTCAGGTAAAGCAGCCCAGTTGGAGAAATGGATTCCACAGAATCCATTAAGGCTACAGCTTTAGGGACAGCCGCAGCTCCAGTTGCTGGAGGCCCCAAATGGAGACTAAGCTGCATATCTGCTACATATATGCTGGGGGCCTCTGTCCAGCCTGTGTAAGTCCTTTGCTTGGTGGCTCAGCTTTTGAGAGCACCTCAAAGGTCCAGGTTAGATGACTCTCAGTTTTCCTGGGGAGTTCCTATCCCAGTCAGGGTCTTCCACAACCCCCAACTCTTCAATAAGAGTCCCCAAGCTCTGTCCAATGTTTGGCTCTGTGTCCCTGCATCTCTTTCAGTCAGCTACTGGGTGGAGCCTCTCAGAGGACAGCTATGCTAGGCTCCTGTCTGTAAGCATAACAGAGTGTAACTGGTAGTTTTGCCCACAGGATGGGTCTCAAGTTGGGCTGCTTACTGGTGGACCATTTCCTCAATTTCTGCTCCATCTTTGTCCCTCTATCTTTTGTTTGTTTGTTTTTGTTTTGTTTTGTTTTTCGAGACAGGGTTTCTCTGTGTAGCCCTGGCTGTCCTGGAACTCACTTTGTAGACCAGGCTGGCCTCGAACTCAGAAATCCTCCTGTCTGCCTCCCAAGTGCTGGGATTAAAGGCGTGCGCCACCACCGCCCGGCTCCCTCTATCTTTTTTTAGTTACAAGACAAATTTTGGGTCAAAAGTATGTAGGTGGACTGGTGTCCTTATCCCTCTACTGGAGATCCTATTTAGCTACAGGAGGCAGCTTCTTCAGGCCCTCTCCTATATATCCCCAATGCTATGTATCTCAGCTAAGGTTACCCACATTGACTCCTGGGAGCCTCCCCCGTCCCAGGTCTCTGGCATGTTCTAGAGATACCTTCCACCCCCATCCCAGCCAGCTGCAAATTTCTATTTATTCTCCTGGATCTCTCTCTTTCTCTTGTCTCTCCCCATACCTGATCCTGAACCCCTCTCATTCCCCTCCCCTTTCCCTCAGCCAGTTCCCCCGTCCCTCTGCCTCCTATGACTATTTTATCTTCCCCTTCTAAGTGAGATTCAAGCATCCTTGCTTGGGCCTTCCTTCTTGTTTTACTTCTTTATGTCTATGGAGTATATCATGTGTTTAATGTGAAAATTCCTTTCAAAAGGTTCATATACTAAGTAAAACTTAGCCAGTTGTGTGGTAAAAGTTGAAGGTGAGTGAATCCCTACTATATCATGATGAGGAAACCGAGGTAGTAACCAGACCAAGAGAAAATGCCACAAAAGAGAGTACTGCTAATCTTGTGGTTACTCCCAAAATTTTGTATTTTTTTAAAATTTATTTATTTACTTTACGTAAGTACACTATAGCTGTCTTCAGACACACCAGAAGAGGGCATCTGATCTCATTACAGATGGTTGTGAGCTACCATGTGGTTGCTGTGGAACTCAGGACCTCTGGAAAAACAGTCAGTGCTCTTAACCACTAAGCCATCTCTCCAGCCCTTGTATTTTTAATGAAGCAGAGAGCATGTTTTTGTCTTTCTGCACTTAGCTTGATCCCCTTCTGACCCTCAAATGTGTTGTAAAACAGTAGGCCCACAGAAGAAGCTAAAATGATGAAACTACCTGATCTTGGGATTTTCAGCTAAAAAAGAAAATGCCATCACAGAGCCTCACAGACTACTATCACGCCATGGGTTTATGTCTAGTAAATACTCAAATATTTGTTGTTAAAAGTTATATTTAATATTACCTGTAGCCATATGTATAACGCATGAGTTGGTAAGTCTCCATGTATTATACTTTTGTATAAAACTGGAAATACTATAGGCTGGAGAGATGGTTCAGCAGTTAAGAGCACCAAGTGCTCTTCAGAAGGTCCTGAGTTCAAATCCCAGCAACCACATGGTGGCTCACAACCATCCGTGACAAGATCTGGCACCCTCTTCTGGAGTGTGTGAAGACAGCTTGAGTGTACTTACATATAATAAATAAATCTTATTTTAAAAAAAACTGGAAATACTATAAAAATATTTGACATCTACTTTTTTTTCAATGAGATACATTCACATGATAAAAAGCATTCCCCAAAATGATTCATTGTCGTTTTTCCCACATTTGATTTTTCTACAATTAATCTGGGAATCAAGAGAGGCTTCTGTATGAATGCGCTGAAAAAGGGCTACTCACTCATATCTGAAAGATTCTCTGTATTCATAAAATGAATTACCAATAATGGGCTCTTGGTAATATAATGAGAACAGATCACAACTGGGAAGACTAAACATTACACATTTATTTCTCACCAATGCACCAGATACATGGCACAGAGATAAAGGTTAAAGACCTGTTTTCATCAAACAATTCTTAACTTGCAGTAACTTTCTCCTACCAACTTTTACAAAGATGTCCTTAGGGTCATGAGCACTTCACTAGGACATGACAAAGAAACTGAAAACCACTAACTGCTATTTTTCAGACTGCCAAGTCTAGTACTACACACCACTTGCGTTCAGAGTCTCCTAGCAGAGCTCATTTAATTTGTGATGGTCACAAGTGAAGGCTGAAAGTGCAACCTATTGCCAGAGATCAGAAAATAGTCTCTGGGAAACATGTAATTACTCTGCTACCCAGTACTATTTCTTTGTGCATATTTTGTGATGTATGCCAATGACTGGTTTCTTTTGTTGGTTTTTTTTTTTTTAATTTTTTAACTTATTCACTTTACATCCCACTCACCACCACCCTCCAGGTCACCTCCTCCCACAATCCTTTCCCCATCACCTCATCACTCTTCTCCTCCAAGTGGGAGGGGGACCCCTGGGTATACCTCCCCAAACCCTAGCACTTCAAGTCTCTGCACAGTGAGGCACTTCCTCTCCCATTGAGGCCAGACAAGGCAGCCCAGCTAGAACAACATATCCCGAGTACAAGCAACAGCTTTTGGGATAGTCCCTGCTCCAGGTGTTCGGGATTCACATGAAAACCAAGCTGCTCATCTGCTACATATGAGCGGGAAGGCCTAGGTCCAGCCTGTGTATGTTCTTTGGTTAATGGTTTAGTCTCTGAGGACCCCAAGGGTCCAGGTTAGTTGACTCTGTTGGTCTTCCTGTGGAGTTCCTATCCCCTTCGCCCCCATAATCCTTCCTCCTATTCTTCCATAAGAGTCCCCAAGCTCCATCCACTGTCTGACTGTGCAGGTGTCTGTTTCTGAGTCAGCTGCTCAGTGGAGCCTCTCAGAGGACAACTTGCTCCTGTCTTCAAGAATAAGAGTATCATCAATAGTGTTAGGGATTAGTGCTTGCAACATAGCACAGCACCTGGACAGCCTCTCCATACTAATGAGGCATCTTAATATCCTTACCCTTCAGCCAATGACCTTCCCTTCCTAGATATTCTCACACTCTTCCCCAAAATTACATAATCCCTTGTTCCCCCAGAATAAAGCCTATGTGCTCACATCCATCCACAATAAAGCAATACAAACAAGCTAAGATCATCTCAGAGAGCTTCTTCATTAATGATCACCTCGGGGAAGGTCTTCACCTAAAAGGAGCCATAACACTAAAACTCCTGAAGACCTCTCTCTTCTTCCACCCCTCTGTCACTTGCTCCAAACCAGACCAAGTCCCTTCCTCTCCTGGATTGTTTTCACCCTTCCAGCCTGGCATGCAGCAGTGTCTGACACCCCAAGAGGAACACAGACTGCAGACCCCTGTCCTTGACTTCACCTTGTGTTCCGCAAACCAGTGTATTGGCTGCTGGGCAACCTCCAGAGGAGCGGCAGAACATGGACTTCATCCACACTCATTCCTATCATAGCTCCCCATGTCGGTGTGTTCTCTGATGCCTGCTTAGGTTTGATTTCTGTGTAAAGGTTTTTCTACATACATTACATTCATAAGGTTTCTCCCCAGAATGAATCAACTCATGTACAATGAGGGATGATTTGTAGCCAAACATTTTTCCACACTGAATGCATTCATAGGGCTTTTCACCGGTGTGGATTCTGTGATGCTTACTGAGGACTAACTTCCACTGAAACGTTTTGCCACATTTATTACATTCATAGGGCTTTTCACCTGTGTGAATTATCTGGTGCTTGTTGAGATATGACTTGTTTTGAAATGCTTTCCCACACTCTTTACACTCATATGGTTTCTCACCTGTGTGAACCTTCTGGTGAGTTTTGAGGTATGACTTATTTTGAAAGGCTTTTCCACATTCTTTACATTCATGTAATTTCTCACTGTTGTGGATCCTCTGATGCCTCCTGAGGTCTGACTTCTGGTAAAAGGCTTTTCCACACTCACTGCATGCATAGGGCTTCTCGCCAGTGTGAGTTCTATGATGCATGTTGAAGTATGACCTGTTATGGAAGGTTTTCCCACATTTCTCACACTCATATGGTTTATCACTCTTGTGAGTTCCCTGATGCATTCTGAGGTATGACTTCTTTAGAAAGGCTTTTCCACACTCTTTACACTCATATGGTTTCTCCCCAGTATGAGTTCTCTGGTGTGTTTTGAGGTACCACTTATGTTGGAAGGCTTTACCACATTCACAACATTCAAAGGGTTTCTCTCCAGTGTGAGTTCTCTCATGGACAATGAGAGCTGACTTTTGTCTGAAGGATTTATTACATTCACTACATCCATAGGGCTTTTCTCCTGTGTGAATTCTCTGATGAACAGTAAGGGAAGATTTCGTGCTAAAGGGTTTCTCACACTGGAAACATACATGGTCTTTTTTCTGGTTATGTGTCCTCTGATGTACTATAAGGTCTAATTCACTGGTAAAGGTTTTCTTACTTTCAAGGCATTTACAAGATTTTCTCACTGAGTTTGTTGCTTGGTGTTTAGTGAGGTTACACTTCTTACTGAAAGCTGCCTTCTCTATCTTAGCCATGACATCTGACTGAACAGAAACTTGCTCACACTCATTATGCTTACAAGAAGTCAGTCCCTTTTGAAGTCTCTTAGATGGAGTACTTTTTTTCAATAGTTTTCCGTCCTTTGTATCTTTCCCTTCTCCAATATATTCAAAATCCTGCTGTCCAGTTTGAATCTTGGAATGCTGACCCAGCTGCTCAGGACATCTGACAGATTTCCCTGCTACATAACAGTCATTATAATGCTCTCCAATACACAATCTGTGAGGCTCCGAAGGGAGATGTGTATTCAGATATCCATTCAACTCCTCAGGCTTCACTCCTGAACAGTTTCTATTACTTACAACAATACTTGAAATATTCATGGAGTATAAATAAAAAGTGTTTTCTAATCCATCTGCTTCCTCAGTTGTTCTATTATGGCCGTTGGCGGTAACTTGCCACAAATGTCTCTCTTGACTCTTCTGGTTGGTCTCAATTATGCCATCCACACTGCAGAAAACTAAAAAGACAAACAAATAAAAAAACAAACAAAAGAAGTTTCTATGAATTATTTTTAAGAGTTTCTAATGGGATTCTCATGTTTATGTAAAAAACAATTTCTAGCCAACTAACACATACTGTCATTAAAATCATAGTAAGCATTAGCTTATCAACTTTAGTTTACTCCTTTAACATACTGAAACACACTGATAAGTTTCCTAGTATTAAAGTATTGCTTGATTTTTATTTTTGTGAAGAAATATTTTGTTAAAATATCCAACAATTGCGAAGTATAGTTTTCCACACAGAGAATGCTTACATTTTTTTACAAGGTTCTAGTCACATGTATACTTTAATACACGACAGTGATGACCTTTTCTTTCTGCCATTCTCTTTATTCTGGCCAAAAAGAGGCAATAATTTCTAGGACATCCTCTTTGCAGATTATGAGCAAACTCTGTTGGCTACTTCCTAACCTGAAGCTTCCATTATGGTCATGAGTTTGCATCTTGTTTGCTTAGAGTTATTACAAATGACAACAGACTGTATTTCAAACTTGAAATTTCTTCCTTTCTACTTCCACCCAAAACATTCCAGTAATTGAGGCCTCAACTGAGCAACATGTCCTGTTCTTTTCTGAACCAAAATAAATACAAGGAAACTCCTGTTTGCCACTCTGGAAAAACATGTATGCTGTACATCTTCTCTAAAATATGTGGCTACTTGTGATAAATGATGAGCCCTAACATTTGCCTCCAAATGGTGATGATTGCACCAGCGACTAGTAATTCATCAATTCTCAAGGATGTTGTCACATTTCAGAGACTTGACTTCTCTTAGTTTCATAAAAAGCGGCTTCTACAATTCCTCATTATCTTTGTTGCTTTAGAATGAGAGAAGAAAAATCAAATATGTGCTACATTTAAATTACAATCCTCATCCCCCCCCCCAAAAAAAAGAAGAAGCTTGAGTTCTTCAACTTGAAAACTTGTCTCTTGGGGCTGGAGAGATGGCTCAGTGATTAAGAGCACTGACTGCTCTTCCGATAGCTCAATTGTTAAGAGCAATGACTGCTCTTCTGAAGGTCCTGAGTTCAAATCCCAGCAACCACATGGTGGCTCACAACCACCTGTAATGAGATCCAATGCCCTCTTCTGGGGTGTCTGAAGACAGCTACAGTGTACTTACATACAATAAATAAATAAATCTTTAAAAGAAAAAAGAAAACTTGTCTTACTTCTCCTTGGTACAAAAAAGATCTTTGATTCTTTCTCAAATGGAAATACCCCTTCCTATGCGATCTCCTTATGATTTCTTAAATCATAGCTCACAGCCTAACTTCTAAATCTGTTTCTGTATTCTCTCATCAACTTCGTAAGTGAAATACTCTATAACTTTAAACACCATCTGTTATTCATTATACTCTGGTTCAATATTACATATACTTGTTTATGATTCCTCAGTATAAATAAACTTGTCTTTTGTTGAAATTAATTACATGAAGTAAGGACATTACTTTTACATTTTTATTTATATAAAATATACAAGAACCAGCACTTAAGATCTGCCTCATTAGAATGTGCTAAAACAAAACAAGCACATGAAATATGTCTAAAAACAAAATCCCCATGAGCCTGGAGTGCAAGAGGCAACTGAAACTATGAAAAAAAGTACCAGGAAAAAAAACATCAAATTATAGAAGTCAGAGGTTAGATGGGGGCCTGGGGGGAGGGTCTAAATATTTCATCAAATTGAAATTCAGAAACATATGCAAGAGAATTCTCCTTGCAGACTACATAACAAACATGTCTGAGCCCTCAGATGTGGAACTTGGGGATAAACTGATGACATGGCCATGCTTTGTCATGCATGGTCCCCATCCACATGTGCCCACAACCAACCTGGCAGAGTCTTGTCTGCAGGCTCTTCTGCTGTCCATGGCTCCTCTCCCTGTTCCAATTTGAAGATCAACTCAGGTTTAGGGATGCATTGCCCTGTTGATAGGAAATAATATAGGACTTGGAAAAATTCTGCTAATAAGGTTCTTTGAAGAAAGACAAAACCAGGTTTTAGGATCTAGGCAACAAAAGTGCAAATGTGGACCTTTCACTAGAGAGCAGTGAACAATCACACAATCCGTGGCCTAGAACCTTAGCCCTCAACCTTAAAAGTGCCCATATATTTACTGCAGGGAAGGTGCTTGCTCCTGAGACTTACCCAGTGACAGCAGGCTACTATACGTCTCCAGCATCACACTCCTGTATAGCATCTTCTGAGCATTGTTGAGATTTTGCCACTCCTCCCAGGTGAACTTCACAGTGACATCCTCAAATGACACCAACTCCTGTAACAGCACATTTCTCCTCAATCAATTTACTCTAAGCTTGTAAAAAGGAACCTGAAGACCAGCTTCTTTTATGGGGTAGAAGGCTCTCATATGTATTTTACATTATAATATACATTGTTTATATAGTAGAAAAAACATAAAAAAACTATCCTGATGTTATTGATGTACTACCTGATAATATTAAAATTAAAACCTTCACTTTTGGTGTAAGAGAACCCAGACTACTCGGGTAACCAGGCCTTAATCAGATAGGGCTGCACGTGAACATGAACATACCCATGCCTCGCTCTGCCTCCTAGGAGTTGGAGGCAGCCTGACTACTGTCATGTTGTATGGGTCGTGCAATAATAATTCCTATTCTCTTGTGTAAATGAATTATCTTTAATATAAATATCAGCTGTGAATTAATCCAGTGGCTGTATTTCTTTACCTTATACTATTTCTCAATATTCACACAGAAAAATCAGTATTTCTCTAAATCTGCACCTCAATAGCTAATGTCCACTATTCTCTATTCTGTCCAGCCATTGGGTGATCATCATTTATTGTCAGGCAAGAATAAATGGTAAGAATTGTTTACAGAAACTTGACACAGGAGATTCTTAGTATAAGCATTTCTGTGCTGTGTCATGATTGAAACAAGATATGAGGGCAGAGAAATCTGCATTTGAATTACACAAGGGTAAACTTTACACAGTGTACAGAAACATTATGCCTACATTTCCCCCTTTTGTCTAATAAAAGGCTCTTTTGTTATAATAATAAACAACACACAGCAGGAACAATTATGAAACAATTATAAAAAATATTAGGTAAGAGTTACATTGAAAAAGTCTGGTCTGTTTGCATTTGGAAACTCATAAAGTATTTTATTTCATACCTTATAAGGTGATAAAGACTTAAATAGCCCAAGAAAATTATCAGCTGAGGCTGAAAAAGAGTTGGCTCTGACAGAGAAGGAACTATAGAACATACATCTAGATCTTTATCCAAAGATCGCCTGCATCCTGGTTATCTTCCCTTCTACTCATTCTCCCACAGGAATTCTTACGCAGAGGGAAGATTTTAATCTTAGAATAGATATCTTTAGTACACAAACAGTAAAAAATTAAAAACCTATATAGAAAAGGTTTCTGAAGTGATTCTAAAGGGAAAAATGTGACTTTGTCAACTAGTTGGAATGGATCCAGCTGAGATTGTGGCACTTTTTACTAATGCTGAGATTGCCTCACTATGGGCACAAGATAAACTTTGGCAAGAGCTTGCAGTTTTGGAAGAAATTAACAAATACCCAAAAAGCAAGTGGCTTCAATTTGTAAAAAGAACTAATTGGATTTTCCCTTGTATAATAAAAAGAATTCCAGTTTCTGGAGCGCTTACATTTTAAACTGATGCAAATAAATCAGGAAAGGCAGCACATAACTCAGAAGATATAAGTAAGGTGGTTAAAAATCCTTATGAATCAGGATAAAATCAGAATTATATGAAATACTTATGGTATAATTAGATTTTCAAGAATCTCTTAATATGGTAACTAATTCTAAATATGGAGAAAGTGTTGTTTTGCATATAGAAACTGCTGAACTTATTCAGGATGATTCCAAATTGACTTCTCTGTTTATTCAACAAGTGGGCTGATTCTGTCATTATGCGTTTATTAGAAGTTATGGCAAGTCTGGGTATACCTATACAAATTATACTGACAATGCTCCAGCATACATCTAGTAAAATTTTTAAAAATTTACATTTTAATATATAAAGCGTAAACAATCCTACAGAACAAACAGTCATTGAAAGGTCCAACTGTACTTGAAAAGAAATGCTTAATAAACAGAGAGGAATATCAAAGAACCCAAAGATAGATTACAAAATGCTTTATTAACTCAAAAATTCTTAAATGCTAATAAACAAAAAACAATGGCCACTGAAGACACTGAATTATATATAAAGAAAAAAAAAAAGCTGAGCGAGATGGAGAGATGGCTTAGTGGTTAAGAGCACCGACTGCTCTTCGGAAGGTCCTGAGTTCAAATCCCAGCAACCACATGGTGGCTCACAACCATCCGTAATGAGATCTGACGCCCTCTTCTGGAGTGTCTGAAGACAGCTACAGTGTACTTAAATTTAAAAAAAGATTTCAAAAAAAGCTGAATTATATCAGCCTGTTTATTTCAAAGATATATTAACCTGGAGAGCATGAAATGTGTTACTCTGGGGAAGGAGCTTTGAATACATTCATACAGGAGAAAGAAAATTATGGATTCCATCCAAACTGATAAAAAAAATCAGATTAGATAGAGGAAGACCCCATGAAGATCTTGACTACAGATAGGAAAAAGGAAATCCAGAAGACCAAACAGAATCGGTAACATGATTTCCTGATCCCTCTACCCAGATCAGGCCTGACACTTGTGAGACATAAAAATGTCTCTAATGCCGGGCGGTGGTGGCGCACGCCTTTCATCCCAGCACTTGGGAGGCAGAGGCAGGAGGATTTCTGAGTTCGAGGCCAGCCTGGTCTACACAGTGAGTTCCAGGACAGCCAGGCCTACACAGAGAAACCCTGTCTCAAAAAACCAAAAAAAGAAAAAAGAAAAAAAAAATGTCTCTAATGAGAAATTCAGCTAGACATAGCCAATGGATCTTATTGGCTTATGGGACTTTCGGGGAGGGGGGAACCAGGAAAGGGGAAATCATTTGGAATGAAAATAAAGAATATAGAAAAAAAAAGGATGGGGTACAGAGCTCTTCCTGTAAGCAGCCAGAGGTGACCTGTGAAAATGGTTCGTTACACTCTTGACCCAGAAAACCCCACAAAATCACGCAAATCAAGAGGTTCAAACCTTCATGTTCACTTTAAGAACACCTGGGAAACTGCCAAAAAAAAATACATATTGCCTCTAAAAGCTTTACGTTTGCAGAAAAAAACAACCAAGAATATAGTCCTGACAAGATTCACCCTCAAGGATGCTGAGATGCTAAGATTTGCTATTCTACCTCCCTGCCTGATCCTACCTCAACTACATTGAAGCTGGTTTCCTCTAAAGACTTACTTCTGGGACAACTTCAGAACAGCTATCTCACTTGGTCCAGCCTTTCAGACGGTTCCAATTGGAACTTCATTTAAGCCTGCACTTTCTCAGCATACGGAGACTGGACAACAAATGCTACAGCTAGCTTTCTTAAGACTAACCATTTTTTTAATTGTCTTGGGCCCCCCAAACAAATTCTATATCTAAAATCAACTGGAAGCAATTATAAGCGAATTTCACCCCATTCCCAAGAAGTTGGGTAAAGGAATTTTCATCATTCAATAGATGTCAGATGTTTGTTTTCTTTTAAAGGGGGATGGCTACAAGTAATTATGGTCTTGGACAGGGAGGAGACAAAATAGGAAGGTTAGATTCAGGGATTTCTTTTTTCTTTCCTTTTCTCGCTTTCTTTCTTTCATTCTTTCTTTCTTGGGTAAGGGAAAGTGGGTTGAAAAAAAGGGGGGTATTGAAGTATTATAAGAAGTTAGATATAGCTGGATAGTGGTGGTATATGCCTTTAATCTCAATACTAGGGAGGCAGAGGCAGGCGGATTTCTGAGTTCTAGGCCAGCCTGGTCTACAGATTGAGTTCCAGGACAGCCAGGGCTATATAGAGAAACCCTGTCTCAAAAAGACAAAAAAAAAAGTTAGATATATAAGGGTAGATTACTGAATCTACTCTTAAACCAAAAACACGTATAGTCATAATCTGACAATGGTACAGGATTGTGTATATTGATATAAGAATAAGGTCATTTTTAATACACTGGCAAAGGTTATTTTATACTGATATAAATTTAAGGTTACTTTGATACCCACAATGTATATATGTTCTTAATGTTTAATTGAGGTATTGTACTTATGTAATTCTTAAAGATGCAATATAAAGTTCTAGTCCTTTTGAAAGCTGCTATTACAAACTGTTAGGGATGATAAAAACTGCAAGTTACAAACTATTAGGGATAGTTAAGATAGTCATACTCATGGTCATATTAAATACTAGTCTAGTTAATTACAATAAGATGTTTTCAAGGTTACTCAGATAGTAAATAGCTAAGAACAAACAATGTTTGACAATTCAGATATACTATAAGTGGATAGCTAGTCTTCAAAAACCTCAGAGGTCCACAGAATATGGCAAATAAACTTATTTCATTATTAAAAGATCTTTTGACTATAAGACAGGTCTGCTCCTAACAGTCCCCCATTCAACGTCACATATGATGCTGAGCATCCAAAACCTCCACGTGGAGGTGATTCAATTGTGTCAAGCTAGCCACTGGGCAAAGAAAATGCCCATACTTCAACTATAGGCAAATGCTGTCCAGAAAGGACAAAAGGACACAGGAAAGCCAACGGTCAATCTCTGCCAAGACAGAGTAAGCCGAGTCCTTCATAATTCCTGCTTCACATAAGTCTGTCAGATATACTAGGCCAAAAGGCTGAAGATGGATGCTCCAAAGTTATAGAGACAATATTGGGGAGTGTCCAGGCATCCGGCTGTCTCTGTCATTTCTATAATTTTTGGGAAGCTATGCCCCTGTCCTTCCTGTATACTCAGGTAAATTTTTATTCCTTCTCAGGTCTCTGATGGGGTTGAAGACTACAGTGTCTCACAATTAAGCTTGAGTTATTTAGGATTTAAGAAGATGTTGTAGCATGGTTCCAGCCAAAAATGTGGCAGAGGAATGCCTTGTCGGGCATCAATGGGAGGAGTAGTCCTTGGTCAGGTAAAGGCTAAATAGATCCCCCAACAAGAGGAAATTGAGTGGGGGGGAGGTGGGACTGGGTCGGAGGGAGGGGCATATACTTGGAGGCAGGGAGTGGGAAGAGGGGTTGGGGGTTTTGGGGAGGGGGGAAACTGGGAAAGGTTTTACCACTTGAAATGTAAATGAAGATTATATTCAATAAAATATATATATATATATATAAAAGAAGATGTACGTCTAAAAGAATGTTTTAGGTTGGTAATGCAAATTAGGATAAAATTTGAGTTAGGCACAAAAGTTTGAATACACCAAGATAGGATAGATAATAGAATTTTTTTCCTTAATTGCCAAATACTGTAGATTGAACATTATGAATGTAAATCCTACCAGTTTCCCTAATTGTCTCATAATTGTTATAATTGTATTCAGTTTATATTTGAAAGGAAAAGCTCCTATTACTGGACTAAAAGGGGGAATTGTAGAGAGAATATCTTGTGTATTGTATGGATGTACCACCTGTCAATTCAAAAGCTTATGGCCTATGGCGTAGGCAGAAAATGGGAGGTTGGACACCTGGGAGGCAGAAGGAATTCTGGGATAGACCCAGATGATAAGATTGGCCTGGGAAGATGTGAGGAGATGGATGTATGGTACCCGAGCACAGGTAACCAGTCAGGTGGCAGAATGTATGTTAAAATAATTGGGTTATCTAAGTTATGATCTAGTCAGAGTTGACTCTAGCTATACAGCGAAGGTATTTTGAGTCTGAGTCTTGTTTCTGGGAGCATTGGGGCTGGGAAGAAGAACCCAGACAAAACTTCTACACTCTTTCCCAAAGAAAGAGTGACCCTTGTCATTAAGTCATATATGCCCCACTCTCCTACCTCAGTTATGCAGAATAGGTCATACATTAACGAAACCTGCTTCCTACAAGAATTCCTCTTCCCTCAGAAGAATTCCTTTGAAAGAATAACCTTTGCTTAATCTGGCATAGTGCAACTTTCTTTCAAAACCCTGCCTCAACCACACACCACAGTAATGGTCCTATATGTTGTAGAGAGAATCTCTTGTGTACTGTAGGGAAGCATCACCTGTCAATAAAAAAGCTCTCTGGCCAATGAGCTGAGGCAGAAAATAAGAGGTGAGAGTTCCAGTAGGGAGAGGGAACTCTGAGATAGAATCTGGCAGGGAAGAGATTTGACCCAGACTCTGAGGAAACAGACACATGACACTGAGAAGAGGTAACCAGCCATGTGGCACTCATAGAATAGAATAAATGGGTTAATTAAGTATACTGGCTGGTTTTGTGTGTCAACTTGACACAGGCTGGAGTTATTACAGAGAAAGGAGCTTCAGTTGGGGAAGTGCCTCCATGAGATCCAGCTGTGGGGCATTTTCTCAATTAGTGATCAAGGGGGGAGGGCCCATTGTGGGTGGTGCCATCCCTGGGCTGGTAGTCTTGGGTTCTATAAGAGAGCAGACTGAGCAAGCCAGGGGAAGCAAGCCAGTAAGGAACATCCCTCCATGGCCTCTGCATCAGCTCCTGCTTCCTGACCTGCTTGAGTTCCAGTCCTGGCTTCCTTTAGTGATCAACAGCAGTGTGGAAGTGTAAGCTGAATAAACTCTTTCCTCCCCAACTTGTTTCTTGGTCATGATGTTTGTGCAGGAATAGAAACCCTGACTAAGACATTAAGTTACATGCTAACTGGGAAATAATGCCCAACCTTATGGCCTAGGCCTTGTTTATTCTAATATAATTAAGTCTCAGAGTCGTTATTTCCGGAACTTGACAAGAATGGAAAAGCCCATGGTTACAAATGGCATCCAATGTCAGGCACAGAATCCAGGTTTAGACAAAAGATTCACATATTAGAAAAAGGTCCAAGTGGAAAGGCAGAAAACAAGCACTTCCCAGAGCTGGATGCAGTTTCCTAGCCAGGGAGGAAGATAAATCCCTTTAAGAGAGAGCAAACAGAGGACTGTGAGCAGCAGACATCGAGGGGGGAGCTGGAACCTCAGGCATGCCCTATAGGCATCCAGAGCTAGGGCCAATAGGCTCGGATCCAAGCTGGGTCCTGCAATTGTGAGGCTCAACTCTCCCAAAAGGACAAACAGTGGCTCAATCCCGAACCTGCAAAGCCAACCTACTAGACCAAGCCAGTGGAATGGAGCTAGCGGCCATAGGCATGTGCTGGCCTGAGGAGCCTGCAGATACAAAGAAAAGCAAAAGCAACATTTTCCCAGAGCTGCAGTGGAACTGAAAAACCCTAAACTTCTGAAGTGTAAGGTATTAAGTTTAAAATCTATAAAAGAGAAAAGAAACTGAGTATAGAAAAAAACATATATAGGTGAATGAACCTGTATTGTTATCACTGTATCATAAAATTGAAAGAACTGGGCCTAGAGAGATGGCTCAGCACTCAAGACCACTGCCTACTCTTCCCGAGGTCCTGAGTTCAATTCCCAGCATCCACACGGCAGCTCACAACCATCTATAAAAGGAACTAATGCTGTCTTCTGGCATGCAGACAGAGAATTCCTATATTTTAAATCAATAAATATTTTTTAAATTGCAGGAACTCATTGTGTAGGGAATGATTCTGTATTTACATATCTAGACCAATTTCAAGAGGAAATTTTATGTCTGTTGGTATTCCATACAAATTAAAAGCATGTACTCTGACATTCCATTATGTCTTTGATGCATACAAATAACTGCTTTTTGTTTATTTGTAAGACATACTGATTCCAAAATCATAGTGCAATGCAATGAAGTCACATCATAACAGGTATGTGAACTGAGCAGATCTAGATTTCAACAGTCATCCCCTAGAAAAACTAGAAAGGCTTGTGGGGTACTCAGAAGACATAAAAGAGAGTAAGACACAGGGGTGTTTCCAGATATAACAGAGGGGAAAAACCACACCACAAACAAAATCTGGAAAATGCTTGGGAAATTCATATTCCACAGGTAGACGCTCTCCAATGTGGAATAAGGTTAAACAACTTACTACTGCATAAGGCATGGATTAAAAAGAACTCTATAAGTAAAAGTTTTAGAATATTTTGAACTGGTTATTTGGCATAATGGTTCAGCAGCTAAAGATGCTTACCACCAAGTTTGATACACTAAGTTCTATCCTTGGGACCCACATGCTCTGCTGATTTGTACTCACATAGGAATGTGTGCTTGAACACACACACACACACACACACACACACACATTTAAAAAGGAATACTTTGAACTGAATTTTTAAAAATTAATAAGATAAATTGTAGAACACAGCATAAACTGCTAATAGAGGGAAGCTGACACAATGGAATCAAGTACTAGGAAGAATAAGCCGATTTTGCTTGGACCTATGCAGAGAAGAAAAACGAAAACAAATTGAATACAACAATAGAATAAGAAAAAGATAAGATTCAAAGAATAAATCAATGAAATTCAAATTTAAAAGTTAGTAATACAGAGTATACACACACACACACACACACACACACACTCACACTCTCACAACCCACATACTCTACTCAGAAGTTAAGGGTCAGAACTATTCTGTTCCTGAGCTCTGTTCCCAGGCAGAAATCAAAGGAATTGGGACATAGGCTACAAAGAAAGGAATAAGGCAGATCTTAACAACAAAATCTTTTTCTTATTATTAAAGATGAAACAGAATAATCATCAAAGCAAACCATTATGTTGACCATCCACACAAATCCCCAAAATAAAACCCCATATATTCTCTAAATATAGTCTTTAAATAAGAAACCAATATCAAAACAAGAGTTAAAGATTGATTCAATATTCAAAAATTAAATACTAGCCTTTGAAATAAGCTTTGAGCTAAGAAAGTATTCATTAAGAACAATGAAATGAGCTTGAGACAAACACTGAACAGTGACTTCTGGGAGTGGGCCAGAATGCCTGGGCAATTCCTCTTTCTTTGGTGGACACTGGGCTTAAGCCTTGCCCTTAGCAAATGGTTTGGTCAGTGAACAAACATGGCAAAGTTACCATCTAGGAAACTCACAGACAAGGCTTCCAGAAGTCACACAGCATCATTAGGAAGCCAGGCACATGGGCTGGTGAGATGGCTCAGCGGTTAAGAGCACTGACTGCTCTTCCAAAGGTCCTGAGTTCAAATCCCAGTAACCACATGATGGCTCACAACCATCTGGAATGAGATCTGACACCCTGTCTAAAGACAGCTACAGTGTACTTACATATAATAAAAAAATAAATCTTAAAAAAAAAAAAGGAAGCCGAGCACTAGGTAGGAAATCCAACTATCCTGAGATAACTTTGGTAAAGCACACGGAAAATCCCTAAGAAAGAACCCTTTTAGCTAGGCCCGTGGAACCTCCTGCCACTGCCCACTGCCAGTCAACCTTGAGTGCTCTTGGATATCACCCAGTTCTGCTTTCAATGACCTACTCCAACTGCTAGATCACTACAGAGAAGCCAGTCAGTAGAGCATCGCTAACACGGAACCGAGGTCATAAACTATGTTGTCACATTTTCAGGATGGCTCTGATCCACGGTTTGAACATGAAAGATCCTCCATAGAGTCAAGAATGAGATGCTTGCTTCTAAGCTGGTGGCAATATTTTTAGAAGTGATGAAAACTTCAGGAATTTGCAACTAATTAGAGGAAATAGATCACTGGGCCATATCCTTGTGCATTATATTCTCTAGCCCTTTCTGAATCCTTCTCTCTTGCTTGTTTTCTACAATCAGAAGTTAAAATTCATAAAAGATGCTAAAATTTCAAGTATCAATTAGAGAAAATAAATAAACACATAGGATTTGCTGAACTGGAAATATAATGGCTTCCTTGCAAGGATTCAACAGAGCGTTTAGTAAAAGGACACAAGCTCCAAAAGACGTTCTCCTTACTCAGGGAAGTGAGATCGACCTAGTTAGACTCCATGAAATAAGGCAGTAATGTGGGAGACTTCTGGGTAATGGATTTTGGTGAACTCTAAGTATGTACTTTTTAAAGAATTTACTTGGGCATTGTTTCCTGTACTAAAGGCCACAATCAGAAAAAAGAAAGCGCAGAAAGGAGGAGGAGGGCAGAAATAGGAACAGTGCTGGGTGTAGTCAGTAATAGGGGATGCTTAATGCTCAGAGGACAGTACAGGGTGTGGTTCAGTAATAGGGAAACGCTTAATGCTCATGAGACCCTTGGCTGGAGTTCCAACATGCATGAACACACAGATTAAATGGAACAGAGGCCTCTGAGCATTCGGCTGACATAAGTGAAAGAAGATGGCCAACTGCAAACTTAAGCATTTGCTAGAGAAAGAGAATATCAACTAAGAGACTTGCAAGAGCCAGAAAGCAGAATGAAGATACATGGAGCACGGACCTGGACTAGGCTTTTAACAAAGAACTGGCATAGGTGCCTAATGGGAATAAATGCCCAAATCAGTGTGCACAGGGCACCCCCCATCCCAGCACCTTGCCTTCTATAAGTGCCCACCATGTATGCACTTGCCAGCCTCTTCACTACTCACTATGCACTGGATGTGTATGGAGGGCAGGATTAACAGGTACTAAGAACCAACTTAATCATGATTTCATCCAGCTCCTTAAGGGGCAAAGCCCCATGGTGGAAATAATGGTCACCCAAGATATTTTAAATATGAGAGAAATATTAATAATTTGTGGCAATAAGGAAAACTATGATTTATTAAATGTTGCTATATTACTACTAATAGGAATTAAAGTCTAATCCTCTCTGTAAATTTAGGAAGATCTTACTGATGGTCAGACTATGAATACTGAATAGAATATGAAAAGATGGTAACTTTGCCATGTTTGTTCACTGACCAAACCATTTGCTAAGGGCTTAAAAAGATCTGCCTTATTCCTTTCTTTGTAGCCTATGTCCCTTTGATTTCTGCCTGGGAACAGAACTCAGGAACAGAATAGTTCTGACCCTTAACTTCTGAGTAGAGTATATAACAACATATAATAAAGTAGGGAATAAATAACTCACCACATATTCATTCATGATGTTTGTAAGTTGCTTGGTTTTGGTTTTGCCCTTGGAAACACGAAGAGGATACTGGGATACACTTGAGAGGAGAATCGTATAGCATCATGAGAGTGAGAGGATATTCATGGCTTGGTCCTAGGTTCTCACTCAAAACGCTGTGCAATTAGCTGAAGAAGAAGAAGAAGAAAAACGTAAGAAAACAGTCCCTGGGGGCTGGAGAGATAGCTCAATGATAAAAAGCACTGGCTGCTCTTCCAAAGGACCCAGGTTCAATTCCCAGCACCCACAGGTAGCTCACAACTATCTGTAACTCTAGTTCCTGGAGATATGGCACCCTCATATAGACATACATGCAGGCAAAACACCAATGCACATAAAATAAAATTTAAAAAAAGAAACAAAATAGACCCATCTACAAGAGAGTGCAACAAAGACACATTGACAATGAACCCATAATACACTCACAGTCATTACTCATGGCTCAGTTAATGAATACATATATCTATAATTAATAAGCAATTGGGTAACATTAACATTCGCTCTTAAAGATACTAATTGAAACCAGAGTCATTATATTTTACCACCATAAACACTAAAATCACCTGTTACATGAAACATTCTATTAATCCACCCTAAGGGCTCCATATAAGCACTTCCTCTACACTACTACTTCTTTTATACAGTTTATTTTCATGGGAAATATGCAGATTTAAAGATATGTTTTTTTGCCCATGCTTATACAGGAAAAAAGTTTAAGTAATACACATTTCATATAGGACATCATTACAGTAATGCTTCCAAATGGAGCATCTCCATGTATCCAAACCTTTGTTTAGTTCCCATAAATAAGATGGGTTTTGACATTAGATTAGTTTGACCAAGAAGAACTCAGCAAATATGAAGATAACCTAAAATTGAAAAGAATTTCTTGACTGGCATTTACGTACTAGACACAGCTATGTTGTATAGAACCTTGGTACCAGCTTGATAGAAATAGAGCCTTGAAAAGAATCAGCAGAAACCACTGGATGTGGGACTGAACTCCCAGAAGTTATCAGCCTCAATAATCAGTGCAATCTGATTTCTTCGTTTTACAACAGGGATAGACTCCTATCATTTTCATCCCTACGTTACGAATATTGGTTAACAGAATGCTAGCATTAAGCAAGACACTTCCATGTTATACCTTCAAGATCATACAATGTACAGACTGCATTGATAGCAAGTGTAGGATGCTCAGGACAAGGTGTTAGGAAAGTGTTTGAAATTTGGGCACCTTGATGTTTGGGAAAGCATTTGCAGATCACACTCGGATGCTGGGTTTCAACACAAAACGTAAAACCACACAAACCTGAAGATATTACATGGCAAATAAAAGTATTAGAAAATAAGCAAACATTGATTTTCCTTAACTGTGCAAAGTAAGTAAAAGTAGTAAGTCCCTGGCACCTACATATCATGCTAGCCTCGGCAAGTCTCTTAATTTCTTGGGAGCAATTTTTTCATCTTTCTAATGAAGCTGAGGTACATGTGTAAACCACCAAATCCACTGCCAAGACAGAGGAACCATCACCTGTTTCCACATGAAAATTCTGTTAATAATTGTTGTTCTAAAAAAGCTCACATGAGGCTACAGAGATACTCAGCAGACAGCAGCAACAGCTGTTCTTCCAGAGGACCAGGGTTCAATTGCCAGAACCCACATCACAGTTCACAACAGCCCATGGCTCCAAATCCAGGGGTTCTAATGCCCTATTCTGACCTCTTCAGGCACCAGGCATGCACATGGTAAACAGACATACATGCAGACAATATGCTCACACACAAAATAATAAACTTTTTTTGGTTTTTTGAGACAGGGTTTCTCTGTGTAGCCCTGGCTGTCCTGGAACTCACTCTGTAGACCAGGCTGTCCTCGAACTCAGAAATCCACCTGCCTCTGCCTCCCAAGTGCTGGGGTTAAAGGCATGCACCACCACTGCCTGGCTGTGCAAAATAAATTAATTAATTTTAACCAATTAATTAATTTAAAAAGGAGCATACAAGCTGGAAACAGTGAGGGAAGAGGAAGGGAAAAGTAAATTTACTGATTCAGTCCACTGATTCAGTCAGGTGTGAGCTAGATCACAGCTTCCAGATCCAATAAATACTTTCCAGGACCTGGCCTGCCTTTTTCAATGTAGCTGGTAGAAGAGACCTAGTCACAACCTCCTAAAGATTAAGCCCCTAACTACCATCCATGTGTTGACAGCTTCTGAAGAAGGAGGTAGCTTTGCCCAAATTTTGTTCTAAGCAATAGGATCAGTAATTGCTTAGGCCATGCAAAGCTAAGAATTTCACCTTCACTCTGCCTCTACTCAAATGCCCTAGTTGTGGAGGAAAGGCAATTAATAACACATCTTGCCGCAGTGGAGCAGGTCCACATTAGAAAATCTTCACAGGACTGACTGTGATTGTTTGCATGGCCATTATACAGCTAGAAGTTACATTCATAGTAGACCTTACCTAACTCCCTAAGCTGCACACTGATTCATATGCACTGATCCTCACACAGCACGCATTACAAGCTAGAGAAAGACACACAAAGAAACTCCCTCTAAGCTCATACCTGACACTGCCTGAAGAGCCAGGAACCAGAAGCCTAGGATAGAACCAAACAGCCTGGCAAAAAAAAAAAAGGAAATGAAGTGATTCCTAATGATATTCTGCTCATAGCAGATGAGGATTCCATGGAAACAGATGCAGAGACCTACAGCCAAACATCAGGTGAAGTTCAGTGAATCCTGCAGAAGATGGGGAGGAAGGATTGTAGGAGCTAGAGGGGTCAAGGACACCACAAGAAAACCTACAGAACCAATTAACCTGGCTTCACAGGGGTTCACAGAGACTAATCCTACAATCAGGGAGCCTGCATGGGTCTGACCTAGGCACTCAGCATTTATTTTATGGGTATGTAGTTTGGTCTTCTTGTGAGACTCCTAACAGTGCGAGTGGGGGCTGGCTCTGACAGTTTTACCTGCTTTGGAGATCCTTTTCCTCTTACTGGGTTGCCTCATCCAGCCTTTGTACGAGAAGAGGTGCCTCGTCTAACTGCAACTCGATATGCCATGCTTGGTTGGTATCTCTAGGAAGCCAGCCCTCCTCTGAAGGGAAATGGAGGAGGAAGGGAAGGGGGTGGGTAGGACTGGGAGAAGAGGAGGGAGGGGAATCTACCATTGGGGTGTAATCTTGAGAATAAATTAAAATATAAGAAGAAAACCCTGCTTCTAACGGAACAAGTCTGTCATCTGTCTCTGACCCCACCCACAGCTCATTCGCCTATTGAGGCATGTGGCACGCTAGTGCTTCCCAACTTGTTGCTCCATTGCAGTATACTCAACAAAGCATTCTAGTCTAAAGGGCAAATGCGTTCATTCAGAACCCAGCAGACCTTCCCTGTGCTGGCCACCAACATAGAGTGAGCACTAAAGTAATGGGACAGGAACCCGATAGTCCAGATTGGCCCCTGTACTGTTTTAGCATATGATAATGTATCGGTAGGTAGCTTGCAATAATGCAATCTCTGCCATGAAAATATAGGCAGACCCGGTTAACCACAGTACAGGTTTAATCAAAGGGGCCTGTATCACAGGGCCCTGTGGTTCTATGGAGTTCAGTGAAGCAGTCTAAGGCTCGGACCAGGTGTAAATTCCCTACCAGGACCCAGTGCCTCCTGGTCTCTTATTAATAATGGCCTTCCTCCACATGAGTGGGATGGAATTCCTACTGGTGCATGCCCTCCTTCAGAACATGAAACCTCTCAACTTTGTTCCCAAGAAAATGTTCCTATAACAATACTAGAATCTTCTGAGATAACCTCTTATCTCTGGTAACCAGACATTTTCAAAAACTAAACAAAACCTAAGTCAGTGGTTCTCAACCTTCCTAACGCTGCAACTCTTTAATACAGTTCCTCATGCTGTGGTGACCCTCAACCATAAAATTATTTTCGTTGCTGTTTCATTAGTAATTTCGCTAAATGTTATGAATCCTAATGTAAACTTGTGATATGCAGGATATCTGCTATTCAACCCCTGTGAAAGCGTCATTTGACACTACCCACCCAACCCCAACCCTTTCAGGTTGAGAACCCACAGGACGAGAACCTCTGTTCTAAGAGCTCAAACCTTAAGTGCCCAAAACATCAGTTCATAAAGAGACAGGAAAACTGACGAATACAATTGCCAATACACATAACGGTACAGTCACTACGTGAGAATTCCTCTAGGAATTTCAGGCCAATTCACTAGGATAACAAACACCCTCTTTCTTACAGATATGTGGGTCACAGACCTCCTCCTTCAGGCTCCAGCATTGTGGTATCAACTTACAATTTTCCCAGACTCGCTGTTTGGAATTTCTGGGTCATGCTAGTGAAAATTCCCAGTTTTGTAGTCCGGTCTCAGATTAATGGTCTTTCTCCACCTCAACTCCCCCCAAGAACGGATGCTAAGCAGGTAACAAGATTCTTCCCTAGTAAGAGCTGGAATGTGAGCTCACACTGGAGGCTTCCCGGTCCTGACAATCCACAGACACGAACCGCCCTCACCCCCAAGTCGCCATCTTGGACTCTCACCTCCTTGGCAGAGCTTCTTTCTGTAACGGCCCTTTTGGACAGTTGGAATCACAGATCCAAACACTCCTAGCACAGTCTTCGGATAAAGCGACCATTAAAGCCCTGTCCAGGCCGACTGTTCCGACTGGGAACGATGGATCTCATAGTCATCTTCCTTCCCCCTGAGCCGCTGCGGTCCGCCCTCCAACTGCTACTCAACCCCTCCTCCAAGACCCGCCTATGTTTCTGTTTCCACTGAGGTAGAGAGCACGGGTCCCGCTTCCGAGGATTCCGCGACCACTCTCCTCTTTTCGTTTTTCCCACCCGCCTTCAGAAACCTTGCACGAAACTCGCAGCCCGGGCGAAGGCGTCAGCACAGAGCCAAGATGCGACTTTCTAAGCCGTAGTTGCCAAGAGAGCGCAGGACAGAGACGCCTACCAGTCAAATGTCAGAGTTGTTTACCTGATCCTGTGTGGGAGGGCCTTATATGTTAGGGACTACATTACCCATGAGCCTCTGGGAAACTATGGTAAGAAAAAACGGACATTTTCCCACCGGGTCCACTACCGAATTACCTGGAATAATGGACTTCAAAGTTCAGAATAGGTACCTATCTAATAACCGCGATGTGAAATTCCTTCACCTTTCTTTCATGTGAACCCCAAGTGTCCCAAAGTAGTATAGAACCTGAGAAGGAAGCTCCAGTGTGTTCATCCTAGAATCAGACCAAATATCTATCTCTGTGGGAGACATGGAGCCATAGAAAATCGGTGTGAGGTATCTGTTGTAGGGTAGTTACCAGAGAAGACTACTCAGACATGGGTTTAAGCCAATAAAAAGCCTTATTAGCCAGACTGCAACTACCCTTGGTGTTCAGGATCCCAGAGAAGCCCCCACAAAAGTCATGTCATGGATCGACATACTTCAGTTAAGAACAACTAGTCAGGGGCTGGTGAGATGGCTCAGTGGTTAAGAACACTGACTGCCCTTTCCTAAAGGTCCTGAGTTCAAATCCCAGCAAGCACACGGTGGCTCACAACCATCCGTAAAGAGATCCGATGCCCTCTTCTGGTGTGTCCGAAGGCAGCTACAGTGAATTTACATATAATAATAAATAAGTCTTTAAAAAGAAATTAGCCAGAAGCCAAAAGGCAAGTTACTTTCCCATAACTATGGACTTTGACGGATTAGGCTTTTGTTACAGTTTTGACAGATGGTGCTGTCTACTTGCTGAGTTTTACAGCCTGGATAGTATTTCTGTCCAGGAGTCAGTTATGCTAAAGTGTCAGAGCCTACTAAGGTCTGGGACTCTCTTCTGACTGTACAGAGCCCCGCAGGAGCCTATGAACCATTTACATCACTAGTGTATCGTCAAATTGAGCATTCTGCTTACAGCACACAGTAATTTTCAAGTTCAATTTGAAATAGAACCAACCATTTTGGACCTCCATTGTAATAGGAGGAAACCACAAAAAACTATGTGGATTGACAAGAGACAAAAGTTATGTTGCACATTGCCAACAATGCTTAGAAATAATTGGAATTTAAAATGAAAAAATTACTAAAATTGAAATCATTTTTTTAAATCTTCAAAAATAAACAAATTCAAACTGAATGTGGTGGCACATGCCTTTACTCCCAGCACTCCAGAGGCAGAAACAGGCATTTGAGGCCAGCCTGGTCAACAGAGTGAATGCCAGGGCAGCCAGAACTACATAGAAAAGCCCCTGTCTCAAAAGGGGGATGGTGGGGGGCAGTAGGGAAGGGGATAGGAGACATACTCAGGAGTCAAACAAAATCTAAATAAATTTAAACAGTCCCTGCCCAGAGTTGACACATTACACATTATTAAAATGAATTTTTCAACATAAACTAAATATTCACTATAATCTCAATAAAGTTCCATGAAAATCTTTCTGTTTGTAGAGTGAAAAACCTAAGGGCCTCAAACTTAGAGGAATCCACTTGTTTTCTACCTCCCAAGTGCTGGGATTAAAAGTGTGCACCACCAGACCTGGATCTTAATAACTTACTCCATAAAGTAATGAAGTGTCATTTTGAGGACTGTCTTATATGTACTTGTAGCCTCTATTTATGCATTATTTCTTCCTCTTCTTTTATCATTTGGCCTGAAGGAAGCCGAATGCCATTTTGCAGGCTGGGCTGTAGAGGGAGCCATGGGAATGATCTTGAAAACCAAGATACAGCTCAAGTGGAGCTTGAGATGACTCTAGCCCTGAATATGATGCTAATAAAATGGTAATTAAGTTTTATTTTTAATCTGTTTGCTTGAGACAGGGTCTCTCTATATAGCCCTGGCTATCCTAGAACTCACTGTATGTATCAAACTGGTTTTACCTCACAGAGATCTGCCAACCTCTGCCTCCTGAGTGTTGGATTATAGGTGTGTACTACCATGCTCTGCAGGTAATTGAACTCTAAGTTAAAGAAGCTCTTGAATAAATCGCAAACAAAAATAATAACTTGAATTTTGTATAATCTTTAAAAATCCTTTTATAGCCTGGCATGGCTAGCAGACCTCTGAGTTCAAGGCCAGCCTGATATACACAGTGAGTTCCAGGACTACTCAGAGCTGCACAGAGAAATCCTCTTTCCAAAAACCTAAATAAATGAATATCTTAACAGACAGAACTCCCCGTGGTGTCATATAATAATTGTCTATTGAACTCCAAGTTCATTCTGTGGGTCCAAACTGCATTTCTATGATCATTCCTCTGGAATTAATACCTAGAGTGGCATTCATTTTAGAGAATGGGGCAGGGGTGCCCTCTTGTGACAATCTGGTTGTATACATTTGTCTGTACATAGTTTTCAGTAACATGTGAAACCATCTGAAGTCAAATCACTTAACAAACATAAAATGTCCTGCATTACTAAACCAATTTGTATCAGAACTTTTAAGTAAAGGAAGGGTCAAAATCCCAGAGGGCTTGCTAGCATTAACGGATAGTATGAATAATTCACACTAATATGTTCCTCCTTAATTATGCTGATAGCTCTAACAACATCTGAGTGAAATAGCGGCTCACCACCACTTAAATGGGTAGCAAAGATGCTCCTTTCCCACTCTGAATACAGACTGACTTCCAGGACAAGAAGAAGCCTTCCACCAAGGAAATCCCTGAGCTGTTTCCACCCTGAAAGTCTACATTTCAAAGGTCAATGGGTTACATTCTAAAATATTATGTCAATTACACATATGTTAAACAATTAGTAACTGAGGCAAGAGAGCGGGCTTAGTGGTTAAGAACACTGGCTTCTCTCACCAAAGACCTGGAGCTCAATTGCCATAATGCACATGGCACAACCAACTATCCTTAACTCCATCCCAGGGGACCCAATGTCATCTTCTGACTTCTGCAGGCACAACACTCATAGGGTACACAAATATGCATACACACAAAACAATTACACACATCAAACTAATGAAATGAACATGTCTAAAATGTTGAAATAAAGCCATGCAGTAGTAATACATGCCTTTAATCCTAGCACTCAGAAAACAGGGGTAGGCTGATCTCTGAATTTAAGGCCAACCTGGTCTATAGAACAAGTTCCAGGATACCGAGGCTACACAGAGAAACCCAGTCTCAAAAAAAAACAAAAAACAAAAATTAAATAATTAACAAAAGATAAAGAAATTTGTATTTAGGTAAAAGAAGAATAAGTTCGATACATTGAAATGACTTCAAAAAAGATATATGGAAGAAAAAACTTTTTTGAAACTGAACATGAACAAGAAATATATGGAAAACAGAGATGTCCAGTTGTGGCATTCCAGGGACCAGCCTCTGCATGGAGAGGGGTTCTGAGAGAAGGGGTGTGTCTGGGATCGTCGAAAAGAACAACTCGAAGTCAAATCGTAGATCCAAGCCGACTTCCTAGGTTCTGCTGAGATGGCTTTCCAGACCCACACCCCCCCCCCACAGACAGCTTTTTTGCTATTCTAAAAACTCTTTGATTGAGAAAGCTCTCTCTGCTACTAAAAATTCTAAAAGCTATGTAGATAACTCATGGCTTTTTTGGCTTTGGTCAAGAAAAGCCAAGTCAGAAATTCTGTTAAGAAAAAATTCTTGCCAGGACAGCCAGGGCTATACAGAGAAACCTTATCTCAAAAAAAAAAAAAAGAAAAGAAAAAAGAAAAATTCTTGAAGAACTGTGTTGCTCTCCAAAGATTTCCAGACAGCTCTGATCTTGCTAGAGAAAAATTCTGAAGAACTACTATCTCTTTTTGCGATTTCATCGCTTGCAGACCAAAAGTCCAGTTTTTTATTTACATATCAATTTGGTTATTTCAGGTTCCCTTTGCTTATTTTATAAATCAACATCCCTTGACCCCAGCCCTTTGATTCACAGGAGACAGCAAGCATATGTTTTTTTTTCTTAACACTGCAAAAGAATTCAGAGATTTGTCTGCCTATGTTAAGCACAGGCAATAGGCTAGTTGGGTAGAACCCTGTCAAGAAATTACCATGTCTACCGCACCTGGGCCTAACCTTGCTCTGTCCTATGCTGATCTTGAACTCAAGAATCTGGCTGCATTTGTATCTGCCTGCCTTTGTATCTTTCTGACAAGCTGGCTCATAAATACAGCTGCCTTTGTTCCTTTAGATTAGTGAAGCCCCTCGTAATTCATATTGCACCCTTATATTTTGCATAGTTTAGAAAAAAAATATATATATAGCTCATATATTTAGAGTTATTTTTCCACAGCCTTAAGGACTTTTCCTGAAGGTCCCAGTGTTTACTAATTTGCTGAGACATTAGCCACACCTTCACCTCCTAGACTTGTGCTATCTGATTATCATGGAGTCATTAACATTAACAAAGAGGACATTCCTCGGAGGAATGTGAAATATGTTCATTATTACACAAACAAGCCTTCTGCCCACAGCAGCTATCAACACTCATGAAGGCTCACACTGGGGCCCTGTCCCGGGGCAGGAGCCTGCAGTGTCGGCACTTGAGAGGGTAAGGGAGACTGTAGCCATGAAGTCGGTCTGGTCTCCAAAACAAGATCCTAAGAAAGAAGAAATGGAAGGGAAGGAGGGAAGAAAGTAGAGAGGGAAGAAGGGAGGGAGAAAACCCTAGAAGTCTAAATTCAAAAGCCAACATCAGCAGACTTAGAATGTTAATAAAAGCATTTACCAACGTGAAAAGATTCACAAAATATCCTTTTATATATAGGTTACACTTTGAACACATATTATCTCTTGACTTTCTTCTCTAACCAACTTTTGATTCACTGACACGGAAAGGTGGTTTTGATTAGCTGTTCCATATAGATAGATAGATAGATAGATAGATAGATAGATAGATAGATAGATTAAAATATGCATGGAATGTGACTATGTCCAAATTTGAAAACTCATTTGGGTCCATGTGACCCAAAAGTTTGACTTGCACTAAATGTCATATGTAGCATCTGGCACTGACATGTGGAAATATTTGAAATATTTGAAATTTATTATGGGGAAGGCACACGCCTAAAGTTCATACCACAACTAGTACAATCTCAAGTTGGTCAAGCCTGGGTGCCCTTACCCACCGTGCCATGGGTCCTGTATGAACCTTTGACACTTAAAAGTATATTATTCTCTTTTTGGAAGAGAAATGAACCAAGGATTTCATGCATGTTCGTCAAGCACTCTACCACTGAACCCCATCCCCTAGCCGCACTGCTGCGGTATTGCTGATCTCAATAAAACATTCCTATTCTACTCTCTCGAAGCCTCACCAATAGAGGGCACTCCATGACCATTTTAGATAAATCTAAATCTCTTGCGCTGTAAGACTGAGTACTGATCTTTATGTCAGGTAAGGAAGCTTCTACCTCATTTTTTAACATAGCTTTTTTAACTATTCCTAGCCAATTGTGACTATAATGAGCCCAAAGGAATGTAAGTGATATGGATAGATAGATAGATAGATAGATAGATAGATAGATAGATAGATAGAGATAGAGATAGAATAGAGATAGATATATTCATTGGACTCCATGAGACACTGTAAATTACTAACCAAAATACACGTATTCAGACATTATTTGATCAAATTATTAGGCATCTCCTCCCTCTAGTCAAACCATGAAGAAAACAAGTATAAGTTCCTGGCCTCAAAAGGCCTCTATGTTCCACTAAGGGAAACAAAAAAAACTCAACATCTAGACAATGAGAGAGGTGAGTGGGAACTATTGGATTAGAATTGCAGTTTTAAGTAAGGTGGTCAAAGAAACCCACACTGAGGAGGTAATGGTTAGGTCAGAACATAAAGAAGGTGAAGTAAGCTAGGATGATGGGTAAAGAAAGAGCAATCCATACCAGGAATGGGCACGGGAGTCACACATTCTAATCATAAACTAGCCTCACTTAGAGGAAGGGTCGGGGGGGGCACATGGATCTCCCTGGGAGGGGGAGAGAGAATAGATATTATGGATGAACTAATGCAGGTGGACACAGGAACAGGATGGTCAGTGATGGGGTAGAGGAAAAGGATTCAGGGAAAGACAGAATGGAGGGGCATTTTAAGAATGATATGGAAACCTGGTACAGCAAAAACTTCCTAAAATATGTGAAGATAATCCTAATGAGGTCTCCTAATAATAAGGAAGATGGCGTCTTAGCTGGCCATCTCTTGTCATCCAACAAGGCTTCCAGAACTGAGACTAGGTTGCATTCATTTGAGTGTTTGGCCAAGGGAGTCCCATAAAAATCTCCAATCAATCCAGGCTGATGCTAAGACAAAAATGCTCTCTGAATTGACAGTGGGCTGTCATTGCTGAGGACAACACCCACACAACCACTGAACATGGAGAAGTCAAACTGGGGCCTACATGGAGCCTCCACCCCTATGTTCTAGTGTCTTTGGTGTGGAAGGTACTCTGTAGTCTACCAAAAGAGAATGAAAACATCAACCCAGCAACAAAACCTTTGACCTACAATCTGTCCTGCCTGCCAAATATGTTAGGGCAATGGTGGCACAGAACTTGTGGGAGTAGCCAACCAATGTCTGATTTGGCTTAAAGTCCACTCCAAGTGAAGGAACCCATACCCAATACTGCAATACCAAGAACTAGAAACTAGATAGCCAGATACTTAGGGTAAAACCAAACACTACTCTCTAAAAAAAAAAAATATCAATAAAATGACTCTGAATGATATTCTGCTATGCCCATAGAAAGGTGCCTTATTCAATTATCACCAGAGAAGCTTCCTCCAGCAGCAGATGGGAATAGATGCAGAGATCCACAGCCAGACATTACAGAGAGAGAGAGGCCAAAAGGGAGGTCTCCATAAATCCCCCCCCCCCCCAGAGCTCAGGGAACCCACAGAAGAGGAAGCAGAAAGAGTGTTAGAGTCAGAAGGAATGGAGGACACCAGGAGAACAAGGCCCTCTGAATCAACTAAGCAAGGAGCTCACTGAGATTGGAGCAGCAAGCACAGGTCTGTACCAGGTCTTCTGCACATATATTACAGTTTTCAGCCTAGTATTTTTATGGAACTCCTGAGTGTGAGAACAAGTGGGTCTCTGACTCTTGGGCCTGCTCTTAGGACTTCCTCTTGTTGGATTGCTATGTCTAAAGTCAATATGATAGCTTTTTTTTTCTTTTTTTTTTTTTCTTTTTTTTTGGTTTTTCGAGGCAGGGTTTCTCTGTGTAGCCCTGGCTATCCTGGAACTCACTCTGTAGACCAGGCTAGCCTCGAACTCAGAAATCCGCCTGCCTCTGCCTCCCAAGTGCTGGGATTAAAGGCGTGCGCCACCACTGCCCGGCTAATATGATAGCTTTTGCTTGCTCTTATTATATCTTATTTTGTCGTATTTGGCTGTTATCTCTTAGAAACCTGTTCCTTTCTAATGAGATACAGAAAGGAAAGGGAGGGGAGGGGAGGAGTTGGGAGGAGAGGGGAGGAGAGGGGAGGGGGAGAGGAGGACAGAAACTGGAAGGAGGAGTAGAGGGAGGAAAATATTACCAGGATACAGTGTGTGAGAAAAGAATCTGTTTCCAATAAAGGGGAAAATAAAAAAAATAAAACAGCCTCACCAGCAGAATGAAAACAACTAACTTATGAGCAAATTTGGAGTATATATATCAAGCAGCCTGTGGCATAAACTCTAGACAGAGGTGTCATGGTTAATTAACTTCGATTGTCATTTTGATGCACCTGGGAAGGGAGACGCTGAACTAAGGAATGACCTCAATCAGACTGCCCTGTGTGCATGCCTGTGGGCATTTTCTCCATGCTAATTGATGTAAGAGGGTCTAGTCCACTGTGAGGAGCTCTATTCCTAAGCAGATGGGCCTGGGCTATATGAGGAAAATAGACAGATGTAGCCCTGGAAACAAGCCAGCAAACAGCATTCCTCTGAGGTCTCTGCTTCAGTTCCAGCTTCCTGGTTTCTGTCTTCCTTAAGTTCCTGCCTTCACTGCCTTTACTTGGACTGGAACTTGTAAGAAAATTAATACTTTTCCTCCTCGGACTTGCTTTTATCCTCTATAATGTTTATCACAACAAAAACCAAACTAGAACAAGCCTAAGTGGGAAAAGTAATACTCCTCCCTTTGAGAGAATCAGTCCTTCCCACCCTGTTATCTCTCTAGTACTTACACTCCTGGGCCTGCTGAGACAGCCAGAGGATCTGTGAGCAATCTGGGTACAATGTGTAGCCTCGGGACGAGAATCATGGACACCTTTACAGACTGCTGCAAACAGACTCAAGCTAGATCTGACTTCTCAGAGTCAGTCACTCAGCTCGCATTCATACTGCTTAGGTAGTTGTTTGAGCCTGAAGCTGTCAAAGAGAAGAGAAGAAATTAGCGGGTCCAAGAAGAAACTTTGGTCCAGTTTACACTGGTAACAAATGATTCAGGCTAGGCATTATGGGCCTTGCCATCCACAGCAGAATATCCAAGTCTCTGAACCCATTCATTCCCTGCTTATGACTAACATTAGCCAGTCTGAACTGGTTGATTTATTTCAACTATTAACTCCATCCTCTGAGCAAAAAGCATACATCCTACCTCTGGCATCATCAGAAAATGGCAAATGTGGGCTGCCTACTGTTATGTGACAAGACTTTTCCTGAAGATACACTATTTACCCCAGAGAGGGAGCCCATGACATACTAAAGTACGGGTAACATCTAAGTGGAACTTGGTGAATCAATGAATTTTATTGGGGGTTACATACAGGAATATGAGTGAGAGGTTACTTACAGGAAAAGAAATGACTCAAAAACCACCCCATATGGATGACAGTTTCCAAGAGGAGGAGCCTGGGGTATACTGTGCAGCCTGCAGGCAGCGCAACAAATTCCAGAGCATCCCTTCCAGATGACTCATTTGGTAGAAGCCTCTTCCAGGCAACTCTGTGGGTTTCTGCTTCTTCCAGACCGCTGGTCTGCTTTCAATCTTCTTTCAGCTTGGCTTGTCTGTGATTTACTCTCAGTAGTTTTTATTGTTTACTCTGGGAGGGAGGGGTCTAGTGACTGTGATCAGTTTCAGGGACTTCCTGAAACTATTTTGAGTTATTTACACATTTGTCTTAAAGAGCTTCCCTTGGAGATGGAATGTTTCAATCTATGGAGAAATTGCTAGACCATACCTACCATACACACACACACACACACTCACACACACTCACACACACACACACGAAATACAACTTTTTCATGCTAAATCTAGCCAGGGAATCTGTTTTTTAAAAAAAAATATTTCTACAGATAGGAAAGGCTAAACAAAAACAGTATAAAGAGAGAAACTATCAGCCTAGAGCAAGTACAGCATGGTTGATGAAAAAAAACCCAACGACTCCAGTCCTTCTACTACTCAGTCGCTCAAGCAGCATCCTTCCTTTGCTCCTGGATGTGGTGAAGATCTTTTGAACCAGGTAGGGCTCCAGAAGTCACATCCTAACACCATGGCACTCAGAAGTCTCATGTCTCTTTGGCAGGCACTGTCTCCTTGTTTTGTTTAGTTTTGTTTTGTTTTTGAGAATGGGTTTCTCTGTGTAGCCCTGGCTGTCCTGGATCTCTCTCTCTGTAAACCAGGCTAGCCTAAAACTAAGAGATCCACCATGCATCACAACACTCAGCCATAACATTTATTATCTCATGTGTACATAGTAAGAGCTTAATGTTCAATGAATGAATAAAGTTTGAAAAGGAGGGCTAAAAAGTAGACTCTGTGGTTTATAGCACTTGTCATTCAGAGGACCCAGGTTCAGTTTCCAGCATCCACATGGTGGGTCACAACCATCTGTAACTCCAGGTCTAGGGAATCCAGTGCCTTCTTCTAACCTCCTCAACACTAGGTATGCACATGATCCACATGGATACATGCAGGCAAAACACTCACACTCATAAAATAAATCTTTCAAAGTTTTAATTAAAATGAAAACATTACAAAAGACCCATTCAAGCTACAATGTGAGCACTGGTGTGCAGTGTGACTTGGGTTATATGGAACACTGGTTTCATGCTAAAGTAGGACTAATGCGCAGTGCTCAGCTCTGGTAAAGGCTCTTTTCCTCTTGTCAGTTACTATGCTTCACCCCCCCATAGATGCCAATAGCAGGATGAAGGGGATCTGGAATTAGGGGTTTTGAACCTGTTGACCCTAAACCTCACTACAGCTGTGTCCCTGATGTGGCCAGAAATAGATCCAAAGAGCATCACACACCTTCAAGGCGTGAATTGTGTCTGCCAGACGAAGTCTGTTAGTAATGTCATGAATAAGCAATGAATAAGTACCTATTCTGTAGGCGGTGACAGATAAGGAAAGTGACATTGGAAAACAGACAAGGCTATATGCAGAAACTCATTCTTCTGACTTCCTTCCCATGTGCATTCTGTGGCATCCCATGGCATTCCTATGAAGCCCAAGGCTCTTCTATCAGGTTCAGCATATCTGGTCTTATGCTGAGGTCTCTGATCCATTTGGAGTTGAATTGTGTGCCAGGTGATAAGTGTAAGTCTATTTGCATTCTTCTTCATGCAGTCATCCAGTTTAACCAGCACTATTTTTTGGAAGATGCTGTCTTTTTGCCAGTGTGTACTTCTGGTTTCTTTATCAAAAATCAACTGCCTATAAGTGTTTGAACATTTATATGGATCTTCAGAGAAAGTGGGGAATAGTCTTGAACACATTGGCCCAGAAAAAGATTTTCTGAACAGATCACCAATACCATAAGCAATAAGAACAACAAGTAATAAATGGGACCTCATAAAACTGAGAAGCTTCTACATTGCAAAGGACACCATCATTCAGACAAAACAGCAGGTTACAGAATGGGAAAAGACTTTTTTTTTTTATCAATTGCCATCCAGCAGAGGACTAATATCTAAAATATACAAAGAACTCAAAAAAACTGAAAATCAAGAAAACAAATTACCCAATTAAAAACATCAGGTACAGCTCTAAACAAAATTCTCAATAGAGGAAACACAAATGGCTGAAAAACACTTAAAGAAATGTTCAACATCCTTTGTCATCAAGGAAACACAAATCAAAATTACTTTGAGATTTCGTCTTACACAGATCAGAATAGCCAAGATCAATAAAACAAATGGCAGCTCATGCGTGCAAGGATTTTGAGTAAAGGGAACACTCATCCATTGCTGGTGGAAGTACAAACTCCTACAGCCACTATGAAAATCAGTGTGGTGGTTCCTCAGGAAGCTGGGACTCGGCCTACCTCAATATCCAGCTATACCACTTGGGCATTTACCCAAAGGATGCTTCATCCTACCACATGGAGACTTGCTCAACTACTCTATTCATGATATCTATAAATTAAAAATAGCCTAGGTGTTCATCATTGGATAAAGAAATGGGTAAAGAAAGTGTGGTACATTTATACAATGGACTATTAGTTAGCTAGTTAAAATGAAATCATAAATTTTACAATACATATTATGTATTTACTGTGATATTTATGAAATGCATAAATAAATGGAACTAGAAAAAGTTAATCCTGAGTGAGGTAACACAAACTCAAGAAGACAAATATTGTATGTTTTCACTTATATGTGGATGTCAACCGTTAAGTCTTTGATAAGCAAGCTACAATCCACATAACCAGAGAGGTTATATAGAGAGTAAGGGACTAGAAGGTTGGAAGGGATCTCCATAGGAAGGAGAAATAGAAAAAGTAGCTATAAATAGATGGGAGAAAGGTCCTGGAATGGGAACATCAAATGGGAAGGGAGAGGGAGAGAATATGGGGAAGGACAGCTAAAGCTAAGGGCCATTTGAGTTGTCATGTGGGAACGTAATACCGTAGAAGCTTCATAACATTTATACACATATGAAGGCTATCTAAATTAAATCATCAAATAGTTAGATATCTCTTATCACCAAATGAAGCTTCCAGTAGTAGAAATGGGTTACATCCAATCAAGTTGTTGGCTAAAGAGGTCCCATGGAAACCACCGAACAACCCAGGCCATTCGGATGGTACTGTCCTATTGCTGAAGACAATACCTACATAACAGGTAACAGCATATGTTGGGTGAGGATGTGGAGAAAGAAGAACACTCCTCCACAGATGGTAGGATTGCAAACTGGTACAACCATTCTGGAAATCAATCAGGCAGTTCCTCAGAAAATTGGAAATAGCTCTACCTGAAGATCCAGCTATACTACTCTTTTTTTTTTGGGGGGGGGTTGGGAGGGTTTTTTTTTTTTTTTTAGTGTTTTTGAGACAGGGTTTCTCTGTGTAGTCCTGGCTGTCTTGGAACTCACTCTGTAGACCAGACTGGCCTCAACGAAATCAGAAATCTTGCCTGCCTCTGCCTCCCAAGTGCTGGGATTAAAGGCACGCACCACCACTGCCCAGCATGCTCTTAAGCATATACCCAAAAGATGCTCTACCATACCACAAGGACACATGCTACACTAAGTTCATAGCAGCCTTATTTGTAATATCCAGAAACTGGAAAGAACCCAGTGTGTCTCAACTGAAGAATGGACACAGAAAATGTGGTTCATTTGCACAATGGAGTACTATCTAGCTATTAAAAACAAAGACATCATGAGTTTTGCAGGCAAATGGATGGAATTAGAAAATATCATCCTGAGTGTCATAATCCAGTCCCAAAAAGACAAGCATGGCATGTACTCACTGATAAGTGGATATTAGCCAAAAAGTACAGAATATCTAAGATGCAACCTACAGACTGTAAAAAGTGTAACAAACAGAAAGGATTCATATTTTTAAAACAAAAATATCATAAGCCTTACTGACTACACAGCATTAATATTCATTAATTGTGTTTTAAGGTTTTGACCTCTTCATAGAAAGCAGCACATATCATCAATATTAGGTATTTAATTATTACCTACCATGGCATAGGTTTAGGTGGAGCTATGAGTCAAATTATAAAAATAAAACAAAACAAAGGTAATACAAGAAAACAGCTGATGTGATGAAACACTCTGCTAACCCCAGGTTGAGGCATAGGACAGTCAGGAATTCAAGGTCAGCCTGAGTTCACTGTGAAATCTTATCTCTGAAAGAGAGAAAAGGCTTCTGGTCAAATGGTGCAATAGAAGCTGCCTCTCTGTGGCCTGGTGAAAAGTGTTAGCTTTAGAAAAAAATAACTCTACTCCCAAAAGAGAAAGAGAGGAAGTGTTTCAGAAATTCATAAAAGTAGTTGAATGAACAGGTAACAAGTCTGGAGACAGAGGATCAAGGCACCAAGCCCCCAACTCCAGCCATGAAGCTCCCAGGATGGCAAGAAGCAAAACCTCATCAGAAGGTAGACCAGACGCTCCAAGTGAAAGACCACAAGAACTACTTTCATGAAATGCTCCCACTCCCAAGTTTAAATCCAGTTGGAAGTTTTGGTAATTCCCATAGTAGGATGGATTACCAGAGAACAGGATTCTCACTCACTCACTCTATGTAACTCAGAGGGCATTAACCAGGTGCCATCCTCACAAGGAATTTATTCTTTAAAACTAACTTATTTGAACCCCTGAAAACAGAAGAATCACAAGGCAGGACATCTAAATTAAACTTCCACAGACCCCTGGGAAATAGACAGCCTGAGGGACAGATATAAAGAACAGGGAAGCTAGACATTGGCAAACCCAAATTGCATACAGCAGGAGGCTGAGCTCTGGCAGTGAAATATAGCAGGAAAGACAGACCTACACTCACTCAGTGACCAGGAGCTGACCTCATCAACAGAATAATTCCAAACAATGAGGTCAGTGGGTGTATCAAATACTGGAGCCAGCATACTGTCTGAGATTCGCTCTTATGGAGTCCAGAAATTCTGAAGCTCCAGAATACTTAACAGTCAAAGCTATTCACTACTTCAACAAGGCGATTAAAGCATAGCTACTTCTGAAAGTACCAAGACAGGTACACTTGGTCAGATCTCAGTGCTGCAGTTGCTTTCCTCTCTCCCAATGCAGTTAGGAGATGCCTGCCAAATAGGACATTAGCCATCCTGAGGGCAGGAACTGTGGCTGTCCTCCCACTTAAAAGGGTAGGAGAACCTATTCAACTCACAGACTGTAAAACTAAGAGGAATTAGCAGAGAACCCTGGTATTCAAACAAGGGAAATTATGAAGTGAAGGCCATTCTGGCACACATCATATATTCTTGCCCTGTATAGGCTCAGTCCCAGAAAGACCAAAGTCAGATTCAGTCACCCGCCCCAGCTCCCAAAAAGAAAACACTTCCACATTTTTTCTGTTTTTCTTCTCCCCATTCTTGTATATTTCCTTTGTCCATCTTTTTTTTAACTATAATTTTAGTGGTATTTTTACTTTATTGGATTTTTAAAGCTTCTTGCTAACATCTGCACAGATCAGGAAGTATAGAAAAGAAAAAGCCAATGCTCTTCTGGCTTTCTCTTTATGCCACCTTACTCAGTCTGGACCTTCCGACCATAAAGTGTTGCCACCCACAGTCATGTCCTGTCTTCACACCTCAGTGTGAAAACCCTTTCAGACATGTCCTGAAGTGTATCTACTAGAAGACTCAAAATCCATTTAAAATGACAGTACAGATTAACCATCACATGCCTACCCCTTGTCTGCCCCACACTCAAATCCATCACTTTTAAATCAAGTATTGTTTGGATGGAGGTGCCCTGCATGAATGCACAATGTTGCTGTCTGAAGACACATGGAAAAAAATATCTGGGGTTAGAGAGATGGGTTGCAGTTAAGAACACTGGATCCTCTTCCAAATGAACCCTCAATTCCCATCACCTACATGGTGGCTTATAACCTTTTGTAATCCTAGATCAAGGGGGATCCAACACCCTCTTCTGACCTCCACAGACACCAGGCATATATGTGCTGTATAGATATACACTCAGGCAAAACACTCATAAATAAAGATGAAATAATCTTTAAAAATAACTCTTTATAATTTTTGCATATATGTGTAAAATATGAAAGTAGAAAGTCAACTCTGATAGGGGAAGAAGTTTTAAAAAATGGAAAAGAGTGAATCTAAGGAGGATGAATGGAGAACATATGACATGAAAGCTGAATGGGGGACTTTACTTATTTTGTGTGTGTGTGTGTGTGTGTGTGTGTGTGTGTGTGTGTGTGCAGACATACATGCTCCATAGCACATATATGGAGACCAGAGGGCAATTTTCAAATTTTGTTTTTGCCTTCACCTTGTTAAGGTAGGTTATCTTGTTTCCAATGCAGGCTAGTTCCAAGCTAGCTAGCCTCTCGCCTGTCTCCACTTTCTAGATCCCAGCAGGAGTGCAGTCGATTATAGGTGCATAGTACTATATTTGAATTTTTTGCAAGAGTTCCAGAGACAGATTCAAAACCTCAGCCTGACAAGCACTTTGACATACTAAGCCATTTCCCTAGCCCCAGAATGGTGGACTATTTGGGAGACAGAAAGTTCAATGAGAGAAGAAAGGCATCATGAGGAAGAAGAGTGGGGGGATGCAAAACAAAACAAAAACACAAAACAAAAAAACAAAATCATGGTGAAAGGCATTTCTTTGTATGTCAATGGAAAGCACAATTTAAAATAATAGCAAAAGAGTATCCAAAACCAAAATTAAACCTGGAAATTACTACCCATGCAATAAGATTAAGATTAGACGAAAGAAGTTTGTTGTATGGTCAGTGCCACAGGCTGTCTAGTACATAGACACACAGCTCTGGTCACATAAGTGTTGTCAATTCACTCCTAAGTGAGACCACTTCATGATTCATTATTATTGAGCTTGCCAACACCTTTCTTCTTAAATGAGGCCAAGAACACGCAAAAGATTACACATGAAGTAAATCATTAGACAGTACACAGGTTTTGTTGTTTTGGTCAATCCTTTGAACTTTTTTTTTTTTTGAGATGTGATCTTGCTAAGCATTTGAGGTTGACCTGGAATCTGGAATTCACCATGTAGCTGCCCTTGAACTAGCTCTCTGAACGCCCTGTTCCACTCCCCCAGTCTCACCCCAGTACTGAGATTACAAGTGGGAGCCAACACACATTGCTGACTGTGCTGACTTTCTGAAGACTGACCACGACGGAAGTTTGTCAGGAACAACCATTGTAAAAATGTGTCTTATGATATAAATATGAGGTGGGTTTCCTTTGGAGACATTCCTATTCCTCGCTTTTACTTAATAAAACTATATTTGCTCTGCTCAAACAAAGAAGTGGGAAGGAGAGAAGAAAGATGGGGAAATGCTGAGCTGGTAAGTAGGCAAGAGAAAACACAGAGTAATGGGGGAAGAAGATAAAATTAGTTACACTAGGGCTATAACTAAAACAAAATTTTGAAATAGTGGAAATTTCACCATTTTATGTTGAAAGAGAGAGATTCAGTCTTTGCCACATTTGGTTCAGCTTCACAAGTAGCTTCAGGACTATAAATCATTCGTTGCTACAATTTGATTTCAGAATCCAGATCCTGGTAGGTCGCAGGATTGTGAAAGCAAGATCACAGTGTTATTCCTCAGAATTTTCCTAGGTTGGAAAAGTACTAATCTCTTCATAATTTCTTCATCAGATAAATATGGTTAAAATGAAATGAGATTAAGGTAATTGATTGGTTGGTTTGGTTTAGTTTTTTGCGGTAGAGCTTCACTGTGCAGTCCAAGTAGCCTTGAACTCAGTCCTCCTGCCTCAGCTTTCCTAGAGCTGAGATTGCTGATGTTCGACACTCAAACATCTTCCAGGTTCTAAAAATCAGAATACCAGGAATTCTGCTGTAAGACTGCCTCTCCTAGAAATGACTGTGTAAACAAGACTGGTACAATGACAATACCAGTAGACATTATGATGGTTTGAATGAGACTGACCCCTATAAGATCATGTTTGGTTCCCAAATTAATGAACTATAAGGGAAGGATTAGGAGGTGTGGCCTTGCAGTAGGAGGCATGTCACTAGGGGTGGGCTTTGACCTCTCAAAAGGCCTAGCCAGACCCAGACCCAGTCTTGCTCCCTCTCCTTCTCCCCTATCCTCCCCTGTACTCTCCTCCCCTCTCCTCCCTTCCCCTCCTTTACCCTCCCCTCTGCTTCCTCTCTGCCTGCTGCCTGTGGATCAGGACTTTCAGCTACAGATGCTGTCCTGATGATAATGGACTGTAAGCAAGACCACAATTGCAAGCTTTCTTTACAAGAGTTGCCTTGGTAATGGTGTCTCTTCACAAAACTGCTCATACCAAAGCAGGGAAATGTCACAGACAACTAATGACTGCCGAGAGAGAAAATTAGTCTATCCCAGTACTGAGGCCCTGATTGGTTATCCAATACAATGTGGTCAGTCCTGAAGCCATATATACACAACAAAAAACAACAGATTGCATCTATATGTTGTGCATTTATATAAGTGTGTGTGTGTGTGTGTGCATGTGTAACAATAATAATCAAATAAAAAAGTCACTCAATTTGAGATTGAGGCGGCAGACATGGGAGAGGTTATAAGGAGGGAACCTGGGTGGGGTTGGAGGGAGGAAAGGGGGAAGGGAAAAGTGGTTTAATTATATTTTAATTTAAAAGGTACTAAAAAAAATAAAAAGAGTAGTTTGAAAAAATAAAACTTTAAATAATCTTTCAGTTATAACTCCCTAATTATACGTAGGAAGATCAAAAGGTCATTATTCCAACTTAGGTTTGCTTTCATCCACTTTCACAAACACCCAAGTCTCTACCCTTCTCTGGGGCTGCAAGTGTTTAGTCATAGTTCAGCATGGTCCCTCCCACTCTTTGTCCATTCTTCCTCCTGGACTCCATCCCACCAGGCCACGCTCTTGCTTTCCAGATGTCTGTTTTGGCTTTCATTATTTCTTTTGTCTTGGCCCATATTATTCCTTGCTTTTTGAAATCAGCTGCCTTTGCAAAATACAATTTTTCTAAGCCATATCCAGGATGGAATTACTTTATGTAATTGATACCTCCCTTCTGAGAAGAAAAGAGCATTTCTGAATTTTTTTAGATGCTTAAGCAATTTTTCTATAAAGTTTAGCAGACTTAAGAACTGTTCTAGGAAAGTCAAGTTAGGTAAGAGGGAATAGGAATCCAACCAAGAAGTTAATTGGATAAACACAATTTCCATGAAAATACAAAGTAGAAGCCAACCTAGAATGAAGAAAAAACTGAAGCCTGTGAATATGGGGAGTGGGGCTGCTTCAAGAAGGTTGTTTATCCTGTGTGTTATGAAGGCCTGGGTTTGATTTCCAACACACACACACACACACACACACACACACACACACACACACACACACACCACCGCCGCCGACGCCGCCACCACCGTAACCAACTTGGCTAGGGGAAAAAAAGCAGGAGTAGCAGCTAGTTTTCTTTTCTTTCTTTTTTGTTTTTTGTTTGGTTGGGTGTGTGTGTGTGTGTGTGTGTGTGTGTGTGTGTGTGTTTTAGACATGGCTGTCCTAGAACGCACTCTGTAGACCAAGATCCTTGAACTCACAGAGGTTGGCCTGCCTCTGCCATCTGAGTCCTGGGATTAAAGGTGTGCACCATCTGGCAGCAGCTTGTTTTCAAGGGAAAGATAATGGACACTTGGCTTCACGTAGAAGGAAAGGAGGGTCATGCGTAACTAATATTTGACTTTTAGGATTTCTGAATGAAAACTCTGTTGCTCCTTACAAATAAGATAATAAGCTCTGATTTTGTTTTAGCTATAGATGTTCCTCAGCACTACAAATTATGGTGGAGAAAGCTTATTTTCAATACTTAGCATTAGCGAAGTAGTGTAGTCTAGGACATCTACCAGACTCTAAAAGATCTGAGAAAAATAAAGACCCACTGCTGGAGTTGCTGTTTATAGGTGAAGTATGAGCAATTTAAGCTTAACCCCAACTAGCTTACAAATAAATGAGACTCAGACTACGGTTATTTTATTTGGCATTGACAACTACTGGGCGGGGGGGGGGGGTGCGGTTACCTTCAATCTACTCTTCTAACTGCTAGCCTGGCTACCTCCCCAGAAGTGTACCCCAAATATTTGCTGATTCTCCTGGCCTTGTGCTCACGGTTCCTCTCTCTTCATGGGGTCTTCCTCCTCCTCCCTTATTCCTCCTCTTTTTCCCTCATCTCTTCCCCCTTCAACCAAGTCACTCTAAACTCACCTACCTCTAATCCTTCCAGTAATTGGCTGCAGCCAATTTTATTTAACCAATAGCTTTAAATCAAGAAACAAAGTTTGCACAACGAAAGCTATAAACATGAGAAGTCACTCCTAGGCCTAGACCTCCAGGTATAGAATTTGACATTCCAGTACGTAGCAATAGACCAAACTTCAACAATCGGATATCCGTGGCCAGCTCAGGTCGCTAGGGCCCTGTGACCTGACAAGGAAGGTCACTAGAGATTGCTGAGGTCTCATGGCCTGGGATGCAGATTACATCCTGGATATACCTGGGGCCCCTGTCAGAAGTTCAGACCTGGTGGAAAGAGGCATGACACAGAGAGGCCTCTGAAGCCAAGATAGCCAGCTGAACAGGAGTCAATTATATGTGTGATTTCACTTTTTGAAACCTCATATATGTGACCAATAAATGGCTTATTCTGAGCAACTTCACAGGGCCGTGGAGAGGATTAAATAACGCCATGCCTGCAAAGTTCTATGCAGGAAGGAGCCATGGAGACCAGGCCTGGTAAGCAAAACACACCCACTGTCACTCACAGACCACTGGCAGCATGAAAACCTGGAGGCTCTGGCATTTGGTGGGATGTGGACCCTCTGTCTTCAGCACCCATGCCCCAGAAACTGGGGCCAAAGCCAGAGTGTCCTACCTGAGTGAGACTCCATGTGGCAGCCTTGTAGGTACCTGGCCTACCCACCAGGCTTTAATCCATCATGGGTGAAGCATTTTAACAGAACTAGAGGAGTCACCAGAACATCAACATAGACTTTGAGGAGCAGCACAGGAACCATTAGGCTACTGAGGAAGAGTAAGTACAGTTTCCTCAGCCACACCTGCTCGTACAGTAAGCCATGGCTGTTTGACAGAGGACGACAGAGAAGTATCTTGGGTAGCCAAGGGATGCTGTCAAGTTTCATGCACTCTCTTCTGGACACCAGTCAGCAACTCCTAGGGATGTTTACTCCCCCAACCCCGCGGCAACCCCACAAGCAAACATTCTTCCAGCCAGGCCTTCCACACAGATCCTGGGGCTTGGTAGGTTCTCAGAAGTTGTCTAACTAACCCTAGTTAGTTTTTTGGTCAGCTTGACACAAGCTGAAATCATCTGGGAATAGAGACCTCAATTGAGAAAATGCTCCCCTCAGATTGACTTGTAGACAAGTCTGTGTGGCTCTCTCTCTCTCTCTCTCTCTCTCTCTCTCTCTCTCTCTCTCTCTCAAGATTTATTTTATGTATGTAAGTACTTTGTGGTTCTCCTGGAACACACCAGAGGAAGGCATCGGTTCACATTACAGATGGTTGTGAGCCACCATGTTGTTGCTGGGAATTGAACTCAGGACCTCTGAAAGAGCAGTCAGTGCTCTTAACCACTGAGCCATCTCCCCAGCCCCCCCAGTCTGGATTTTTCTAAGCCCTCATAATTTCGTCCGGTTTTTGTGCATGGGGTATATTTTTTACGTCATATGTTACGTAGAACTGAGCAATCCTAAGCACTTGCTAGCTCAGTGTGTAAGTTCATTTTTTTTTTTTTTTTTGGTTTTTTCGAGACAGGGTTTCTCTGTGTAGCCCTGGCTGTCCTGGAACTCACGTTGTAGACCAGGCTGGCCTCGAACTCAGAAATCCTCCTGCCTCTGCCTCCCAAGTGCTGGGATTAAAGGCGTGCGCCACCACCGCCCGGCGTGTAAGTTCATTTTATGCTTCCTTTTGAATGGTCCTTTGTCCTGGGGCTGCAACGTGAAGGACAAATGGATATATTTTCTGTTTTCAAGTTGTTGCTACAGGTTTTGTTTCATAGTCTATTAGTCTTAACCATCAGCTACATGATTAGCTCATATGTGGGACCCGTATCTACAAATATTTTCCAGACAGTTGCTATTGAAACTAGCCCATACACACATCGTTGTTATAGAGCGTTTGGCCCATAGGACAGAATGCACATGACTGGTTTCAGTCAGAAGTTGACAATCCTTAGTGTTTCAGTTAGGGCTGGTGCTGCTGTGATGGAACACCGTAACAAAAGGAATGAGAAGAGGGAAGGGTTTATCTGCCTTGTGGTTCCACATCACTGTTATCATTGATGGAAGTCAGAGAAGGAACTCAGCAGGATCCTGAAGGCAGAAGGTGATCCAGAGGCCATGGAAGAGTGCTGTTACTTACTTATTCCTCATGGCATATTCAGCCTGCTTTCTTATAGAACCCAGAGTCATTAGCACAGAGGTGGCTCCACCTACAATGGGCTGGGAAATCCCTCATCAATCATCAATTAAGAAAGTTCCCAACAGTCTGGCCTACAGTCTAGTCTTGAAAATAATGTTTCTAAATCAAGGTTCCCTCGTCCCAGAAAGCTTCTATCAAGTTGCCATAAAACTAGCTAGCTCACTTAGGGAAAATATATTCTTAAACTCCATTACACTTGATGTCTGAAGATCTGTCTGGAAACCAAGTCAAAACATCAGCTAAAATATCTTTGAATTGTGAGTTCTATTAAGTCAAAAGAAAGAAAGAAAGAAAGAAAGAAAGAAAGAAAGAAAGAAAGAAAGAAAGAAAGAAAGGAGGAAAGGAAGGAAGGAAGGAAGGAAGGAAGAAAGAAAGAAGTGCCCCTTGTAGGTTGTTAGCCCCCTTCATCAAGATTTGTTAATGAAATTGATTAACTTCTTAGGCCTTAGTCAGGCTATATCTTGGAAGCAGAATTGTATTTAATAGTGAAGATTAGCTAAGATTGTTTTATTAATAGAATGAGTGAGTGCCCATATGCTAAGTGACAGCATTAGATTTAAGGTCATACAGATCTTTAAGGTCACAATGGTTAGGTGCTCTAGTTTTCAAAAAACACCCATTAGCAGGCAAAGAGTTTCCTTTGAAGATGGTTTATCTGGTAGCCATCTCAGATCATTTATGTATTATGTACAGACATTGTGATGTAGTATTCTCTTGCTATAATTTCAAATTCCTTTGAGTAAAAGTTTCTGTGGCAATGTAACTGAGAAAGTCAACTTAAAGAGAAGGAAAGATTTATTTGGGCTCATGGTTTCTGAGTCCAGAGTTTCTGATCCATGGTCTCTGGCTTAATTGTCTTGGGCCTAAACTGAACAGTATCCAGATAGTGTAACATGTGGTAAAAGAAACTGCTCACATCAGGGCAGCTAGGAAGCCGAGAGAGACAGAAACTGTGGGTACAGGATCTATCCTGCAAAGATACACTGCTGGTGACTTCCTTCCTACATAGCTTCCACCTCATGAAAGTCCACTCAACTGTAAGTGGGATAACTCATCACTAAGGTTTGTATTTTCACCTCAATAGCACCAATAGCAGCAAACCAGAACTTCAACACATGAGCCTGTGTAGAGACGTTCAAACCCTGACAGACCTTCATCATATGTAACTAGCTAACCTTGAATTTGTAATCCTCTTTTGTTTCGTTTGTTTTGAGACAGGGTCTCTATGTAGTCCTGGCTCTCCTGGAACACCATATGTAGACCAGGCTGAGATCCTCCTGTCTTGGCCTTCAGAGTGCTAGGATTAAAGCGGTGTGCCACTATGCTCAACGCTTGCAATTCTCTTGTCTTAGCCTTCCAAATGCATCACACCTGGTGTCAATCTTAGTCTGACAGGCTCCATTAGCAGAACCTGTGTTGTTCCTTCCATGTTTTATGATCTTTGGTGCCTATAAAAATGGCCATGTTTGGGGCAATATCGACTAATGGAGCCAAAAGAATACCCACACAGAACACACATTATCTAAACTGGCTTAGTAACCAGGGATCTTCTTTCTTAATTATTGATACTTCTAAGGACAAGAATTTTGTCGTTGGACAAGGTGGCACCACCCTGAAATTGGTAAACTGATAAGACTTTGTGTCTGGGCTGGAGAGATAGCTCAGAGGTTAAGAGCACTGGCTGCTCTTCCAGAGGTCCTGAGTTCAATTCCCAGCACCGATACGATGCCTCACAACCATCTGTACTCACATACATTAAATAAATAAATAAATAAATAAATAAATATTAAAAAAAAAGACTTTGTGTCCTTTATGCTGGGATAATTCTGGTTTTGTGCCAAACTGCTCATTAAGTAACAACAGGGGTAGCAGTATCATTATGCAGTCCACTCTAAGAATTACAGATGTCAAGGTTACCAAGAAAGCAGTGGCTCTAGTGGCTCACTGCTTTCCCTACATAAACAGATAAAGATGGGCTGGAGAGATGACTCAGTGGTGTTAAGAGCACTGACTGTTCTTCCAAAGGTCCTGAGTTCAAATCCCTGCAACCACATGGTGGCTCACAACCATCTGTAATAAGATCTGACACCCTTTTCTAGTGTGTCTGAAGACAGCTACAGGTATGCTTACATATAATAATAAACAAATCTTTAAAAAATATATAAAGATTAGTTAAACAGTGAGTACTGTCCCCTCATGGCCAGCAGTTCTTGCCTTACAGCAGCCTCAGAGTGGTGGTCTACATGTATCACTCTGAGGTTGTGGCCACATGAGTTCTTTTCACTTGACTAGAGACAGCTATAGTAGGGGAATTGTTCAGATACTAGAGGATGTACATTCTTTTTTTCTTTATTCTTCTCTAATACATTACATCCAGACCACAGTAACTCATCCCTCTATTCCTCCTAGATGGCCCTCCTCCATTTTCCCTTCAGAAAAGAGTAGGCCTCCCAAAAATATCAACCAAATATAACATAACAAATTACAATAAATAAGGCTAGACACAATCACTCATATGAAGACTGGACAAGGCAACCCCACAGGAGGAAAAGGGTCCCAAGAGCAGGCACAAGAGTCAGAGACACCTTCCCACAACTCCCACTGGTAGGTGTGCCACAAGAACACCAAGCTACACAACAATATGTATGCAGAGGGCCTACTGGAGACCTATGCAGGCTACATGATTGCTACTTCAATTTCTGTGAGCTCCTAGGAGACCTGCTTAGTTGATTCTGTGGGCCATGTTGTCCTGACATCCTCAACCCCTCTGGCTCCTACAATCCTTCTTCTCCTTCTTCCTCAGGAGTACCCCCCAGCCCCCCCCCACCTCCAATTGTTTGGCTGTGGGTCTCTAGAGGATGCACATTCTTGAAGCCAAATAGAAAAGTGCTCATAAACCCTGGAGAAGGAAAAAACTATTGCCAAAGACAGTGGTATTCCCAGCACAGGCTGTGTGGATGTCGTGACTCCAGGCAAAAAGAAAATGTTCTAAGCTACAACAAAGCACACTCTTACATAGTCATGGATGGTGGACAGGCTGCATATGACTTCCTCTGTCAACACCTGCCTTCTCTTCTGTTTTAGCAGATGACATGTTCTTATTCTGATCAAAGACTTCACTTCGATTCTGTGAAGGAGCTCTTGTCTTTTCAAAGATTTGGCTGCTGGAATCCTACCACTTTCCTGCATCCTAAGGCCACACAATGTCCATGTCTAATACCACCCACTTCTACAAACACTCCTTTCCTTACATTCCTCACTACCTGCTAATCCACATCTGCCTTCACATCTTCAAATGAACAGCCATCACTGCTCTGCTACAGCGGGATGGCAACAGTGGCCAAGCCCAATGGTTGCTTCCACTATCAAACTCAATGTCTTAGAAGGATTCGGTCCAGTTGGCCGATTTCTCACTGAAACACTTGAATTCTGGGAAACCACATTCTCCAATTTTCCCTTCTAGGAGTCTCCTCAGCTAGCTTTTCATCCTTCACTGGAACTCTGCGGTTTCCAGGGTTCCAGGGCCCCTGGACTGCACCTTCTCCTGTTCTCTCTATGATTTCCCTGGTGATCTCACTCCTGTCATGCTTCAAGTTACTTTCTTATGCCAGTGACACTCAAGCTCTAACCTCGCTCCTGAACTTCAGACTCATGGATCAATATCCACAAAGATGAGACATTTTCTTTGAGTTCATTAACTTTACTATTTTTTTTTAATTCTCATAGGATTGGCAGCTGTATGTCTTGTTGTCATGAAACCTCGCACTTACTAGGTAGTTCAGACCAGAGAGGGTGGGAAGTACAGGATCCCTCTAGTGACACAGTAGGATTCTTGAATATTTAAGATTATTTTTCTGCTTTGAAATAAATGAATTGTGCGTATCATACTTAGCTTGGTGTACATATTTTCCTATGGTTTATCTGAAAGCTGCAATAGTACCATTGGTCTTACACATTTATTATGTAACCACTTCTTATAAGTACTATGTTTTCCAGGCTGGCTACTGCAAGACATCTGCACACACTGTGGTACTAATCCTAGGGCACTGTTATGGTATTAGTTCTTACAATCCCTAATCAGCATATGTCCACTAACCTTTCTATGGTCCAGACTCTCTTGGAGTTCAGTTTACAATTCTGATGGGACACTGGGCAAATGAAGCTATATGAATTCTGAAATTCAGCAAAAGGGAAGGTTACTCAATAGTTTAAAGCAACTAGCTGCTCTTCTACAGGACTAGAATTCAGTTTTCCACACCACAGAGTGGCTCACAACGACTTGTTACTCCAGTCGCAGGGATTCTGAAACCCTCTTCTGGCCTCTGCAGGCAGTTCACATGCACGGCACACAGACCTACAAGCGGTCAAAGCACCCATACACATCCAAATACATATTTCTTTTTAATGTGACAAAAGCAAAACTACTTCATCCTCTTGTGCTTGATCTCAAATTTCTGCGAATCACTAGGGCTGCCATTCTTTTCCCCACCAGGGTCCACTCTGCCTCTTTTCTGTTCCCACTGTTCATCATCACTGCTGTCACCAACAGCACACTCTGATGACATAGTTATGGGGCTGGAGTCACAGAAATTTTGAGATTTTAGTTAACTCAGATCTCCATGAAAATACTATGACAACGTACCCAAGGAAAGCAACTTAAGGAAGCATTTATTTTGGCTCCTGTTTGGAGGGTATAATCTACCAATTAGGAGAAAGGGTGATGGCAAAAAAACAGCTCAAAAAGTAGCAGCAGGAGTGTGAAGCAATTGGCCATGTCACCTCCACAGTCAGGAATGAATGCGGCTGCCCAGGTAGCTTTCCCTTTTTTTTCAGTCTTTATTCTGTCTGGGACTCCCACTCCCCAGGGGATGATGCCATCCACATTCAGGGTGATCTCTCCCCGTTCAACTTCTCTGGAAACATCCTCACAGTTACACCTATATCTCACACATACACCCATATCTATATCATCCTATATCCTACCAAGTTGACAATGAACATTTGTGAGCCCCCTGGTAGAAACTTGAAGAAGCAGCCAATGACCAGGCCTTCAGGTCAGTGGAGGTGCACTCTTAGAGACTCTGGCGCTCTGGTTTCTTTGTCTTTTATTTCATTTCCTGTCCATGAGGTGAGTACTTTTACTCTATTATGCACTTCCAACATAACCCCCAGCCTTACCATAGGCCCAGTGCAATGCAGCAGCCAGTTATGCACTAGAGCCTTCTAACCATGACCCAAAATGATTCTTTTCTCTTTACAAAAGTTGATTATCTAAATCAGTGGTTCTCCCCCTTCGTAATTCTACAGCCTTTTAGTACAGTTCCTCATGTTGTAGTGATCCTCCAACTGTAAAATTATTTTCATTACTAATTCATGATTTTGCTGCTGTTCTGAGACATAATGTAAATATTTTTTGTACGTAGAGGTTTGTCAATGGGGTCTCAACTCACAGGATGAGAACCGCTGGTCTAAATTCTCTTATGTGTGATAAAATCACTTTGAAGATGACATCCACCTAATAACCTTTAAAACCTAATACTGTGACTGTGGAGATGGTTCCGATAGGTAAAGCATGGGCTTTGCAAGCCCAGGGACCCCAGTTTGGTTCCACATAAAAATGATGTTGTTGCACATGCTTATAATTTCAACACTGGGAGGTGGAGACCGAAGGTTCTCCTAGACTTGTGCTCAGCCTGTCTAGCCTCATTTGTGAGCTCCAGATCAGTAAAAGACCCTATCTCAAAGGAAAAAAATGTTTATGAGGATAAGAGCTAAGGCTGCCCTCCAGCAACCACATGCATGTGCATACCTGAGCATGTATATTTTAAAAGAACCAAATACATACTACAGGCTCGAAATGTAGCCCAGAGGCACAGTACTTAGCCAGATGCTGTAACAAGCTTTTACTGTATGTAATTCTATTCCCTACCTTCTCTCTATAGCAAACATGTGATGTGCTGTTCCTCACAATCTCTTACCCAAATGACTTTTATTCATTTATTATCATTACTATTATATGTGTGCATGATGTGTGTGAGGGCATGCATGCCACAGTGCAAGTATGGTGATCAGAGAACTGTCAATGCAAATTGACAGCAAATAACACACATAATCTTAGTGAAAAATGCTACGAAATAAAGACCCGCACTTCCAAATGCTAAAATATCCAAATGTAGTATTCACTCATACATTCAAATTACTTTGTATTATATATTTGACGTTTGAAGTCTTACATTTTTTCTGCAGATAATTTAATAGGGAGAAACTTAAAAATAGCAAAAGATAGCTGTGTGACGACCTAAGGCCAACTGGCGGTTTTTGACCTGCTTCCTCCTCTGTGAAAGGGAATGTTTAACTTCTCAGGGTTGTGACAGTATAACTGTCACTACTTTCTGGTACGGGGAGTGGGGGTCAGGCGGTCGGGTGTTGGACCTAGCTGAGCACCCAAGCAGGCATTGGGAAGCGTGCACGCGACAGCGTGGCCCTCTGCAGATCAGCGGCACTCCCAGAATGCACGAAGGAGAAACGGAGATCCGCATAGTTCTGTCCTCCAAGGTCCCATCAGCGGCCCGGCTGGATACACAGCGCAGCGCAGGCCACCGGCGCACCCAAGCTTCTCAACCAGCCGCGCGCAAAGCCGCCTGCATGCTGAAGTCAAGGCCTCTCCCTGCCGCCGACCGTCCGTGCCGACTAGGCTCGAAGCAGGCGGTGACCTCGCCTCCAACTGCGGCAGTTCGTTTGAATTCTGGCGCCACTCCCACGCCACGTCGAGCTGAGCGGGCTGCCAGACTCGGAAGAGACAGGTGGCGCCGAGCCAGCGGGAGCGCGCGCAGAAACCCACAGGCACGCGGCAGGCCGGCGGCGCGCACCACGCCCCGGAATGGCCTGGGAAAAAAAAAAAAAAGAGAAAGCCAAGGCGCGTGCTCCCACGCGTTGCATCATGAAAGCCACGCCCCCACGTGCTCTCGCGTCCAATGGGTGCTAGAGGGAGGGGCGGCCTCGATCTCGCACAAAGGAAGCTATAAAAGGAGCTGCGGGGACGGAAGCTCGTTCTTTTACATCGGGACCTAAGGCCTTCCTGTCTTCTGTTGGTGAGTGAGCTACACAGTCGGACGACCATGTGGAATAATGAAATATAGGGGCGCAACGAGAATTTCGAGGCTTCTGAGACTTGAGCTTAGGGTACCGGTGTAAACGTCCTCGGAGAAATGCTCAGCAGTTAATATTTCAGGATTGGAGCCTAGGCCCCAGGGAGTTGGGTGGTGAGCGGCCTGACTGAAGGCCGCATGCGTTCTTGTTCCTTAGTCCCATCTTGGGTGGGTTCTTACACAGCAGGGTTTGCAGAAAAATGTGCTAGGCCTTTTGTGCTGTTTGGAAGGTCCCGGCGTCACCTAAAGAAACATCCGATTATATGCACATTCGCAGGGACAATGGCGCCATTGTTCTTAGCGTTTTCAAAGCAGTTTCAAGAAGAAACCAAGGTAAGGGCAATGCAGCTTCTATTTTAAGTATACTGTTGACTTAGAGCAATAGGAAGTGGTGTGTGATGCTTAAAATTTGTTTCTTTTTCATTAGATGGAGGGGAGCCTAAACCATCTGAGAGAATTCAAAAAGGAAAGAAACTTGCTTAAAACTTAATCGTTTTAAAAGGTGTGTATGAAGTCTTATTTTTTTTGTAAGCCTACAAAACACTTACATTGTGAAATGAGAATCAACTTCCCATAAATGTATTCTGAAATAGTGCTGGCCAACCACCGCAGCTTCTCCTACTCTCACCTTTTAATTTGGAATGACTGTACTGAATACATAGTATGCAAATTGATTAAACAGCTATGGGACATACCTGGTCTGAACAGTGATGAACTATATCCCGAATTTGATGACCTAAAGACAGATAAAGCTTCTGAGAGAAAACCATCGTGCTATTCAGTAGATAATGTGTCATGGCGCTTCTTTCTGCCAGCAGGGAATGCCAGCCCATTGAGATGCTGTTGGCCTGTAAAGATCCTAAAGCAGGAGTGCATGTGAGTGCTGCTCTGTTTTATTTTCTGCTGAACTTAATGACGTTGGTCTAGTCTATGATGATCCTATCCCGAACCTGAATTCCTGTTGAAAAACCACAATTACGGATCTGGCTTCTGAGATGGACCATTACAAAGGACTGTTGTGTTCTGTTTTAATTTTGGCAGTAACGTAATGCCTGTGTTTCTTTGTTTTTTATTTTTAGGGCCAGTGACACAAGACTTGTGAATGAAAACTAGATGTGGTAAACATCCAGAAAACGCAGAGAGAAGAAAATGCGCAGTATTAGTATTGGGATGTTTGAGAAGGGGTCTCCAGGCCCCTGACTGTCCCTGTTACTTATAATCTAATGATTGGGACAGCATCTGGTATGGCCTGCAGAGTTGATTCTTGTAGATTTTTGTGAGCTGTATGTGAATGGATTATTTTGCCAATCCATTGACTGTTCTGTGAAGGTTGTGGGGAGCCGACACACCTGTATAGACTGAGCAGAGTGAATGCAATATCTTTGGGGTTGTAAAGTTGGTCATGAGTTTATTTCCTTACTCATCCAGCAGTGGTTACTTGGGAGTGCTGCAATAAACATCCAGTTGCAAATATTTCTTCAGTTCTTTTTGTGTCAGAAGATGAACCAAAGTGCCCTGGTACATGTTTTGTTCCACATCCATGGTAATTGAGTTTTTCAAAGATTGTGAGCTAAGTGCACAATTGTCAGTCTCTTTCCCGAGTGCTAAGACTAAATGGGCTTTACTTTCTAATTTATTTTTCTTTTAGTATAGAGTGGAGTTTATTCAGGGCAGAGGATGGGAGTTAAAGGGGATAGTGGAGGGAGAGTAGAGAAGTAGTAGCTGGCCATGACCATGTGGAGGGGAGGAGAGCCCAAGAGGGGCAAGAGAGTCTTACATTACCCTTATGGGTTTTTCGGTTGTGTGGGTTTTTTTTTTTTTTTTTGAAACTATCTCAAAATTGTCCTGATACTCAACTATAGAGATCAATTACTTCAGTTTAGAGATTAAAGCAAAAGCCTCCATGCCTACCCTTAGAATAAAGTTGCCTGACTTTAGTTTTTTTGCCAGTCTTTACAAAGTGTCATAGTGGTTATGGACATTCTTCTAATATGCTGTTGCTTTGTGGTAATATGTAGGTACACTGTAGCTGTCTTCAGATACCCCAGAAGAGGGCATCAGATTTCATTACAGATGGTTGTAAGCCACCATGTGGTTCCTGGGATTTGAACTCTGGACCTTTGAAAGAGCAGTCAGTGCTCCTAACTTGACAGTTCTCAGTATTCCTGGCTGTCTGAACTCTGGACTAGGCTGATCTTGAACTTGATCCTCCTGCCTCACAAACACTAGAATTAAAAGCATGTCAGCCCACCCCTCTACCTAACTTATTAAATTCAATGTCTTAAAACGAGTTTTCACACTTTGCAGGGGAACTCTGATACAAGCCCCCTGGACATGCTATGTTTTTCTGGTACCATTGGTGAAAAAGCTTTACTACCTTTGAAAAGTGAGTTGGCTGAATATGTAGTTCTTTATGGGTTCTCTACTTTGGGTGCAGTCTCATGTATATTTCCTTCTATTTTTTAGGATGTTAGAATTTTTTTTATTTGCTACTCTTGGTTTTTTTTTTTTATTCATTTTGCCTTGTTTCAATGTGCTGTTCTACTGTATCACGTCCTTGTCTCTTTTTATTTGAGGAAATAATTTCCCTTTTGATTTCATCCTTGGTTCTTTGGCTATTCAAGAGTAACTGATTTCCATGTAAAGTGAAAACTGGGGATATATAAGACTAAGGCAGGAAGATCACTCAAGCCCAGTCAAAGGTTCATTAATAAATCTCAGAGGCCCAGAACAGAACACACGTCCTTAGTTTCAGCAGAAGCAGGTGGATCTCAGGTTCCCAAGGCTAATCTACAGAGCAAGTTTCAGGATAGGGCTACACAGAGAAACACATGTCAGGGGTGGTCTAAGAAAGACCTGACCTTTTTATTCAAGCTGGCAAAGTTAAAAGCAAGGCAGTGTTGTGAAATGGTTTGATTTTTTTTTTTTTAAGCCTCTGACCCCTTTCTGCAGTTCCTTCTGCTTATTTCCTTGCCTTCTAATGGGTGTTTTAATATATTTACTTGATATAGTCCACGTTATTATTGTGCATGCTCTATATATTTGAGGTACTGATCCAAGGAGCTCAGATTCCATTCTCTGTAGTACACAGTGCCAAGAAGCAACCTAGTAATGAAAAATACAAGTGAATTTTCTTTCACCGATTGCTTTGGAAGAGGGCTACAGTGTTATAGATCAGGAATTCAGAAATCCTGCCTCCCAACTGTAGATGACAGGCAGGTGTCACCATGCCAGCAAGAGAATCCTTTGTAGCAAAGATTAACAGTACAACTTTAGGGAACATATATTTAGGTTTAAGAGACTCTGCATGAGTAAAGCATAGAATGGTTTCAGATGTATTTGATTAAAGTGGGAACTAGGTATTAGTGGGATGGAAAAACTTGGGATACAAGATATGGCTGAGGCCATTACAGTTTCTGAGGAGAGTGCTTCTGATTGAAAACGGGTACTTTTATAAATGTTGGTGTGTTCAGTAAGAAAATGTAATGAGAAAATGTGTTCATTGTGCATTGAAGGAGTAATATCGGTTTTTAATAGGGTGGGGATTAGAGGTGTTATGTGTGTGCAGTTGCCCTTTTAGGCCAGAAGGGGGTGTTGGATCTGATGCTAGAGTTCAGCTGCAGTGAGGGAACTGGGTACTGAACTTGGGTCCTGAAAGTAGTAAGCATATTTAACCACTGCGCTTCCCCATCACATACATGAGGAAAGAAACAAGTACAAACAAGGCATCATTTTTGTGGGAACTAAAGTGTGTTTCTATTAAATTTACTAATTCAAACATTTTATGCACACTGGCTAGCATTTTTCACTAAGCATGAGGAACTAGCCTAATTCTAGGTTATCCCAGACCTTGAGCTTGCTAAATTGTTAAGGAACTTAACCTGAGAGCTAACTAGAGAATCAAGTCAAAAAAAAAAAAAAAACAGAACACCTGGTGGTTGGGTGCTGGGTGAATGGCTCAGCAGTTCAAACAGCCTGGGAGCTGACAGTGCACACTGTTAACCTGGATGGAGACAGGCAAGTGGATCTCTTGAGCTCAAGACCAGTCTGGTCTACAGAATTCCGGGGCTCCACACAGTAATCCTGTATGGAAAAAAAAGTCTTGAGCAAGTACAGAGTCTGCACTGAAAAAGTAAAAAACTATAGCATCCAGTTCAGGGAAGCCAGATGGAAACAAATCTGGTGTTAACTCAGAATCTTATATGTTGGAGGGTGGAGAGTTGCCTCACTGAGAACTGGCAGAGACCACCAGCCTGGTCTGCACGGTTCCAGGGGCATATATGATACCCTGTATCAGACAAAAAGGAGGCCTTGCTACAGTAACAATGCATTTGCTTGCTTCAGATTGGTTTTATAAGTTGACAGAACAATTTATGTATCTGGTTTCGGTCACTTGAACCAACTGGAATTTTTGCCCTGCCTTGTATCAGGATCAGATGATCTTAAAATATAGTAGGTACAAATCTACCATTTGGTGCTTTCTAAAATTAGTTCTATTGCCAGAAACTTAATCTGCACAGCACTTGGTTTCACAGTCAAGTGTCCTCCGAACCAACAAACAGGCCTTGAAAGTTTGCTGCTTGCAGTATATTGGAGCTTCTGACAGCTTTCACGGCTTTTTCTCCAGTGGGGATTAGAGTCCTTGTCTGATTTTTCTTTTTGAGACAGTCTTCACTGTGCAAGCTGAAGCTGACCTCAAAACCATGGCAAACCTAACTCAAGTTTTTGAGCCAGCCATTCTGAGCTTAGATTCCTTGTGTGAGTGCTTATTTTCCACCAGTTTCTTATTCTATAGTTAGATTTCCCTTCCCAAAGCTTGGTTCTAATCTAAAGCAACCTTACGGTGTAAAACCACCAACGTACCAGTGCTTTTGGCCCTCATCCACCCTACGGGCCCTATACCCTGGATATGTAGAGAAAAGCCCAAATATATCATGAATTTTTAGAAAGTTAAAAGCTATCAAAAGCTACCGAGAGGCAAGGAGAAAGGATAATTTTTCTATATGAGAACCAGAACCTTTAGCCTCACAAGAGTTGTGAATTCCTTGCTTTCATTACTACTCCACTGCTCAGGTCTCAGAATGCCATGTAAGTCAAACATAGTAATACCAAGAAATAATTATTAATCTAATTGAATCTTAAATTCAGTAACCCCAGAGAGCTTGGTCCTTCTCTGATGATGCTATTGGGAAACTGTAGGAGGTATGGGCTTAGTAGGAGGACGATGTCTAGAGATGCTTAAAGAGCCAACCGAGGCTCTGGTCCTTCTGACTCCTTTACCTATCTGGTTGCTGTAAGGTATATTGCTTTACTTCACCATCAGCTTCCCAATGTGATGTTCTCTCTAGCTAGCCAAAAACCCACAGCAAGAAGTTCAAATAAATAACCAGGGACTGGAACCTCTGACAGTAGGTTTCTGCCAACTTGACACAAACATAGACATCTGGGAAGAGGTTATTCATTTTCGTTTTATTTATTCACTTTACATCCCAATCACTACCTGCCTTCAAGTTCCCCCTTCACACAGTCAGTTCTTCCCCCCTACCTGGGTATCCCAGAGATGGCTCAGCAGTTAATAGCACTGATGGCTCATCAAGAGGTCCTGAGTTCAATTCCCAGCAACCACATGGAAGCTCACAACCATCTGTAATGGGATCTGATGCCCTCTTCTGGCGTGCAGGTGTACATGCTGATGGAGCACTCTTGTTTTTTTGAGTCAGGGTCTCACTATGTAGCTCTTGCTGATTTGTAGGACAGACTGGCCTTGAACTCCATATTGCCCTGCCTCTGACTCCAAAGTGCTGGGATTGAAGGTGAGTGCCTCCATACCCAACTTGAAAGGATTCCTAATTGAGAAAATGACTCCATAGGATTGGCCTATCGGCAAGTCTAGGGCATTTTCTTGATTAATGATTGCTATAGGAGGGTCCAGCTCCTTGGGTCAGCATCACCCCTGGGGAGGTGGGCCTGAGTGGTTTAAGGAAACGAGCCGAGCTGGGTGCTGGTGGCAGGCAGTTCTCTGTGAGCTGAGGACAACCAGGGCTACACAGAGAAACGCTTTCTTAGAAAAAAAGAAAACCAAGCAAGCCAGTGGGCGCCATTCCTCCATGGCTTCCGCTTCAGCTCCGTCCTTGAGTTCTGCCCTGACTGTCCTCAGTGATGGAGTGTGGGCTGAGTGCTGGGAGCTGAAATAAACTCTTTCCTCCCCAAGTTACTTTAGGTCATGGTTTTATTACAGCAATGGAAATTCTTGAACCAGGAGCCCTTCGCTAAAATAACCTCCTTAAGAAGTAGTTTTTAAGAGAATTATTTGAAAATCTTAACATTAAGACATTCCAAGTCTAGCAAGATGGTTCAGTGGGTAAAGACACTTGCCACCAAACCTGAGGACCCGCTTCCCCAATCCAAGATTCCCCCCAATCTCCATATTCACAGCATGGCATTTGTGCATGTGCACACACAAGTAAATATAAAAATACAAAAAGAGGACTGGAGAGATGGCTCAGCAGTTAAGAGCACTGACTGCTCTTCCAGAGGTCCTGAGTTCAATTCCCAGCAACCACATGGTGGCTCACAACCATCTGTAATGGGATCTGATGCATGCCCTCTTCTGGTGTGTCTGAAGAGAGCTACAGTGTACTCACATAAAATAAAAATCAATCTTTAAAAAAATACAAAAAGAAAGACTATATTTGGGAACTATTTCTGTAATCACTAGAGGGTTTTCCCTAGATCTGTAGACACATAATGATTATAAGGAAGTCTGATGTTGCTTCATGGTAGAAAGATGATTCAGTACATGAGACAAAATTCTTATTTTTTTAAAGACTTATTTATTATATGTAAGTACACTGTAGCTGTCTTCAGACACTCCAGAAGAGGGAGTCTGATCTCATTACAGATGGTTGTGAGCCACCGTGTGGTTGCTGGGATTTGAACTCAGGACCTTCAGAAGAGTAGTCAGTGCTCTTAACTGCTGAGCCATCTCTCCAACCTGAGACAAAATTCTAAACAGATCACATCAACAGAATGAAGGGACACTGATTACCTCAATAGGTTAAAAAAAATTCTGAATAAACTCAGCATCACTACATGAATAAAATATAGAAATTTGGACTATAAGGAACTCCCCAATAGAAGAAACACCATCTCTGAGAAATCTACAACAACATTATACTAAAATAGGGAACGACAACAAATGTTTTATGAAAATTGGAAATGAGAAAATTTCCAATTTCACAATTGTTATTTAATAGATATTTGGGCCAGGTATGGTGACATGTGTGTTTAATCTCAGCACTAGGGAGCGAGAGGCAGGTGGGTCTCTGTGAGTTTGAGACCGGCCTCATCTACATAGTGAATTCCAGGACAGCCAGACGTACATAGTGAGATGAGACCCTGTTTCTAAATGGATGAATCAACAAATGAATAGAAAAATCAACTTTGTTAAAATGTTCATGCTTGCTATGAAGTGTTGGCACATGACTTTGATCCCCTCACTTGGAGAGGCAGAGGCAAGCAGATTCTGAATTCAAGGCCAACTTTGGTTCCTGGTTGGTCTACAGAATAAGTTCCAGGATAGCCAGGAGTACACATAGAAACCTTATCTGTAAGCAAGTTTATGCTGCCCAAAGCAACTTAACAAAATTAATGCAATTCTTGCTAAACTACCAATGACATTCTTCACGGAACTAGAAAGACAAGATTTGTGTGGAGGGCTAGAGAGATGGCTCAGTGGTTAAGAACACTGACTGCTCTTCCAGAGGTCCTGAGTTCAATTCCCAGCAACCACATGGTGGCTCACAACCATCTGCAATGGGATCTGATGCCCTCTTCTGGTGTGTCTGAGGAGAGCAGTGATATACTCATATACATAAATAAATAAATCTTTAAAAAAAATGATTTGTGTGGAACCGTAGGAGACCCTGAGCAGTCAGACATTAACATATTTATTGCTAACTTACTTTCAACAAAAACAACAGGAATGTACTTTGATAAAAAGTAAGCCCCTTCAGATGGTATCAGGGAAACTGGATATCCACAGAGGAGGGAGGGAACCAACAGACCCCTGTCTCTCAGGTTGAGTAATAGAAACTCAAAAACAAGACTTGCAAATATGAAGCGACTCATCTGAACTAAAAAGATGCTACTTATTGTTGGGCACAGGGACAGAAAGTGTTCCTAAAAGCTTATCACAAACTGAAGGTCTGGAACTGGAGAGATGACTCTGCTTTAGAGAATGTATTACTGTTCTGGAGGACCTGAGTTCAAGTCTTAACACCTATCTGTAGTCAGGCGGGTCACAACTACCTGTAACTCCAACTCCAAGGGGGATCCCATACCTCTTGACTTCTGTGGTCACCTGCACTCCACAAAGTGCATAAAAACAAAATCTTAAAAACAAACTGAAGCCCAGACTGGATAACTGCACCTGCTCCAAAATAAGAAACATCAACTGGAAAGAGCCTTGCTCTCAAGCCTGACTGAGTGGAGTCCCCAAGATCCATACTGTAAAGGAGAAACCAACCTGTCCTCTGGCCTACATGCACATAACATGGCACAACTCGATAGACACACAAAACAAGTACGTATAATGATAGAGGAAAAAGAAGAAGTTTTGTTTTGTTTTTTTCAAAATAAGGGAGGAGGGATAGAAGGAGAAAGAGAAACTGTAAAGGGCTGGGCATGTTACTGAGTGGGAGAGAGCCCATCTAGTATGTGTGAAGTCCTGGGTGGATTCCTCAGTACCACATATATTTGGTAATTGTATGTCTGACAATATACATAATATATAAGAAACTCAGCTCAATAGCAAAAGAGGACATGATCTAATTCCTTGAAATGGAACATCGGGCCAGCAAGTCAAGACACCTGCCACATCGATGTGCCCACCTGAGTTTGATCCTCAGATACCACAGAGAACAACTCTTGAAAGTTGCCCTTTGACCTCTATGCTCCAGTCTCTTCTCACATTCTCATCATCCATGCATGAACAATCAAAAGAAGGCTTTGCCAGGTTAATGCCTGTTTGTGTGCACAGCACATTGTCTCAAAGTACAAAACAACGACAATGGCACAGCGAGGGGGAGGAAGTAGAATGGGTACATGTGACCAGTTTGTGTGAGGTATATGTCTTGTATGAATGAAAGACAAAATGTAAGCAAGGAGAGCTTAGATTGATTAAGGAAAGGTAAAAGACTGTCTGAGAGTGGGAGGAGTTCTGAGGAAAATTGGGGTTAGCAGAAAAAGACAGAACAGTTTAGAACAAATGTGGGTTCCATCCACCTCTGCCTTCACAGATGCAATCTCGGGTTGCTGGTTCCTCCAGAGGATGTGGCTCCTCCAGAGTAACAAGCTCTTTCCTGGTTTTTGGTGAGCTTAGCTCAGGAGGTTAGGGTTCCAGAAAAATCAACAGCCACCAAAGCCACCGCAGCTCATTGTCTCTTTGGTTGGTTGGTTGATTCGTTGGTTGATTCGTTGGTTGGTTTGGTTTGGTTTTTCGAGACAGTGTTTCTCTATATAGCCCTGGCTGTCCTGGAACTCACTCTTTAGACCAGGCTGGCCTCGAACTCAGAAATCTGCCTGCCTCTGCCTCCCAAGTGCTGATTAAAGGCATGTGCTACCACTGTATGGCCATTGTCTCATAGTCAAGAATAAAGAAATGCAGGACAAGTAGTGAGCTGAGTGAATGTAGATTTATTAGGGAAAATGGACAAAGAGCCCCCCGAGAGAGAAGGGGCTCCTCGTGAGAAATACCCAAACTAGTCAATGTGTGTCATTACCACGCACTAAAAGAAAAAAAAAAATTAGACACTTCACAAAAGAAGATATACAGAATGCCTATGAGCATATGAAAAAAAAGTTAGCATTACTAGGTTGTATAATTACTAAATAATATGTAAGTGAATGCAAAACGAAAAACTATCGCACCCTGATCAGATTGTTGTTATCAAAAAGACAGAAACATAGATGCTAGCAAGAGTGAGAGAGCAGTGCTCTCAGATGCTGCTGATGGGATGTGTGCTACTACAGTCACTGTGTAAAGCATGAATGCTCTTCAGCAGCCTAGAAATGGAATTTCTATGGTACCTAGCAACTGAAAGAAGCATTTGTAGCAGTATGTTTATTGCAGAATTCACAATAGCTATATGACAGAATCATGTTACGTATCCTTTGATGAATGGCTAAAGGTCATGTGGTCCACAGACACAACAGAATGCTGTAAAAATGTCAAAATGTGCAGGCCTATAATCCTAGTACTTAGAAGATAGAGGCAATAAGATCAGGAGTTCAAGGTCATCCTCAGCTTCATACTGACTTTAAGGCTAAATGAGATCCTATCTCAAAAAAAAAAAAAGTTTAAAGTTCTTCTGTTTGGTAGAACATGATGGCATTGGATTGGTATATGAAGTGGAATGAACCTGATAGTCTCTAGCAAGTACTGTCCTGTTGTTTAGCTAACCACTTATTTTTTTCATTTTGTGGTAATGAACCAATTCAACACTTAGTACATGATAGGCACATGCTCCACCACTAATTTAAATGTCAGGTTCCTGCGTCTTATATACATGGGGAACTTAAAAGGTTTACTTCATGGAAGTTGGGAGTATAATAATGGTTATTGTATGCATGTAAAGAACCTACCGAAATGGCCTCTCTGTTAGGGGAAAGAATTCTGTTGTAAATAAGACAGAGGAAATATCCATCTGGAAGAATCCAAAGCAGAGAGAAAAAGAAGTAGACTGGACATGGCCAGAGCTAGAAAGTCCAGAGAGTGGGAGAGGACAGTGGAGATAGTAAAAGATGCCAGGTTACCTTTATAGAGAGAACAATGGGTATCTGGGAGGAAGGCAGCCTGGGGAGGTGAGAAGACCAGGATGCTAGTGTGGGGCTTTGAAATGTGTAACAGATACTTCTGAATAGAGACTATAGGAGCCTACTAGACAACATGGGATTTGATATTCGACTGTAGGTCCATGTCAATGACAAGTCATAGTCCCTTCTGCCAGAGGTAAGAGAAATACCTGTTTAAAAGTTCTTGAGTAATGCTGCATTTTATCTAACTACCAGAAATCCCTCTATTTACCAACTTGAGCTCATTTCTAGATATATGGACTGCCCTGAGACCTAATAGTTACTAAAGCCCCCAAAAGGAATTGAAAGGGGAGAAACAAAAAAAGGATAGTTAAGTGGTGCAGTGACTAAAAGGAATAACTTCTAATGTTCTATAGAGCACAACAGAATAACCGTAGAATTGACAACAGTTAACTGACTGTTTCAGAATAGTAGATTTTGAGTGTCCCCAGCACAATGAAACGAGGACTCTCTGAGGTGACAGTTACACCAATCACCCAGATTGTCTTAGTTAGGATTTCTATTGCTGTGATAAACACCACAATCAAAAGCAACTCGGGGAGAAGAGGGTTTATTTCATTTTATAGTTCCTCAGCATAGTCTATCATTGAAAGTAGTCAGGGCAGGAACCTGAAGGCAGTAAGGAGGGGCCATAGTGGAGTGCTGCTTACTGGCTTCCTTGCTCCCATAGCTTGCTTAGTTTGCTTTCTTATAGCACCCAGAACCACCTGCTTAAGGATTGCACCGCCAACAGTGAGCTGAGCCCTTCCACATCAGTCAAACAAACAAACAAACAAAAAATTGCATCACAGGCTTGCCTACAAGCCAAACTGGTATGGGAATTTTCTCATTTGACGTTCTCTCTTGCAAAATCACTCTAGCTTGGGTCAAGTTGACATAAGAACTAGCCAGTATGCTGATCTAATCTTTACACATTGTATACATGTATCAAAATGTCAGTGTGCTTACATAAATATGTACAATCTCTAGATCTCATTCCAAAATAAAAATAGCACATATATATGTTGTGTTGTGTGTGTGTGTGTGTGTGTGTATGTATGTGGTGAAGTCAGAAAAGTTTTAATTAATCCTTGTTTCTAACTTATTAAATAGAAAATATAATATACTGTCATACATTTAAAATATATGGCCTATATGAATTTTTCTACAGTATATACATACTCATGATAATATTGCTATATTCAGGATAATGAGTATGTACGTCATATCCAAAAGTGTAGAGGCTTTATTTTGAGTAAGGAATGGCATGTAATATCCAAATCAAGATTTTGAGTAGGCAGTAAAAGTTTTAAGTCTAGACTTCAGGGGAGAGGTTTAAGCTACAGAAATATAATTTGGAGTCATTGGTATATGGAGGGTATATTTAAAGCTACAAGATTATTTTATTTCATTTTTGATACTATCAAGGATGAACTCATCACTTACACATGTTTGGTCAAATGCTCTACTCCTGAGCTATATCCCCCACAGATTTTTGTTTTCTTTTACTTTTTAGATGCACTTCATATGCCCCATAAGCTAGTTTCAAACTCATAAGCTTAAGTGAATCTCCCATGTCACTAAAATTGCTAGGACTAGAAGAACTCACTATATCACTGAGAAAGCCAAAAAGCTATATAAGATAACCAGGGGAGTCATGGGAAAAAGAAATAATCTCCAAGTTGAGCTCTGTGGCTTTTCCCAATTAGGATATTTCAGGTTTAATTAGTTCAAATTCCAGACCTAATTTTATTGTCAGGTTCAGGTGCTGCATTTGGAACAAGAAGACCTAGAGGGAAAGAAGCAGTAAAAAAAGAAAAGGGATGAGAATTATACAAACAACCACCTTCGTGGTGGGCTAAAGGATGCCTTGGAACTTTACACAGGGTGTAACAGCAGAAGAAATGGAAGGAGTGACTTTCTGATGACAGGTTTCAAAGGCATCAAAAGCATAAAGTAACCTTCAGGAAAGAATGAGATGAGGAAATGAACAAGTGTACTAAGGATTTTCATCAGAGACTATGGAACCTGGGGAAAAAGAGATGACCTTGAACAAGTTATAGGTTTGCTTCACAGTGTTAAAAATGTCAAGTGAGGCTGGAAACCACCAGTTTGAATGAGGTTAGCTACATATTTCTTCATTATTCCCCTACTGTGCTTATCAGCTTGGGAGCCGAAAACAGATAACCAGTTTAGTCAAATTTAGGCATGAATCACCCAGAAGGATCAGAGCAAGGATAGTCAAGGATATTGAGGACACAGGAAAAAGTGTTAAAATTATTGGCCTTATGGTCCAGGCTGGTGGATCCAGGAGCAACGGATAGGATTGTGCTAGAAAATTATCCCAAATGAGTAAACATTAGGTATGCCACAGGAAGGTGCTAGTGAAAACTAAATAAAATAAGACCCTCCCTAATTATGCTACAGAGCAGACCACAGCCTATCATATGGGATTTCTGGCTTATCTTTCTCTAACCCTGAAGCTTGCTTTCCTTGAAAACAGAAACTATTCCACAGCCTTGTGCTCTATAAACTCAGCAGAGAGAGAAGAATAAATGGCTTATATGAAACATTTGTCTAGTCAGATGGAATTCAATGTTTATATTTAAGGTGAACACTGATTTAAATTCTCCAAATCAAACTTAAAAGAAATCAGAAAAGTTGGGGGCTGTGAAGGATAATTTGTTTATATTCACATTTACTTATTAGCAAACTTTCAAAAGAAGTGCATAATGGCCCATATAACTTTAATTTTTTTTCAAAACCTATTTTAAATGACTGTTCTTAAATACTCTAAACTCCCTTACAGCCCACCACCACGCATCAGAGGTTGTGAAAAAGAAAGGATACAGGGGAAGTGGACCTGTTTTAGAAAGGCTCTTTGGAGCAACTCCTCTCTGTGTCATTTAGAAATCTGCAGTTCAGGGCTGGAGAGATGACTCAGTGGTTAAGAGCACTGACTGCTCTTCCTAAGGTCCTGAGTTCAAATCCCAGCAATCACATGGTGGCTCACAACCATCTGTAATGAGATCTGATGCCCTTTTCTGGTGTGTCTGAAGTCAGCTATAATAAATAAATAAATAAATAAATTATAATAAATAAATCTTAAAAAAAAAGCCGGGCAGTGGTGGTACAGGCCTTTAATCCCAGCACCTGGGAGGCAGAGGCAGGCAGATTTCTGAGTTTGAGACCAGCCTGGTCTACAGAGTGAGTTCCAGGACAGCCAGGGCTACACAGAGAAACCCTGTCTTCAAAAAACAAGCAAAAAACAAAACAAAACAAAAAACAAGAAAGAAAGAAAGAAAGAAAGAAAGAAAGAAAGAAAGAAAGAAAGAAAGAAAGAAAGAAAGAAAAAGAAATCTGCAGTTCACTTTGATCCACTTGCAAGCATTTCACAGGTATACCAGCTGTCCGGTTTGGTAGAGTGAGGATAAACATGAGTCAGCAGTGGTAGCACTACGTAGCAGAGACAGACAGGCATCAGCCTTGGCATGAGTCAGCAGGAGGAACACCAGGAGAAGTTCTTGGCTGTGCCTCTCTCAGCAAAGTGAAGACCAGAGAAGACTCTAGACTCACAACAGCTAGCTCTATAACCAAGCCTAGCTCAGCCTCTGTCACTGTCTATGGAGTCCTATTTATACCCTCCAAACATCACGTGTCCTCCATGTGTCTTAACTGTCTCAGCTGACATCACTCTGCCAATCAGCCTGAGTCCTGAGTCCTCAGGAGCCACAAGAAGTTGCAGCACATCACCAGAAGTTTTTTGGTGCATTTCTCTCCATGGAGTCCCGACAAATGCAGCTCAACTACACAATGTAAGACAGACCAATACATGCATCTTGTTAGCAAAGAATCCTTCATTCTGTGTCCTTTCATGATGTTGCTGTAGCAGAACAACTTCTCTCCTGTGTCAGCTTCAGTGAAATATTCCTACACAAGTCTGCTTTAGTCCTCCATTTGTGTCCACATTCCTTTGTGGTTTTGCCTCAGCAAAACACCTTCCTACACAACTGACTTTCCTAAAAACACTTATGTTTCTACTTCAGGCCCAAAAGTCTTCACCAGTGATGAGGCTCAGAAATAAGAATAAAGAAGTACCCAAATCTTTTTATGTATGTATGTATGTATGTATATATATATTTATATTTCTATGAGTACACTGTAGCTGTCTTCAGACATACACCAAAAGAATGCACCAGATCCCATTACAGATGTTTGTGAGCCACCATGTGGTTGCTGGGATTTGAACTCAGGACCTCTAGAAGAGCAGTCTGTGCTCTTAGCTGCTGAGCCATCTCTTCAGCCCCCCAAATCCTATTTTTGGAAAAGATTTATTTTTATTTTATATGTATGAGTGTGGTGGTTTGAATATGCTTGGCCCAGGGAATGGCACTATTAGGAGGTCCAGCCTTGTTGGAGTAGGTGTGGCCTTGTTGGAGGAAGTGTGTCATCGTGGGAGTGGGCTTTAAGAGACCCTCCTCCTAGCTTCGAAATCAGTCTTCTACCTGCCTTCTGATCGAGATGTAGAACTCTCAGCTCTTTCTCCAGTACTATGTCTGCTTGGACACTACCATGATTCCTGCCTTAATGATAATGGAGTGAACTTCTGAACCTCTGAAACTGTAAGCCAGCCTCAATGAAATATTTGCCTTTATAAGAGTTGCCTTAGTCATGGTGTCTCTTCACAGTAATGGTGACACTAACTAAAACAATGGGCATTTGCTTGCTGGTTTGTCTGTACACCAAGTTCATACAGTGCCTGCAGAGTCCAGAAGAGGGTGTTAGAGCTCTGGAACTGGAGTTACGATCAGTTGTGAACAGTCACGTGGGCTTTGGAAGAACAGCCAGTGCCATCACTAAGCTATCTATCACTAAGCTATCTCTCTAGTCCCAATTATCTTTTTTTTTTATTACTGACCCAGAGAACTTTGATTTTGATGCTTACTCTCACTGTTGTAATTATATTTACCAGGTATCAGTGACAATTTCTGAACCATACTTTTGTATAAAAATAGATAATTTATTTGGCCTGAATTTTTATTAATGCTTATATTTATATTGTAATAATTAGAGGCTAATTTATTTATATATTGCATTTAAAATTTAAAAAAAAGCCAGGCATGGTGGTACATGTCTTTAATTCCAGCATTTGGGAGGCAGAGGCAGGAGGATCTCTGTGAGTTCTAGGCCAGACTAATCTATAGAGTGAATTCCAGGACAGCCAGAATTAATGTAGAGAACCTGCCTCAAAAATCCCCATTAGTCCCAGGTATGGTGGTGCACATCTTTAATACCAGATGCAGAAGCTGGAGGATCTCTGTGTGAGTTTAAGGCTATACTGGTCTACACGGTGAGTTCTAGAACAGTCGGAAATTATAGTGAGACCCTATTTCAAAAAACAAACAAACAAAAAAGTAAAAACAGATTAAAAAAACAAACGAAGATTTAAAATGAACACAAAAATGTTTATCAGAGAGCTAATAAGATGGCTTAACAGGTAAAGACCCTTGTTGTCAAGCCTGAGAACCTGAGTTCCATTCCTAGGACACATGGAGGAAGGAAAGAACAAAGTCCTGCAAGCTGCTGTTGACCTCCAACATATGTGCCCTGGAACATACCTGTGCACGTGCATGCACACAGACACACACAGACACACACACAGACACACACACACACACACACAGACACACACACAGACACACACACAGACACATACACAGGTACAGGCGAGTTCTTTCTCTCTGTCTATCTTTAAAAATTAAAAAATAGAGTTTAATATCTCCAAAAATGTCAAAACAGCCTTAAAATTTATGGATCCCTTTTGACATATATGAATGTAGCTCTTTATCGCAGGGTGAAGTGGGAGGAGGACCCATTGGGAGGACTGAGACATGGTTTCATATATGTCACACTGGCTGAACCCTCTGTATAGCTGAGGCTGAACTCCTGATCCTCCCACCTCCACCTCCCCAAGGGCTGAAATTACAGGTATACTCCACCATGATCAGTTTCACTTGATTGAAGGGCATTGTTGGTTTAGATCTGATCAACTTTTTTTTTAAGATTTGTTTTTTTATTTTATGTATAGGAGTATACCATTGCTCTCTTCAGACACACCAGAAGAGAGCATCAGACCCCATTACAGATGGCTGTGACCCACCATGTTGTTGCTGGGAATTGAACTCAGGACCTCTGGAAGAGCAGTCGGTGCTCTTAAACGCTGAGCCATCTCTCCAGCCCTTTTTTCTTTTCTTTTTTTTAGTATTAAATCCTCTTAATTGGTTAGCTGTGTGATGATTCAAAAACACAGAAAGGTTTGAAGTCATTTGCTCATTAAATAAACATGCACTTGATGGTTAGCATGTGTAGGTGTTGTTCTAAGATGGCCGTGAATGAAATAGATGAGGATGCCTATCTTTGGGGAGTTTATGTTTAGGAGGAGAGGGAGGACCCTACACAAAATAGAGCATAAAGCAAGCTACTAAATGAAAACTGATATGAAAATAAAATAGGGGCTGCTGAGGTTTGAAGAAGTCATAGTTATTGTTACTTTGGGGGAATTAAACACAGACTCTGACGCTTGCTAACCATATGTTCTTCCACGGAGTTACACCACTAGCCAATTATTTCACAATTGAAAATTATTGTGCTATTAAGTGGAGTTGACAGGAAAGATTTCCATAAGAAGTAGAGATTAATTAAACAAAGGTTTTTACAGTGTAAAGGATTGAACTGTACATACACACACACACGCATCTGGGCAGGGGCCATCTCAGCGGTGGTACCCTGGAGACAGGAGTGTGCATGGCGAGGAGAAAGTGGAAACAGGATATGTAGATAATCTAGACCTTTATGGGTCATCCAGCACTTGCAGTGAAATGGAAGCATTGTGAAAGAAAAAATGATTCATGCACAGTTCATGTCTGAACCCCCCAGGGCCTAGAGAGTCCTAAATACCTTTTGTTGTTTGAGGAAACAAGAAGTCAATGGAGAAAGACTGACTACAGAACTGAAGCAAAGAATGTACAAAATGAGCTTGGCAAATCTTTCTCTAGGAGACTCTGAAGAAGCAGAACTGCCAGGACTGATCATGTTAAAAGAGCTCAGGAGCGCCGGGGGTGGTGGCGCACGCCTTTAATCCCAGCACTTGGGAGGCAGAGGCAGGCGGATTTCTGAGTTCGAGGCCAGCCTGGTCTACAGAGTGAGTTCCAGGACAGCCAGGGCTACACAGAGAAACCCTGCCTCGAAAAACAAAAAAAAAAAAAAAAAAAGAGCTCAGGAGCTCTCTCTGAGTATGTCCCACTAACAGAAGATGGAACACATTTCGACTTGATCAATTGAGAAGTACCTAGCAGATCATCTGAGCCCCCCCCCAGATGTGTAAAAGCATCTGTTGAGAGGATTAGCTAATGGGACAATGCACACTCTAATTAGGGCAGGCTAGGGGGTCAGGACTGAGTAAAGCAGCGAAACTGAAAGCCATAAGTCCAGGCACATGTCTCCTGCTTCCTGCCTGCCTTGAGGGGTAGGAATTTTGTCCCTTACACCTTCTGCCATAGTGAACTGAATCCATGAGCCAAAATAAATCTTTTCTCTTTAAATCATTTCTCTTCGGTATTTGCTCATAGAGACAACAAACAGCAGAAAGCTAACAGAAATTTTGATACCAGAGAGGAGGGATCATAGTAGGATCTATTTTCTTCTTCTGGTTTTTTGAGACGGGGTTTCTCCATGTAGCCCTGACTGTTCTTGAGCACTGGCTCTGTAGATCAGACTGGCCTTGAACTCAGAGATCTACCTGTCTCTGCTTCCCAAGCAATGGTATTAAAGACCTGCGCCACCACGCTCCCTGTAGGGTCTCTTTGATGATGTGATTTAGAAAGGGTTGGAATCATTGATGGGAATGATTTGGAATAGCTTGCACAGCAGAGGAACTTTAGAATGTTGCAGGCAAAGCTTATATGGGGAGTCCGGTAAAAATCCTGAAACTCAGACTGTTGATGCCAATTTGGAAAGAAAAGACTGCTCTTGAGGTTTCAAATGAGAAAAAGGATTGTATTGGGGAAAATGTGACCAAGGTTTGATTTTGTTTTACCACTATGTAACACTTTGTGTTTGTTCATGACCTAAGATTTTGTGGTTGGTTGTGTGTGAAAGATAGATTAAGTTAGTGGAGGAAATGTGACAACTGTCTGACTCTCACACGGATGTTGCTGGCTGCCTTTAGCTCCTAGTAGCACAGAGTCACCTAGGGAAGTATTTCTCCATGCTTAGCCATCCAGTCACTCTACGGTCACTGCAGCTATTATCCAAGGGTGACTGGCTACTGGCCTAGCTATCAGCTGACCTTGCATTGAAGACTTTGTACACAGAATATGAGTTACGGGGTCGGCCAGTCTTGGTGGTATAGATATGTATATTACCAGCACTAGGGGTGCAGAGGCAGAAGGATGAAGATCTAAAAGCCAACTACACAGCAATTTTGAGGCTAGCATTGTCTACATGAGCCTTAGTCCTCCTCAAAATAAATGAATGCATGAATGAATGAATGAATAAATGAATAAATTAAACGAAACAAAACAGTTATGGGGTCATTCAAGCTTCCACTCAGATTTTTTAAAAAAAGATTTATTTGTTTATTATATGTAAGTACACTGTAGCTGTCTTTAGACACCCCAGAAGAAGGCATCAGATCTCATAACGGATGGTTGTGAGCCACCATGTGGTTGCTGGGATTTGAACTCAGGACCTTCAGAAGAGCAGTCAGTGCTCTTAACCCCTGAGCCATCTCTCCATCCCTCCAATCAGATTTTATAAGAAGGCCTGGGAAGCCAGATGATGCATTTCCTAGTAAAGGTTCCTGTTCGCATCCCTTTAAAGGATGATGTGCAAAGCTGTGAGGATAAAGCTGAAGCTACAGTAAGAGACCATGTGAACTTAGAGATACCAGGAGTGTAGAATGTCTGCCCAGGAGACCTGCAGGACCAAGCAGTACCAACCCAGGAGTGCAGTCTTCCCCATGTGACCTAAAATGGCAAGACCACGGCGGGGGGAGGGGGAGGGTAGCACTTACTAAACTCTTTGGATATCATAGATGCTAGGCATGGAGCTAGAGTTTACTGTTTGTCTTTATTATTTTCAGTTCTGCTTTTTATGCCTCCACTCCTCTCTTTGGGGACAAGAATACTTACTCTGTGTCATTGTATTTTAGGGGGCAGGTACCCCTTTGTATGTGTGTGTGTGTGAGAGAGAGAGAGTGAGAGAGAGAGAGAGAATCAGAATCAAGTATTGGCTTTGAGTCTCAGAGGAGACTTTGGATTTGAACTTTTTTTTTCCAAGATAAGGTTTTTTTGTGTAACAGCCTGAATGTCCTGGAACTCACTTTATAGACTAGGCTCAAATTAAACTCACAGAGATCTGCCTCCAGATCTGGAATTAAAGGCATGTACCACCACGCCTGACTAGAATTGAATGTTTGAATGATGTTGAAACTGTTGTGGCTTTGAGACTCTTGAAGAGAGACTAAATTGCATGGTGTAACATCCATGAGCCTTTAGAGGCCACAGGTGGGAATTGCAAATGTGTGTGGGTGTCTCCTTCATGAACATTGGTGTTAAGTTGGCTAATATTGACAGCCGGCTTAGGTGGATTAAGAAGTGCCTTGGGAGCCGGGCGGTGGTGGCGCACGCCTTTAATCCCAGCACTTGGGAGGCAGAGGCAGACAGATTTCTGAGTTCGAGGCCAGCCTGGTCTACAAAGTGAGTTCCAGGACAGCCAAGGCTACACAGAGAAACCCTGTCTTGAAAAACAAAAAACAAAAACAAACAAACAAAATGTGCCTAGGAAGCACCCAGTCCTGAGACATCTTCCTTAAATTCCTCCCCTTGGGGCACAGGGAACTCTGTGGAAAATGGAGTGGGAAGATTCTAAAAGCCAGAGGAGGTGGAAGACAGCAAAGAAACAGTTCTTTCAGTCATAGCAGGACCGAAGCACATACGAACTCACAGAGACTGTGGCAGTACACACAAGGCTTGCAGAGCTAGTCTAGGCCAGATGGGGTCCCAGGTGTTTTATTACACTGACAAGAAAGCTAAATACAATGTTCCAATTAATGAGTTCGTGATAGTTTAAAATATGATACCAATAAACATATCTATATCAAAACTGTAAATGCAAGGTCTTTGCAATACTGAGTATGCCAATGGGAAACCAGATAGAAGGTGAGAAGGTTGTTTTTACTGATTTATTTTTAGTAAAGAATTAAAATGTACAGACATACTCATAATATCACCACTTTCCTCTTCCTCCTCCTCCTCCTCCTCCTCCTCTCCTTCATGTATATGAGTTGTAGTGGTTTGAATATGCTTGGCCCAGGAAGTCTCCAAAAAGCCCAGCAGAGACTTTGTTCTCTGGTTTAGTCTTATGAAAAGCATTTTAATGAAAAGGAACAAGCTAAGAAAGAAAAAAAATAATAAAATGTATGGTTCATGTAATAAAAGGACACCAGGAAGTGAAATGGAGCTGAATCCTACATTCAAGGAGGTAAACAGATTAAAGGAGTGGTGACTTTGGAACAAGATCCCACCCAGCTAAGTTTAGGTCCAAGCATGGTGGTACACACCTTTAATTCCAGGAGACATAGACAAGCAGACCTCTGAGTTCAAGGCCAGCCTGGTATAGACCAAGTTCCAAGTAGAGGAAACCTTGAATCCAGACACAGTGGTACACATCTTTTTTTTTTTTTTTTTTTTTGGTTTTTCGAGACAGGGTTTCTCTGTGTAGCCCTGGCTGTCCTGGAACTCACTTTGTAGACCAGGCTGGCCTCGAACTCAGAAATCCTCCTGCCTCTGCCTCCCAAGTGCTGGGATTAAAGGCGTGCACCACCACCGCCCAGCTAACATCTTTTATCCCAGTATTGAGGAGACAGAACCTTGCAGATCTCAGAGCTCAAGGTCAATCTACAGAGCCAGTTCCAGGACAACTAAGCTTAGGCAGGTGAAGGAGCTGGAAAACAGAAAGCTGGTGATAACGTAATAGAACAAGGGGGCCATGTTCCAGCCCCAGCAAGCAGCAGAACTTGGAAACTTTGGCCACATGGCTCTGGCTTTAGAGTCCAGAATAGAAGGGACCACTGGGACAATTGATGCTGGCTACCTGGACCTAAGAAATTAGCAGCAATCAAGAAGAGACCAGCATCACTGAGGTAAAACCTTCTGGGAAGTGTTTTCTGAGAGCACAAAGTAGCTGTGTTCCAGAGATAGCCAATGCTGTGTGCAAAACCAGTATCATATGAATAACACCAAACACTGAAGACTGCTGCCAGCTTGTGTCTTAGCCAATCCCGCCACCATCCCCTGGACAAGACCACAGTATCAGAGCTTAGACGGTGGTGTCTTGGTTTGCTTTCTATTGCTGTGATAAAGACTATGACTGAAAGCAATATGGAGAGGGAAGGGTTTATTAGGCTTACACTGTCTGTCATTGACGGATGCCAATGCAGGAATTCAAACAAGGCTGAGACAGGGAGGCAGCAACTGAAACACAGACCACAGAGAAATGCTGCTTCCTGGTTTGCTCTCCATGGCTTGCTCAGCCTGCCTTCTTGTGATGCTTTGGTTGTGAGCCTAATATTTAACAGTGGAGCCATCTCCTCAGCCCTCAAGCCTACTTTTTTATACAACCCAGAGCCACCTGCCCAGCAGGTGACACTGCCCACAGTGAAATAAAAATATACCCACAGACTTGAATACAGGCCATTAGTCTGAGGGAAACATTTTCTCAGTCAATGTTTTCTCTTCTCAGGTGATCCTAGTTTGTGTCAAGTTGATATAAAACGAACAAAAAAACCCAACCAGCACAATAGTATTTTCTCAAATGACCCTGTGAGAACAGGGCGCCCTAGAGCACACTTCGCAAAGCTAAGTCTTTCAAATGAGTTAACAGTTTTACACCTTAATGTCTGGAGGGTGAGGTTTTCTGAAATGTTCTTTTAAAATCTCTTCCAGTGTAAATTGATGACACACGCCTTTAATCCCAGCACTTGAGAGGCAGAGGCAGGCAGATCTCTGAGTTCGAGGTCAGTCTGGTCTACAGAGTGAGTTCCAGGACAGCCAGAGCTACACAGAGAAACCCTGTCTCGAAAAACCAAAAAAAAAAAAATTGTTTTGCTTCTATTAGTGATGTCAATAGCGCTAACTACCACACTCTCCTTGTTTTCAACTTTACTATTAGTTTTCGTTTCTTTATTTTTGAAAAGGGGTCTCCCTATGTCAACCTGGCTGTCCTCTCTATGTAGATCAGGCTGCTTTCAAACTTTTAGAGATCTGCCTGCTTCTGTCTGGGATTTAAGCAATTCATCACCCACCTCACCCTGTTTGTTTTTCAACTTTAAATACACTCTATTCTTGGTGAATCTACAAGTTTTTCAAATCATTCCGTTCTGGTTTCTGTTTACAATGATCCTTATCCTTGCTAAAGGCATCCAGCAATATCTCTGTCAAAGCACAAATGCTGGGATACCTAGAAGATTTCCTCTGCCAGTCTAATTAGCCTGTCCCATTTAACTCAGCCTCTTACAAACTCTCAGGGCATGGGGGAAGTGTTATTTGCTACAGTGATTCCCATGGGAGGTCTCTTATGAAACCCTATGAGCAGACTCTTTACTGTATGCATTCCTGCCAGCACTTGAAGCTCATGCCAAAATTACCCATCGAGTTATGCTTACAGTAGTCTCCGAAATTTCCACATTTCTTCCACTGAGCCAGTTCTCAAGTCTTCTTAACTTCATGATGATCTTCCAAGGCAGAAAGATTCACTTGTCTCATTGTTTTCAGAGGTTTGTGGTAACCTCTGTATTTAAGGGGACACAGAACACAGACAAGTGCAGTTCATAGCATGGAACCAAGAAGCACAAGAAAGGAAAAGGCCCCCAATGTACCCTGCAAGTGTATGTCTTCAATGACCTGTTTCCTCCAACTAAGTCTCACTGCCAAAGGTTTCCACCATCTCTCAACAGCACCATTACATAGGATGCCGAGCCTCTGATGAATGAGGTTTAGAGGACATTTAAGATCTGAAGCATACCAAATACAATGGTATTCCATCTCTAATGTAGAATAAATTCTTCCCCCAGTGCTTTCATAGCACACCCATCCTCTCATTGAGTGCTAGCTCAGGATTTACTGTATTTATTATGGGCTGGATTATGTCTCCCTCCTAAAAGATGTTGAAATGTTGACTACCAGTATCACAGGATGAGTCTTCTTGGGAAACAGGAATGTTTCCCAATGTAAAATTAACCAAGATGAGGTCATACTAGAATAATGCAAGTTTCTAATCCAATATGACTATTATGTTTATAGGCAGAGTTCTATTCAGGAAACAGAGAAAACCATGTGATTATGAAAAGTCTGGAGTTATGTAGCTACAGGCTATGGAATGCCAAAGATTGCCCAAATACCTTCAGGAACAAAGGAGAGTCAAGGTTTCAAAGGAAGCAGGAATCTGCCAACCTTGACTCTAGACATCTTACCTTCAAAACTATGCGACAATACCTTTATGTTATTTTGAGTCACTCAAGGCAAAAGAAGACAAAGGTCCCTGTCTGGTTCATGGAACTTCTCTGGTTTCTACGTACCTGGATATTACAGATGATAACTCCATCTTTCTTCTCTATATTCGGTTCCTTCTCCCTCTCATCCAGCTCCTCTCCATACTAAGTATCACTTTATATAAACATCAAAACATTCCATCATTTGGATTTCTTGCAAGCTCATAGACCAGTCCTCATTTGGTTTTGGTGGTTTGTTTGCTTTATTTTTTTAACAGATAACATGTCCTTAAAAATTCTATGTGGGGGCTGGAGAGATGGCTCAGCAGTTAAAAGCACTGACTGTCCTTCTGAAGGTTTTGAGTTAAAATCCCAGCAACCACATGGTGGCTCACAACCATTAGTAACAAGATCTGACTCCCTCTTCTGGAGTGTCTGAAGACAGCTACAGTGTACTTACATACAATAAATAAATATTTTTAAAAAATTCTATGTGTGTTTGTATGTATCCATTCAGGCCAGAGGAGAGTGTCAGATTCCCTGGAGCTGGAGTTACAGGAGGTGGTAAGCTGCCAGACATAAGTACTGGGAACCAAAGATGGGTCCTCTGAAAAGGACCCAAGCAAATGCTCTTAACCATTGAGTTCTCTCTCCCTCTCTTCCTTCTTGCCCCATCCCCCTTCACCCCAGATCAGGAACCAATGACAGACCAAAGTATGGATACCACCAAAATCTAATTTGGTGAACCAATTAGGGCTATTGGGGTTACTTACAGAAGCAGAAGTGATTGGACACATCTGGGAAACCTGGAGCACACTGCATAGCTCGCAGGCAGATCAACAGGTTGGAGTGTCCTTTCCAAGGAAGTCGGGTTTAAATCTCTTCCAGGCAGCTAGTCTGGTCTCATTATCTTCTTTACAGTTCAGCTTGTGTGTAAGTCTTCTTGGCAGCTCAGCGGAGGGACTGTCAGCCTTTACTGATTACTCTTGGCAAGGAGAGATCTAGTGAATCTGGTCAATTTCAGGGACTTCCTATAGCTATCTAGAGTTGTTTACCTTCCTGCTTAAGGAGCTTCCCTGAAGATGAAATACTTCAATCTTGGAGGAAACTGCTATAGCTGTACCTTGTGCCTACAGAGGCACAAAGATGGGATTGTTAGATCCCCTGGGAATTGGTGTTATGGATAGTTGTGAGCCACCATAAGGGTGCTGGAAAACAAACAAGGTCCTCTTCAAGATCAGGAAGTGCTTTTTTTGTTTGTTTTGTTTTTTGAGACAGGGTTTCTCAGCAGGAAGTGCTCTTAACTCCTAATCCACCTACCTCTCCAGGTCCTACATTACCTTTCTTGAAAGAGTCATCAATGTTTGACTTTGTATGTTCATCTTCTACTTAATTTCCACCTATTACATTGTTGTGTTCACCTGTACTACTTGTAGGCTTAGATTTTTCTTTTTTTTTTTTTTTGGTTTTTCGAGACAGGGTTTCTCTGTGTAGCCCTGTCCTGGAACTCACTTTGTAGACCAGGCTGGCCTCGAACTCAGAAATCCTCCTGCCTCTGCCTCCCAAGTGCTGGGATTAAAGGCGTGCGCCACCACCGCCCGGCTGGCTTAGATTTTTCAAAACCTACTTTAATAAGGGTTCTCAAACACTTCGACCCATCTTTTAGTCCACTGTCTAAATGTATGGGAGAAAGATGGTAAATAGGTCAAGGGGATGTGGACTTATTTAGAGTTAGTTCTTTGGGGGTGATCCAATCTCCTTTTGTCACCAAACACAAATCAGCAATGTTGGTATGATCCAACAGAAACTGTTAGGCCTCTGCCAAATCTGCACAAGTCAGAGGGAATGACCAGAACCAGCTAGAATGCCAGGAGTTTTCTGCTATGCCTCTTTCAGCAAAATGAAGATCAATGAAGACAACAGACCAACAACGAGTTGGAGAGCTAACTATGCAAGCCCTAGTCACTGTTTCTTGAGTCCTACTTACAGTCTCTGCAAATATCACATGCCCTCTCACTGATCTTACCTCAGCAGAACATCATGGGAGTCTGCTTCAGCAAAACATCACGTGATGTTTTGTATCACATAACACAACCAGAAAATTGCACTTCAATCACTCCACTGAATTACTCTTTCTGCTCTAAATAGAAGACCTCATTATCCCCAAATCCAATGGAATCCAGGGCTTCTACAACAGCTTCAACCTCTAGGGTCTGCCTGATTTGAGTTCCTGGTTTGTCTTTCCTCAGTGAACTGTGGCTCAGGATATATGAGCCAAAGGAACCCTTCTGTCCTAGAGTTCCTTTTGGATGTGTTATTTCATCACAGTGATAGTAACCCTAAATAAGACAACCTTGTTGATCACTTCTTCCTTCTTGGATGTTTTTTCCTTTGGTGTGTTAACATAATCCTCTCCTGTGTTTTCTTAACTTTGTCTCCCTGCTCCTCAGCTTCTTTTGAAGATTGGTCTTCTACATCTCTGCTGGTGTTACTTATTATTCTGTACCAGGTTTTTCCCCTCTTCCCATTTATCTAGTATTCCCAGTATTCTTTCTGTTTGAGACAATGTTTCTATTTAGTTCAGGCTAGCCTTGAACTCATCATATAATTAAGGAAGACCTTCAACTTTTAGACTTGTCTTAGCCTCTTGAGTGTTGAAATTACAGTTATGCATCATTATAATCACCATAATTGCATCTTTAAACTTGTACTTTGAGCCCAGTGTAGTGCATAACTATAACTGCAGTGCTTGGGAAGGAGGAGGCAGGAAGATGATTATCCTCAGCTACAGAGTGAGTTCAAAACTAACCAGGGCTTTATAAGACTGGGTCTCCAAAAAAGAAACAACAAAGAAACTCCATGTCTTAGTTAGGGTTCTACTGCTGTGAACAGACACTATGGACCAAGGCAAGTCTTACAAGGATAATATTTGACCGGGGCTGGCTTACAGGTTCAGAGGTTCAGTCCATTATCATCATGGTAGAAGCACAGCAGCATCCAGGCAGGCATGGTGCAGGAGGAGCTGAGAGTTCTACATCTTTATCTGAAGGATGCTAGGAGAAGACAGGCTTCCACGCAGCTAGGATGAGGGTTTTAAAGGCTAAGGCCACAATGGCACACCTACTCCAACAAGGCCACACCTCCAAATAGTGCCACTCTCTGGGCTAGGCATACTCAAACCACCTCACTGCATTTGGTATAATAGGCTGGGCTATGTGTGTGAGTATAGAAGACATACACAGTATGTGTGACTGTCATTTCGTCCCACCCTTTTTCTTTAAAGTTACCATGACGCTTCGTGTGTACAGGATTTCAGTGGATTCACCACACATCAGAGTTCAGTGAAGTTCAAAATAAGTACACAATAAGGTAATCTAAATCAACACAGAATTGCCTGGCTTTCCAGTGAGAGCCCAGAATTTGCTTTGAAGGCAGAAAAAGAGCAATGGCATTTGAAGAAATATCTATGACTACAGACCTTAATGTCCTGTCATTATACTGGAAATAATGACACTTTAAGAAAAGGAAAGATGCCGGGCGGTGGTGGCGCACGCCTTTAATCCCAGCCCTTGGGAGGCAGAGGCAGGCGGATTTCTGAGTTCGAGGCCAGCCTGGTCTACAAAGTGAGTTCCAGGACAGCCAGGGCTACACAGAGAAACCCTGTCTCGAAAAACAAAAAAAAAAAAACAAAAAAAAAAAAAAGAAAAGGAAAGATAAGGCAACTCATAATTTCCATTCGGTCATTCCTTATTCATAATTGGGCAAGACTATATAGAGCATGTGTCCTAGGCAAAGTGTACTAAAATAACAATGTGGTAGCTATAGTGTCTTCCTTAGCAGGTGTGTGTGTGTGTGTGTGTGTGTGTGTGTCTGGGTGTTAGGAAAGGGGGTTTTGAGTAAAGTCACCTTTGAAGGGAGCTTTCAGATATTCTATCATGGTCATCTTTTTTCCTGCAGTAGATCTTCTTGAAAATAAAAACAACCAAAAGTTGCTCATATCCTGTCTGATAGAGCTGGGGATGCATTGATAAATCAATTTGAAGGGAGTTATCTTTATATAACTTTGTTCTTTGTGTAGTTATTTCTATAAACTCCATGGCTTTTTATAATTTGATTCTACCTTTCCACTAACAACGTTAAAATCAAGTAGCTAAAAGGAGACTGAACTATGAATCTTATATAGAGAGATTAAAAATCTGTAATCATGCCAGCTGGTGAGATGGCTCAGTGGGTAAAGGAGGGCCCTGGCAGACACACTGGATGATCTACATTCTAGCTCCAGGATCTTCTGAGTGGAAATCGAGAATAACTCTCTGAGTTTTCTTCTGACCTCCACATACTCACAATGGCATGCATGCACACACTCACCAGCACATGCACCCAAATAAATGCAATTTAATTTTTAACAAGGAAAATGCTATGATCAAAGTAAAATTCTAATTTTTTTGTTTGTGTTGAAGATACCACTTTTGAAATTTTAAATATTACCTTTAAAAAAAGATTTATTTATTTATTATATGTAAGTACACTGTAGCTGTTTTCAGACACTTTTTCTTCTTGCTCCAGCCCCGCTCCATCTCTGTAGCTGTCTTCAGACACCCCAGAAGAGGGCATCAGATCTCATTATGGATGGTTGTGAGCCATCGTGTGGTTGCTGGGATTTGAACTCACAACCTTTGGAAGAGCAGTCGGTGCTCTTAATGGCTGAGCCATCCCTCCAGCCCACCTTAAAATTTTAATAAACTTGAATTTTAAAGCAGTGCTGGTTAATATTTGTCAACATGAAACAAGAGTCACCTGGGAAGAGGTGACAGTCAGTTGAGGAATAGCCTCCATCAGACTGGCCTTCGGGCTTGCTGTGGGGCATTTGCGTGATTAGTGATTGATGTGGGAGGGCCCAGACCACTGTAGATAGTTCCCTCCCTGGTTAGGGGGGCCTGGGATGTATAAGAAAGCAAGCTGGGCAAGCCATGGGAAGCAAGCCAGAACAGCATTCCTTATGCTCTTTGCTTTAGTTCCGGCCCACGGGTTCCTGCATTGGGTCCCTATCTTGGCTTTCTAGTTATAGACCCTTACCTGTAAGCCAAATAAATCTTTTCCTCCCCCCAAGTTGTTTTTGGTTATGGTGTTTTATCACAGCAACAGAGAAGCAAACTAGAAGGAACTTTTAGCTTTACGGAATACAGCTGTGTGGAGTTTCCACTTCCCTCCTCACAGCCCCTCTCTCCTATACATAGTATATTAGTTGGCACATTGTTTTACAGTTGGCAAACCAACACTAATACGTTTTATTAAAGTTTATAGTTCACATTAGAGTTCACTCTGGGTGTGTTATACCCTATAGGTTTAGGTAAAATATATAATTTTATATATTATATAATGACATCTATCTATACAGTATATTTTTTACCAGTTATTTTAGCTAGGGTTACTATTGCTGGGATGAAACATTATGACCAAAAGCAACTCCAGGAGGAAAGTGTGTATTTTGTCATTGAAGGCAGTCAGGGCAGGAGCATGGAGGCAGGGGCTGATGCAGAGGTCATGGAGGGGTGCTGCTTACTGGCTTGCTCCTTATGGTTTGTTCAGTACTCAGTAGCACAGCGCAGGGGTGGCACCACCCACAAGGGGCTGTCTCCTTACCCATTAATCACTAATTAAGAAAATGCCCTCCAGGTTTGCCCTTCAGTCAGATCTTTTGAAGGAATGTCTCCGTTGAGGCTTCCTCCTCTAAGATGGCTCTAACTTGTGTCAAGTTGACAAAAACTAGCTAGCAGAGCCCCTTAAAAATCCCCATGTAAGCCGGGCGGTGGTGGCGCACGCCTTTAATCCCAGCACTTGGGAGGCAGAGGCAGGAGAATTTCTGAGTTCGAGGCCAACCTGGTCTACAAAGTGAGTTCCAGGACAGTCAAGGCTACACAGAGAAACCCTGTCTCGAAAAAAAAAAAATCCCCATGTATTCCACTGAGACCCTGTTTCTCCCTTTCTCTCCTATGCTGAGTTACCAATCATTTTAAACATTAAAAACATATAGATATCGAATTTTGTGTGCGTGGGTATTTTGCCTACATGTACATATATGCACCATGTGGCTAGTGCCCACAGAGGCCAAAAAAAGGGCATTGGATGCCCTGGAACTAGAGTTACAGATGGTTATGAACTGCAATGCAGGGGCAAGGAACAAGTAGTATAGAGTCTTTTCAAATTAGCTTTTTTGGGAGGGGGGTGTTTCAGGACAGGGTTTCTCTGTGTAGCCCTGGCTGTCCTGGAACTCTGTAGACCAGGCTGGCCTCAAACTCAGAAATCTGCCTGCCTCTGCCTCCCAAGGGCTGGGATCAAAGGCATGCGCCACCACTGCCCGGCTAGCTTTTCTCATTTAGTAATATTTCTATATATTTTCTTGTTGTTTTATAGCATTTTTGCTTGTTTGTTTGCTTGCTTGCTTGTTTTGAGACAGGGTTTCAATGTGTAATGGCTTTGGCTGTCCAGGAACTCACTTTGTAGACCAGGTAGGCCTTGACCTCACAGAGATCTACCTGCCTCTGCCTCTGGAGTGCTTGTGGCTCCCCATGGAGGCTAAAAGAGGATGTCTGATTCCCTGCAGCTGAAATTACAGATGTGCTTGAGAGCTGGGTACTGGAATCTGAACTCAGCTCTGTAAAGCAGCAAGTACTCATAACTACTGAGCCAGCTCTTCAGTCTTTAGCTTTTGTATTTCTTAGATAGTGGTTTTGAGACAGAGATCCTTCAGCCTCAGTCTCCTGAATCTGAGAATATAAACATATACCACAAAACCTAACTGGTGTCTTAGTTAGGGTTTTGCTGCTGTGAATTGACACCTTGATCAAGGCAACTTTTATAAGGATAACCATTAATTGGGGCTGACTTACAGGTTCAGAGATTCAGTCCATTATTACCAAGAGGGAGCACGGCAGCATCCAGGCAGGCATGGTGCAGGTGAAACTGACAGTTCTACATCTTCATCTAAAGACTGCTAGCAGAATACTCCCTTCCAGGCATCTAGGGCTAGGGTATTAAAGCCCATCCCCACAGTGACACAGTTCCTCCAACAAGGCCATACTTCCTAACAGTGCCACTTCCAAGGCTAAGCATATTCAAACCATCACAGTCAACAACTGACAGTTTCATATTACATTACAAATAGTATTTATATTTCATATACTTAGTATCTATAAACACTAAAATAAAATTATCTGCTGCATTTGGTAGAGCATACATTTAACCTTGTCACTTCGGAGGCAGAGGCAGGCAGATCTTTGTGAGTTCAAGGCCAGCATGATCTACCTAGTGAGTTCCAGGCCCCCTAGGGCTATATAGAGAAATCTTCTGTTAAAAAAAAAATAGTTGTCACGGACAATGAATATAATTTCACTACATACATGCTGGGAATGATATCCAAAACCAGAGATCATTCTTCCTTTTTCCCTGTGTGTGTATACACAAGCAGATGTGTATATGTGCATAGGTGTTTGTGGAGACTAGAGGTAAACTTCTGGTATGAATTTTCAGGACTACCCACCTTGTATTGGAAGCAGGGTTTCTCTCTAGGATCTGATTAGGCTAGGCTGGCTGAGCTCTGAGCCCCTTTTGTCTCTGCCTCCCTCATGCTGACATAATAGGAGTGTGTCTCACGTTGTTTTTCATGTGTGCTGAGGTGTGAACTTAGATCATCTTACTTGCCCAACACGCAGTTCACTGACATAGACATCTTTCTAGCCCCCTCAGTTTTTTTTGTTTGATTATTATAAACTAGTTTATTTTTATGGATTTGAATGCTTTTGCCTGCCAACGTGTATGTGTGCCACTTTTGTGCCCGGTGACCAGAGAGGACAGAGAGGGCATCGGATTTTCTGGAATTGGATGTTGTAAGTTGCTGTGTAGGCTCTTCTGCAAGAGCGGTAAGTGCTCTGAACCAACTCAGATAGGCAGCTTTAAAAAATACATATTTATTTTTTATTTTATGTGTATGGATTTTTTCCCTGCATGTACACCCCTGCAGGGCCCTTGGAGGACCATAAAAGGGTGTTGGATCCCCTGGAACTGGAGTTACAGACAGTTGTTAGCTGCCACATGAGTGCTGGGAATTGAACCCAGGTCCTCTTGAAAAGCTGCAACTGCTCTTAGTCACTAAACCATCTCTCTCTCTCTCTGATATAATGAGCAGGTTTTTTGAAACAAGCATTTTTCCTACTAAACCATCTTGCTGGCTCTAGCCTTGTACTTAATCAACCAACCTACCTTCCTTCCCTCCTTCCCTCTCTCTCTCTCTTTATTGTTTTTCTCTCTCTCCTTTTCTTTCTTGTGTGTATGTAGGTAGGTATGTTTATACCTGTGGATGTACATGTATTGATGCACGTGTTGAGGTCAGAGGAGGTCACTTGGGTGACTTGATGTTCTTTTTGTCACATGTGCATTCTGGGGATTAACCATCTCAAAAATCCCGACTTTGAACTTCTGGTCCTCTTGCCTCAACCTTCACAGTGCCGTGATTACAGGGATGTGCAGTCATACCTAGATTTATTGCTGTTATTTTTATGCGAATAAGGACCCATATAATGGGGAAAGTAGGATTTTCCCCCTTTTTTATAAAGACAAGCTAAAATTCAAGTGGAGAAGACCTTAGGTGCCAAAAGGCATTTGTATATAGTTAAATAATGTGAAACTGAAGAGTTTGAATGTTTTTTAAAGTTTAAGGTTAAAAAAAGACACTAAGGACTGGAGAGATGGTTCAGTGGTTCTAGACACTGATTGCTCTTCCAGAGGTCCGGAGCTCAGTTCCCAGCAACCACATGGTGGCTCACAACCATCTGTCATCGGATCTGATGCCCTGTTCTGGTGTGTCTGAAGAGAGCGACAGCGTACTCACATACATAAAGTAAATAAATAAATCTTAAAGAAATACTAAAATTTGTGTTTCAAGTCACCTATTTAATAGATATGGGAACAACAGTTCTGGGCTTCTAGGTTCTCAGTGGGTAAACATACTTGCCACAAGAGCCTGGTAACTTGAGTTTGATCTCTGGAATCCAGGCAAAGATGCAGGTAGAGAGCTGACTCCACAAAGCTGTGTTCTGACCTTCATATCAATGTCATGTGTGGATATTCCTTCTATGATAATAATGATTTTTTTGTTGTTTTGAGACAGTTTTTTTTTGTTCGTGAAGTATGTAGTTCTAGTTGTCCACCTCCTGGCAAATGATGATTTTTAAACAAGAAAGACATAGTTCTAAGATGAGAAAGTCTACAGTTTCATTCGGTAGTAGATTAGGGATGTCAGTCTATTATTCTTTGGCCTAATGCAACATGAAGTCTGCATCAGATAATAAAGAGACTTCACACACAGAAACAAGTACCCATATTTACTGGGTACTTTTTATACCAGCACTTTCATATATTTTTATTCATTTTTAAATCCCATAAAACAATTGGGATGTGGTGGTGCACATCTTTATCTCAGCACTTTAGAGGCAGAGGCAGGCAGCTCTCTGAGTTAGAGGCTAGCCTGATATATACAGCAAGTTCCAGAACAAGCTAGGATAACACAGAGAAACCCTGTCTCAAAAAACAACAACAACAAACCCAGTTTTTAAAAAGAAAGACCATGATAAAAACCACCTGTTCAGTTTTTTTTATTGTTTTTTTCGAGACAGGGATTTTGTTTTGTTTTTTCTCTGTGTAGCCCTGGCTGTCCTGGAACTCACGCTGTAGACCAGCCTGGCCCTGAACTCAGAAATCCACCTGCCTCTGCCTCTGCCTCCGAAGTGCTGAGATTAAAGGTGTGCACCACCACTGTCAGGCTTGTTGTTTCTTTAGGAGCCGGGCGGTGGTGGGGCCTCGAACTCAGAAATCTGCCTGCCTCTGCCTCCCAAGTGCTGGGATTAAAGGCGTGCGCCACCACTGTCCGACTGGTTCTTTAAACTACTTTAGAAATGCCACAATTGAGGAAAAGACAGCTGTGGTTGGCTAAGTATCTAAAATGGGGAGCTTAAAGATTTGAGCTCTCTGGCTTGGGATGTAGCTCAGACTTGAGCATTTGCCTAGCTAAGGAAAGCCAGTCCCAACACTTGGGAAGTGGAGGTAGAAGCACGAGAAATTCAAGGCCATCCTAGGCCAGCTGAGCTCCTTGGGATTGTGGGGGGGCGGCATATACAGACAGTCTAGGAGTTTCTCCCAAGTCGATTTTTTTTTAAGGGGGCGGATGTTGGAGATCAAGCCGGATCATCCATGGAACTACCAAGGTTTCTTACGATTTTTTCTGTAACAGGTGGGGGGAGGCGGGAGATACACCCCCACACATGCAGATTTAGGCTGGCCTTGAATGGATGCGAACGTCGAGAGAGGATGAATCAGATCGCTCTATTTTTAGTGTACAGGGTAAAGGGTGGTGGCTTTGCACAGTTTCTAGGCAGATATGGAACTTTGGGAGAGGAGATAACCCACAGGATATGGTTAACTGATACATCAGCAGGAGAATTTGACGTCCTAGATGATTCCTTTTATGATAATGTTGTTGGAAGCTAATGGATGATTGTCCCTGCTAAAGGATGATTGTCAATGGTAACTAACTCTAAGGATGTTGCTGTTTTGTTTTTCAGATAGCATGCTGCCCTGGAACTTGCTATTTGGCCTCTTCCGCCTGCTGGGATTATAGACGTGATTAAAGGAAGGATCTGGTGCTCATTTTCTTTTGAAACATAGGAGTATCAGAAATCCTTTAAAAAACAAAAAGAGCATGGTGGCTGGAGAAGTGCCTCAGCAGTGAAGGGGGCTTACTGCTCTTGTAGAGGACCTAAGTTTGGTTCCTAGCATCTAAGTCCAGAGGTTCTTAACTGCTTGTAACTCCAGCTCCAGTGGGATCCATTGCCTCTGTGGGCACCTGCACTCACACATGCTCATACTCACATGCTGACACACACATACAGATAATTAAATCTTTTAAAATATGCAAGGAACAAAAAAGGTCTAAAACATGAAAGGAATTTAGGTCAGAGTGGAGAGGAGAGGTTTCAATTCTTGACATTGCCTAGGGAGCGGCACTTTTTAAAGGAGCTCTTGTATTCAGGAATCATTAAATAAGAACTTTAAGCGTCAAACTTTTTCCACCTTGTTTAAACTACGGTCTATTACTATTTTGGTTGCTTTTCATTGATATCATTATCCAGACTTTTGGGGTACTAACTACAATATCTTGCTGAATTAATCAAATACCATAGCAGGAATATGTTTGGTAGTATGGGATGTAGGTGTCGGATAGCCAGAGCCTTATTAAACAGGTTTTGGATAGACAGGACTTCAGAAATATTTCCTATTTGATCCACCTGTCAACAGAACAAGAGCTCCATTTTATGTGTCTAGGCACTTTGAAGAGTGTTTATCTAACTTTCCTTGAACTACTGGCTTGTTATCATAGCATAAAGCTCATTTTCAAGAACCAGTAGCTTTCTAAATGTATTTTTTTATTTTTTATTTTTTTGCAAAAAGGATGCTATTTTACATTACAGTCGTTCTGGATAAAATTAGTATCCATATCGCCTGAGATACAAACGCCTTTGTCTTGTCTTTCATGTCCCTTGTAAATGGCTACAAAGGAAATGTCACTTCACATAACATTTAATTGCCAAGATGCTTGAAAAGAAACACATTTTCCTCACAGTCGTCCTAATCACGCAGCTTTGTGCTGCTTCAAGTTGTTCAAAGTGTGCCAGGAGGAGCACTTAACGGCTTAAAAGGCCAGGGACAGAAACGGAATATTGCACAATCCAACACCACCAGGCCGGTTAAGCTTCCAAATCTGGCCTCGGTGTCATCCCCGGGCGGGAGGCACTGGGATTTCCTCGCGAAGCCGCGGCGCCCCTCCCTCAGCCCTGGGTATTCGTGGTAGCGGAGGACGGCGCGCGCCGGGCCGTGGGATGCCCCATTGTCCAGCGGCGGAAGCCGGGGCTCCCCGGGGTGACTCCCGAACTCGAGCCCCGCCACCCGGTGGCCCCGAGCTCCGCCATCCCTCCTGCAGCTCCCCTCCCCCGCAGCCCCATTGTCTGCCTCGCCTCGCCCCGCCCCGGGGGACACGTGCGCCTGCAGCTTCGCGAGCGCCCAGGGCGCGGGGCGGCGGCGGCCCCGGCCGAGAGGGCAACCAGCGTCGGGCACCCTCGGAGCCCCGGCCGGTGTCGGGGCGGTGGGGGCGGGGAGGGCGGGGTGGGGAGACGCTTGTCTCCTGACAAAGAACGAGTGGGACACGCCGAGCCGGCGGCCCCGCCCGCGGAGCGCGAGGGAGTGTCCGCACAGAGGGCGGGTCTCTCATTCACTCAGCCCCTCACGGTCGCCGCGGCGGAAGGGCGGGGTCTGTCTCAACCCCCACCGGAGCTAGGGGCGGGGCGAGAGGCGGGGCCCGCGGGCGCGCGTCCCGAGGCGTCGGCTGCGTTGGCACGTCAGCGCGGGAGAGAGAAAGAGCGACTGGGCAGAGACTGGGGACGGGCCGAGAGAGCTAGCGAGGGAGGGCGTGAGCCAGAGAGCCAGCGAGGAGAAGGGCGGCCACTCGTGTCTGAGCGGCCGCGGACGGGAGTAGGGGAAGCTGGGGGAGGCGGTGCAGGGAAGGAAGGACGAAGGCCGAGAGGACAGGGCGGCTAGCGGCCGGCGGAGGTGGCGAGGGGAGAAGGAGGAGCTGGAGGAGGACAGGGGCTGAGGGAGTGAGTGAGAGAAGCGGACGCGCCAGGGAGGGGAGGGAAGGGGGGTCACGCGGGGGCGCGCGCGCGCACTGGGAGCGCGCTCGGAGGCGAGTGGAACTGGATCGGGTTTGCTGCCAGCGGCGTGAGCTTCGGCCGCCATTTTACAACAGCTCCACTCGCGCCGGACACAGGGAGCAGCGAGCACGCGTTCCGCGGCACCCGACTCCGTCGGACAGGATTCCTCGGCCCCAGCCCCGCGGGGAGGTAACGACCGTAGGCACCCGGGTCTGGGAGGGGAGCTCCGTGACATTGTGGAGGGTGCTTGGGGGAGGGCGCCGCGGGGAGAAACCGGCTTTTCTGGAAAATGGATTCCAAGGGGGAGAAGAGCACGTTGGCCGGGGTTGCCAGAGAGTAGGCCGCGGCCGCGCCGCCACTTCCTCCTCTCCATGTGCTGCCGCGGCTGGGCTTTGTCTGCGGCGCTCCGGGAGGAGGCGCCTCGGCAGCCCCGTGGCCCGCGCGGACCGCGAGCGGCGGCGGACTTGGTGCTGTCGTGGCCGGCGGCGCGGGAGTGGGCGGAGAGGCGCGGGTGCTGTCCCGCGACCAGCCGGCGGGCTTGGGCGGTGCTCGACTCCCGCGGGCGTGTGCTTGGCGGCGGAACGCCCTCCCCGCGCGGGCTGTCGGCCTCGGCGCCGCAGCCACTGCACCGAGGGGTGCGGGAGGCTGGGGGTCGCGAGCGCCCGGGGCTCAGAGCCATGTGTCACGGCGGAGACGGCGGCGCTGGGGGGCGGGGAAAACCCGTGGCCTGGCGCCGCCGCGGCCTCGGTGTTGAGGGGCGAGATGGTGCGGCTGCACGGTTCGGGGGGCTCGGACCGCGACTGCGGGTTGATGTCGGGAGGCGGTGATGACCGTCTTGGCCCGGTACTCGCTGGGTTTCCGTTGAAGGAAGTTGTAGGACATTTGAAGGCGCAGAGCACGTGTTTCTAATGGGCTCCTGGCGGCCGCAGTGGCGAGGCTGCCGCTCCGGGTGCGGAGTCGGGGGCGGGCTTTGGGGTGTGGGGGTGAAGGGTGGAGGAATTGGGTGGTGGGAAGGTGGCTTGTGTGAGCGCTTTGTTCTTCGCTGGCTGTTGTTACTGATCTATAAGCGGCAGGCGGGAAAAGCGCACTTTCTGGTTTACCTTGGAGAGAGACAAGCCCAGCGTCGCTTGCTTCACACACCTTATTCTCCGTTTTGGAACTGCTGCTTGTGGCAGGCTGGGCTGGTCGCTGTGCTGATTGGGCTTCATTTGTAATAAGGTTTTTCTCAGTGAGTGTTAGCAGGTGAAGTCACGGGTGGTGCTCAGGAAGAATATAGTGACTCGGTCATTCGGTACCCCGGGCTTCAAAATCTGGCTTGTCAGGCAGTAGTGACTTTAAGGTTTCTTTCAAGGGAGGTTCAGGCTGGCTGGTTGTAGTTAAGTGGTAGAGAAAGTAAAGATTGGGACTGTCATTGTCCTCTATTCTGTTTGAAGATCCTAGTTTAATTTTGCTTATTGCGTTTGAACAGATCTCTGGAAACATGGCTACAGAACATGTTAATGGAAATGGTACTGAAGAGCCCATGGATACTACTTCAGCAGTTATCCATTCAGAAAATTTTCAGACATTGCTTGATGCTGGTTTACCACAGAAAGTTGCTGAAAAACTAGATGAAATTTACGTTGCAGGTAAGAACTAACACTTGCAAAATTACATTATGAAATTTTTCTATTGGATTTCTGGCTTTGAGCTAAAATAGCAACTTTTTGTGGTTTCCAATAAACGTGGGAACTGGAGCTTTGCCTTGTTCTGATAGTTGGTTAATTTAGGTTTGAGCTAGAGGTTAAGTGTAGAGGGAGGGATGATATGGGGGAATAGACCTCCCTAGGGGAAGGCTGTCTGGCCTGATGGATAAGTATATGATAGTAGCAACAGCTGCTAAATGTTGAGAGCAGCCCATGTGACTTTTTGAGGTATTTTTATAGCAGGATTCTTGTTTAATAACTTGGTAACTGTAGTTCTTGTCTTTCTTGGTGTGGTGATTCCTTTTTCTAGTGGTACTTGACATTGAGGAGAGGTTCATTTGTTATGCTTGGTGTTTTGTTGGTTGACTTTAGGATTTGTGTAGACCTATATATTTTCTGTAGAAATATTGCAGTGTTCAGGACTACTTGGACACAAAACAGATGTAAAATATGTTGACTCTTTTCTGTGTGGTTGAGAGGACTTCTGTGTTTTTCATTATGTAGATAAAGGGAGGATAAGGAGGGTAGAATCATTGTCATATGTACCTGTATTGGCCAATACAGGACTCTGAAGAAATAATTTAGAAAATTAAAAGGTGATAACTCGCTAAATTTTTTTCTTCTCCAGGGCTAGTTGCACATAGTGATTTAGATGAAAGAGCTATCGAAGCTTTAAAAGAGTTCAATGAAGACGGCGCATTGGCAGTGCTTCAACAGTTTAAAGACAGTGATCTCTCTCATGTTCAGGTAATGCTAATTTAATGTCAGTGTAGAAAGAATAAAAAAATTAATATTTTTGATGTGTTAATTTAAATTTATTAGACAAACAATGTTAAATATGAATGGAAAATTTTTTTACAGAACAAAAGTGCCTTTTTATGTGGAGTCATGAAGACTTACAGGCAGAGAGAGAAACAAGGGACCAAAGTAGCAGACTCTAGTAAAGGACCAGATGAGGCAAAGATTAAGGTATGTCCCTAAAACTTTCTGTAGCTTTTAAGTCCTGAAGTGTGGCATGAGATGTATATATTTTTAAGGTTATTAGACTAGACTTGGAAAAGTACTGCATCCAGTTTTTGTTTTTTCAAAACCATTGAATTTTGTCTGGCCACTATTCCAACCTGTGCTGTCAATTCCAAATTGTAAGAAAAATTTAAAGAGGTTTTTTTTTGTTTTTGTTTTTTTTTTGAGGCTAGGGTTCCAATGAATATAGAATTTTAATATTGTTTCTTTTATTGGATTATTTAGGACAGTTATTTCTATAACCAGCTTTGGCAAGCATAGACAAATGGTTGGGAGTGAAAGTTTCTTTTGTTGCAGATTGGTAGATTTAAGGTCACAGATGATTAAATGGCCTCATATTTAGGTAGCGTTCTTGGTGAGTTAGGTATAGTTTAAAGAGTATGGTTTATATTAGTTTTTAGTTGGTATTCTTTAGTAATGTACCACTTCTTGAGGCAAGAGCTATGATTTAAGAAAACCAGTTGCTAAGAAGGGCATAAATGTGTGATATTTTACCTGTACTAGAAAAGGGAGCCTAGATCATGTGGAAAAGATTGGAGTATGAAGTTACTTGTCAACAGAAATCGTGAGTTTTACACATGATGGTGAATGAATTGAGTTTAGTTTTCCAATAAAAATGGGGTTTATAATCTCTACTGCAATTATGCCAATGTGATTGGTGAATTTATTAAGAATTTCTGACAAGAGTTGGTGCTTAGATTTGAACTTAGGGCATTAATGCTCTTAACCACTGAGCCATTTCTCCAGCCCTTCATAGTGATATACCTTTAAGGAGTATAATTTGAGTGTAATGAAAAAGCTAGATCATACAACTTTTTGTGAAACCTTGTTTAAAAGTTTATGAATACTTTTTAAATTGATTTATTTTCATGAATCAGTTTTTTTTGAGGGGGGGAATAGTTTAAGCAAACACCAGACCCATAGTCCCTCTCACAATTTCATATATAATGCTCTGAGTAAAGAAGATTAAATTTTGGGGGATTGAGGTGACTCATTGTCAATCACTTAACAACATTTTTGTGTTTTGTCATAAGGTCTTTTTATCTTGAATTGTCAGCTAGTTAAATCCATAGTTTGTTACTTAGAGAACTTTCATAGTTGATAGGATAGAGAATGGGTCTTTTGGGCTTACATGGCTAAACAGCTTACATATGTTCTTTTTGTCACTTTTACCTGTAATGGATGAAGAAAAACCTCTGGTTGAGTAAAATGAGTTATTAGTTTTAACAAGTTGAAGAAGATAAATCTGGACATTACATGGTTGTAGTTTCTTACTGTTTTTCAAAATCATTTTGGCTATTTTTTTCTGAATGAGGCATGTTGTTTATGGCACACAACACTTTGACAGCAAATAGAAAAGCTTTTCACATAGCCTCCAAGTTTATAGACATGATTTAAGGAGTGGAGTAGTATCTTTGGAGGTGACAAAATGCCCATAACTGATATTGTGTGTCTTGGGGTGGGGTATAAGAAATCCAGAGTTGGGTAGTAATCAAATTGTTGCATTTTTATTTTTTTTTAAGATTTACTTATTATATGTAAGTACACAGTAGCAGTCTTTAGACACTCCAGAAGAGGGTGTCAGATCTCATTACAGATGATTGTAAGCCACCATGTGGTTGCTGGGATTTGAACTCAGGGACCTTCTGAAGAGCAGTCAGTGCTCTTAACAACTGAGCCATCTCCAGCCCAAATTGTTGCATTTTTAATGAGTTGTCCTTTTTTCTTTTTTTTTCCGTGTGTGTGTGTGTGTGTGTGTGTGTGTGTGTGTGTGTGTGTGTGTGTGTGTTTTGATGTTGTTTTGAGATAGGGTTACATTCTCAATGTAGTCCTATCTTTCTTGGAACTCTGTTTCTGTAGACCAGCCTGGCCTCGAACTCTCAGATCTATTGGTCTCTGCCTCCTCAGTGCTGGGATTAAATCCATGCCTGCTTTTAATGAGGTTTTTCTTAGCAGAGTGTATATATACCTTGGAGGTTGCTGATGGATTGATTTTAATTTTTATTGCTCAGTAATTAATTGGCCAATAAAAACTGATACTCAGATGATTCTGAAATTTATGATAGGTATGCATAAAAGGGAGAATTCTAAAACAGATCTACATTTGTATGGAGGAATGTTGCTAAGATAATTGGAAATATTTGAACATGACTGACTTAATTGCTAACTATATGTATTTTGCGAATGAAACATTAATAACATTTTGAACTTTTTAAGGCACTTTTGGAAAGAACAGGCTACACACTTGATGTGACTACAGGTCAGAGGAAGTATGGGGGACCACCTCCAGATTCGGTTTATTCAGGTCAGCAGCCTTCCGTTGGCACTGAGGTAAAGAAACTTTAAACTTGTACCATTCATTTGTAGTAAAAAAAAAATACTATCTAGTTTCCTAAAGAATTCTCCATGATTGTGAATTCATATTTAATTTCCAGATATTTGTGGGGAAGATCCCCAGAGATCTGTTTGAGGATGAGCTTGTTCCATTATTTGAGAAAGCTGGACCTATATGGGATCTTCGTTTAATGATGGATCCCCTTACTGGTCTCAACAGAGGTTATGCGTTTGTCACTTTTTGTACAAAAGAAGCAGCACAAGAGGCTGTTAAACTGGTAAGTCTTTTTTCCTTTTTTTCTCTATGCTTAATGTCAGGTTTTTCTTATGTGTTTTATCTGGTGGTTTTTGAGGTGCCTTTTATTTTCCTATGTTTATATCGTAGGAGGAATATTTGGTAAGATTCAGAATCTATAAGATGGTGGTACGGAATTTCTAGTTGATGCATCTGACTTTGGATAGTTCTGTGTAAATTTAAAGGAATATAAAAATGTGACTTCCAAAGATTTTTCCCACACTTGGACCACACTTTTCATCAGAAATTCACAGAAACACCCATATACTTTAAATAAATAAGTAAACAAATACGACAGCTATTTAGAAACACTGGCTGCTCTTCCCAAGGCCCCAGGTTCAACTCTGAGTACCCATAGGGCAACTCAAAACCATCTATAGGTTTAGTTCTTGGGGATTGATGCTTTCTTCTGGAGGTACCAGGCATGCATGTGGTGGACAAATATGTGGGTCAAACACCCATACACTTAAAAAGACAGTACAATTAAAAAAAAATTCACAGAAGACACCACGATGATATAGTTCTAAGTAGCAACATAAAAGATTTTATGAATCTTTGATTTTAAAACAACCAGATGTTTGAGAACCTGATTCTTATTTCTTAACATTTAAATGTGTTCAAAATTACGACTTATATAACAGATTAGTTTTCTTTTAATTCTATGAATCAAAAAGATTGAGTAAGGTATAGTGGCTCATAACTGAATTTCTGTACTGAGACATGAGGATTGCTATGATTCAGGCCAGCCTGGTGTGGTGTGGTGGTGAGAAACCCAATAGGAATACATACCAGTAAACAACACACCCCATCACCAACAGGAATTAAAGAAATAAAAGCTATTAACTTGACAGCAAGCAAAGGAGTGTACACCAGAGGCATTACAGGGAGGAAAGGGAAAGGGGAAGTGATATAATGAAGAATTATAAAAATGTTTAAGATCCAGGGGTTAAATAAAACTTAAGGAATGTGTTACTCTTCCTATGTAGCTCTGGCCTACTTGCACTTGTTTTAGGCCAGGGTAGCTGCAAACTCCCAGAGATCTTGCCTCATCCTCCACAGACCTGGTTGTATCATTTCTGTGGACAACTCGCTATGACAGATACTTGTAAAATTTGGCTTATTTATTTTGTGGAATCTAAACTAATTTAAAATCTTTAGGTTGATTTCTTCTGAAAAAATTTAAGAGGGTAAAGCAGGATATTTGAATTAGAAGTTCTTTAGTTTTCTGAGGTTTATGTTTTGTTTTGGATACTTGGTCTTACTATGTAGCTCTGGCTGCACTGGAACTCAGAGATCCACCTGCCTCTGCCTCTGTAGTGCAGTGACTAAAGGCAAACATTACTGTGCTTCTATTCTTTGAAATTTGGGATTTTTACAGTTATTTTTTAGTTTTGACAATACCTGTACGCAAAACATAATCATAGTTAACCCCCACCCCCTTTCCTTTTCCTGTTTCATACCCTTCTTTCTCACTGACTCTCTTCTTCTCACTTAGTATAAGCATGAGCAGGAGGCTATTTTCTGGTGGTGTAAACTAAGTGTTTACACCACTGAAGAAAATGACTTCCCTCTTCCCTGTAGCTATTAACTTTCACATGCTCTTCAGGAAAGAGTTGGGACCTTCTGAATCCTCCCTCATCCTTGATGGCATATTAAAGGGCCCAGTCTTGTACACAGACTTCAGCTCTACATATCTATGATTGCAAAGGATATGTCATTTCCAGAAGTCCATGCTTCATAACATTCTTCCCAATTTCCAGCTCTGATGGTCTTCTCCCAATTCTGTACTGCTTCCCCCAAGCCTTGGAGAGGGATAGATACTATGTACCATTTAGAACCAAGCAGTCAATAGTCACTTTTTCTCAGCAGTTTGACCACTTAGGAGTTCTCTGCATTAAGTGTCATCCTCTGCTATAAGTAATGTTTGTGTGCCCAAGGATGAGAGCAGCATGGGTATAAACATACATGTTTAGGGTCCTGGAGACATGGCTCAGCAATAAAGAACATGTATGTTCTTGTGGAGGACCCCAATTTCGTTCCTGGTACCCCCATGGGGTTGCACACAATCTCCTGTAACTCTGGCTCGAGAGGATTCAGCACCATTTTCTGGTCTGTTTGGATGCCCGTACTCAACATAGTGGAAAGAAAAAAAATGAACAAAACAAAATTTAAAAAGAAACCCATAAATGTTTAGAAGACAGTTTTATTAAATGTCTATGTAGCAAAACATAAGCAGATGGCCAACATCTTTGGGTCTACCTATGACCTCCCCAGCCATAGACAGTTGATAAGGTTTTATAATATTGGACCTCTATTCTCTTCCATGGAGGTGGTCTCATACCCAACTAGAAAGTGGTTGGTATGGGCTGGAGAGATGGTTCAGCGGTTAAGAAAGAGCACTGACTGCTCTTCCAGAGGTCCTGAGTTTAAATCCCAGCAACCATATGATGGCTCACAATCATCTGTAATAGGATCTGACTCCTAGAGTGTCTGAAGACAGCTACAGTATACTTACAATAAATTTATTATAATAAACTTATTTATAGTAAATAAATCTTTAAAAAGAAAAGAAAGTGGTTGGTAGTCTGTACTTGCTATAGTCTTTAGTTTCATGGCCTAATGGTGTAGCATGCCTAAACTAATATTCTGAAACACTATAAAGTTGGATCTTTTGTAGCCCAAGGATAATCTTGAACTTGTGTATTCCTGATCCTTCTGACTCTACCTCTCAAGAGCACCATGAAACGTTTAAAATCAAAAACTTGTACATCTTGTCTTTCTGATTTTCAGATCTGGTATGCTCACTACCATTTTTAAACTGACCTCAAGGAGAAAAATAAGTATATTTTGGAGTACTCTATTGCTCAAATGTCTGTCCTGTCCTAATGAGTAAAATTGAATGTGTAGGATTAACATTAAGAAAGTATTTCTTGAAACAAAATAGATTTCTTTAAAGAGAATTCAGGAATTTAGGTACTTTATTTATTTTTTAAATCATACTTTTCCTCCTTAAAAGAATGCTTCTCTTTCAGAGGAAATATAACTCTGCAGGGAGCCATTCATTGGTAGCCTGGCAACTTTTGAGCTGTCAAAAGTTCACTTTCATCAGTTGAGGTGAAATGAAGGATTGTAGAAAGAAATACTTTAGATTATCTTCCTAGGGCTAGGATGATGCCTTAGTGACCCAGTGTTACTATACCGGCAGGAAGATTTCAGTTCAGATTCCCAGCACCCATGTAAAAGGCAGGCTTGGTGATAAACTTGTATAACTCAAGCCCTGGGGATGGCAACAAAGAATCTCTTTAGCTCATTTGCCAGCTATTTCTAGTCTGTGAGCTCCATATATAGGTTGAGAAATCTAGTCTCAAAAGATGAGAATTGATAAAGGAAGATACCTAGTATCAACTAGACTGCATGCTCACTCTATGTATGTATACACAACACATTAAAAAAATCATTTGTTTGGGGTATAAAAATAACACCGCTTTTGCTAGGTAGCAATAAAGTAGCTTAAAAAGTTTTTTTTTTACATGTATGGGTGTTTTTCCTGCATGTAAATCTGTACCACTTGTGTGCCTGGTGCCGGTGGAGGCCAGAAGAGGGTGTCGGATCCCCTGGAACTGGAGTTAACAGAGGATTAAGAGCTGCCAGGTGGGTGCTGGGAGTTGAACTTTGGGTCATCTAGAAGAGAAGTTGGTGCTTTTAACCACTGAGCCATTTCTCTAGCCCCTAAACAAAAATAACAAAACAACAAATCACCCAAGGTTTTATAAGTTGGAGTAGTAACATAAATGAAGACAAAGAGCCATCTTACTGAAGAAAAGCTAGTAGAGAATTTTAGTGATTAATACCAGACCCAACTTTCTGGATAAAAGAGTGATTTGCTTGCATGTATGTAGGTGGGTTGTGTGTTTGTCTGGTGGTGTAAAGGACTTCAGAAGAGGGTGTCTGATCCTGTGAAACTGAGTTACAGATAGCTGTGAACCACAATGTAGGGACGTAACCTGGTTAATCTGCAAAAGGTAGCAATGGTTTTAAATAACTGGCCAACTTTCCATTCCTGTAGATTACTGTTTTGCTCATATTCTTCACTTTTAGGTGAATTCAAGAAGCTACAGAGAAAGGATAAATAGTGACAACATGTAACCTTCTATTAACATGATTTTGAGCACCAGTGAATAGGCTGAGATGTTATAGTTTAGAAAACTCCATGGTTTAACAAGTCCAATCCAAAATTGTATTATTAAAGTTTGCTTATGTATAGTTTTAACATGCATCGTGTATTAACAACAGTATGTATTTAAAGTCTAATGTAGAAATTTAACGTAAATGACCATGTAGCCTTTTTGATTGTTCTATGAACTCTCATTCTTTTTTTTTTTTTTTTTTTTTTTTTTGGTTTTTTCGAGACAGGGTTTCTCTGTGTAGCCCTGGCTGTCCTGGAACTCACTCTGTAGACCAGGCTGGCCTCGAACTCAGAAATCCTCCTGCCTCTGCCTCCCAAGTGCTGGATTAAAGGCGTGCGCCACCACCGCCCTGAACTCTCATTCTTAACCTTTCCATGTTTCTAGGATTTTCTGCTTATGATTCAGGTTCTTAAATGGGACATAATGTTTAATTTCTGGATAAATAGACTTTGCAATTTAGTGCTTTTTAAAAGATATTTTTGGTGGCACTTAAATTTACTGGAATCGTTTGGCATATATTTCGTCCTTACATGTGTATAAGTGTGTGTATGCATATATATATATAAGCATGTATGTGTGTGATATATATGTAAATATGTACTGTGTACATGTGTATACATATATACATGCATTTACATAGAAAAATATATTTATAATCTGCATGTATGTTTGTCATGTGGGAGGCTGGCATGGTGGAGGCAAGAAGTAGGTATTGGATCCCCAAGAACTGGACAGTGTGAGCTACCCTGTGGAACCTGGGTATTTAACCTCTGTCCCTGTCCTCCTGCAAAACAGCTAGTGCATGCTTAAATGCTGAGCCATCCTATTTAAAAAATTTTTTAATGGGTATTTTGCCTTCATGTATTTCTGTGTGACACATGCAGTGCCCTTGAAGATGAATATTAGCTGCCATGTGGGTGCTGAGAATTTAACCCTGGTCCTTTGGAAGAGCAGCTGATGCTCTTAACTGATGAGCCATATCCCCAGCTCCTTAAATAGGGATTCATTATTGTGCAGAGGATTTAGGAGATTTACTTTAAGGTGAAAATACCTAGATTTTAGAGGAAATGAAATGTTTGAAACATGCAAATAAAAATTCAAATTGACTTATAGAGTCTACTTAGTCATTAGGAAATGAGCATGTTCTTACTAAATTTCTCAATAGAACATACTTTAGAAACGTACAATAGAATATACTCCAGATTGGGTCATATCTTAAGGTTATGTTTGAGTTAAAACTCATCAAGGTGAATGTTTATGCAACTGAAATGTCTTGTAATACACAAACATGGAGAAAATGCCTCTTTTGCATTATTCATAGATAAAATTGGGACACTTTTATTCTATATTGTGTATTGAGAATTATTTTGTTAAAAGTATTTGGCTATTAAACAAATTTGTAGTGGTTTGTTTTCCAGAGATGAAAATTATTATTATTTTTTTTTTTTTTGTTTTTCGAGACAGGGTTTCTCTGTGTAGCCCTGGCTGTCCTGGAACTCACTTTGTAGACCAGGCTGGCCTCGAACTCAGAAATCCTCCTGCCTCTGCCTCCCAAGTGCTGGGATTAAAGTCGTGCGCCACCACCGCCCGGCGAAAATTATTTTAATGTAGGCAAGGTGGCATACTATGTGTGGTGGCCTGTAATCATAATGCTGGGAGGATAGGCATACGGATCTCATATAGATCTCAATAGTAAGGCCTTTCTCAAAACAAGACAAAAAAATCCAAATTACTACAGATTATAAATTTGCATTCTTTGTGGAAAATTGGGTTTAAGTTTTATTAGCTAAAGAAAAGTCATGAGGTTTCGTTTGAAAAGATTTTGTTTCATTTGGGCATGGTGGCACACACCTTTAATCCAATACTGGCAGACTCCTTTAAGCCAGCACTTGGTAGGCAGAAGCAGGTGAATCTCTGAGTTTGAGACTAGCCTGATCTACAGAATAAGATCCAGGACAACCAGGGCTACACAGAGAAACCCTACTTTGAAAACCTACATGTGTACATATATTTTTGAAAAAGTCATATGCTATATTTTGATTATATTCACATTCTTCTCCCTAACTCTTCTCTGATCCATTCCTACCTCTTTCCCCAAATTTCTGTTCTGTCCTTTTTTTATTTTTTTAGTACAAGTTTTTGGTTTTTGGTTTTTTGAGACAGGGTTTCTCTGTGTAGCCTTGGCTGTCCTGGAACTCACTCTGTAGACTAGACTGGCTTCAAACTCAGAAATCCATCCACCTGCCACTGCCTCCCAAGTGCTGGGACTAAAGGTGTGCACAACCACTACTCTACTTAGTACAAAGTCATATTAAGTAGTTTTGGCTGGCCTTGAACTGTCTGCTTCTGCCCCCTGAGTATTTGAAATAAAAGGCAAGTGTCATGCCCAGTTTTTAAAATTCTTTATTTTTTTCATTAAAAAAAAAAACATTCATTGAGTCCAGTTTGTGCTGCCCATATACTTCTGGGTGTGAGGACCATCACCTGGAGTATTGGTCAAACTATATCCTTAAAGGAAGCTTGAGTCCCTTTGTTTACCCCAGAAGCCACTGAGTATCCATATATGCTCATTTAGGAATGGGGGTTAGTGAGCCTTGATCTTGTGTATTCTTTAGTCATTTTTGACTTTCTGCCCTTTGTTGATAGAGGTCCCAGTTGTGACTGAGATCTCAATTGACTCTTATCTTTACACTTTGTGGAGTTGAGAGTTTCTGTCTTAACCACCATCCATTGCACAAAGAAAGTTTTCTGTTGAGTTCTGAGAGCTGCACTAATACTTGAGTGTAGAGAAATGTATTTAGGGTGTAGTTTATCTGAATGTGTAAAGAATCTAAATGAGTAATCTGTGAGGCTTTACAACTTACTAGCATAGCTTTAGTGTGATACTAGGTTTCTTTATCTGACTTCCTACCATAAACCAGGCACAACAATTTAAGCAGATAGTATATAAATGCAGGAGGAACAGAAGTTAGAGGTTATTGTCTATCTAACAGCTTTGGATAGGTAGCTGAGTTGTCTGAATTATTCTAGAATCAAAAAAATTTTTTCCCTTTTACTGGATAGGTGGGTATGTATGGAGCACACATGGCAAGATATTTGTGTTCATAGAGGATTTTTTTGAGACAGTGTCCCACAATGTAGTCCTAGCTGGCTTGGAACTGCCAGCCTTTGTCCCTACTTTGTGAATTATTTCAATTAAAACAGTGCCACTGTGTAGCTTCTGGGTGAATAAACTAACTAGGATCATATTTTTTTATACCAGAATCTTTTTTTCTTAAGATTTATTTATTACATAAAAGTACACTGTAGCTGTCTTCAGACACACCAGAAGAGGGTGTCAGATCCCATTACAGATGGTTGTGAGCCACCATGTAGTTGCTGGTATTTGAGCTCAGGACCTTTGGAAGAATAGTCAGAAACAACAGCAAAAAAATGTAGAGCCAAAACCCAGGGATTGGAGATATTGCTTAGCTCTTATGAGTACATACTGTGTTAGTACCCATATAGTGCCTCACCACCATCTATAACTCCAGTTCAAGGAGCTCAAAGACCCTTTTTTGACTTCTGGTATTACCAGGCACATAAACAGTTGTACATTTAAAATAAATATACTCTTATCCCAATAACAAAAGAAGCAAAACTTAGAAACCAAAACTAGGAAAGTGGATTGGGTAAGTGTGTATATTTTGTATTATGCTGGTGGAGTGGAGCCAGTGGATGGTGGGCTGCAGGGTCTATGACAGTATGTGTTAACACTGATAGATGAGATGTCTGCTTGCATATTGACAATGGATTTTACTATTTAGTATTGACTTTTTGGGAGAGGATTTTACCTCAGTCTCCTTTTAGATACTCAAACCACATACTTGCCTTTGTGTTGTGTCTGATGGTGTGTGATTGAAGCATGCAGGAGGCCAAGGCTCTTTTTTTTTTTTCCTAAAACTCTACACTATTTTTTTTTTATTTTTATTTTATTTTATTTTATTTATTTATTTTTTTGGTTTTTCGAGACAGGGTTTCTCTGTATAGCCCTGGCTGTCCTGGAACTCACTTTGTAGACCAGGCTGGCCTCGAACTCAGAAATCCTCCTGAGGCCAAGGCTCTTGATGTGAGTTTTTGAGGCTAACTTGTGTTATGTTAGAGGATCCTGCAAACACAAACATAAATACATAAAGTACGTGGATGTGTATATACTGCCATCGTGTGTATTTAACCATTTTAATAAATGGCAGCTGGTAAAATAGATTCATGAAATACTTTACCAGCAATTTAGAAAGTATTTGAGAAATTATTAAATTGTATACAGTTTTCATTTTTAAATTTTAGCACACAAAGCTCAGTACTTTGTTTATTCTTACTGCCTCCTGTTTTCCTCCCTTGATAGTCTACTTCTTTTCTGTAAATAGTTTCCTTTCTGCCTTCATGTCACACGCTTATAAGTCATATAGCTAATATATGAGAGCAAATAATTAGCATGAAAATTTATACTACAGATTATAAAATTGTTGACTTTAGAGAGTTTATATGGACAGGAGAGGTTATCTACAACTGAAGTGCAAGCAAATGGGGCGAAAGATAAAGGAGAAGGGTAAAAGGATAGTTCACTTGGGGTTAGGGTTAGTACATGAGACTTGAAGGAAATATGGCTCGTTACAACAGTGGAAATAAGTAGAAGATAAAGCTTCTGAGTGACAGAATGTGGTTACTTATAAAACTCAAAGCTCTTGCATATTATTAAAGTTTGAGCCTTGGAGTGGGTAGCATGATATGAATGGTTGAATAATGGAAAATGTTTGAAAAGAACTTAAGGCCAAATGAGGGGTTACAACAATAGAAAGAGGTCACAGGCTTTGAAGCAAAAGATTGTAGTTTGGATGAGAAAATCAGGGTCTGAAATATTTTGATAGCCTAGGAAAGATAGTTCACAAGGTATATATATAAAGCCTTGTATAACTAATGTAAGTAATGTTGGGGCTGTCAAGTAAGGTAAGACTAAAATTTAGCTAAGGTAACAAACACTATATATAGTAAAGATGTATATGTCTGTGGGTGGATTAGTTAGTAGTCTCCTCAATCTCAGTTTGTATTTACCATTATTATATTGTAGATAACACTTTGAAGTGATACTTGAAAGTGCTGATTTATTGGAGGTAGGTATTTTTATTTGCCATTGTTGGGAAAGAATAATTAGTCAAACATAACGAACGCAAGTCCTGAGCATCATGTGTAGGCATATGAAGAGTTGTCACTTGAGTAAGGAAACATTCACTGTAGAATTTTTAAGGAGATAGATTTTTGTCTCAACACAGAGAGAAAACTTTCTAATTAAATGTTTTAAAATAAATAGGCTTGTATGTGGTGGCTTTGAGAGACTATGTGCAGGTGGTCATTCAGAAAGTTTTGTCTTATGTGTATGAGAGAGTACACAGGTGCTCTTTAGATTGTACGGTGAGTGCCTGCCTGCATGCCTATGCTCACAGCTGCTCATGTGTCATAGTGCTTACAGAGCTTCTGGTAAAAGCACAACCTTAGGTGTTGGTCAATCCTCTTCGACCTTATTTGAGACTAGGGTATCTTTGTCGTTTGTAGTTATGTATGCCAGGCTAGCTGGCCAGTGATTTTACAGTGCTACTGTAACGACTTTACATGGGTTCTCAGTATGGGAACTCTGGGCCTTATATTGGGTTGGCAAGCACTTTACCATCCTGAGCCATTTCCCCACATTGATTAATTGTCATAATTTAATTCTTGGTCATATCACTAGTAATTGCTCTATTTTAAAAACTCTGAGATCCCATTTCCTAAATATGAACATTTTGCTCATCCTTCATTCCATCTTGATGTACTGAAAAACAGTACTTGCCTGAAAGTGCCAGTGTCTCAAGTTAGAGCCTGCCATTTTAACTTAGAATTCATAAAATCAGGTTATTTGTGGTCCCCCTATTGACTCGGTTGTTTGCCACAACTGAGGCATATGATTCTCTCAGCATTCTCTCCTTGTCTTCTCCCCTCTCTTCTGACCTTTGTAGTTTGTCTGTATAGCCTGTGCTGGTCTCCCGTCTCAACCTTCCAAATGCTAGAATTACAGGTGTCTATCACTGCCGTCAGCTTTTTGTTCAGTCAAATATGGGTGAAAAAATAAGTTTTATTTAATAAATTGCAACAAATCTTATTGTTTATAGAAATTTGCCATTCTTTTATTATTAATCTTTTATTTTTATCCTATGTTGATGCAGTCATAGTTTAGAAGGAATTTGTAGGTAATAGAAATATTATTACTTAGAAGTAGCATTATAATTTTGGTGGCTCAAGGAAGAATTTGCTACGTTACAGATAGGTGGCTTCCCTTAAAGTTTTATTTTTTTCTCTTAGACACGGGGTCTTGCTACATAGCCTTGGCTGTCCTGATACTAACTCCAACAAGGCTATCCTCCAATTCCAACAGTGAGATCTTAGTCTGCTTCTGGAGTGCTGGAATTGATGTGTGTACTACACCCAACCCTTAGAATTTTTAGTTGCTATTGATTTGAAACATTTGTCTTGCCTTTCCTAGGTTTCTTCTAAGGATTTTGATTGCTTTCAATAATAATTAGCTTTAACCAAGAAATTAGTCTTTTCTTTTTTCTCTCTTCGTTTTGCTTTTGATACAGACAGGGTCTTGTTATGTATCCCTGGCTGGACTAGAGCTCGCCATACCTGGCTTGCCTCTAACCTGTCTTGTTTCCGGGATTCTGGGAGTAATAAAAGCATGACATAACTTTGTTTTTGTCATTTACAGACCAGATGACCAAATTAAAAGCAGTTAATACCACTAAGGCTGCTTATTTGATTATGTGAATATTGGGGAGGGAGCTACATGCTGAAGTACAGTATAGGTTATATTAACTATTATGAAAATAAGACATTTAGTCTACAATTTATAATCACTTTTGGTCTAAAGGAGAAGATTGATAAAGTGTATGGCAAACCTTACTAATTAGCCTTACTGTAACTGATAAATTCAGGAGTACTGTGTTAGAATAGTAGGATGTTTACCAGCATCTATGACATTCACTCATTATATACCGTGAGCAATATTCCTGCCTCTTAATTGTCTTTCAGTTTGTGACAATTACATCAAATGGCTCCTGGGGGCTTAGAGTTACTTCTGTTGAGTATGATTGGGGATGTCAACATGAAAGGATGGTTTTGTTGACTATCATAGGACTTGGGATCACAGATAATGAATGTGAGCTTAGTTTATTGGAGGACCATGACTAGTGGAGTTTGAGGGGAAACATTACCACCCACCCCCATTTTTTTAAGGTTTAGTGGTTCTAAAATTATGTGTCTTAGAAACTCTGTATATAAGATTCAGAGAAAGGAAAACTAGCTTGGAGTTTTAGGATGTATTTGTATCTCTGGGTATAGTAAACATAGACTTTAATTTCAACACTAGTTTTTATGTGAATGGGTGTTTTGCCTGCTATATGTGTGAACCATGTGTGTCTGGTATGTATGTTAACTGTCACCTGTATACCGGGATGAGGGTACTGGAGCCCCTGGATCTGGAGCCATTGTATGGGTGTTAGAAACCTGAGACTTCTAGAAGAGTAACAAGTTATCTTAACTTCTGAGACATCTTTCTAGCCCTAAGACTTTTTTCAATAGGCAAAAACTGAAACTTTAAGTCATGTGTTTGGCATGAATATGGAGAATTAGATGTAAACCTGTAATTAGTTTGATCATGAAGGTAGGAATCTCTTCTGAACGGTAGATAAAATATGTGAACTTTAATTTTGATTATTTAGCGATGAACAAAGTGATAAGGCAAAGTCAACAACCTTGTAATACCTGATAATACTTGTCTTGAAAGAATAGAACTAGTATTTGTTCTTACCACTGCTTCCCTCTCCCAGACAAGCTTTCATTTTGTAGACCAGACTGGCCTTGAATTCAGATGCAATGCCTCTGCCTCCTGGGTGCTGGGAGCAAAGGTGTATACCATGATGCCTATCAACTGGTTCTTTATATATATTTGGGAACTAAGATCTTGAGCTCAAGTGTGTATGAGATTGGTTAATTAGTAATTATTTCTGCAATTATCACTGTTACTAGCATAAAAATTTGAGGAAATTTATTTTTTTACTTACTCTACATCCTGTTCACTGCCCCCTTCCTGGTTACCCCCTCCCACAATCTTTCCCCCCTCTGCCACTGGATATCCCCCATCCTCAAACATTAAGACTATTTGAGGATAGTTGTATCCCCTCTCACTGAGGCCAGACAAGGCAGCCCAACTAGAAGAACATATCCTACAAACAGCCAACAGCTTTTGGGATAGTCTCATCATTCTATAGGATATAGTTGAATATTACATTTACTTTTTGTTATAGTTTTATAGTTGGGTGATCTGTGCTTGCTTGTTTTTTTTCTCCTTGAAAAAGCAGTCTTTTTCCTTTGGTTTTATTGTATATTTAGTAAAAATGAAATTGAGGGATAAGAATAAGGTTAAATTTAGAATAAAAAGGAGCTCATCTTTAAACTTAAGTTCTTTTATTTTTGTATTCTTTATTGAAACTTACTATAAGAGGACGTGGGAATAAGAAGATGTATTTGTTATGGTTACCTCGGAGGGATGAAACCTGATCATCTTGAATGAGATTTCCTTGAACTTGAACACCTGAATGGAAGAATGATTTTAGAGGTTAAGATACTGTGGAATTAGTATTAAAGGATTCAATAAACTAAACTGATATTAAAACACAGGGTTTCAGCCGGGCGGTGGTGGCGCACGCCTTTAATCCCAGCACTTGGGAGGCAGAGGCAGGAGGATTTCTGAGTTCGAGGCCAGCCTGGTCTACAAAGTGAGTTCCAGGACAGCCAGGGCTACACAGAGAAACCCTGTCTCGAAAAAGACCAAAAAAAAACAAAAAAAAAAAACACAGGGTTTCTCTGTATAGCCCTGGCTGTCCTGGAACTCACTATGTTGACCAGGCTGGCCTCTACCTCAGAAATTTGCACCGCCTCTGCCTCCCAAGTGCTGGGACTGAAGGCATGCACCACTACTGCCCAGTTTAAAAACTGAAAATACATGATACAAAGTGTTGTTAAGGTTTTCTATTGGGGAAAAAAAGTTTTCTTGGCATATGATTGAGAATCTTTACAGTTAATACTATCAAATTGATAAATTTAAACATGGTATTCTTTTTCTCTTTCAGTATAATAATCATGAAATTCGTTCCGGGAAGCACATTGGTGTCTGCATCTCAGTTGCCAACAATAGGCTTTTTGTGGGCTCTATTCCTAAGAGTAAAACCAAGGAACAGATTCTTGAAGAATTTAGCAAAGTGACCGGTAAGTTGGATTTAACTAGCAAAAGGTACAATCCCCCTCCCCACACACAATTTTTTAGTAATGAAGAAATATTTTTTGTGCCAGGTATAGTTCTAAAAACTTGGGAAAAAAACTTAATTTTCACCTCAGCTTCATGAATTAAGTAACCTTGTTATTGAGAGAAGCAAGCACAGGGTGGGAGAGATGGCTTGGTAGTGAAGAGCACTGGTTACTCTTTCAGAGGACCTACTTGATGGCTCTTACACTCATTTTTTAACCTTTGCAGGCATTAGGCACAGACATATATTCAAATAAAACATCTATATACACAACTTTAAAGAAGAAAAAATAAAGCAACTGCACCCAATAGATTTAGGGGGAATAATTTCATGGCATTTAAGCTAATTTAGGACTACAGGGTTAGGGTGTTTATCTAGCATTGACAAAACCTTAGGTTTGATTCCTATTATTGCATAAAACTAGATACGGTGTTCCAGGCACACCTGTCATTCAAGTACATGGGAAGAGGAGGCAAGGTAATTGGAAGTTAACGGTTGCATTCTGCTGCACAGTGTATTGAGGCCACACTGTTCGGCATGATACCCTGTCTAAAATTTTAGATAGACAAATTCAGATTTAGGAATATGGCTGGAATTTGAATCTAATCTGCAAAATTGTTGCATGTCTCTTGTATGTATTTCTGTTCTTGATATGTTGTTAATTCTTAGGTATTAAGGAGGAATGAGTTCTATATAAGCAGAGATATGTTAGTATGGTATAATTTTTTTGAATTGCTTGTTTGCATACAATGTTCAGAAAGTTCTGTTAAGTCTCTAGAAACAGAAAAATGTTTGATAGTAGCAATATATCTGACTGTTTTCCTTTGAAGTAATGCAATTGATAGTTGAGCAGAAATTAATTTTAGACTCTGAAAAATTACTGGGGTCTTCTTTTTTGAAAGTATATTTTCGTTATGTAATTCAGGTGGTTTTATACTTATGACCCATCTTAATGTCCTACGTGTTGAGATTATAGGCAATGCATGTCTTTGATTCTTTTCAAAATAATCATCCTTTGTCAAAGTGTCTAGTTTAGACACTTTTTTTTTTACTTAAATATTGTCTTTGTTAAACAAGACTTTTGCTGTGACATGTTTTTGTTATTTTTCTGGAATGTTTGCTTAATTTTAGAGGGTCTCACAGATGTCATTTTATACCACCAACCTGATGACAAGAAAAAAAACAGAGGCTTTTGTTTTCTTGAATATGAAGATCACAAAACAGCTGCCCAGGCAAGGCGTAGGCTAATGAGTGGTAAAGTCAAAGTCTGGGGAAATGTTGGAACTGTCGAATGGGCTGATCCTATTGAAGATCCTGATCCTGAAGTTATGGCAAAGGTAATTTTACCATAAAGTTTTTTTTTTTTTGTGGAGTTAGTAGGAGGAGTATTAGATAAAACATATCAAAAAATTGTCTCTTGTTTTTAAGTGATGTTTTTTGATAGTAAAGGTGTAGTTTACTAATCCACTAGAGTTCTACACTAAGAAATATGTGTGCGTGGAAAGTGAAAATAGAAATCTCTTATTAGAATTATGTTTAGCTTTGTAAGAAACTTATCTTCTATGGGGGCTGATGCATTAGTTTCTGTTTCTCTATAGTCTCACACATTTGTATTAAAGTGTTATAATCCCAATATGTGTGTAGTTTTAGTTTTAACTTAGTAATGATAACTGAGCACTTTTCAAAGTATAACTTGCTTAATACCTGATTTATGTCTCTTTGATTTGACCAACAATTGCACTGCTTTTGAAAATTAAATTATTGAAATAATTTTGAAAATTATTTACTCAGAGGAGTTAAAACTTATGTTCTTTTAGTGGTTGTAATTCAAGTTAATTTATAGATTTGGGTAGATGCTTTTGGAATTTGAACTCTGGTAATATTTAGGGAATTTGATTTCTTTTTTTTTAAATTTCAGGTAAAAGTGCTGTTTGTACGCAACCTTGCCAATACTGTAACAGAAGAAATTTTAGAAAAATCGTTTAGTCAGTTTGGGAAACTGGAACGAGTGAAGAAGCTAAAAGATTATGCTTTCATTCATTTTGATGAGAGAGATGGTGCTGTCAAGGTAAATAAGTGGTAGACATTCCATAGGTGTCTAAATTAGAACAACGTTTTTAGTATTAAAGTCTGTATTCTTTAGAAATTGGAGGCAAAGTTCAGGTTATAAAATCTATTCAAGATGGGCATAGGTTGTAGTACATGCTTTTAATCCCAGGACTCAGGAGGCAGAGGCAGGTGTATCTCTGTGAGTTCAAGGCCAGCCTAGTCTAAAGAAACAGTGAGTTTTAGAATGGCCAAGGATACACAAAGGAACCCAGTCTTGAAAAACAAAATCCACTTAAGAAAATCTTTATTGGTCTCACCATATTTTTAAAGTAAAAAAAGTGAAAAGGAAAATCTTTAAATAAAGCCCAGTCTTTTATCTAATTGATTGAGGCTTTCATAGTTAATGGTAGATATTTTTAAAATTTTACATTATAATTATTTTGAAAGGCCTTCTTTCACGATGATCATTATCTTACTTTTTAAAGGCTATGGAAGAAATGAATGGTAAGGACTTGGAGGGAGAAAATATTGAAATTGTTTTTGCTAAGCCACCAGATCAGAAGAGGAAAGAAAGAAAAGCTCAGAGGCAAGCAGCAAAGAATCAAATGTGAGTAAAAATTTTATAATTTAAAAAAAATTATATATATAATTTTGGTATGTTACTGAAACATATCAAATCTATGAACTACCTACCTTTTAAAAACAATTTGAATCGAGAACTTTGGATAATATAGAAATACCACAGATCTAAATAAATGTTTAGTAAGGTCCTGTTGCTGACCATATTTTGGACAGTTCCAAGTAGCTGATACTTGATCAAAGGGAAGTAAGTAATGTTACTATATAATGATCTCTCTCTCTCTCTTTTTTTAAAGGTGTGAGCCCTCACACTCCCTACCCTTTTTTTTTTAAAAGATTTATTTATTTTTATGTGAATACACTCTAGCTGTCTTCAAACACACCAGAAGAGGGCATTAAATCCAATTATTGATGGTTGTAAGCCACTATGTGGTTGCTGGGAATTGAACTCAGGACCTTTGGAATGCTCTTAACTGCAGAGCCATCTCTCTAGACCCATATGTTCTCTTGAAAGTACCATGCATATTGGTGGTCTATAACTTAATATTTTGATAAAAAGGAGGTAGGGAACCCCCCCCCCCCCGTTTTTTTTTTTTTTTTTTTTTTGGAGACTGGGTTTCACTGTGTTGCACTAGCTGACCTAGAACTTGCTTTGTAGACCAGGGTGGCCTTGAACTCTCAGAGATCTACCTGCTTACCTCCTAAGGGCTGGGATTAAAGGTGTGTGCCACCACGCCTACTTGAGATTTCTTGGAGAGGAGTAGAATATTCAATCTTTTATTAGATTGTTACCCTTGTATCAAAGAAAGAGATTACAGAGATTCATTTGCAAATACATCATCACTCAAAGATTGCATTTGATAATAGATATTTTGAAAATAAGTATTGATCATAATATTAAAACAGAGATGGCTCAGTGCTTAAGGGTGTTTGCTGCACTTTTAGAGGGCCAGAGTTGAGTTCCTAACATCCATATCTGGTACCTCATAATCTGTTGTAACTCTAGCTCATTCTGATGCTTATATGGGTACTTGTATGCATAGACATTGGTGCATACATACACTTTTTTTTTTTTTAAAAAGGTCTTAAAAATAGATTTGTGATGACTTGTATTGGTTGGAGACACTTGTAGAGGGCCTACAAGAAGGTATTTTCTTAAAAGAAGAAAGAAATGTAGATGTTAGTGAGAAGGCTCAGTGTTGACTATCAAGGCTGGAGATATCCCCCCCCGCGCCCCCCGCACAGGTTTCTCTGTATAGCCCTGGCTGTCCTGAAACTCACTCTGTAGAACACTAGGCTTGCCTCGAACTCAGAAATCTGTCTGCCTCTACCTCCCAAGAACTGGGATTAAAGGCATGCATCACCACTGCCTAGCAAGGAACTTTCATAGTAGAATATAAACTAGTCAGCACGCTGGGACATGCACACCCAGGATATACACACATATTTTTGCAAGAGTAAGGGAAACTTTGCTGAGTCTAGAGTTGAAGGTAGCACTTTACATATTAGGGAGAAAGAAAAGTAATTGTTGTTTAGTATAAAATCAATAGTGTATTTAAGGACAGTTTTTTGTGGGTTGCAAAAGAAGGAAGATCCTTCCTTCTATGTATATATTCATATTAAGTATCCAGTTATAAGATGGTATGTTATAGATCTTAATCTCTTAAAGGCTAAGATGGGATCAAACTGAATTTTTAAGATGTCTTACATAAAAGTTTTCTCATTGTGATACATATTTAAGGGCTAAAGAAATTTTGGTTGGAATATAAAAGTTTGTTTTGAGTTTTAATACCCAAACCTTTGAATATTCTACATGCAATGATAGTTTCATATTTCAATTAGAGATAGTTTCTTAAAATGGCATCAGAATATAAGAAATTATTTTTTGATTAGGATTAGAGAAGTTAAATTTGTGACTTGATAAAAGCAATAACTTCTGGTTATAAATCCATGTGACATCTCTGGGCTACTAAGAGATAAGAACACTCTTGAGGCATAGAAATCAAAATGCCTAAGATCAGTCACATAGTAATTACTGTAGAGATGGCATTGAAGTACAGCGGTATTTCTGGCCCCATAATTTTGACACCTAACTACTTAATACTGTGGCTTTTCTTTCTATTACTGATGGTTTGGGTTTGTACCTGCTTTCTTGGTAAGACATTAACAACCTCTTGGCATATTCTAGATAGTGGTCGTATCTAGTTTTGTCCCTAGACATTAACTTATTGCCCATTGTTAGGAGTGGGAACTGAACCATTATCATTGGTGAGAAACATTGCATAGACTGACTTTTGTTCCTTTGGTCAGAAAAAAGATAATTTACTATTGATTATGCTAGAATAAAAATCGTACTCTATAAAGGGCAGGTGGTGGTGATGCACCTTTAGATCCAGCATTCCAGATGCTTAGTCAGCTAGACTTCTCTGTGATTTCAAGGCCAGACTGGTCTATAGAGCAAGTTCCAGGACAGTCGGGACTCCAAAGAGGAAACCCTGTTGTGAAAAACAAAACCTAAAGCCTGAAAACCTATTGTGCTAGAACAGCATTTTTAATGTGTCCATTGTTGGCCTAGGGAAAAACTGTGCTTTTATGAATGGAGTGTAAAAAGGGAAATTATTTTGAGAGTTGGTTAGAGGAACTAGCAAGTAAGATGCTTGCTGCCAAGGTTGACACACAAGTTCCATCCTTGAAATCCACATGGTGGAAGAGAAACAGGAAGAACCATGTTGTTGTTTTTGACTTCCACCATGTGAATTGTGACAATGCTTGGTGCCTTTTCCCAAATAAATAAAAAAGTAAAATTACAAGAAAAAGATTGTTTTATAATGTATTTTTTAGAATTATGGCGCTCACATCAATAATGTGTGTTTGGGTTTTTAATTTTTTTAGTTTTATTTTTGAGTTAGGGTTTCTTTGTGTTGCCCTGGCTGTCCTGGAACTTGCTCTGTAGACCTAGACCAGGCTGGCCAGGAACTCAAAGAATAAGTTTGTCTCTGCCTCCCATGTTCTGGGATAAAGGTGTGCACCACCATTTCCCAGTGTGTCTAAAGTTTTAAGTAACCATACTATTAAGAAATACTCCTGTTAGAGTATATTAGAGTCTAAAGAGATTTAACATGTGTTTCTTTTTTTAAGGATTTTACTTTTTGTTTATATCTGAGTGTATGTGCACTGTATGCATACAAGTCCCATGGAGGTCAGAAG